>JAJEOU010002284.1:16726793-17424293 GCA_021534815.1 Acrocephalus arundinaceus
GAATCAGCATGCAACAGTTAGCAGCAGAATTCTGAAGCCCACAAAATACAGAGCCACACCTGGGCAGACAAATTCAGCTCCTGGCAGAGCGTGGAGCTGTCCCAGCTGGATGCTCCTCCTCAGCCTTCCAGAGGTTTGTCTGGCTTTGTGCTGGGGCACAGCTGCCTCCTGTCTCCATGGGGGGTGGTGGGGCCTTTTTGTCTGTGTAGGTCCAGCAGCTGCTCAGTTCTGGTCTCACCTGGGGACCCTGACCCCAAAACTGAGCCCAGCCCCTGGTGTAAATCCAGCTGGAGCTCTGGAAATTGCACAGGGTCTTGGGTTTACACCAGCTCCCAAACTCCTCCTTAGCCAGGCACAGTGGGGTCTAGATAAGGGGAGAGCAAACATTTCTGCAGCTGAAATTAACTCTTTGTGCTGGCTGAAACACCCATTAGTGTGTGTGATGTCCACAATCCCATAAAAACCATTTAATCACCAGGATTCTGCTTGCTCTCCATGGGCTTGCCTGACACTGGAGCTGTTTCCATTGACGTCAGCTGTCTCCAGATCAGCCCCAAACCACCTTTTTGCAGGTATTCCAGAGTTACAAGCTGGCATTCAGGCTGTGATTAGCCACCCCAACTGCATGCTGGTTTTTCCTGCCTTGTAATCGGATTACTGTGATATTAGCAAATAAAAGCAGGAGCTGAGCAACAATGAAGCTCTAACACAAAACGAGCGAGAGGGAAGGGAACATCAGCAGGCAGGAGATTTAAAAATATAAAAATGCTAAAGTGATTTGTTTCTTCCTTCCAGCTGGAGCACTGTGTAAACCCACGTTCACACATCACAAGTCTCATGGCACAGCTTCTGTGTGAACAAGGCAGGAAAGCAGAAACTCAGGGACCAGGGGAGGTTAGACTTGATGGGCTGAGATTTCAACTTCATGCACAGAGAGGGAAGGTTTCTATATTTTTTCCCTCAATGCCTTGACATTTTTGTTTGCACACGTTCTTGATTTATCCAGAAGATAATACCATTTGCAAGTTTCATTTGTGGCTTTGAACTGAAAAAGGGGAGGTTTGGCTTGGATATTAGGAAAAAATTGTTCCCTGTGAGGGTGGGCAGACCCTGGCACAGGTGCCCAGAGCAGCTGTGGCTGCCCCTGGATCCCTGGCAGTGCCCAAGGCCAAGCTGGACATTGGGGCTTGGAGCAGCCTGGATCAGTGGAAAATGTCCCTGCCCATGGCAGGGGGTGGCATTGGATGAATTTTAAGTTTCTTTCCAAATATTCCATGGTTCTGTGAAAATTCACTTGATTAACCTGCCCTGGATACTCACTTGTTTGAAAGAAAGACTCAACAGACCTTGAGTTCCCATCTCTGCAGTTGTTCATGCTCACACAAGCATCCTTGAAAATGGATGAAAGAACCCTCTGAAGTGAATGAAAGTATTTCACGAAAAGAAGCAGATTATGAGATGGGATTGAACATTTGGCAGCAGTTTTTGGCTGTTCTTTCCCTCTGTGGGATCAATCAGAGCTGATCACCAGGCTCTGGCAACAGGGGGAGTTGCCAACATTGTCAAGACACCAAAATGATCATCTTGCCCCCAAAATCTGGCAGTCTAAAGGGAGTGGACCTAAAACCTCTTGCTTTAAGTGTGGCTGACACTTTACTGCTCATAAATTGACAATTTCAGAGCAAATCACGTTTTTGGTGGGATTTTATCCCCTCCCAAGGAACCTGCTCTTCCCACCATGGGATGAATGATGGTGCTGGCAAATTCCTCCCATTTTTATGGGTGAGCAGACAGTTTCCCATTCAGCAATTCCTGAATTACCCTGAGCTTATTTAGAGCCTTGAAAATAATAAGCATATACCCAAAAGGAGGAAATCTCTCTGTGTGTTCCAGGTGCAGAATATTGACCTGCTCAGGCCATGTCAGCATTCAGGGGTGCTGGTTTTAGCAATCACATCACTTTATTCAAAACTCCTTTCCCATTCCTGCTTCACAAAACTTCAGCAGCACTGAAAAGGGTTGGGGAGCTGAAGAGTTCTGCTGGATTATCAGAGATGCAACAAGAGGGGAAAGCAGGAGAAACCCTAAACCCTTTTTCTTGCCCTGCCATATAAATCAGGAGAAACCCTAAACCCTTTACCTGGCCCTGCCATATAAATCAGTGTGGCTGCAGGAACTGAGATTTCTATTAACTTCATGAGCACTGTGTAATTTTACAGATTATTTTACCCCAATCTGGGTATTAATTATTGAAATCTCTCTGGTTTAACTTGGTTTGGTGCCTCTCTGGTAGAGATTATTTCAAGAAGGTAACAGACACTTAGAGGGGGTGTGGCATTATAATCTCTTAAATGAGATAACTGAAGAGAATATTGATCCCATATCTTTAACTTATTGTGCCCTATTGAGTAGGGAGCCCTGGAAAGCTGTAATTTAGTTGGAGAATTCTCCAAACACACTATAATTTATTTTACGTTCCTGATGAGCTCAATAGAAATATTTCCAGCCTGGACTGTGCAGACTGGTGGGTTACAGGCCATCAGTCTTGGTTTTATTTTAGATTTCTAGATGATAAAACACATTACTTCCAAAAATAATATAATATAATATAATATAATATAATATAATATAATATAATATAATATAATATAATATAATATAATATAATATAATATAATATAATGTAATATAATATAATATAATATAATATAATTCAATACAATATAATATAACATTATATAGATATGATTTTATATATATATATATAATATTATATATTAACTTTTTAGCAGCAGTTGCAGTTTTCTCCTTTATTACAAAGTTCTGCTATTTAAATTTGAAGAGGTTTCAAATCTTTTCCTCCAGAAGAATCTTTCCAGTGGTGCTGTGAGTGCTGGGTTGCTGTTTATACACTAAACCCACTGCACAGTTAATTTCCTTAAAATGAAAATTTTAAAGAATTCAATTTATTAGTCTTGCTTTTTAATGTAATGATATTTTATGGACTAACAGATAATTTATCACCACTGTGGCAGATTGCTGCAATGTGGCTGCTTTTTATCTTTGAAGATTTAGTTCATTTTTGATTTAAAACATTTTCCCAAATCCCCCTCCCCATCCACAGAAATCCAATTTCTATTCTTGTCATCAGAGCACAATTTTAATAGGTAGAACTACTGAAAAATTAAGAAACATTTTCACTATTTTTATGTAAACCAGAATAAATTAGAAAGTGCCATGTTACTAAGCTTGATGTGCTTTGCAAAAGGAAATTAAAAAAAAAAAAAGATAATTTATTATTTGCTTTCTTCTTGATATATAAAATAACTTGATTTCTTTTGAAAAAAAACCCCAAAAACATTTGTCCAGGGAAATCATGTCTGGTCTTTTCTTTCCCCAGAAGGCAGATGTTACAGTATTGTGATCACAAATGGATCTTAATCTTAAATAGATGAGAGAGGAAAAGATAAATCATGCTTTCCTAAAAGGCTGATTTGGATAAATAAGAATTTGTTCTCTCTGATAAAAAAAAAATCCTTGTAAAAAGATCTCTAAACTTCTAAAAGGCCTCTAGGAAAAGTAGCAGAAGTGCAATTTGAAAGTCTTCAAATTATAAATAATTCTTTAATGATATTTTAATACATTACAGAGAAACAAAGCAGAAAGCTTTGGGTTTTGTTTCTCGGTGACCTTTTACTTTTCATCTTACCTGGGACATCTAATTAGGGTTTTGTCGATTGTAAAGAAAACTTCTTTAATTATGCAAATTTAAGTAGAGGAATGTGCTGAGAAACGGAGCTGTAGATGGAATGAGTAACTCTTGAGGTGCTCTGACTAAATTCTATCTCATGGTGACCCTTCACCCCTTTTATTTTCCAACATTTCTTGCATTTCAGGGAATTATTCCCAATTTCAAAAACTTGGTGATGCTCTGAAAATTCTCAGGGCCGTGTGTGTGGGTAAGCTTCCTATTCAACAATTCCTGAATTTACTTTGAGTTTATTTACAGCCTTTAAAGAGAATTGGCTGTAGAAGCAAGGAAAGGGGCTGGCAGAGGTTCCCTCCTTCCACCAGGACATAGCAGGAGCCATGAAAATATAAAAATTACATATGAATCTTAATTAGGATGTCCTCATTTTGAGTTGATGTAGGAATAAATGCCAAACTCTAGGTTTTACTATTCCCCAACAAATCTGCTGCTTTAGAAATTGATCTCTATTAGAAAGGTACTAAACAAACCTAAACCAGAGAGATTTTAATAATAATAAAATAATAAAAATAATAGGACTGGGGGAAAATAATCTATAATGTTATGCAATTTTCATTATATTAACAGAAATCTTCAGTCCTGAAGTGTCTGGGTTGGTCACGAATTTGTTTTTTTGCCACGACTCCCACAGGTACTTCGGACTGAAAACTGTGTTTCTGCACAAAGCTGGAAATGACCAGTTAATTTGTAATTGTTGCTTTGATTTAATTGTCAACCCTGCAGCCACAGAAGAAAAGCTGTTGGGTCTTTGTGCCATGATTTGGCTCTCCAGCAGTTTGTCCCTGCAGGGAGCCCATGGGAGCCCCTGCATTCCCAAAAGGAATGGGGTGAGCCAAGTGTTGGATTATCCTTTTTTCTGCTCAGAGATGGGACAACTGAGAGGCATTTTAAAAACTTTTATTCCATTTTCAGTCTCATGTGAAGGGTGTTCTAATTCACGCTATTACAATCAGAAGCTAAATTATTTCTTAATTTCAATACATTATAAGCGTTTCTTGGCCTATCAGCTTTTGCCACACAATGCTGTTAATGCCTTAAACCCAATCTTCTAAAATTATCCCTTACAGGTCCTACCACAATGCACCTTTCACAGTTCTAATTCTCCAAAGTATCTAGTCTTATTTGCAAGGCCATCCTTTGAAACTCATTTCCAGTTCCATTTTCTCTCAGCAATGTCTGTCCTACCCCAGGGCATTTCTAAGTCAGCATTTCTTATCTCAAAGCTTGCATACAGATGGATACCGTGTGAGCTTCTGTCAAGATTCAGGAATTCTCTACAAATCCAGTTCCCACCCAGCAGCCCAACTTTTCTGACAATTTCCCTGTCCCAGGGACAGGAGGATCAGGAGGTATTGACCCGGTGGGATGTGAGTTATTGACTCAACTGGGAGAGACAGGAGAGGGGGAATGAGCAAATGCTTCTCTGCACTCAGCAGGGTGAGGGAAATGTACCTCAGGCCCCACAGCCTTGCTCCTGGCAGGAAATGGGATTTCAGGCCCTGATCCCACCAGGAACGTGTCACACTTTGTGTGATTCCAGAGGCTCCAGCACTTTCCATTCTGGAATATTTCCGTGCAGTGATAAATGGGGATGAACAGGATGTTGTTACCTACAAGGCAGGAAATGAATTTCAGCCTCTGGTCCCACCAGGAATGTGTCACACTTTGTGTGTGATTCCCGAGACTCCAGCACTTTCCTTTCTGCAATATCTCCATGTAATGATAAATGGGGATGGACGGGATGTTGTTACCTACAGGGCAGGAAATGGGATTTCAGGCCCTGGTCCCACCAGGAATGTGTCACACGTATGTGTGATTCCAGAGGCTCCAGCGCTTTCCATTCTGGAATATCTCTGTTTAATGATAAATAAGGATGGACGGGACGTTGTTACCTACAGGGCAGGAAATGGGATTTCAGGCCCTGGTCCCACCAGGAACGTGTCACACGTTTTGTGTGATTCCAGAGGTTCCAGCACTTTCCATTCTGGAATATTTCCATGCAGTGATAAATGGGGATGGACAGGACATTGTTACCTACAACCACTTTACCTCCTGACTGCTATTGTGCCTCTTTCCCAGCTGATGTGGCCTTTTCTAATTCCTGGCTCTGTTCTTGATTCAGACCCTCTAATTTTTTTTTTTTTTTTTTTTTTTTTCTGGGAACAGAAAAGAGATGTTACCCCTCGAAATTGAGAAGTGATTGCCTCCCGTTTCACGCCTCCTCGAGGCATTCTGCACCTTTGCTCGCCGCAAAATGAGGGAGGAAAACACAACAAAAAAATCTATTTGGAACAGCGTGAGAAAAACTGTCTGCATGACCCCTGTAAAGATGGCAATGTTTCAATCTGAAATGGATTGCAGAGCGTAAAAACCACGAACAGGTGAACTCTGCCTGTAGGACTGAGTGCTGCCTGTGCATGCAGTGGTAAACGCTGACCTCCTCACTCTATAAAGATAAGGATTTCAGCTGCACTCGTGGACGGTGAGGAATGATGTGCTCATCACCAGATCCCTGTAATAGGGAGCACACAGTTCACACCGAGCCAGCTGCTGGGAGCTCTCAGCTGCTATGGGAGCAGCAGCCGCCCTTTTACAGGTGTGAACTGCAGGAATGGGAGTCAAACTTGGTGGGAAGTGGGAATAAAAGGCAAATAAACCCAAGATGGGAGATGTTCACCCATTTATTCAGCGCGGGTAATTCCCCGAGCTGAAGGTAAGATCTGTAGCTGGGTGAAGTGAGAACCCTCTTGTCTTTAGTTTGCTCTCACTGTGGAGTTACCAAGGAAATTTAACTCTTACCTGGGCTAAGAACTGAAAATCAGGAACCTGGCTGTCCTGAAGCCTCATCTAAAAAAAACCAAACCAAACCAAATCAAACCAAACCAAACCAAAAAAAAAACAACCAACCCACCAAAACAAAACAAAACAAAACAACTCCAAACAAACAAGAAAACCCACCAAAATAAAACAAAACAAACAAAAAACCTACCAGAAAACCCCACAACTTATTTGATTTCGTCTAAATTAAGGAGGCTTTTTTTTGGAGGAAATTTGGCTAAATGACAGTCAGGGTGTTCCACAAGGAGCTGAGCTCAGCAGCCTCCTGGGAGAACAAATCTGGACCACGCTGCTTCAGCCTTTCTGTTAGCAATTGAAGTAGGTGATTGGTACCACAGTGTGCTGCTCACCAAAATTAAAGGTCTTGTAAAATAGATGCTGGTAGGCAGAATATTTAGAGAAAATGAAGGTTTGGTTCGAGCCTGCTAAATTAACAAATATTCATAATTTGTTTTCCTCACTGCCACTAATGTTCCATCCATTGGTTATAAATATGCATATATTGGTTGGTTATAATATATGTTATAAATAATTTCCTGCAGCTGAGGAGGGAGGAATTAGCAGTCTGGAGGGAGCCTGCAGGACTCAGAATAACGGGAGCTGGCTCCTAGGCCAGGATGGGCAGTGTTATAAACAACAATTCTCCAATTTTTCGCTTAGGAAATGTATTGGAAAATGACAAAATGAAAATCGAGCAGAGCCACAATCAAAAGGCATCAGAGCTGGGTGAACACAGACACGGCCTCTCTGTACCACCAGCATCTCCCAAAGCCAGTTCTTACACTGTTCTCCTGTCCTGAGGCTGTCCATTGTTCAGTCCAGGTTTTGGATATGCAGATAGTTTTCTTTTTTCTGAGGTTTGCTTGATGAACAGAGTTCTGGGAAGGTACACTTGTCTTGATTCCATCTTCTTGGGCAGGGCAGTGGGGTGTATGTCCTTGATGGGCAGATATGATGCTGTCTGGTGTTGATGGCTGGGTAGTTGGCTTCATCCAGTTCCACCAAAGTCCTGCTACACCCTGCATTGTGCTGCAAAATACCTTCTCTTTTGGGTTTCTAAAAATACCTTTTCTTTTGGGTTTCTGCAAAATACCTTCTCTTTTGGGTTTCTGCAAAATACCTTCTCTTTTGGGTTTGGGAGGAGGATGGTATAGCTCCTGCCCATTCAACCATGAACGAAATTTGTACAGGGGTGTAGATAAGGAATACAGTTTATTTTAACCACATACATAGTTGCTTCAATAAACATGAATTAACCATATATATATAACAGGCAGCATGGAAGGGAGGGATTGCTCCTGCAGAGCAGGGCAGTGTGTGCAGAGGGAATGATATCCCAGCAGGATCCACACTCAGCACCTTGTGCTTGTGCCATGGGTCTCCCAAACATTCATGAGTTTGGGAAGTGAGGTGGGAATTACCCCAGTGGGGTGCGTTTAGCATGAGATTATCCATCTACGATTAATCTTGTTATCTTGGGACGTTAATGCACTCAGAGAATCTTTGCAGCTAACTCAAAAAATACCGAGTAAATTCTAGGCAAGGAGCAAGTTGTGGGTGTTCCGTAGCTCTGACATTTTCCCTGGTCTCTGGCATTTTGTCCATTTCTATATATCATCACCATGACTACAGTGGGAATGTCTGAGAGAACTCCAGGATAAATCTGACAGCACCTCCTTAGAAGTACTTAAAATCATGTAATTAAGTAAGAAAATGCAGCTGATTGAGGAGGTTAGAGCTGAAGATTACAGCACATTTCATGATTAACAATCAGAACATTCTTTTCCAAACCTCTGCCTAATTTAGCAGACCGAGGTTTTAGCTGAGGCTCTGCTCTTAGTGCTGCAAGGAGGGAGGGAGAAGGGCAATTTCTCACCATTTTCTCTGCTTTTCTGGTGTTTACTCCAGTGTCAGTCTTCTTCTAATTTTGCTGCCTGGGTTAACTGACTTAACAGAAGTAGTGAAAAAAGGCAAAAAGGTCAACGTTGCTGTAATTCCCTTCATTCTCCTGGCAGTTGATAATTAGGATGGAGGAACAGGATAAAACCAAGGCATTTTAGTGACAAAAACTTTGCATCCATCAGTTAATGTGGCAAAATAAATCTTTTCTCTAAAATTATGTGTTGGTTTCAGAGGTAAACTTGTGTTTATTTACTGGTAAAGACATTTCTGTGGAACTCTGTAGGTAAACTGTTGGACGGAAGGAAAAGTGGTTCATGTGTGGAAAACAGGGGTATAATTTAGACTTTTAAATAGAAAATGTTGCTTTGGTACGAAAAAATCATCGAATGGATAAGGTTGGAAGGGAGCTTAGAGATCAGAATGGATCAAAGGTAGGAATCATTGGAGGGAGGTGGTGGCAGGAAAGGTTCCGAGAGACAATTCCTGGTTAAATTCTCCTGGGAGTTTTCTTGTGGAATCTGCTGGGTGTGAGGCTGTTCTCAGTGAGAGGACAAAGCTGTGGTAAAACAACGCCATTTCTCTTTGCACTGCAGACATTTACAGAAGGCATCATCAGGGAAATCCGCACTTTGTACACAAAGTCTGGTTTTTCAGAAGATGTCTAACGTGACCCTGTGGCAGGGGGAAGAAAAGTCCTTAACCAGGGGCCAGGTACTTTTATCTTCCTTCTGTCACTTTTTGATGTGTTCTTGTCCATGGAGTTCTGGCCACGTTCCCTGGGCTTTGTTGTCTTAAAATATATATATATATATATATTTGAAAATGAATATGTAAATTGCCACCTATTTGCTTGGCAGCCTTAAAAAAAAATCTTTGCTAGTTAGCTCATTTTGCCTTCCATGGTAACTGAGTCCATGTCAACCTCCACGTTTTTCTGGGAGTTATTTAACTTTTCCTCCATCACTTGGTCGAGTGCCCATGTGGGGATTACAGAAAAAGGAAAATATTCCTGTTGTTTAATTCCTTTCTGTTCACCCCCACTAAAAATGAGGGGGTTTTTAGGTAAATATATTATTTAGGAGTGTGTTAAAGGTTGGAGAGAAACTGGGAGTGCTGCAGAGAATGTTTAAAAAGAGAAGAACTTTTATTTTCTATGAAACTATTTCACAAAATAAATACTAACTGCATGCAAGGGCAGGAGCCCTGAGAATAAGGAGTCAACACATTCAGCCATGGAATTGGGATTTTTTGCACCCAGATCTTTGAGGAATAGTCTTTTTACCTTAATATTCGTGGTGAATACTGATTTCAGTTGCACCTCCTTTTGGATATATTATGCTGAGTTTTTGCAATATTTTAAAGATTTTTTTTTGCTTTCACATAGAAAGAAATAATTGGACAATCATGGGGAAAACCAAAAGATTTTCCCCTTCCACAATACAGTACAGATTTAAATCTCCAAGTCTTTTAAACATGGATAATGCACTGTGTTTGCATATTTATTCTCCTGTTACAAAATTCAGGATGATTTGTGGAAGGAATTAAAATTAAAAAATACATCCCTGATCCTAGAGGCCTGGTTTGAGTGTAAATACAGTTGAAATAAATATAGTCCTGTGCTTGTGTCTGCATGTCCCAGGTTTGGAAAAGCTGATGATGAATCTGAGTTTTTTCTTAAAAACTCTTGGGGGAAGTGCCATAGGACACGAAATAAAGACAGTTTGACTCCAGTTTTGACAAAGAGAGCATCAGAAAGGCTTTATTTACAATTTTTTTGCTTCTTATATAGCAAAGATATTCATTGGTCAATAGGTCTGACACCTCTTTCCGTTGGTTAAGTAATAGAAAACAACAGCTGGGGAAGATTTGTTATGAGAAAAAAGCACTGTTTTCCTAGAGATGTTATGAGAAAGTTGTTATTTTACAAAAGGATGTTTTGGGAAGAGAAAACTGTTGCCAGCTTTCCCTTGGGAAAGGAGCTAGCGATGGTTAGCAAGCTGAAATTTCTCAGGCTCAGAAACATCGAGCCCACAGGGAAGTGCCAGCCCAGATATCATTATTAGCATATGTTAAACCAGAGCAGAAAATACTCTTTACACAAGGGCTGCTGCTGGAGTGATCAAATATCTCCATTGCTGCAGGTCAGAATGTGCAAATTAACAGGAATATTCCAGTATTCAATCACTGCCAGGGAGAGGCAAAATGTTTGCAGCAAACAGGGGCTGGGTGGTGTTTTTACCCTGGGTGAACGACAGGATGATGTGCAGTCCGCAGGAATTATTGACTCAAAGGAGAAGAACATGAAGCAGGCATTTAAAATTGGAGTCTGTAATTAACTTACCTCGAAATGATCTTCCAGGATTTATATTGCCAAGGGTTGTGGGGCTGAAAAACTGAGAGGTTTTTTTTTTCCTACCAAGCAGGCACGGCACAGTTAATCTGAAAGGGGAAAACGCTTCAGTGTTTGGAATTCATGATGCTTGTAATAAAATAAAGGGAAAGGAGCTGTGGAACAGGGCACGTGACAGACATTATCTAACTTGTGTGTGCTGAGAGGGGGAGAGGAATCAGCATTTATTGTCAAGTGAAAGCAACAAATTGAGAATTTTGCAGAAAGTTCCTCGCTGTGAAACAAGCCTGTATCTTTGAGATAAAAATAGGTAGAGCTGTGGATGTAACTCCAAATTATGTAAGCTCCTTTAATGCAAGGATTTCAGCCCTTTTTCAGGCCCAGAAGATGATGCTTCTAACAAGTTTTGATACTGAATTGGTGCTGTTTAGATTGTTCTGTAACTCTGCTCCCTCTTATGAGATAGTCTTTAATTTCAGCATATTTATCCTTTTCTAGCCTTTCATTTCAGTATATTTATCCTTTTCTAGTAATTCATTTCAGCATATTCTGAAATTAAATATCCTTTTCTGGCCATGGAGTCAAATGTCAGGAAATCTGGATGTCCCCTGCTTGTCCTCCAAGAGGGAGCTGCCTCCATCCCAGGCCAGGTTGGGTGGGCAGCACAGGGAGCATCCCTGCCCAGGGAATTGGACAATCATTAAACTCCATTCCAACATCAAAAATTCCATATTTCTGTGAAGAGATCCTTCTCTTGCTCAAGGCATTAATGCAAATAAGAAAAAAAAAAGATTTTAACAACATATTCTGTTCTTGCTCAGGGCATCTCCTTTCTATGAATGTTTGCATCCCTACCTGTTCCTGAGAAGTGCTGGGTGGAAATTGGCCATTCAAGAATATGTGAAAAGCTATAACTTTGCATGGTTTTCCCCTACAATAACCCCATTTTCCTCCTGGAAAACAAATTATCTTCAAGCTCTGCTTTCATTTCAGACCACTGAAGATGCATGAACTTGTAATGTTTTTCCCAGTGTTGCCTTTTTAGCTGATATTATCCCAGAGTGTTGTAAAAATCTCGAGAATATATTTTCAGATTGGAAAATTGCAGCACTCCGTTTCAGATGTGTTGAAACGTTGTGTTCCAGCACCAGTAAATGGCTCTTGCAGTTTTTAAACAAGATGTGAATCCTGACATATTTCTGGTGCTTCTGTTTTGATCAGTCAGAATTACCCAACCCAAAAAAAAAGAAAAAAAAAAATTCTGTCAGGGAGTTTTTGGTTTGTCCTGCTCTGCATTTTTTTAAAAGTGTAATTTTTCATCCATCTGGCTGCTGCTAGCCTTATCCTTGGATTTGTGCCTCTCCTGCTAGAGTGACTGATTTGAAGTATTTTTATTTTCAGCCCAGCTGCCCTGCAGCTCCTGGGTCAATTGGTGAGAAATGCCACTCCTGACCTGGAGGTGTGGCTCTCAGAAGAATTGCCTGGGGGTTACAGAGGGAGGAAATGTGATTTTTGAGTTATTTTTAGGCTTCCAGATGTACTTTGCTGAGTGACAGTTAGAACAACCCTGAATATGGTGATTCCAGTCCTCTTCAGGCTTCATCCTCCCTCTCTTTCCTTCAAAATATTGGGAGGGATGGATGGACACAGAATCCCAGAAGATTTGAGATGGGAGGGACCTTAAATCCCATCCAGTGCCACCCCCTGGGCAGGGACACCTCCCACTGTCCCAGGGTGCTCCAAACCCCACCCAGCCTTGCCCTGGACACTGCCAGGGATGGGGCATCACCGTCTCTGTCCCTCTGTGGGATTTTCTTTATGGCCAAGTGAACCCTGAGAACAAATCAAGCTGTTGTCACAGGCAATGTATGGAGACTTTGCTGAGCCCCACATCATCCTCCTCGTTTAATCTGAGATCTTCCAGATTTGCATCTTGGTTATATTCGGAATTGTTTCCTCAGGTATTTCCTTAATCAATATTATTGCAGGTAGTGCTGGAATGGGGATGAAACAATTCTCGTGGAATAGACGAGAAACTTTGAATTTGGTGTGCCTGTTTCACTCACAATTTTATGCGGAACAGCTCTTGGGACTCTTTTGGGTTTTTCTAATTATTCCCAGCAAGTTTCCAGGTGTGTATTTGTTAAGGAGAGGTGGGATAGCACATTCCAGAAAAAATGTGTGCACTTGGACACTTGCTCAAACAAAGCTCCTGAAAATGCCCAAAAATCCAAATTGATTGAAAGTCAGAGTCAAACCTGAGAACCAGCAACCTGACATGGTCTGTGCTACAACAGGAGTGGGAAGATGAGGGATGAGTTAATCAGTGAGTTGTTAATTTACCTTTAATCAATAACATCCTTAATTTGTCCATGTTATCAAAGGCTAAACCATAAATTGCTCTGCTGCCTCCCATTACTGCGCACAGCAATCAGCATTCACACTGTTAATAAAATAGATCTAAATTTCATTATCATCTCTTGAAACGAGCTTGTGTTCACCTCTGGCTTGAATTCTTGCTGTTGTCCTCAATTGTCACAGCAATGGGGATCTTCTCCAAGGCCTTCCCACTGGGATTTTATTTCTGCTGGAAGGGGAATTTAATTGATGCTTTCCTGATCCTCAGACTTGCCTCATCCATGTGGCCCACAGGTGAATTTCCAATTCAATTTCGCCCTCAAATGGGAGCAGCCACAAACCCAAATGCCTTGCTGAAGCTGCACAAAATGAATTATGTGGATAACAATATTTTATCAGGCTTGGGAAGTGGCTGTGTTTTGTCCAAAGCAGTAAAACTGTGTAAATGAATCTCTAAGTCACTGTAATATTCATGACTTGGATCTCATCTTTAGAAGCAGGGGACAGAGGAGGGAATTGCCTCTTACCTTGGTGGAATTCTTTTCTTTTCTTAAGCCTGCAAATAATATCTAAGAAGAAAATAAAATCCTTCATAGGTTTAAGTGATTTCAAATATTTTCTGTCAAAGCTGGTGAGGGCCACTTTCTCCAGCCTTCTGCTCCTCAGACTTCCTATTCTTCATGGAATTAATTTAAACCTTGGGATTATCTTGGCCACAGGGGCTTTGGGTCATCATTTGGGGTCTCTCACAAGCTCTGGTCAGTTGTGCCCCAGCTGGCTGGCCATGGCTGCCAACCCTCCTTTTCTGTCTTTGTTTCCTTTAATTCCTGTTGCTCCATCCAGCTGGCCCCATTTGCTCCCATCAGTGCTACAACTCCTCCCTGCTTCGAGCAGCTTTGGAGGATAAGCCTAAGAAACAAGTAAATACAAAAATAAAAATAAAATAATAAAAGAAACCCACCTCCACAACATTTTAAAGCATTTTTGTCTTTAATTGCATTTCAGTTAAAAAATCATTAAGCAGCTCCCTCAGTTATGTCTTTCTCCATGAGTAACCTCGTAGAATAAATAAGAGTAAGGTTTCCTTTAAGTGTTTCAAACCCTTGTATCATCAATAATATTTTTTCCTGCTTTTTCTCAGCAGTCCTAAATTCAATAAGGCTTTAGTGGGAGCCAGTCTGACCAGCACGTGATGCTTTATCAGAGACATCTCAGTTCTCCGTGCATCCCTTCTCCAAATGATTTCCTGAAGTAGTTTTGTCTTGAAGTTTACAGAATGCAGTTTCTTGTATTTTCTAGGAATTCCTACCAGTGTTTTTGTGATGCTTGATGGAAATATTTCACCTCTAGATTCCCAGGTTTCTCAGGCCTGTACATGTGATGTAACATCAACAGAGACTTTTGAGTGTGATGGAAATTCTGGGTTCTAATGGGCAAAAGGTGATGTTACTAATAATTGTTAAACACCAAATATTTTCAGTTCCTGCATTGTGAACTTCCACTGGCAGCTATGTGGATTGCAGCTGTGGAAATGCAGATGTGCTCAGCCCGGGTTTGTTTCTGTCAGCTCACCCACCAAACAACCTTAGGGCAGAGATGAATGTTCAAATATGGTGTAGGGGATGTCATTCCAAATCTGGAGTTCGTGGTGGGAATCCTGCTGCCACCTGCTGTCAGACAAGAAATTGGGTGTTTCCCTGCAGAATCTTGTGATTCTGACCAATTTTTTAGAAGTTACAGCTTCTAATTTCCACATTTTTTACTTATTGAATTTCAAGCTCTTTGCATTTCCTCCCTCAAGAAGACATTAGTCTCATAACTTCTAATTTGTTTTCTTATCATAGCAGGTCTGTTGAACATCTGTTTGGCATTTCATTTTTAATATTTCCATAAACAGCAAGTGTGGGTAAATTGCAGGGTGTGACGTTGATGGCTTGCATTTATTGCAGGCGGGACGTGAGGAATTGGAGGGCTCATCAGCAAGGGAATTTGTGTCTGTGATTTTATATCCCAAAGCATTGAAACACAAACTTGAGACAGCCAGATGTTGGTTCAGATGGAGCATTTCCAACACAACTCAGGAAGGTTTCTGATTGCTGTTTGTGTTCTGGGCTGGAGTGTTGGCAGAGCAGGGGGAGCCAGTGGGGAGAAGGAAGAGCTGCTGTTGTGGCAAGGGGTGGATAATGCCGTGTTTTCAGGAGCTTGTAGCTGATATATGAGCCGAAGGATAACTCTGATTCCTCTGATTTCAGGCCTGGAGTCAGTGTGGAGGGGTGCAGAGAGTTCCCAGCTGCAGAGGGTGTTAATTCCCCTGTAAATTCCACTTTCACACCCAGACCCAAGGATCTTACCTGGGCTAACTTTTGTCTCTTAGCACTGATACCCACTGTCAACAAGCACTCGTTCTGTCCTTTAAACAAAGGAGTGGGACATAAATTCAGGAGGAGAAAAGGGCCTGTGATAACAAGGTAGAGTCAGCACTGGCTTTGTCCATGAGGAGGATGGATGGATGGATGTGGATGGAGGGAGGGATGGATGATGGAGGGATGGATGTGGATGGAGGGATGGAGAGAGGGAGGGAGGGATGGAGAGAGGGAGGGAGGGATGGATGGATGGACGAATGGATGGAGGAATGGATGGATGAAGGGATGGATGGATGAAGGGATGGATGGAGGGATGGATGTGGATGGAAGAATGGATGGATGATGGATGATGGACGGATGGATGATGGAGGGATGGATGATGGAGGGATGATGGATGATGGATGGATGATGGATGATGGAAGGATGACGGATGGATGGATGGATGGATGGATGGATGGATGGAGGAATGGGATGGATGGATGATGGATGGATGGATGGATGGATGGATGGATGATGGATGGATGGATGATGGATGGATGATGGATTGGTGGATGGATGATGGAGGGATGGATGGATGACGGATGGATGGATGGATGGATGGATGGAGGGATGAGATGGATGATGGATGATGGGATGGATGGATGAATGGATGGATGGATGGATGTGGATGGATGAATGGATGGATAGGTGGATGGATGTGGATGAATGGATGATGGATGGATGTGGATGGATGTGGATGGATGGATGTGGATGGATGATGGATGATGGATGGATGGATGATGGATGGATGATGGATGGATGATGGATGATGGATGGATGGATGATGGATGGATGATGGATGATGGATGGATGGATGATGGATGGATGATGGATATGGATGGATGGATGATGGATGGATGGATGGATGTGGATGGATGATGGATGGATGATGGATGGATGGATGGGATGGAGGGATGGATGTTGCAATAAGACACAAAATGAACCTGCACTCACACGCTGGGACGTCTAAGGCAAAAGAGAGGGAGTTTATTTTACAAACCCTGAATTTATAGAGTTCCAACAGTGACAGTGGATTGGAGGGTGAAATCGTTCCTCTCAACCACACTGGTCAAACCAACAGTCCATCAATTCTCTCCTCTCCAGAAAAGAATGTAAAACACTGATTATTTACATGAAAGTGAGTGAGAAACTCCAACACAAAAATGTAAACATCAGAAGGCTTAGAAGAACAGGGTGACAGATGGGCGGACGGATGGATGTCCCATTCTGCTCATGGCATCAGTCACTGTTGTTGCAGGACCTCAGCACATTCCTACACTGAGGGGTTTAAGCTAAAATGAACTGCGAAGTGCTGCAAATCTGTACTGAATTCATCTTTGAGGCAATACAGGGATGATCTAGAGCTCCTTGAAGCCACTGAAAATGCTGCCTTTGGCTTCAGCAGATTTGGGTGAGACCCTGAAACCTGGAGGAGCTCAGCTCTTTTGTGTGGTTATCTTAACAAGTAAAGCTGAGACGAGAGAATCTGCCAGCGTTAGAGATGGAAGGTGCTATTTAAACACAGAAAGAATTTTCTTTCTCTTTGCCTTTTAGGCTCTGATTTCTGATGGTCACTATAGCAACAGGAACCAAAGAGATGAAGAACTGGAAAACATGCACTTCACTATGACAAGTTCAATTTACAGCCAGCTCAGCAATGTAAGTAACCTGTGTCATATTTAATGAGGAGCTGTGCACAGGTAACAGAGCAGCGGAAGGTTTGGGATGTGCTGCGAAGTGGGCAAACCTGAGTTGGACTACACGCTAATGACTCTTCCTCATTAAAGGCCTTAGCATGAATGAAACGTTGTGATGGAGCCTGGACCTCTGTCAGAACGGCTCGAATTGGTCAGGGAGAACAGGAATGTTATATTTTGGGGGTTTTACTCATGTTTTTGACACCCTGGGTGTGGCAGCAGTGAGGCTGGGGGCTCTGGGCTGCAGCAGGGCACAGAGCTGGGCTCACACTCAGGCTCAGCAGATCCCAGAGGGCATTTCAAAAAGCAATTCACTTGTACAAACAACTGTGAAAATGTGGCCCAAAGGCATCTCTTCTTTGGAGACAAAGGCACTGAAATCTCTCACCCTGGAGTGCTGGGGCAGCTGTGAGCTCCCAGTGCTGGGAACAGGACAGGACTGCCCAAACAGCAGGATATAGAGCTTGGAAAATCTCCCTTAAGTACATTTTGTATCCCTCACACCTGAGTTTTTTGGTCTGTCTGATACCATGAGCTCTCATGGGCTTTGGTGGAAAATGGTTCTGCTCACAGAAAATCAGGTGTGTGGGTTGCAAAGGGGGCACAGGATCCGTGTCCATCTGTGTGGGGTTCTGGTTATTTTCTCTCACCCAACAAAATTTTCTTTTTTTTTTTTTTTTTTTTTTTTTTTTTTTTTTTTTTTTTTTTTTTCTTCATTTTTCTTTCCCCCTCCTGCCAACAGCCTGATTTTCTCTTTGCTGATTAGGCCATTCTGTGCATTTTTGACTGTTCTCTCCAGCACATCTCTCCTGCCTGTCCAACCCCCTTTTCCGTGTGCTCCCTGCTGTGATATGAGCACTACAGATCAAGAGGACAATCAGCTGGAGAACAATATGACAGCAGGTGGGGATTATTCTCTCCCTTCTGATGTGACTCAAATATGTGTCAGTCACCAAACAAAACCCTCTTTCAGTTTAGAGGCAAAAATAGATTGGTACATGGGTAAATCAGCAACAATAGAATTTTTTTTTTCTCTCTCCACAAATCTGCTTTTTTTTTTTTTCCCTAATGCTGCTTTTATGCATCTGACTTTTAGCAGCTGTGATTTCTGTTCCTGGTGAATGTACATGGACTTTATTCAACTAGATCAAGCACTTTTGTGTCAGTAATTACTGTGATGGAGCAGTTCAGTACTGGGCAAGGTTGTGCATGCTGCTAATATTATGCCTTACTAGTAGGACTGTATTTGTGCAGAGGCTAAGGAGTATAATCAGAAGATAAAGAGGATTCTGTGTGAATAAGATTAGACAAAAAAAAAGGTATAAAAGGTTTGCAGGAAAGCAAGCTTGCCTTTAAACCATCAGTCCAGTGGATGTGAGGACCTGGGTGAGCTGGATCAGCCTCAGCTCATGCACAGCCTCTCTCCTGCTGTCCTGGCACTTTCAAAACTCAGCAGCACTGAGATCCCTCTGGAGCTGAGGGAACTCTGTGGGGTCAGAAGATGCACAGTGTGCATTTGGGGTTGGATGTTGGAGGAGGGAGGAGACAGCAGCATCCCAACATCCCAATATCCGAACATCCCAACATCCCAGCATCCCAACATCCAGCATCCCAATATCCCAGCATCCCAACATCCCAATATCCCAATATCCCAGCATCCCAACATCCCAGCATCCCCAATATCCCAGCATCCCAACATCCCAACATCCCAATATCCCAGCATCCCAACATCCCAATATCCCAACATCCTAATATCCCAACATCCCAATATCCCAGCATCCCAACATCCCAACATCTCAGCATCCCAGCATCCCAACATCCCAATATCCCAACATCCCAATATCCCAACATCCCAATATCCCAACATCCTAATATCCCAACATCCCAATATCCCAGCATCCCAACATCCCAACATCTCAGCATCCCAGCATCCCAACATCCCAATATCCCAACATCCCAATATCCCAACATCCCAATATCCCAGCATCCCAGCATCCCAACATCCCAATATCTCAGCATCCCAATATCCCAACATCCCAATATCTCAGCATCCCAACATCCCAATATCCCAACATCCCAATATCCCAGCATCCCAACATCCCAATATACCAGCATTCCAACATCCCATCATCCCAACATCCCAATATCCCAGCTCAGTGTCTGCTGCTGCTGTGTCTGTGATTATTGCCCTCCTTCATCTGCCCTTTGTAACTTTTTTCCTTTTCCGTGCCTAGTTTCTCCATGGAAATGCTGCTGTTTCACCCCAGTTCTGCTCTTTTCTTTCTGCCTGTGTCTCTGCAGCCTGCTCCTCCCCGTGTTTGGGTGGGTGGCCCTTTCCCAGGAGCACTCCTGGTGTCCCCTCCCTGTCCCACTCACTGGGGCTGCCCAGGTCCTTCTCACTCTGCCTCACTTTGCCACCCTGACTCTGCTTACTCACATTTTCCACTCCATCACATTCAGATTCTTTATTCTCCCTTTTATTTCCCTTCAAAAATCTTCTCTTTCCTATTTTATACTTAGAATTTTTCACATCTCCTGACTCCTTTTTGTTCATCAGTGCTGCTGCCTTTCTCTCACAGGAGCTTTAGACCTTACTCAGAAATGCTCCCCTTGCCCTTTGAACTAATAGTTTGATTTCCTTCCTCCTCTCTAGCCCATGCCCTAGTGAATATTTGTTGATTTTACCTTACCTAATGAACGTTTGATGTACTTAAATAACCACTGGAGCACTGTTTGGGACCCCATGTGTCTCCTTTCCTGGATGAATGCTCTGAAGAGGGGGCAGATGTTGATGATAAAAAAAGAAGAGGTAAAAAAATTCAGTCTACACGGCACAACAAATCTTTAGTTGTCCTCTCCAAAGTGGAACAGCTTCAGCACAACCTGCAGGCTGGCAGCCAGGGCTGTCTTTGGGGAAACAGGAGATATTTTGAGTCCAGCGGCAGAGAGAACAGAACCCAAATTGCTGAGCTATTAGCTGAAGGCAGCTCTGCTGTAACACTCCACTGATCTCCCTCCCTCTTTTTGTCTCTCAGGAAAAGGTCTTGGCTCTGTGATGTGAGGAGCTGGCTCAGTGCTGCGTGTCCTAAACGGAGCAGTGAGCTCTGTGCACTCTGCACCAGCCTTGAATCCCCTTTCCCTGCTCAGGGCTGGCTGCTGGCTCCTGCTGCTCCTTGGAAAGGCTGACCTGGGACAGAGACTGGACAGAGCTGGAGAATAAATAAGGTAGATAGATAATCTAATAATAATAATAGATTAATAGATAATAAAGAGCTAGCTAATAAAGTAGATATTTATTGAAAGGCCTTTAGGGTACACCTTGGGCAGGATAAGAGCTTGACCAGAGCTACACCCAAGGTGGACCCAAAATGATCACAAAATGGACCCAAAATGGTCACAAAATGGACCCAAAATGGACACAAAATGGACAAATGGTCACAAGGTCTCACACTTTGATAAGTTTGGGTGCATTTGCACATTGGGGTTTAATTGCCCAATCCCAGCTCCAGGCTGTGAGCTCCCATCCTTCTTGTTCCTCCCTCCAGCCACCCTTGTTTGTGCTGTGGGCTGAAAGTTGTCCTTGGTGTGCAGCAGGACAAGGATTTGTTTTGTGTCCCTGCTGTGTGCAGAGAGCTGAGTGACACTGACTGTGAGCTCAGAGCTGCACCCTGGGCACCACAGAACCTGAAATACATGACAGCCCAAACTGAAGGCATCACTGCAATCACAGTTTGGGTCCCAGCTGGCCCTACCCAGCCCTGGTGTCCCCGGGGACCATCAGGGATCAGGGTCCATCCTGGATCCAGCCCTGGGCGTGCTGTGCTGAGCTCAGGTTCTGGTTGCAGGGCAGGCTTGGTGCTGTCTGGAGCCTCATGGGTTTGGGGTTGGATGTTTCTGGCACGGCAGGGGTGTTCCTCAGGTTAACCAGCTGCTGCCTCTCAGCTCCTGGCTCTCAACCCTGAGGAGCTCTGGGCTGGACACTCCAAGGCTTGTCCATTGTCTGCTCAGGAATGGCTCTGCTGCCCCTCCTGCCCCCCAGCCTGGGGACAGCTCTGTGCTCTCTGCCACTGTCCCTTCCCCCTGCAGCACCAAACCTGTGACTCCTTTAAATCTGCCAGGGACTGAGGCAGGTTCCAGCAGTGGGTTGGGCGTTAGGGCAGAGGCTGCTGGCTGGGGGAGATCCACGTTCCCCTATCGATGTCTGCTCTGCTTTTATCTCTACTTGACATTTTCTCTTTGCCACGTTGCGAGCCTCAGCCTGAAATAATTGAAAAGCAATATCAAGTGTCTTATTTATCTTTGTTCAAGATAGCAGCTTGTTCTGCCCTTAAATTCTCCGAGGACTCAGGGGCAGATTTTTTCAAAGTGCTGCTTTATTTTTGGGCGAGCACTACAAAGTTTTCTAATGTCTATAAAACTTGGGATTGCTTTCTGCAGACTCCAAACAGGTGACCATGCAGCCCTCCAATCTTTCACTTCTTTATGGGATATCATCTTGGGCCTCTTCAATTTTAAGGATTTTTTAAAAGTGCTGCTTCTCTGCTGTACTTTCATTTTGCCAAGATTTCACATCATCTTGTTTGCTACAAGCTCAGGACTTGGCAGACCTTGTCTTCCTGCCATAACTTTTTGGGATCAAAGTAACTTTGTCTTTAAAAATACAATAGGTATTGAATTATTTTATTTTTATTAAGAGCGTTGAAAAAATAATCATCCCAGCAATAATCTAAATGGAACATTGCTGCTGAGTTATGTAAATATTTTAGAATTTTTGTCTCATTTTAGGTAGAGAGAATCCAAAATGTCAAATTCTTACGGAATCAGGACAGCTTTTGGGTGTTTGTCCCTGAAAAACCACATTACTAATTAGTTGTGTGTTTTACTTTCCTTGAGCTTTTTTTTAGGTATCAACAATAGGTTAACAAAAATCTGTGACATTTTTTGGTTGGTCTTGAACCTTCTCTTCCAGTTTTATCAAGCCACTTAAAATCACATATACATGTACATATACATATACATATACATATGCATATGCATATATATGTGTGTGAATGTATAGAATATAATGTATATGTAATATATAATGTATATAATAATAAAACAATGTCTTGGGATTTGGTGTCTCTAATTACAGCTTTATAATACTTACCAATCTAAGTTGCCTTCTTACTAAAAATGAGACAAAGAATTTGGGGTGCTATGCCTCAAGGTTTGTGTGGTTTTTGGGGTTTTTTTTGTAAGGCCCTAAAAATGTGTGTAGACATCTGATCTCTTGTAGGCTGCTGCTTTTTTTTGCTATTTTTTCTTTAGAATTTTTATTTGGGGATGGCTAAGCAGGATCCTTGCCTGATAAAAGTGCACGTAAGAAAGAGGAGTTGAAAAGGAACCGAGGAGCTGTGAAGTGGAAGAGCGAAAATGCGAGGTTTGTTAATCCCAAATAAAAACCCTTAGGAGTGCAGGAAGGAGACAAGGGTGTGAAATCAATCACTCCATCAAGCACAGCCCCACGTGCTCGGGTGGCACCTGTCCAGAGCCACTTAAAGCAACCGTAAAATTAACAGCTCAAATAATGAGCACGTCAGGAAGCTCAGCACAACGTGAACATCCAGCCCTGAGCTGCTGCGAGTTGGGTGCTGCACAGAGCCTTGCAGGCCTGGGATGGGAATTTTGTGGATTGTGAAGCTGTGGAGATGGGGTGAGCTCTAAAGGGAGGTCTGAGGAAAGGGCTGGAGGTCCCTGAGCAAAGCCAGGGAGAGCAGAGCTTGCAGACATTCCATGGCACAGGTGTGGTCTCAGTTCAGTTTGGGAGTGGGATGTGGAGCAAGGATGGGACAGTGCTGGCTTTGTAAGGGAAAAGCAATGGGCGTGTAGGATCTGCCCCTTCATCTGGCTTCTCCGTGCTGTGCGTCATGAAAACAGTGAAAAAACAGCTCTGAAATGTCTCAAATGCAAGAAGAGAACAAAAAGTACTTTGGCCACTCTTGTTGGTACGAGTTCCTGCAAGGGGAGATGAAAAGCCACGAGGTTTGGCAGAAAGAGGATGCAGTGATCTAAAGCAAGGGCTTAAAAAAGAGGAGAGGGAAGAAGGGAAGGCTTTTGGCAGAAAATCATTGGATTTGGTCAAAATGTAGATAGCAATGTGCGTGGACAGAGGAGAGGTGGGGATCACCCTTGGTGACACCTCTTTGGTGGAAGGGAGCCTGTCAAATTGTCCATAGGGTTGTGCTGCCAATTTCCATAATGCAAATCTGAGCCACGTGACACCTTGCACATCCTCTCTGCCCCTGTTCTCTGTCTCCTGTGATCTGGTAAGCAACCCAGTATCATTTTTAAGCACATTTCTAAGTCTCCTAATAAGCAAAAAAGCTGAATGAGGCAGTCTAAAGCCAGGAGGCAAAGACATTGAAAAGCTTTTAGTTAAAATCCTCATAATTCGGGGGTTTCATTAATTTTTTTTTTTTTTTAATCCTTCTCTCAAGTATTTAATTTCACCCTTCGGTCTTCCTGCAGCCATCATGTTTTAGCCATGCAGCATCCATTTGCCTGTAATTACAGCCGTGTCATTCAGCTTTCAAACACCCCCTCAGACACTCTTTTGGCAAGTGGAATTTTAAATAGAAAGCGAGAGTTAATCAGCAGCCAGATTGAAGCATTGCAGGAAGATAGCGAAACTGCTTGATATTCCTGAGAACTCTGGTGGCTGTTTTATGTGTGTTTTAAACCACGCTGTGCTTGATGACCTTGTAATGATGAAGTCTGAAGGGAAACAAAGACTGAATCATCACTTCTGAGGCTGATGGTCTCGGCAGAGGCTGACGCTCTGCGCACGGTCATGGGAAAAAAAATCTGTTTCCAAAGGTCAGGACGTGGATTTGGCACCGGGCCCGGCTACCTAAAAACATCTGCAGAGCTGCTGTGGTGGCTGCTGAGGAGCAGGGGGAGGTGGAGATGCAGAGCCAGATGTGTTCATTAGCAGCTGCTTTGCCCCCAGTGCCTGCATTTCCCAGAGCTTTGCCGTTCCCCTTGTGGGAAATGGTAAAGGTAAGAAGATTTTGGGGGCTGTGGAAGCAAACTTTAGAAACAGAAAGAGCAGAGAACTTAGAGCCAGTTGTAGCTGCAAAGCCTGAAAGTAGAGAAGATACAATAATACAGTGAGTAAGGCCATGAAACAACAGTTTGAGTTTTTAGGTTTGGTTAAAATAGACTTTAGGAGTGTAGAAAAATATGTTTAGCAAGATAGTAGAAGGTTTTAAGCTTAATAATGGAGTATTGTGTATTGTTAATAGAAAGTTTATAAGCAAGCATTGTTTGAATCAGTGTAGGTGTGTTTTCAGTGATTGGCAGAACAATTGTCTGTGAGCTTTGGCAATTGGCTGGGAAACTTTTAAAATGCCCTGTGACAGAGATCTCGGGCTGTCCATGGTAGATGAGAGCAGGAACCATCTCCTGTATCTCACCCTGTGGCTGAGAGTGGTGCCTGAATAAAGCTCCTGACACATCAGGAATGAACACCCTGACACATCAGGAATAAAGCTCCTGATGCACCAGGAATAAAGCTCCTGATGCCTCAGCTCCAGAAAGTCTTCTCACCTTTACTATTCCCCACACCCCCAGCACTCTGGGATGTCCCAGGAGTGACATCAGCACAAACCCAGTGTCACTGCCTGATCAGAGCTGAGACTTCTGCAGAAATTGAAATGGGTGCTGAGGGTGTTGTGTGGGTTGGGGATCCCAACCTCCTCAGAGTCCCACACCCTCAGAGATCCAGGCCCCAACCCCAGCTGGTTCAGTGCAGGCAGGTCCCAGCTCCTGAGAGTTCCAGCTGCCCTTTCTCAAGAGCACAGGGCATTCAGCACTGCTCAAGTGCCAGAGCCCCGAGCTGCTGGGGGAGCTCAATCCCAAAATCCAGCCCTTGGTTCTGGCACCTTTGCCTGCCACGCTGCACCAGGAGAAAGGGCTCCTTTATCCGGGGCTGCAGGCGGCAGCCTCAGCCTTTCCTGGCCTCTCCCGTGCTCCTGGCAGGGTCCAGCTCTCCTCCTGGAGCTGCCAGAATTGCCTGATGGCACCAGGCTGGCTGCAGGCTCTGTGCCATGCAGGGGAGTTGCCAGCTCCCAGGTGTCTGCCTCAAGGCTGTGCTGGCCCTCCTGCTGCTGCTGCCTTTGGATTTCAGCTTTTATATTTTTCATGTATTTGTAACCCTGCAGTTCTTTAGTGCAGAACTCCAAACTCCACACACAGTGGGAGCTGCTGCTTCCCCACTTTGGGCAGACACAGCAATTCCTCTCCAGGCCTGGCAATCAAGGACACCTCCCTGCCTCAGGCCTGAGAGATGGAAACAAAAGTGAGTTGGGGCAGCAAACTTGGGGTGAATGACTTCATTACCTGGAGCTGGAATTGGAAGATGAACCCCAAAATGCAAATGGCCCAAACTGATCAAAGTGTGCAAACCCGTGACCCGGGGTCCATTTTTGGGTGCAGCCCCTGGGGGCTTTGTCTGTCCTAAATGTACCTGAAGGCCCTTCAATCAATAGAACAGCTTTTTATTCCCTGAATTCTGTCTCTGTTTTTAGGTAGCCCCAAAAGACATCACTGCCAACTCCTCCACCCAACCCCTCCACTCCAAACAGCTGTAACTTCCTAAAACCCTGAGCAGGGAGAGCTCTGATCCCTCTGTGTCTGCACCTGGACCCACACGAGCAGATACTTGGGCAGGGGAGTGAATTTTTGCCATGGTGAGGCAGAGCTGGCAGCAGAGCTGCAGCATCCCAGGCAAAAAGTGAGGGCAGGGAATTGGGAGCAGAGTCCCCCCAGCTGCCAGCAACGTGCCTGGAGGGAGAGCAGCTGCTCCAATGGGCAGCCTGTGCCTTCAGGGAAGGAGTCCAAGTCCCAGACAGCCACTGGGGAAGACAAAGATGCATCACCTTGAAGGCTTGTCCTTGGAGATGCTGGCTACTCTCTAGTCTTAAAATGGAACAACCTGGTTTTTCTGTTTTTCAAAAGAGAGCTGAAATATTTTGGATACTTGATTATATAATTAGCTTTTAGCTGCTCTGAATACCGTGGCTTAATTATTCTGGATTCCACTGTTAAATAATTAGAGCTGTCTTGTTTACGAGCAAATTTTCTGTTTGTTGCTCCAGGGTGATTTGTTTTATGAAATTAAGTACCCAGGGCAAGTAGCATTCAAGTGTCCCAAATGCCAGCAAAGAATTGGGTTGGTTTGTTTTGCCTCTGGGCAGGTTTGAGATGTTTCCAGAATGGACATAACTAACAAGCTGTCTCTTGGTTTAAGATCCCTCACTTTCCCAAAACCAAATCTTCCTTCTGTTTTTCATTTTTATTTTAATTTTTTTTTCTCTTGAATTCTGTGTTTCCTGAATTGTACTTGGAGTTATTTCCAAGCTGAGGATTGACATAAAAACTTTGGCTTTGCCCCTGCACCACTTGGAAAACTTGGGATGAGACTCTCTTCCCCCTTAGGACATGTGCTGTCAGCTTTTCTAGCAGTTCATTGAGTTGACTCTTTCTTTGTGTTTTGGGATCTCCATTGCAGCCCCAGCTGTTCTGAAACGCTTGGATAAAACTTGTAGGGAAAAGAGGAGGAAAAAGGGAGAGTCAGGATTCAAACTGTAAGGATTACAGTAATTTTTTAGGAAGGTTGTGGGTGAGAGGAAAGTCTGTTGAGCTGATTGTTGACCAGAACCCTCAGGTCCTTTCCCAGAGGAGAATCACAGTCATTAAATCCGAGTGTGTTTTGGTTTTGTCACCCAGCCAGCTCTAACTATGGCTCTCTGTTGACAAAACCTGTACAAATACACTTTATCAAGAACGTCTTTTATCTTAGATGAGGAGGAAAACAAAGCCAGAGAAGGAATTGTCTGCAGAAAAGCTTCTGTCCCTCATTTATAAATGTCTGTGCAGACAACAGGATGAGAATAAAGCAGCCATCCTGTGTTGCTCAGGTCAGGGGCTGGGGTTTATAACAGAAGCAATAAATGAATCAAAGGCAGAATATTGACATATTTTCAGGGACAAAACCATTGCAATGCCAGGTAAAACCTCCCTTCCCTCACAGTGGTCAGCAGCAGTGGCTACTGAAAAAAAACGGGAAATTTATAGGGGATTTATATTTTTCTCCTCCTACATGGAAATTTATGTGTCACCTATTCATTTGGGTTTTTTTTTTTTTTTTTTCAAGCCTCTGCAATATCTATTTAGATGCCTGGGAAGGGGGAGGAGTGCTTGTCCTGTGAGGCTTGGCAGGCAGTTTGGAGTTTTATAGGCAGTGTGCTTACTCAGTTATTTTTAGCCCGTTATTACTGGGCTGCTTTGGGTTATTTAATGTGTGGGATCGACTCCCCCCTGCAGGCTGGACTGGCTGGGAGGAGCTTCCTGCTCGGGCAGCTGCTGGATGGGAAGAGCATCACCCATTTCTGCCTTTTGCAGAACCTGGTATCACAGAATCACAGAATCACAGAATCACAGAATCACAGAATCACCAGGCTGGAAGAGACCTCCAGGATCATCGAGTCCAACCCAACCCTAACCTCAACTAAACCATGGTGATGCCTTGGCTTTTATATTTTTAGATTCTGTGCTACCTAGGGATGCAGTTCTGAGCCTCATATTAAGTGCCATATTAAGCTCCCTCCACGGAGCAGGGAGAAAAATCCATTTCTGCTCGACACCAAGAACAACTTTCAGCCCAACAGCACAAACAAGGGTGGCTGGAGGGAGGAACAAGAAGGATGGGAGCTCACAGCCTGGAGCTGTAACTGGACAATTAAACCCCAATGTGCAAAATAGACCTCAACTTATAAAATTGTAAAATCTGGTGACCGGTCGGCCGTTTTTATGATCATTCTCAGCCCACCCTGGGAGCAGCCTTGTTTAGACTCCTGTAATGCCCAGGGTGGATCCTGGAGAGCTTTTAATAAATATCGACTTTATTCTCCAGCCTCTGTTTCAGGTCAGCCTTCCCAAGGCAACAATGGCACCCAGTGCCACATCCAGGCTTTCCTTAATCACATCCAGGGATGGTGACTCCATCACCTCCCCAGGCAGACCATTCCAGTCCTTTATCACCCTTTCTGTAAAAAACTTTTTCCTTACATCCAACCTGTATTTCCCTTGGCACAGCATAAGGCTGTGTCCTCTCGTTCTGTCAGTTGTGCTTGGTGAAAGGGATCAACCCCAGCTGAGCACAGGCACCTTTCAGGGAGCTGTGGAGAGTGATGAGGTCACCCCTGAGTCTCCTTTTCTCCAGGAATCACTTGGTTAGGAGAGACCTCCAAGATCATCAAGTCCAACCCCATTATTAGACACCCACGATGACTTTTCTGTGCTCCCTTGGAAGAACTTTGCCACTCTCAGGTTTCTGGATTCCACTGATGGAGTTGTTGGAGCTCCCAAGTCATCAGGGAGTGCTGTGGCTCTGCTGAGCTGCAGTGAGTGATGGCCTGTGTCCCCTGCCTGTGACAAATACAGGCTCACACCCCAGTGAAATGCACTTATGGGAAGGCATTTTTCTTCATTTGCATGGGGATAAGAGTTAGTACAGCCAGCTTAGTGAAATGGAGCTGCTTGTTAATCCCTGGAACTCAATCACGGGGCTGGGTGCAGGCTGGGCTGGGGGTAATTTGCCATGGCAGGTTGCTGTTGCATTGATGGTTTTCAAACAACTGATACTGTTTAGCTGGAAGATAAACTCTCCACAGGCACACAATGATTTAGGAGCTGTGGGCAAAATGTATGGGAGTTGGGTGTCTGAGCTCATTTAAAGACCCTGCTGCATATTCTTACTCCTAAAATGTGGCAATGAGCCAGTTTTCATAGATATTTAAATACTGACAGAAGCACTCCGAATAAAAACCCTGCTAGGTGACTGTCTGCACCCTTAAACTTTTAAATTCTTCTGTATATCTAGCATTTAAAGGCTTAATTTTCAAGTCCCATTTGTTTGAAATAATTTAATGAGTCCACATTGCTTTCAACAAGTGAAGATCTTATTTCAGACAGGTATTTTTGCAAAAAGGTTAAGTAACCACAGCTCCCTGAAAGGTGCCTGTGCTCAGCTGGGCTTGGGCTCTTTCTCCAGGCAGCACTGACAGAACCAGAGGACACAGCCTCAAGCTGTGCCAAGGGAAATAATGGTTGGATATTAGGGAAAAGTTTTTTATGGAAAGGGTGATAAAGTACTGGAATGGTCTGCCCGGGGAGGTGGTGGAGTCACCATCCCTGGATGTGTTTAAGGAAAGCCTGGATGTGGCACTGGGTGCCGTGGTTTAGTTGAGGTGTTGGGGCTGGGTTGGACTCAACTTGGAGTTCTCTTCCAACCCTGTGATTCTGTGATTCTGTGATTCTAATTGCCGTGAAAAGACCCTAAATTTGAATTTCTTTGAATGGAATTCAAGTGTGAATTCTCTTAGGGCTCCCCAATGCCACTGGATCCATCCCTGGAGGGCTGCCATGGGCACAGGGGGATGAATCCCATGGGATGCTGGTGGTGGAGCAGCACCACAGGGCCCTGACACTGCTGAGATGGGATTTGATCCTGCAAAAAGGTGACTCTGAGTTTGGTGCCAAGAGAAGGATTCACCCCAGGGAGGGGAAAAAGCTCAGGCAGAAAAAACCCAGGTGCTTGGGTAGTTTTGCATCTTTTCTGATCAGTGGGGTAGGTGAGGGGCTCTCTCTGACTGCAGGCTATAAACTTCTGCTCAGTTGTGCCTGTGAATTGCAATAAATTGTTACCAACACTAAGTAGAGAGAAATGTGACTTTTTAATTGTTGTTTATTTTTTAATCAAGCCAGTGTAAGCCTGTGCATACATCTGTTATCAGAGACCCTCTTCCTTTTGCCTTTAATGACATTCCTGCTGCCAGCCTGAAGATTGACTGTCCTGGGCTGGCATTTTTCCAGAGTCAGTTTTTCTTCTTGTCAGCTTTTCTCTTCTTCCTTTCCTTTTTTTCTTTTTTCTCTCTTTGGTGACAATATTTCTCTGTTCAGCCTCATTCCATGTTAAACTCTTCCCCACCACAAACCCCGTGCTGGGATTTGGCTGCACGTGCTAAGGAGAGATAGCAAAGCGTGCTTGGAAGTGGCTTTAAATGCTCAAACACATGGGAGATGTGTTAGCATAAAGGAAACGTTTAACTGCAAAGAAATCTACAGTTCAGTGGATTTATGGAAATAAATTTGACTGCAAGTCAGGTCTGGAAGGTATAAAAGTGTGCTGGAAGGAGAGGTTTGTCAGAGGGGAAGTGCATGAAATGGCTGCGCAGGGGAAGGAAGAGCAGGGCACGAGGACGTGGATTTGGGGCTTTGTTTTGTTGTGCATTCATCCATCAGGGGCTGGATTGTTATTTTTCCCTGTCTCACGTGAATAGCAGTGTTTGTTCCTGGCCTGGCAGCCCCAATCCCCAGCTCTGTGCCACTCCTGCCTGCACCAGGAGCTTGACTTGTGCTTGCACATCCTGCAGCCCTTCCTCCTGCAGCTCTTCCTCCTTCAATCCTTTCTCCTGCAACCCTTCCTCCTGCAGCCTTTCCTCCTTCAATCCTTCCTCCTGTAATCCTTCCTCCTGCAATCCTTCCTCCTGCAGCCCTTCCTCCTGCAGCCTTTCCTCCTGCAACCCTTCCTCCTGCAGCCTTTCCTCCTGCAATCCTTCCTCCTGTAATCCTTCCTTTTGCAATCCTTCCTCCTGCAGCCTTTCCTCCTGCAGCCCTTCCTCCTGCAATCCTTCCTCCTGCAGCCCTTCCTCCTGCAATCCTTCCTTCTGCAATCCTTCCTCCTGCAGCCCTTCCTCCTGCAACTCTTCCTCCTGCAATCCTTCCTCCTGCAACTCTTCCTCCTGCAATCCTTCCTCCTGCAACTCTTCCTCCTTCAATCCTTCCTCCTGCAGCCTTTCCTCCTGCAATCCTTCCTCCTGCAACTCTTCCTCCTTCAATCCTTCCTCCTGCAGCCCTTCCTCCTGCAGCCCTTCCTCCTGCAATCCTTCCTCCTGCAATCCTTCCTCCTGCAATCCTTCCTCCTGCAATCCTTCCTCCTGCAGCCCTTCCTCCTGCAATCCTATCTCCTGCAGCCCTTCCTCCTTCAATCCTTCCTCCTGCAGCCCTTCCTCCTTCAATCCTTCCTCCTGCCTGCTGTGTTGTTTATAGGGCAAGCCTGGGACATGGAAAAAATCCAGGCAGAGGATCTGTAAGTCCTGGGAAGCTTTTAGGATCTTTGGAGTGCACAGGGCTGGAGTGTCTGGCTTTCCTGACCCCAATCTGCCATGTCCTGGCACAGGGCACAGGCTTTGCAGCACCTGTGTCCTGCAGGAGGACAAACCTGCTTGCTCACCCTGCAGACCCCACTGATGGTCAGGACAGCGACTAGAAATGATCCCCAGGCATCCAGGGAAACGGAGAGTGGGAGCACCTTTCAGGCTGTGAAGATGAAAGCTCTGAAATTCTCCTGTACCAAAGTTTTTTCCCTGCTCCAGGCAGGGCAGTGAGCAGGGCTGACAGCCGGAGCTTGGGCTGCACTGTGAGCTGTCAGCATGTTCATTCATCCAGACCAAAAAATAAAAGAGATCTGGCTTGGCCATTTGCCTCAGACCTTCCTGACTTTGCTGTATTCCACAGGGCAGCCTGCAGGGATCCAGCCCTGCCTGTGCTGGTCCTGCTCAGCGTGAGCAGCTGCCTTGACAGGGTTTGTGTTTTCCTGTGCTCAGATTTCAGCCCAGCTCCAGCCCCGTGCTGGGTGGAAGCTGCAGGCAGGAGCCACGCTGCTCCAATGACACGGAGAGGTTTTCTAGGAAAAAGTGATAGCAGCTTAACTGCATGAAATTCAATGTATATTGTCTTAAATAAGCAGGGTTTGTAGAGCTTGGCTTGGGCACATCATGGAATTTATGGGGTGTGAAACAGTTTCAGAACTGACAGTGCAGAGATCAGAGAACGTTGTTGTGCATCTGGAAACGCAAAGCAATGGGTGAGTTTTGTGCAGGGAGAGGTGATGTGCTGTCAGTCCCTTCCCCAGCTGAAAGCAGAATTGTGGCAAAGGGTGAAAACCATAAAATCATCATAGAATGGGTTGGGTTGGGAAGGACCTCAAAGTTCTTCCCATTTCCATGGGCAGGGACACCTCCCACTGTCCCAGGCTGCTCCAAGCCCCAGTGTCCAACCTGGCCTTGGACAATCCAGGATCCAGGGGCAGCCACAGCTGCTCTGGGCATGCTGTGCCAGGGCCTGCCCACCCTCATGGTGAAGAATTTCTTCCTCAAATCTGATCTAAATCTCTTTCCCGGTGCTCCAAGTGGAGCAGTCTGGTCAGTGGCTGTGAATTTTCCAGTGGATGATGCACCTTTTAATTGGGTTCAAATGTTTAATCACATCTCTGGAAATGCCAGGTAAACAAAACAGAACTGCAGTAATCAGAGGTGGCAGCAGCAGCTCTTGCCTTTTCAAATTCCATCCTGGCATGGTAATTTAGGGGGGAAAATCAATTAAAAGCTGATGGGGATGATTTGAGTTCAGCCTTTGGGGGTGAGGTCTCTGCTGCAGGTGTTCAGGACAGTGGGAATTTCTCTGTCTTGCCTTGGTTCAGTTGATGAAGCAATGATTCCTGCCAGCAGTGCATGGGTAACCTTTTTTTAAGCAACGTGAGCGATAAAATGTTTGAAGTCTGGCAATTTAGGGAAAAATGGGACTGTGTAATCCAGGCAATGAGAGCTGGCAGCAGTGTATTGAAATATTGGACTGGTATTTTCTTGCAGGTCAGGCTGTAGATAAGAACAAAGATAAATTGGTTTTTTCTTCGTGACTGCTGCAGTAAAATCTTGTTTTTCTGGAAGACTTTCTTGCACTGGCAGAGAAATAATTCAGAGTTTCAGAGCTGCACCCCCAGCAGATGGGAGTGGGTCCTGGTGGGGCCAGGAGGAAGGGTGGATGTGGCAGAATGGAAATGCCTGATTTGGGAGTGCCCGGGGGGGGTAATGATGTGAACATTTTGCCATTAATAGAGAATTCAAACACAGTTGCTGGCAGAAAGAAACTTAAAACAGCCCAAACAGGTGAAATTAACAACAGTAAGGGAAGCAGCAGAGATTTCCAAAGCAGGCACCTGGGAAGCAGGGACAATAAAGCTCAGTAAACAAAATGCAGAGCTGTTTGGAAGGTGGATGTGCTCTCCAGAGGTGTTTCCACCGTGGAAAGGCTCATTGTGCATCTGTTTGTGCATTTAGGATGGCCCAGGGCAGGATTCAGAGGAGGATTTAAGTGTTGCAGCTTTGTTTAGTGCAGCAGAATTGAGGAAGCTCATCCTCACCTTGAGCCTGCAGCTGCCTGCTGGGTGCAGGGTGAGAGCTCTCTTCGATTAATTACCTGTAATTGTCATTAAATGAATGAGCAGATCTCACGTTTTCCTTGGCTGTGCTGTAGAACACCTCCAGTCTTCCACTCCCAGTGGGAGAGAGTCTGGAATATGGAAATATTCCATTTATTGTACAGCATCCACACAGCCCCTGTTGGTGAGGAGCTTTTCCTGAGGGACATTTCAGCTCAGAGTTTTATTTTCTCAGAATATTCCATTACTGCAAGGATTTACCTTGGAGAAGAAGCTGAAGAACAGCTTTTTTCAGCTTTTGGTAGTCAATAGGTTCCCACATGCAGATCTTAAATGAAAATAAATTATTCTAGTAAAAGATCCTGTCAGAAATTAAGTTGGTGTTAAATGTGGATGAATTATTATCTTCTTTTTTATCCTTGTTTAGGTTATGTAGGGAAGAGACTACCAACCAAATGCTCAAAATCAAAGGTTTTTTGTGTATATATTTTTCATGATGGTTTTTAGCTGCTGTTCCCTTTTACAGGATGAAAGTTCTCACCCCTTCTCCACCCCAATATCTGCAGTTTTGTTTGATTTTCCAGGCATATCCCAGTCCCTACAACCCTCAGTCATGCAGAACAGAGTCTGAATTCCTGAACTATCCCATCCATTCCACTGGGGCAGTTTACAGAGGCATTCTGGCAAGAGAAGTTGGTATTTTCCCTGTCCATCCAATTACCTTGTGGAAAAATACCCTTTTATTTTTTTTTTTTTTTTTATTAATCCATTGAGTCCAGGTTATGGATGGGTCCAGTGAAGTTGCCAGCCATTCTGTGCTGTAAATCTTACATCACCTACAGCCAGAAATCTACAGTTGCTTTACAGTTTAATTACTTGTTATTATGATGTTAAGAATTAGTTAAGTTGCTGGAGAACGATGCCCTTAAATTGTGCTACAAGCATGGTTTTGGCACCGGTCCTGAGGTCTTTATTTATGTAGCTGAGGAGTTTCCTGGGCTGTAATCAATGGTTTGCCCGAGCACTGAGCTGAGTGTTGCAGAATCCAGCCCCATATTTCTGTGGCAGGCTCTGCAGTGGTGACATTGCTGTATGAGCTGCGTGGCAGCTGTCAGGCTGATATTAATGGCATAATCTATGGAGGGCTTTGATAGAAACGCTGTAATTGATGTGTTTGTGACCAAGGATTGGAGCACTCGCTGCCAGAGGGTTCAGCGCTGCCTCTGAGCACAAATTCTCCAACATTCCCATTTATTTCTCCCACTCTCGTGTTTACCCACAGCTGCACCCCTCAGCTCAGGCTGATTTGGGGGATATGACAAAACCCAAATTCCTGGGTGGAGGCGAGGGCTGTGTTGGTGGTGCTGCTTTTCCTCTAAATCAAGCACTTTCAATCCTGATTTTTCTGATGCTGTGCCAAAGGATATTTCAAGATGGCTTTAAATAAGTGTATTATTCTCAGGCATTGTAGTAACAGCTGTATGTGGTACCTTGGCCTGGACTCTGGAGTGGCTCAGTGGGCAGAGCTGAGGGGCTGCAGGGTCCAGGGAGTTGGTGGTGCCTTGGTGGAGTGGCAGGAAGGTGACATCTGGGTGGGACACAACACGCTGATCCCATTTTAAGTGCTCTGGAGAGTGGATTGAGGCTGCTGCCTTTTTCCCTGGCCCTAGAATCACCAGCCAGACACAGTTAGGGTGATATAAAGGGGTTACATTTATATAAAGGTGTCGCGATACAACACGAAATGAACGACACACGCTAAGATGTCTAAGGCAAAAGAGAGAGTGTTTATTTCCAGACTTCGATATTTATGGAATTCTAAAAGTGACCATGGATTGGAGGATGAAATTGCTACTTCTCCAACACACTGGTCAAACTAACAGTCCATCAATTCTCTCCTCCTCCAGAAAGGAATGCAAAACAATCATTATTTACATGAAAAGTGAGTGAGAAACTCCGTTACAAAAATGTAAACATCAGAAGGCTTAGAAGAACTTTGGAAGAACTTTAGGAGAACAGGACAACATAAAGATCCTTAGGTGCACAATTGGTTACGTGAAAAACACCAAAGATTCACATGCCATATAACGTGTGTACGATTTTTATAGATTTTTTAAATTAGCATATGTGACAAGAGTCCTCAATAGAAGCACACCCAGTGAATTCACCCCCAGCTCCATCCTTCTAGATCCTTCCCCCTCAAATGAGGACTAAACTTTGTTTAGAACAAATACGTCTCCAAGAGCTGGCCTCAACCTTGGTTTCTAAGGAGAACAAGACAGCGTAGGGGCCTTGCAATGTGTTTTTCCTTTCTGCCTAGGAAAATGCTGAAGTTACAATAATAGACTACAGAGCTGCAAATAAATGTGTAAAGAATACAGAGAATACATAGAAAAGAAAAGGGCAAAAATCAACACAGCATGAGGGGAAGCAGGGTCAGGGATGAGAACACAGCTTTTGCAGCTCAAGGTGTAGTTTAGGATGTGGGTCTAGGCTCGTTTTCCATGCCCATTTCCCACAGGTGGCTCTGTGGGGATCTCTCCAGAGCTGGCAGGTGTGGGGTGGGGACACTCCAGCCTGATGGGCAGGGGGTGCAGAGAGCCCAGGAGGGGATTTAGGAAGCTGCTCCTGAGCACCCCTTGGTGCAGCTGGGACAATGCCCTGACTCTGGGGGATGCTCCAGCCAGCAGCAGCCAGCCCTGTCCCAGCAGAGCCAGGGATGGCACCAAGGTGGATTCTGTGGCATTCAGCTCATCTGAGTCCTTCAAAAGCAATTGATGCCTTTCGGGCTACCTAAAAACAGAGGGCAGACAGAATTCAGGGAATAAAAAGCTGTTCTGTTTATTGAAGGGCCTTCAGGTACATTTAGGGCAGACAAAGCCCCCCAGGGGCTGCACCCAAAAATGGACCCCGGGTCACGGGTTTGCACACTTTGATCAGTTTGATCCATTTGCATTTTGGGGTTCATCTTCCAATTGCAGCTCCAGGTAATGAAGTCATTCACCCCAAGTTTGCTGCCCCCAACTCCCTTTTGTTTCCATCTCTCAGGCCTGAGGCAGTGAGGTGTCCTTGATTGCCAGGCCTGGAGAGGAATTGCTGTGTCTGCCCAAACTGGGGAAGCAGCAGCTCCCACTGTGTGTGGAGTTTGGAGTTCTGCACTAAAGAACTGCAGGGTTACAAATATATGGAACATATAAAAGCTGAAATCCCACAGCATCACAATTAACACCCCGGCCAGCTTTGGCCGCAGCCGAGCAGGGGACACACGAGGCAGGGGAGGTGACAGCTCTGCTGACTGTCCCTGCCCCTCGGGCTGGCACCGGGCTGGCCAGGAGGAGCCGTGGCACCGTTCCTGCTCCTGCAGCGCTCCGTGCCAGCATCACCGGGAGCGGGACTGCGGCCAGGAGGAGCAGGGAACGTGTGGAGATGGAACAGGAGATGGAACAGGAGATGGAACAGGACGTGACTGCCCAAATGCAGCAGGGCTGTGCCTGAGCTGGGCTCTGCCGGGGTGTGGGCAGCCCCTGGCACTGCCTCCAAAGCAGCGTTTCCAGACAGGCTCTCTCTCCACTCCACCATCTGTTGGGAAGGGCACCGGCTCCTTTCGAATGCCCTCAAGCCTCATTTGCACATGAAAAATAGCGACCCGGCTGCCCATATGCTCCTGCAGGTGAGACTCTGCCTTGAAGTTTCTGAAAACAAAGCCACAGATTCTGGTGGCTCTCCAAAAGCTGCGCTCTGATGGTGCCAGCTCGGTGCTGGGACTGCAGAGCATTCCTGGTTCTGGGAATGTGCTGCAGCCAGCCCGGCCTTACAGCATCACCTGGACCCCAAATATTGGAATGTGCTGCAGCCAGCCCGGCCTTACAGCATCACCCTAATCCCAAATGTTCTGGGAATGTGCTGCAGCCAGCCCAGCCTTACAGCATCACCCTGACCCCAAATATTGTGGGAATGCTGCTGCAGCCAGCCCAGCCTTACAGCATCATCCTGACCCTGAAAGTTCTGGGGATGTTGCTGCAACCAGCCCAGCCTTACAGCATCACCCGGATCCCAAAAGTTCTGGGAATGCTCCTGCAGCCAGCTCAGCCTTACACAGGACCACCCTGATCCCAAATGTTGTGGGAATGTGCTACAGTCAACCTGGCCTTACAGCATCATCCTGACCCCAAATGTTGTGGGAATGTGTTGCAGCCAGCCCGGCCTTACACAGAATACATTGAGCACAACAATCCATGCTAAAATATATCCATATAAAATATGTGAAGTATATCTTAGTCTTTCTGAGAAAGAGAAGGGAAACATCACCCTGACCCCAAATATTCTAGGAATGCTGCTGCAGGCAGCCCAGCCTTACAACATCACCCTGATCCCAAATGTTGTGGGAATGCTGCTGCAGCCAGCCTGGCCTTACAAAATCACCCTGATCCCAAAAGTTCTGGGAATGTGCTGCAGCCAGCCCGGCCTTACACAGGACCACATTGAACACCACAATCCATACTAAAATATAAAATATCTATATAAAATATCTGCAGTATATCTTAGTCTGTCTGAGAAGGAGAAGGGAAACATCACCCTGACCCCAAAAGCTCTGGGAATGTTGCTGCAGCCAGCCCAGCCTTACATCACCCTGACCCCAAATATTCTAGGAATGCTGCTGCAGACAGCCTGGCCTTACAGCATCACCCTGATCCCAAATGTTGTGGGAATGCTGCTGCAGCCAGCCCAGCCTTACAGCATCACCCCAGCCCCAAAAGTGTGATTGGTGTTGAGAGCAATGTCAATCAGAATGGGTGGTGTCTGCAATATTGTGATCTCCTTGGAAATAAGCTGCTCCTAACTCAGAAGGGAGCAAAAGAAGGAACAGAAAATTGCCTTTGTGCTGGATTTAATATTTACATCTCAGACTTTGCCAAATAGGTTTATTATTTATAGCAGGAGCAGCAGGAATATTCATCAGTTGCCATGGACATATTAAGCTCACCAAGTACAACAGTGAAGCACAATCTGAACCGGGGTAATTTTAAAACGCTTCCACGCCGAGCGAAATAGTTTGTATTAAATTTAAGAGTTAAATGCCGGGTTTCTCCAGCGCCGTTCCTGGGATTTCAGATATAAAAATGGAAATGCTTTATTGGAAATTTAATGGGAAGAGCAGCGCTGTACACAGGAACCCTAAAGAGCTCCCCGTGACCAGGCAGCGCTCAGGATCGCAATTTACGGGGCTTAAAAAGCAGAATGTGCAGGGAGGGTGCCTAGAATCCCATTAACTGGGATATACTTCTGACAAGTTGGAATGCTAAATGTAAAATAACATTTTGTGATTTAAATGGAAGCATATTTAGGGGCTGGGCACTGCCTTATTGCTGTTGGCATCTGTATTTGAATGTTGGTTGGTGTTTCTGACCTGGGGCAGCAATCACACATGACCAAATCCTCCTGTTCTGCTTTTTTGGGTGAGCAATCCTCATTTCTGCAATGCCAAGCTTCCAAAATCTTGCTGGAGATGCAAGTTTTTCTTTCTTGGGCTAATTAGGAGAAGAAAAGACAGAGAAATTATCCAAGGCTATGTAGTCAGAGCCTGTGCAAGGAGTTAAATGTGGGCAGGGAGATCTCAGCAGATATTTACTGGTTTTCCACTGAACCTGCCCTTCCCCTTCCCCCTGCCCAAAGAACAAATCCAGCAGTAAAAGAACAGCTGAAAGCTGTCAGGCTTTAATACCCACAGATAAGGTCATTCCTTAGGGGAGACCTGCTCAAATGCATAATAATATAACCAGGAACTGTAAAAGACACTGAGATATATTAAAAGATAAAATAAAGCAGACTGAAGTTCAAACACAGAAAAATCTGAGCTTTATGTGGTGGAAGGTAAAATATTCTCACAGATAAGTGGAGGCTCTTGAGAGAGGAAGTGTTTGAAAGGCCTGGGAGGCTGGAGAAATCCTTGGGGATGAGAGTTTGAAGACTTACACGATCCAGATAATGCAGGGGGCGGGTTGGGAGAGGGCCTGGGGGAGGCTGAACTCACCTGCCACAATGGTCAGGAGCTCTGGGAGCACAGAGGGACTGGAGCATCATTCTGGCCAACTGGAAGAGCAGCAGGAAACTGGGGAGAATGCCCAGCTAGAGAATAACAACCCCAGCAATGACCCTAAAACCCAAGAAATGGGGTCTTGCTCATGGTGTGGCACAAGCTCTGAAGGCCAAGGTTGTCCCCAGGGGCTCTGGGATTTTTTTCTCTGTTGTAGTTTGCCACTTTTTGTGTTAAAGCTGAGAAAGTCTGAGTTGGATTGTGGGTATCTGCTTTGAAGGGATTCCTCTCCTAAGCCTTTTTGGATTAATGTTGGCACTTTTTTGTTGTTGCTTTTTGTCTTTAACTTGCAGGTTTTTTAATGCAGCATCATCCTGTAAATCCTCTCAGTGGGGCTCTGGAAGCTCCAGCTCAGAGCACACGTTTGGTGAGGTGTCAATATTCCATCTGCCCTGGGAAAGGAGCTGCTGCTCCCTGGTTTGAGCTGGAGTCCTTCATTGAAGCCCTTCCCATGAGGGACAGCCCAGTGCTGGATTCTCCTCCTATCTGGGGGTTCAGTGTCACACTGAGACATGAAATGAACACACACCACACGCTCAGTAGGCAAAAATGAGAGCTTTATTTACAGTTTTTCAGAATTTATAGATTCTCTGAAGTGAGAGAGGATTGGAGGATGACATCCCTCCTTTAAACCACACCAGCCAGGTGAACAGTCTGGCAATTTTCTCCTCCTCCAAGAAGGGATGCAAAAACACACAATGTTTGGGTAAAAAGTGTGGGAACTCCTGACTCCAAGAATGTAAACATCAGAAAACCAGGGTGACAGTTCAGTGTTCAGCTGGGGTGTGCAAGGTGTGCTCCTGGATGTATTGAGCAGCATTTTCAACCTGGTATTTGTGCAGGCACCAAGAAATTGGTGATGGGACAGGGCTCAGCACTGCTGGTTTTGGGGAGATGATGCCTTGGGGATGGTGGGGGACAGTGCCAGGATTTTGGGGGAGAATCTTCTGAATTTTGAGAGAGCTGAAGGCTGCCAGGATGTCTCAGCACCAGGACTGGAGCAGGTTGTGTTTTGGGAGTACAGGAAGTATTCAAATATTTTATTTTTACTTGATTTTACTTACTTTTATTTTATTTTACTTGATATTTATTTATTTATTTGAAATTTATTTATTTCAAATATGCTTTGGGAGTACAGGAAGGGTTCAGGTAGGACAGGAAGGATTCAAATACCAGTTTTGCCAGTGGAATTACCTGCACTTGGTCCAAGGCTGTGAAATTTTAATCGTGCTATGGTTGAAGACACAGAAGTGATTATGAGCTGGACTTGGGGAAAACGAGCTTCTTAAAAGTGATAATGCAAATGGAACTGCAGAGTCTGAGTGTTACACCCTGTTAATTAAACTTTTGGTCCTGGCTAAGTGGTGCCCTGGTTTTGCAGGCTGCAGATTGCTCATATTCCTCTCCAAACCCTGGAACAGCCTGGAACCCTCCCTAAGAATTTTTCCTTTTCTTTCTCAGGCAAACTAAGATTTACTGCAGATATTTTACAGTTTCAGCATGGATTGTTGTGCTCAACGTGCAGCTGTTATTTCCTTGCCAGCAATACACTGCAATGAGCAACCCTCCACTGCTGCTGGGTTCTCTTCCCTTCCACACAGCGTGTGTGGGAGGGATTACTTCCCTCAAATAGACATGAAATCCCACACTGAGCTCTTCAATGTGTTTTTCTTACAGAGAAAACAAATATGAGGAAGAAAGTGGAAAAAAAAAAATCATGTTTCAGTTGTTCAGTTTTGTATTTTCTTGGTGAGTTTTTCATCTACTGATTTTTCCCAAGCAAAAACGGTGTGCAAAGTGAAAGCAGAGGGGGAACTGTTTAAAAAACCTACTTTTAATTCAGCATGTCTTGATCCTTCAAATGCTATTCCTCCTCCCTGAAGTGCAGGGCAAAGGGGCTGAATTAACCCTCCAGATTATTGGGAAAAAAGGATAAAACACAGAGCAAATGATCCCTCCTAGGTGTGCTCAGTGCATCTCCTGAACACCTCCTGCTGCCCTTCAGGGCCTCTTTGTGCAGCACAAACTCCAGCAGGACCAGTTTTCCTCCCTGGGTTGTGTCTGTAGCTATTCTCCCCAAATTTGAGTACATTTTGTCCAGACAAAATTCACTTTTGACTCTAATTTTAGAGTTCCCCCAATTTCAGCTATCCTGCAATATTAAGCATGCCTTTCTGAAGGCTGGGAGATCCCAGCTATGTGTGATTTAGTAAAAATGGCTTCTGTTTAAACAGAAATGATCTGCTTTGAAAAAAAAATTATTAAACTTCTCTGGAAGTAGGGAAGTCATCAATGAGGTTTGTGTGGTGTGTTCACTGTCTCCGTTTTGTATTCAGAAGGCTGAGCCCCAGCTACTGCAGGAAAGTTGGGGAATTACCACTTGCAGATAAATCTCGTGTCTAAATTGTACTTCTTGCTTGCTAATTTTGCTAATTAAAATATCTATCACCCCTGCACGGCCTCAGACGGGTTTAAAATAGGAGCATCACTGTCTGTAATTTAATGAGGAGCTGCACATGATCCTCAGGTTCTTGCCTGTGCTGGAGTTTATCTCTGTGCTGAGCACATGGAACGTGTGCTGGGTGGGTTTGGACAATAATCCACATTTTTATGGATTATTTGGTGATGTCACCCCTGAGCCACAGGGGCTTGTTAGACATTGGATAACAATGGCAACAGGACAAGGGTAATGGTGTTAAATTAAGAGAGGGAAGATTTAAAATGGGTTTAAGGAAGAATTGTTTCAACTGGGTTTAAGGAAGAATGAGGGTTGTGGGGCACTGGGACAGTTCCCAGAATGGTGCTATGGGAGAAGACAGAGACAGCACAGAGGGAAATCTTGCCCCCAATGTATTGCAGCTGTGTTAATTACCAAAGAGTGAGAACAGCCTGGCCCTCCCAGCTGTGGGTGTGATAGAGAGTGAGTTGGCTGGGAGGGAGTGAGTTGGGGTCTGCTGGCCGTGCTGTGAGGAGGAAGGGACAGAAAAAATGTCATACAAGGGACAGAAAGGGTGAGGTGGCTGTGCCACGGACAGGAAGGACCAAGCTGGAACTGCAGAAAGAAAGAGAGAAGGAGAGAAAGAGCCAGAGCTGAGTGGAGTTGCCCATGGAGGCTACAGAGAAAAGGTATGAGAGACTTTTGGATAACAAGGCTTGAAGCCCTCTTTGGTGTCAGTGGTGGATTCCCTATCCCTGGAAATGCTGAAGATGAGGTTGGACAGGGCAACCTCATCTGGCTAAAGGTGTCCCTGCCCATGGCACAGGGGTTGGACTAAATGGCCTTTAAAGCTCCTTCCCAACCCAAAGCATTCCAAGATTCTCTGATTTGTGAGCTGCCAACAGTGAGACAACAAAAGGTACCAAGCTCTGCTTGCCCACAGCCTTGAGGTATCAGTGTAATGTTTTTTGTGGAAATTCTCATCATATTCCTCTTGGTTTATCTCCTGATGGAGGAGGGATGGATCCTGCTGCTGTCCAGGATGCTCTGCTCCTCGGGGACACTGTGGGGTACCCCCTCTCCCACTGGGAATTTCCACACTGGACCCTTACCCTCGCTGGCCTGAGGCACCAGGAAATCTGTTTTCTGCTCTGCATTCAAATGGGAAAGAGCATTCCCTGTACACTAATGTGCATCATCAGTCTTTCAGAGATGCTTGATTTCTGTTTGATTCTTAATTATTATAATAGTTAAGGCACTTAACATGCTTTAGTGATTTACTTCATTTAATTGGATGTAGTGATTAGAATATCTTTTATATTGCCCTCACTGTGGTTTTAATTTAAGATTATAATCTCATGGTTCTTTCCAGCTCCTCTGGCTTTCATTTAGATGCTGCTTTTCTGATTTCATTTTGTTTATTCATTTTTCCTGCTGATTCAGTAAACACACTGCTAGGATGATTTCTTGGGAAACCTGAGTGTGGTTATAAATTCATTCATTCAGTGCAGACCTTAATGAATTAAAAAGAGATATGAAAATGATGCATGAGCCTGCGCTCAGCCTCTGGGGCTGTCTGTTGCTTTTTGCAGTAATTTGCTAGAATTAAAAAGAGAAAAAAAGAAAAGAAATTGTTCTCTTGATGGAGCATATGAAATAAGGAGATGGAAAGTGGTAATGGGATGTCTGTGTGTGTGTCAGTGAGGCAGGTTATGGCCAGGGAGTGAGATTTTGGTAAGAAAATTGAGGAGGAACTGCCCTGGTGAAGGGAACTCAGATCTGAGGCTGTAGGTTCAGCCACCACTGCCCTGTGCAGGGAGGAGAGGAGGGGGTGCTGAACAAGCTCATTCTGTGTGATTTGAGGAGCAAACAACACTTCTCTGCAGGGACAGCAGCAGATTCTCCAAATCAGTTTGACATGTACAAAAGCATGTTCTTTCCTCTCTTGGTGCTGCACAAAGCCACGCAGATAATCCAGCTGGTTTGTAGCTGTAGAAATATATGGGATCTGTGTCTTTTTTCTCTGCTCCAATGCCAAATTGCAGGAGATTGTAGTGCTCCTTTCAGAGGGAAAGGGCCAACACAGATTCAGGAACTCAGAGGACCAGCAGGTCCAGCAGGAGAGGAGTGGCTGCTTTGTGAGAAATTCCCATTGGCAATTAGGCTGGGAAAGCTGAGACACCCATTTTAAGGGTTGTTCAGTGCTTGGGGCTTTGTGCAGCTGAAATCCATGGAAGTAGAGAAGTGTTTTATCTGCTGTCTTTCCTGCAGCAGGAGCGACAGGGTTTGCTTGAATCCTAACACAGAACTAAAATTACAAACCCCTCAATCCTTATCTCTAAAAAGTACCACTGATCCTGTTCAAACAGAATAAAGGATGAGGTCCCCTGTGCAGGGCTCTTGGTCCTGCCCAGGAGTGGCCACTCCAAGAAGGGAAATTCCTCATTCCTGGGGCTGGGGAGCAGCTGGAAGCACAGGGCTCCTTTTTCTGCCAGGCCACCTAATGAGGTGAAAGCCACTGATCCAGGCAGGGCTCAGCACAGCCTTTGATGAATTATTTATGGATCTGTCTCATCACACCTGTGTGCCCTGAACGGAATCACCTCCCTGGGCTGTGGGAATGCACCTTCCAAGGCAGAGCCTGGTGCCTTTCATCCCTGAGGGCTGAGATTTATTCTGGGAAGGTTCCCAGTGAAATCAATTGGGTTTTGTGCAGCTCAAGGTGCACCTGAACACGATTTCAGGTACCTGAGCTGGCTCTGGGTGACCACAGCATCTGCTCTGGCCATGCTGGAGCATCCCAACCACTGCATTGCCGTGAAACATCAAAATAGCTCCAGTGCTTGGAGCTGCCAGCTGTCAGGCCTATGATACACATCCTATGGCAGATAAAGTGTTATTGTGACTGCAAAAATATTAACAAAACGTTGGTTATTTAAAGGGAATCATTTAGGGCTCATCTGGCTAATGAGGAAGAAAAAAGAGAGCTGAACACTTGCTCTGAGTTGTAGGGAGACGTCGGAGATCCTCTGTGGTAGGAAACTGTCAGGGAGCACACCTCGTTAGCTCCCTTGTGGAAAACTCCTTAGCTGCCTCTTATTAAGCTTTCATTAATTAAAGCTCCAGAATTCAGTGGGTTTTTGTTAGCTGTTCTCTCAGCATAAAATTCAGCTAATTCTTCTACTATTGGAAACAAAGCTCCCAGAATGAAGTTTATTCTTACAGTGTTCTAGCAGTTATTTATTTCATATTGCTGTCATGCATGGATGAATTTATATGATGCTCTGATGACCTTTAGAAATTCTTCTGATTAAATGCTGTTCTACTTCATTATGACATTTCTGTACTTGTAGTACCCGATTTGATGTGTACAGCTTAATAACACAACTAGACATGAATGCTAATAACTTTACAATTCATTGCATTGCTATTTTTTAATGTAGATGAATTTTAAAACAAGTTTCTCTTGCTGCAGGCTTACATGAATCATATAAATTAGGAGGTAACAAAAGAACATATTAGCATTTGTTAGCCTGGATGCACAAATTTTGTAGTAACCATTTTAATATGTACTACAACTTTTCCAGCCTCAAGTTTAATATGTACTACAACTTTTCACCCTCGATTTTTCAACCAACATGGTAATTGAATTGGTTTCCTTCTTGCCTAAGGATAATGATTTTACACTGATGGAATCATTATTAGATTCTAAGGATTATACTGATGATGCCTGCTTTACATAGAGCTAAAAAAAATTAAAATTATTCAACCCTAAACCACTTTTTTTTTTTTTTCCCACAAAGGCTACTGTAAGTTGGAGATAAATGAATTAATTATTGTGTTTAGAGTTGTTGTTAATATTCAGCATCCATAACTCCTCGCTGCAGCTCCGTGCAGGGTTTTTGGAAGCTTCATCCCATGCCCTTGAAGAGCTGCGGGTGGGAAGTGGCTGTGCTGGAGCTGCTGCTGGGCAAGCATGTGTTCATGGAGCAGGAGAGGGCTCCTGCAGGGGAATCAGGGAACTCCTCACCCACAGGCACAGCCCCCAGCAGGGGAAAGGTGGGACAGGGGAAAGGAAAAGGCTTTGCCAAGGTTTTTTCTTAGGGGGAGCTGGGTGTTGGTTCAGTTTGGGTTTGGGGGCTTGAATCAGTCCAGAGTGGGTGAGACCCGACTCACCTGCATCCATCACTTCTCCCTGAACATCCAAGCAGTGCTGCTGGGATGGAGGGAGGGGAAAACAACCCAGGTTAAGCATAAATGATGAATTTCTGCTATCCTGAAAACCCATCAACATTTCATGGGTAATTACTCTTCAGGCTGCAGAAATAGCTGTTGAATTAATTGATTTTGCAGTTGCATCCTGATGTGCTGAGTGGGTGTTGGTCTGCGTGGACGTGTCAAAATAACATCTTCAGAAGTCTCAGGGGTGAAAGACATTTACCTCTGTCTGTTGAGTAATCAGCAATTAGAATACAATATAAATGTATAAGCCAGAGGAAGAAAAGCCTTTAAATACGTGAAATATCTTTTGCAATTTCTACCTGTCAAATATAAAAGGGCCTGGAACTGAAATTCAGCAAGTAGTCCTCTTCCTCTGGCTTTTAAAAGCTGGAGGTTAACCTCAATTAAAAAAATATTTTAAAATCATGTTTCTTTAAGCATCTATTTAAAATAATTTCAAATCGCAGGTGAGAGAGCTGTCAGCATAACTCCAAGGGACTTGGAGCTTCTGCATGATTTTAAAAAGCCTTTATGCTTCGTGACTGCTGCTGGGGTCAGGGAACAGTTTCAGCCAGTTTTATTCACTCCAAAAAACAAGAGCAAGGAGCTGCACCAGCTGTAAACTCGCACTCTACTCCACTAATTGTGTGCAGAGTGATCAATATATGAAATCAAACGCTCTGTCCGTGCTGCATTAAAACATTATCCAACTCCTGTGCTCCTCAGCTCCTCCAACGGGGCTCCAGGAGCAGCACAGAGCTCCTGTTGTGCGTGGTTCAATAGTTTCCTTAAGCTGGGATGTAAACTTGTCTCTAAAAGAAAAAACAAGCCGACCTGCAGGTAATGGAGCTGCATTGAATTCATCTCGAGCACATGTTAAATTTTCTTGACACCATTACCCTTTTCCTGAGGAAACGTCAGAGTGGCCTTGATTAATAATGAAAATAAGGAAAAAACAACCTGTAAAAGCAAACCAGGAGAGCTCAGTGGCCCATCTACTTTCAACCTTTTGCTCTTTGAATTCTCAGCAAAAGAAACACAATCTCATCAAGCTTTCTTTTCAGCACCGAGCAGGGCTTTAGACTGTTTCCTATGCTCAGCTCTTTGGAACAACAAAACAAAATAATTAAGGTGTTTCCAGCCATGTTAAATCAAGTCGATAGCAGGAGACAAGATCTCCAGATCCCAACCCAGGCTCTGCAAAGCACTTATTGAACAACCTGGGCTAAATTGTTTAACCTATTTGCTGCTGCTCCCCTGTCCTTAAAGTGAAGGCACACAAAACTTTCTCTGCCCTGGCATCCATCACTGGGGGTGTTGGATTTTGTTCTGGGGGATTTTGGAAGCCCAGGGTCAGAAACATCCCTGGAAAACCCTGGAGCTGTTCCCAGGTGATTGGTGGTGTTACAGGGACCAGGCTGTGTGGCACCACAGTGCCAAGGCACAGGTGAGACATCCCTGAGCCTCGGCTGGGTGTGAATTCACTGCCTTTAGTTGAAGGTGTAAATCCCCCCCTGCCTGGCTGCTGGGGGCAGAGCAGCACCCAGGGCACTGCCCCACATCCCTGATGTCTCTGCTGCTTCATCAGCTTCATGACAGCAACGACTTTGGGGTTTTCTTGCTCCCCAGAGCTTGAATTAATCCAATAATTGCCCAGATTCCTGTAGATCTCTAGAGGAAGAGTGAAATCTGTTGTTGCAGTAAAGCCTCATTATAGACGTGGTGTTATGTTCCATCAGGGATCAGTTTGGGAACATCTGTCATTGCTCTGTCACACAAGGTGGGGAGTGGAGCTGCAGAGAAGCTTTAAGTTGGGTTTGGGGGATTGGGCACCATCAGGGACTTGCTGAAGACTTGCCATGTGCTGTAATTAAAGGGCTGCTGTCAGAGGCCGAGCAGGCAGAAAGATGTTTCTTCCTCAGCTGCTGTGCCCTCTGGTGAGCTCATCCCAACTTCCAGCCTTTGATGGAGAATTAAATTGGGAGGTGGAGAAGGGGATGTCTCATCTTAGGGATGCTGTGGTGACTCGTGAGGGTGTCCAGTGTGCCCAGGCATGGAGGAAAGGAGCTGGGTCCCCCAAATTATCCCAAAGGCTCTGCAGGGAATGTGCTGGACCCCAGCTGTCTGACTGGAACAAAATCTGCTGTGCCACCAAAGAAATCCTGGCCCACAGGCTTGGAGAACCCCTTTTCCTTGGCACAGGGGATCCCAGCGGGGCTCTGTATCAGGAATGTCCAAAAGAAGGAGGTGACCCTGAGGATTTGGGCACAGCAGCTCCCAAGCTGTGTCTTTGCTGCTGGGGCTGGGATGAGTGGGACTGGCCAGGGTCCTGCTGAGACAGTGCAGGAGGCAATCTTGGCTCTGATCTATTGCAGCTGTTAATTAATTAATTAATTATCAAAAAGTGAGAACAGCCTGGCCCTCACAGCTCTGGTGTGATAGAGTGAGTTGGGGTCTGCTGGCTGTGCTGTGAGGAGGGAGGGAGGGACAGGAGGGTGTGAGAGGGACAGAAAGGATAAGGTGGCCATGCCAAGGACAGGAAGGAGCGAGCTGGAATTGCAAAAGGGAGAGAGAAGAGAGAGAGAAAGAGGTGGAGCTACCCATGGAGGCTACATAGAGGAGGTATGAGAGAGTTCTGGATAACAAGGTGTTGATGCTTGGAGCCTTCTGAAGTTTCTCTGAGGTGCTCTGAGTGTCGTGGCCGTCTCAACAACCACAACCCTGCAGAGTCCCTCTGAGGAGCTGGGAGCTATGGCCCCGTTTCAGCAATTTCTGCACTCTGCAGCTGCCTGCTCAGGCAGAGAGAGCATCACCAGCCAAAATCTTCCCAAACTCTGCAGGGCTGGCACTCATCGCCCTCACAGGAGTGACAACAGGACAGAGATCTGTTACTTTCAGACCATGCCTTGAATAATTTGGGTGCATTCTGCTGGGCTTGTGGCCTCCTTCTTTGCAAAGAATAGAATTCTGCATTTTAGGAGAAAAGATTCATTCTCCTGTTGTTTTCCTTCCCAAACATTTCCTTTGGTGCAAGTGTGAGTAGCACTGAGTGTGTCTGAGTGTGGCAGCTCACGTCAGGCTGAGATGGTGCCTTGGTGTTTAATGTACAATGCACACAGCTTGGATGGATGCATTAATCATATTCCTATTGCCTTTGTTATGGTAATGGCAGAAACAGGCTCTTGGGGTTTTTTTTAATTAAAAAAAAAGGAAAACGGGTTGGGGTTTTTTTAAAGATGCATTATATTTCAGCAGCTAATGAAGAGGAAATAATGATGACTGTGCACTGTAATATGTATTAGAGAACTAATTGGACTATAGCAGAACTGCTTACAGATGTCTTTTAAACACCTGCTTGGTAATTTTCAGCCCCACGCGCTCCTCCATTCACCAGAGCAGGCGTGGTGGGAGGACTGAGGAAACACTGAAATGTGAAACAGAGCACACATCAGCCTTCAATTCCACATCAGCCTCCAGTTCTGTCTTTTGTTGGCCCTGCTCCTTGTGTCTTTAAGAAAAGGATCATTGGATGGTCGCTGAAGGGCCCTTTGTGTGGGCTGGGGTCTCTGTTGCCTGTGGCAGGTATTGGGAAAGGAGTCAGATACGTTTTCTGATTTCTTGTTACCACGCAAAGGCAAAGTGGTGTCAGGGCAGGAATTCCCAGTTCAGACTGTGCTCCTGCATGTCTGTTATGTGTTGTACCTCCAACAATCCTTTATCATTGATTTAGTTGTGAGTCTGTTTTTGAGACCATTAAAAGCTCTAAATCTGGAAATAATGTTGGCCTTCATTTTTAAAGCTGTTTTGAAGTTGTCTTTTACTGTCATAAGAAACCACAAATATTTTCATTGTTACCTTATTTGCTTTTACATTTCTGTCAGTTATGTCAATAATTGAGTTCTAAACATGAATTACAAATGTGCACCAAATCAAGCAGACATTAGAGTTCCTAACTGAACCATACCTGTCATTCAGCTTCTTTCTCTCAACTCTTCCCAAAGGAAACCTTCCCTGACTTCACGTTCCAGTGTTGGAGGACCTGGAGCTGTTGGTGCCTGAGATCCTGAGCACAGCCCCAATGAGGGTGCTACAGGTGAGCAACTCTGATTCAAAACCTTTAATTTTTTGTTTTATTTTTGCAATGAAAGTTTTCAGCAGATGTACTAAATCCTGAGATAGCCACACATTTAAATGGAGTATGACCACATTTCTCATGGAATAATGCATTTAAACATAACCAACAATTTCATTCATAGGTATGTCAGATTTTTTTCTGTATTTTGAGGTTTTTGGTGCTGCCTGGAATTTCATAAAACCCCATTTCAGGTGGTCATTGAGAGCCACAACTGATCTCATCCCCTCTGAGGGATCAGTTCTCCCTTACAGAGGTGCTGCTGCTTTATGTAACTCCTGCTCTGAACCCTGAATGCAGCAGTAAAATCTGGGTAACTTAATGCAACCCCACCTGAGAGGACAGAGGAGAAGAGTTCTGGGGAGTTCAGCTGCCCTTGGTAGGATTAGAGTCCCAGAACAGCAACAGATAAAAGGACCAGGGAAGAGGTGAATGCAAATACCCTCAGATGCCATAAGCAGGTGTGGATTTGTTGGAGGCAGAGAGAGAAAAGGAAAATCTCTTTTCCTCTTCCTCCCTCTTCAGCAGGGCCTGTCCAGGCAGTGTGGCAGATGTCCCATTTATACCTGATAGAGTGGCACTCTGGGAGGCAGACTCATGGGATTTCTCATGGTGCTTTGGGGCTGGTGGCAGAGAAAACCCCCAAGATTTCAGTGTCCAATATCCATTGTCCTGAGGGGATGTCCCCGGGACTGCAGTGATGGAAGGTGCTGCCCTTGGGTGGGAGGTTTACAGGGAGAAAGTAGCAAAAATTTTACTCCAAGAATAAGACAAGGGACTTGTCTGGGTACAGCAAGTAGCTAAAAACCCAGAACAAACCCCCAGAAATTTTTGTCATGCTCCTCACTGGGATAGGTGATGCTCTCAGCATCAGCAGTGGAGGCAGCAGAGCAGAGCACAAATTCATTCATGCAAGGGAGGCCAGAACCCGAGCCTGGCAGAGCCCCAGGTGGGTGTTGTGCCTGGCTGAGGCAGCCTGGTGGCTCGGTGACACCCGCTGCCTGTCCCCAGTGCCCCTGTGGCATGGGTGGCACTGGGAGCTGTGGCTGTCAGAGCTGAGCTCGTGGCCAGAGAAGCACTGAGCACGTGTATGAGAAGGGCAAGCTCATCCTTCCAGGGATGCTGCTGGGGCTGGTGCTTTCCTTCAGTTCTGGGGGAAATCATCTCACTTCCGTGAGGAGAAGGCAGAAATTTCAAATAGGTCTTTTTAAATTCCACCACGTGCAGTTGTGCTGGGAAATCCGAGGGGGTTTTGCCTCCGCTCTCAGTGCTGGGGTGGCACTGCCTGGGTGTGTGGGAGACAAATCTGTCCCCACCTCTCCTTCCCTTGTGGCTTCAGAAGTTGTGTCCCCTCTCCAGAGGAGATGGAACCATGAGTGCCACCTTGCCAGCATGAGATAAATGACCAGTCCAGAAGAGCTGAAATAAAATCCCTCTGGAGGGTACACATGGCTTTCGGGGGTTGGATCAGCCTCTCTCTTCCCTACCAGCTCCCCAGTGCATTTCAGGTGAATCCAAGGATCTTGGCTTCCATTGCTGTGTAATTGCTCACCTGTATCAGCAGTATTCTAAGACATGAGCCCTATCAATCTAATCACAAACCCAAACAAAGCAGCAGTCACTCGAGTCCTTTATCTATTGGCAGGCAACAGCAAGCCCTCATCTCTTATCCACTCTGCATACACACAATTTTTCTGCAGCCTCCATCAGCAGCAGGAATTCAACAGCTGAGACCAACATTTATCTCAGTAAATCCAGCATGTGTGTCTGCCCCTGCCCTGCCTATTCAAACATGCAGCCACATCAGCGCTGCTCGTTTGGAAGGCGATGACAAGGGTCATCATTTCACTCTTTATCTCCGCTTCACCTGCTCCTGAATGCCAAAGCAAGGCAGGGAACAGCATCCTGGGGAGCTCGGGGGTGTGGATGACAGCGCTGCCATGCCTGGCTGTTCACCAGGGTGTGACAGGAGGATGAGGAGCAGCGGGAGGCAGAGCTGAGCCCCGGTGCTGCTGAGGTGGGATGGAGATGATGGTGCCAGCCCCGCCAGCCACGTGGGGAGAAGCCAAAGGGCAGCATTGCCATGTCAGGTAGGAAACCTTCAGCCTGGCCAAAAATCAGTTTAATTCCCGAAGATGAGACAGGTTTGAACTGAGTTTGAATGTCTCGTACTTCCCTCAGGGCTGTGTTTTTGGGAAAAAGGTTTCGTTCCGCTGCTTCCCGCTCGGGCGGCATTTACGTGCCTGAAAGGATTCAGCTGTCACAGCCTGACAAGCGCTGAAAGGCTCTTGTTAAGGTCACTGGTATCAGAGAAGTGTCTCTCCTACAACATCCCAGTGAATCAGGGCTGCTGGCACTGGGGGACAGGGACTGATGTCGAGGCACTGCGCTGCAGCCCGGCCTGTGACCTGCTGTCCCAGCACGGTGTCACCGCCCCAGCAGAGCCCTGCAACTCTGCTCCAGCTAAGTGCAAAAAAACCCAGCTCTAAACATCCCTGACCTTTAAATTCGGGCTGCAGCGAACAGATCTGCAGCTAACCAAAAACCCGGGCTTGCTTTCATGTGTCTGAGCGTTCAGGGAATAGATGTAGCTTAACATGCAAATGCTGGGCTTCCTGCAGCACGCCGCTGCCTTTCAAGCGCTCTCATTTCATGCTGTTACCTCCATCCCTGCTGTGTCTGTGAAAAGAGCCTCTCTGAGGAAAAGTTTCCCACAGACACAAAATCCGACTGATGCAGTAAAAAAAAAAAAAAAAAAAAAAAAAAAAAAAAAAAAAAAAAACCAGGCAAGCAGTCACTTATGGTTTAATTTCTAAATGCAGTGTCCATCTGCAGCCTGGCAATCAGCAGCATCTCTGCTGCTGGCCTGTGGAGAAACCAGCCCCTCACTCCCTCAGGTTTTGGGTGATGTTGTTTTACACCAACAATGGCACACACTCCGAAGTTCAGAAGGCTAAAAATGACTCATTTTTTTTTTTTTGGGATGCATCTCTCTTCTTATACTATTTACACAGATCAATATAATTGGTGGGACAAAGGCAAACCTCTCCAATCACATTGGTCAAACCAGAGGGACACCAAGAAGAAGCCTCTCCTGTGAGAAGGAATGAATAACACAGGTACAGTCACAAAAACATTTCTTTTGTTTACAGAAGTTTCCTGGGAAAGAATTTCAGAAGACCAAAACATCTCAGACATGAAATCAAGGCTACATCTGGGTGTATATTTTATGTATTTCTCCTCATGTTTAAGTGAGGAAGTGCTGAATTTGTGAGCCAGGAGTCCTGTCCTGCCACAGGTGTGCAGGGGAAGGTTTTCCCTCTGGAGCAGTGATGCTCCAGTGCCCTTGGGTGTGTTCATCTGAGCATCTCTGTGCTCACAAAATTCAGTGTTCTGCACAGAGAGGGAAATGGATGTCTCCTGTCCCAGATAACGAGCTGTGAGAGAGGGAAAATGGCCTCAAGTTGTGCCAGGGAAGGTTTAGATTGGATATTACCAAGAATTTCTCCCTGAAAGGGTTGTTAAGCTCTGGAGCTGCCCAGGGCAGTGGTGGGGTCACCAATCCTGAGGGATTTAAAGGAGGTGCAGATGTGGTGCTTGGGGACATGGTTTAGTGGTGACCTCAGCAGTGCTGGGTTAATGGTTGGACTTGATGATTTTAAAAGTCTTTTCTACCCTAAATGATTCTGTGCTTCTCTGTTCAAATGCTTTTTTCCTTGTCACCAAAGAAAAATGCCCTTCAAGCCCATTTACAGCAGCTGCTGGGCAGGTGGGACTCACCAAAAAATAATGTTTTCTTGGCGCTTCAGACATCTTCCCTGAACCTTTCTTGAATCCTTAAAGCAACACATGAGGCATTATTGACAGGTGAAACAGACAAAATGTTCAATGCTTCTCTAATGCTCTTTTAATTCTCTTCTACTTTCAATTTTTCCCCATTCTGTGCCACTGCCATATCATCCAACATTTTAAGCATATTGCCCCTCATAATGTCTGCTTATTTTATAAGCTTCTCTGGTTATTTTGGCCACAGGAGATATTGTGAATTCCATCAGCAATTCCTCTCCTTTGGAGCTGGTCCCAGCCCTGTGCTGCCCCAATAACAGCAGTGGGTCAGGAGCTGCTTTGGGCATGGCAGGACTCATGTGGCTGCACCTCAGCTGGGCTGGGACCAGAGAAAAGAGCATGTGGAGTATTGGAAATTAATCAGAGCTTTCTAGAACTGGGGTAAAAAATGAGATTTGAACCTGATTTTCTGCAATGCACTCTAGAAGTTGTGGCTGTATGTAACAGAGGCCAATAGCAGATGATGCAGGACTGGAAATCCAACCATGGTCTCTAAAATCTTTCATCCCAAATGCAGCTGGGGTTCGTGCTCCCCAGCTGTAAGGGAGAATTCTGATCCATGAAGCTTCAAGAGAATCAAGAGATATTTGGTTAAAACCCCGTGTGGAGGGGCCTGACCCTGTCCCACCCTTTCTACCCCAAACTCCAGTGAAGCAGGGAAGTGGCCCCAAGCAGCAGAGCCTCTTCTCTTGAACTCCAAGAGCAGGAGTGACTTTGTCAGAGGGAAGGAGGTGCAGGGAGCAATGCCTGGCTCTCCTCTGGGCTCTTCTCAGGCTGCACCACGGTGTTCACGTTCAGATGGCAGCACTCTGACCCCTCAGTCACCTTTTCCATCCAAACAACCATCACAGACCACTCCTGAGTTCTGGCAACTCCCAGGAACATCACAGAACTCTCACCTTTTGAAGAGAGCCTTCCCCAAACGGGTCTCATCTAAAGCATGGCCTTTCTCATTCCTTCCCAGAGCTGATTAGGTGCAGAGGGACAGCTCTGCTCCTCCCAGGGCAGGCACAAGTGGGTGTTTGATATCAAAACATTCATGGCTTGGTTTGGTTCCAGCACACCAGTGAGGAGAGATGATGAACTCGTTAGAATAATACCATAAGTGTTTTGAACTCCTCATTTTGTCTGAGCTCACCAGAGCTGGCCAGGAAGAGGTGAATTCTTGAGAAATACCTTGTGAAAAAAGGTCTCTAATTTTTTATTGCAGTGGCCAACCCCAATTCAATCTGTGTTATCTCTCCGAAGTTCTATTAATAGTCTGCTGCCAGAATTGGTGATTGCAGCTGAGGAGCTCAGAGGAGGTGGAGACAAAGTCCTTGTCTTGCTTTCCAAGGTCTGCCTGCTCCACCCCAGCCCTTTCTGGCTGCCATTTCCCAGTCAATTGTCTGTGGTGGGAAACTTTGTTCCATTTTCCTCTATGCATCAAAATGGCTCCAAGAGATTCTTCTCCTCCAGGCAGGAAACCCTGGGAGCTCTGGATCTTTTCAATTAGCTGCATCCCAAACTGATTTCCAGCCTTGTCTCTCTTCTCTTACACGAGCTGTTAAATCCCTTCTCTCCTCCCCAGCTGAACTAAAAATGGGCAATTTTTTTAACATGCTTTTTACAAGCGTGTCTACATGGTAGAAACGAGGAGTTCTGGCTAATCTTGTGTTATGTAAATATTTTTGTGCTTCCCAAACAAAGTTTTGCTTTCCCTTTGATCTGGCTTTCTTGTAGCCAGTTTAACCTCCAGAAAGAGGCAGGAGATTCACTGAGATTGCCACTGGCATTAGTCCTGAGGAATGTTGGAGAGAGAAGAGAAAACTCCCAATTACTGCTGTAAACAGCTCATTTAGAAGTGGATGCTCACCAAAGGGAAAGGTTGTCTTTCAGTATCCTTTTAAGCAAATTTTCACTTAAAATAGCTGAGACCAATATAAAAATAGCATTTGTGTGATACAAGATGAAAGTGGTGCTTTTCCAGCAGCCTGAGAGGTGGCTGTGCCCCAGACTTGTGCTGTGGGCAAGATCTCAGAATTACTGGAGTTATTTTTATCCTTCCAGACTTTTTGTGCCTGAAATTTTCACTGATTGCTTTGGGCTGTGCTGGCAGAGGGGGGTGTAGCATTCCCAAAAGAAACTTTTATGACAAAAAAAGTTGTCCTTCAAACTCCTACGAGAAGAAGCTGATTCTAGTTTCACTGGAATTATTATTATTATTCACTGGATTTCACAGCATTACTTATTATTAGAGTTATGTCACAGAGTTTTCATATAGAGTTATATTTCCTAACTACAAAATTAGCACTAAAACACCAGTACTAGAGGGAGGAAAAACAGCACGTGCAGCCTGTAGATAAAAATGTTTAATTACACTTAAAAGTTATTATACTGAAGATATAACAGTAAAGATTTTGTCAGTTTTTGGGGTAGAATGACAGCAAAAGGTCTGGCTGAACTCCTGGTTCTGTGCGGCGGCCAGGACTACCAGAATGGTTCCTATCTGGAGGAAAAAAAAAGTAAAATAATGCAAAATATTAAAAAAATATAAATGTATTAAAATATGTGAAAATATATAAAATAGATATGAATATAATGTAATGTAATATAATGTAATGTAATATAAATTAATATATATTAATATATAAAGTATGAATATATATATACACATACAGAAATATATATTTTTGTGGGATTTATACAGGGCTTGCAGATGTGTTTTCCTGGGTGTTTATCAGGTCTGCTGCTGGTACCTCCCTGAAGAAAAATTGCATTTATTGTAAAAACTAACTGAAGAAGTTATTGAGGTCATGGATGTGAAGGCAGGAGGAACCACTGCCCTGGAGTGTGTGCCTGGAGCCTCCTGGTGACCCTCTGGAACCACAGGCAGCAGGAGAACCTGGCAGAGCTTTGCTGTCCCTCAGCCCTCCCCTGGTTCAGCAGGGCTGATTGATCAGCCCAAGGCTGCTGAAATTGGGGTGAGGGATTCATTAGCCTGGGATCAGGCCCTCGGCACTGGATACACTGCCTGCTTCAAAGTAGGTAATTAATGGTGCTTTATTTGTCACGTTTCCAAGGCAACACAAACCCCCAAGACATTGTTTTCCAGACCATGGACTGATGCTTTTGGCTGCTGCAGAAGCTCCCCCATCTCGTCTGGAGCTGCTGAAAAGGTACCAAAGCTGTATTTTTTTGTCATTATAGTCTATTTGCATCCTATATCCAAAAAGTAATGATGATCAGATGCTGCTGGTGGAACGATCTGCTCTCACTGCAGAGCTCATTCAATCAGCAGAGAGCTCTGCTATTCAAATAGATAATTAGTGTTGTGACAAGGGTGACTGTAAATGCCTCAGTTTGGTGGCAATGTTAGGAAGTGTGACAAAAATTAAATTATTTGTCTGCCTTAAGCATGGCCCTCCTTGGATTGCTAATGAGGGAATTCTTGTTAAACACGTGTCCTGTTCTGACTCCTTTGCAGGTCCTGGGAAAATGATTTATTCTTTTGTACCATCAGAGGCAGGGAGGACAGGGCTTCCCCCTGTTTTCTCTGGCTCTTTTTTGTGTTTGTACCTGAGGTAACAGACCAGTGCTTGTGTTCCAGCACAAAAGAGAGATCCCCTCAGGGACAGCAATCCCAAAGGACACCTTTCCTGTCCATCCAAATCCCATCTTTAGAAGGGATTGGCTCAGGGAGAGCCTTTAGGTGCTCCAGCCTCAGGGGAACGTTCACAGCACCTTCCCTGGAGGGGACAAAAATCCACCTGTGGTTCTCTCTGGGGCTGCCTCAGAGTTTGTCCCCACGTGTTCCTCAAGTCCCTGCCTCACTTTGCAGGATCAGGGTGGTGCCTTCAGTTTATCTTTCCTGTATTTAAGGTTCTGTGGTGCCCAGGGGTGCAGCTCTGAGCTCACAGTCAGGGTCACTCAGCTCTCTGCACACAGCAGGGACACAAAACAAATCCTTGTCCTGCTGCACACCAAGGACAACTTTCAGCCCAACAGCACAAACAAGGGTGGCTGGAGGGAGGAACAACAAGGATGGGAGCTCACAGCCTGGAGCTGGGATTGGACAATTCAACCCCAAAGTGCAAATGGACCAAAACTTATCAAAGTGTGAGACCTTGTGACTGTTTGTCCATTTTGTGATCATTTTGTGTCCATTTTGTGCCCATTTTGGGTCCACCTTGGGTGTAGCCCTGGCCAGGCCCTGTCCTGCCCAAGGTGTACCCTAAAGGCCTTTCAATAAATCCCTGCTTTATTCTCCAGCTCTGTCCAGTCTCTGTTCCAGCTCAGCCTTCCCAAGGCACCAAGGAGACTCCCAAGGCCCCGTGTCCCTGGGCAGGAGGATGCTGTGGAACAGGGAGTCCTTTGGAGCTGCCCATGGCTCTTGTTCAAAGGAATCAATCTTTTATTGTGCATTTTCATTAATGACAACATATGTACCCTCTGGCAGCCGGGTTTAGGTCCCACTTTGACCAAGGGCCTGCAAACCTGTGGGAAATAGAAAAAGCAGAAAGCTTTCACAGCAGTGTAGATGTAGGCCTAAAGTTAAAAGGATACAATAAGGACACAGAACAATAAAATTGTGGTTTTGTGCTGTGTAGAGCAGGCCTTAGCATGTAGAAAAATATGTTAAGCAAGATAATAGAGAAGTTTAATAATGAAGCTTTGTGCTTTGTTTATAGAAGAGTATAAAAGCAAGAAAAATAAAACAAGAACCTATTGTTAGAGATAAGGTATAGGTGCAGTTTTAATGATTTGTTTATGCAGATGCCTGTGAGCTCATAACAATTTGCTATTGGTTAGAAAACTTTTAAAAGGCCTTGTAACACAGAGAACTCTGCCTGCTCTTGGCAGGACGTGAGCTGTTGCCATCTCTCCTGTCTCACCCTGTGCTGAGGCCAATGCTGCAATAAAGCTCCAGGAACATCTCCCAGCAGTCCTGCCCCGTTATTTGGAAATATTTAATATCCAACACAAACCCTCCCTGTGTGCTGCTGGGGGAGCCCAGTCCTGCACCCTTGATGGATCCAGGAAACAAATCCCTGTCCCTGTCCGTGCAGCTCTGCACTCCCAGCACTGCGGGATTTGGGAGGATCAGAGCTGAGCAGGCAGTAAGGAGCTGGACTCCCTCAAAAGTTTCTCTTCCCTGGCTGTCCCACCATCCTAGGAGCTGTTTTGAGTTTAGATCATCATGGGCTGAGTTAATGAAGATCCTGAAGTTGCATCCTTTCACAGGCTCCTAACGGGATGCTTTTGATTCTTCCTTTTCAGCTTCTGCCAGTGCCTTGATGTTCTCTCCCCCAAAGGGAATTAATGGCTGGGAAGGAATGGAGAGCACAGCACAAAGAGCAGGCATGGTCCAGACCTCACAGGACTAATTATGTCTTAAAGGGTAAGAAAATAATCCCGGGTACATTGGGAAGAAAGTGTCTCAGTAATGCTGCGTGGGGTTACAGGCACGTCTCCTGTGTTTGTGCATGTGGGGAAAAAAAAAAAAAGTTTCAAAGGCATTTCTTGACCTCAAAAAGAGCAGTGAGGAGTTCAAGAAAAGAAATTTAATTCCAAGCGAGTTTATCAAGTTTTCTTGACCCTTAAGGATGGAAAAAGCAAAGGAAGGATGCACATGAAGGTCCTGTGAAATTCTAATACTCAAACACTCTCATGCACAAACTGTGAAGTCTGCCAGAGAGTTCCAACCCAAAGCAAACCAAGAGCAGGGCCTGAATTCCAACGAGGGCAGCGCAGCAACTGTGGCAGCTCAGCCTCTGCAAGAGGGACTGAAGGAAAGGTGAGTGTGTTTATTCAAACACCAAATTTCTGGGAGGCAGGACAGAGGAGTGGCAGTCCCAGCCACTGGCACAAAGAGGGAAATAGATCCCAAATTGGTGCTAGGGTGTGGACCTGATACTTCTGAACCTGAGAGAATTTTTTTAACCTGTTAATGCTTTCCCAAGGGAAATTTTCTCCACAAGTTTTCTTTCTCAAAACAATCTTGTAAAAACATTTCTTTCTCGTAACATTCTTTTGCCAGGTGATGTTTTCTATTTCTGTAATTTAACCAATGGAATTAGAGAGGTGCTGTTCCTATGCACCAATCATGTTAATTTTGTATCGGAATACCTTCTAAATAGTAGAAATAATTGGAAATTAAAGCCTTCTATGCTTTGCCTTCTGAAATATTCCTGGAGTTGATCATTATCTGGTGTCCAACAGCAACAGCCAGGGTTATTTGAGATGACAGTGTATTTGTGGCAAAGTGCTCCTGCACAGACACACTGGTGCCCTCATGGGGCAGGGACATGAGCCTTGCTCTGGCCCCAGCTGCCAGCAGGAGGAAATGGCAGGGCTGGCACAGGATTGTCCTGGAGGGGATGCCAAGGAGGTGTCCACACCTTCACCACCTCGGGAAACACTTCCCAGCCAAAGGAAAGGCTTTAATAACTGCAACAGAGCTTGCTGGGTGGGAGCTCAGCATGGAAAATGAGACATTCTGGCCATTTCCTAGGCTGCTCCCTCCTCCTCCTCAGAGACCCGAGCTGTGACCTGTGGGACTCTCAGGAAATCCCTTTTCCCAGAGGACAAGGCTGCTCCCCACAGCTGCTGCAGGTGCCCCAAATCCCCCATCCCTGGCAGCTCCCAGATTCCCAGTGCCTCTCCCTATCCATCAGCCCTGATCAAGCAGCAGTGAGGTGCACTCAGCTCTATCTCTGCCCAGCACATCTCCTTTTATTGCTTTGCAGGAGCTCACAGCGTTAGCACAGAACAATCCAGGTGGTTGTTTCCCCAAAGAGAGCCGGGGCTTGTTTACAAACTCATTTTATTTTCACAATATTTCCATTGTTATTTATTTCAGAGCTGTCAGATGAATGCACTCCCTCATGCTGGACAGCTTTGCTTTATTGCCTGTTATTAAGACATAACAGATAGAACCTGGCAGGCACTGCCCACGTCTGCCTGCCACCACTGAAAGGCAAATTAAGTGGAAAATGGAGATCTCCAATATTTCTTTGGCCTGAAGTGATATTAGTTTTTAACTCGTTTTGTATTCATAGAGGATGCTGCATGTTTGTAACATATCCCACATAAACTGTTCAAAGGAAAAGTTGGGTTTTTAAAAGAAATTCTTACTCCAAGCACCTCTGAGAAATTCAGGCTTTAAAACACAGCTCTGGTGTTGGACTGGGAATTGAAAAGAATGCAATTTTAAAAATTGTAATTGAATCCTACATTCAGGAAAGAATTCTCAGAAAGAATTGAATTCTTTCTTATGAGATTTCAAATATTAGTTGTGACAAAGTGCTGATTATTTTGGGGAAGCCCAAGTCCAATGGGATGGCAGAACCACCTTCCCCACCACCAGCAGTTCTTGTATCAGCAATTCTATTCACATTTTTCATCATTATAATTATTTTTCCTTTTTTTTTTTTTTTCACCTCAGGACTGAGTTGCTCATTTTGGATGGTCACAGGAGCTGCTCTGGAAATGCCTGCACGAGGTAGGATTATCCCTTTCCACCTTTTCCTCATGCATTTTTCCAATGCCAGTTGTTTTCTATCAACTCACTGGAGAACCACGACACTTTTATTAATGCAAATAATCCTGAGCTGAATTAGAATGACACGAGGAAGGAAGACCAATTTAAAGGAAGACTAAAGTGGACACTGGGGGAGGGCAGAGTAAGGCAGGAGTGTCCACCTACAACATCTAAAAGGAAAAAATGTGATTTACTCAAGAAAAATTAATTCAGTTTTGTGTACACAGTTGTGATTTTTTGGGATCATTATTAACCCTTATGGCAGCACCTGGATCAGTTCCCCGTTAGGCAGGTAGAATCCACACTTTAAAAACTTTAAAATAAATAGTTGGGCTGTGCCTTTGTTCCCAAGGAAAATGTTTTAGTGCTGGAAAATCTCAGGTTTGATGGGAAGCTGCAGCATGTAAAGAACAGGAAACTGCAGCAGAAAACAGGACCTGCAATTTAATACTAAATAGTGATACACTGCATAAATTATTATTAAAAATTAACTATTCTTCAGTATAATTACATATAATATATAATGTATATCTAATATATATATAATTTATATATATATATATATAAAATATATATAATTATATTGCGTATAATTTGGGGTTTTTCCACTTTAGGGAATAGGAAACAACCTGATTGGATGGATGGGGGAAATGGAGGTGGATTTTTGTCCATGGATGCATGGGGGAAATGGAATTTTGTCCATGGATGGATGGGGGAAATGGAGGTGGATTTTTGTCCATGGATGGATGGGAAATGGAGGTGGATTTTTGCCCATGGATGGACAGGAAATGGAGGTGGATTTTTGTCCATGGATGGATGGGAAATGGAGGTGGATTTCTGTCCATGGATGGACAGGAAATGGAGGTGGATTTTTGCCCATGGATGAACAGGAAATGGAGGTGGATTTTTGTCCATGGATAGATGGGACATGGAGGTGGATTTCTGTCCATGGATGGACAGGAAATGGAGGTGGATTTTTGCCCATGGATGAACAGGAAATGGAGGTGGATTTTTGTCCATGGATAGATGGGACATGGAGGTGGATTTCTGTCCATGGATGGACAGGAAATGGAGGTGGATTTTTGCCCATGGATGGATGGGAAATGGAGGTGGATTTTTGACCATGGATGGATGGGAAATGGAGGTGGATTTTTTTCCATGGATGGACGGGAAATGGAGGTGGATTTTTGTCCATGGATAGACGGGAAATGGAGGTGGATTTTTGCCCATGGATAGATGGGAAATGGAGGTGGATTTTTGCCCATGGATAGATGGGAAATGGAGGTGGATTTTTGTCCATGGATAGATGGGGAAAATGGAGGTGGATTTTTGTCCATGGATAGATGGGGGAAATGGATTTTTGTCCATGGATAGATGGGAAATGGAGGTGGATTTTTGTCCATGGATAGATGGGATATAGAAGTGGATTTTTGTCCATGGATAGATGGGAAATGGAGGTGGATTTTTGTCCATGGATGGATGGGGGATATAGAAGTGGATTTTTGTCCATGGATAGATGGGGGAAATGGAGGTGGATTTTTGCCCATCCTGCTGTAGGCAGAGGTGGAGCTCAGGAGCTTGAGCACAACCATTTTTAGATGTATTAACCCCCCAACGTGTGCAAATATGTGACAGGAACAAGCAACAACACTTAGAGATGTTCTATCATCCCTCAATGTAATAAATATTTTATTAGAGCCATAGAAAAGAATGCATACAGATAACCATAGGATACACACAACAACTGGAAGTTCAAGGATCAATTTCAACCTTTTCAATATGAAACAAGGTACTGGGTACATATCTCATGGAGATATAGAACTAGAAATCAAGTAATAATACAACGTAAGCGCATGAAAAACGGGCAGTACAGGAACCTGGACTAGAATTTTGTGAAACAAGAGAAAGAATCACCCTTTGTTGCATGAAATAGAACTATTTACTCACTAGGAACACCTGGATTTCCATGTCCCACCCACCCCCCCCAAGTTTGCAAGTGTCTGAAAACAAGACTGGTCAGCCACATGGAAAAGCAACTAATTTTTAACTGATTTATAGCTATGTACAGTATATACAGCTCTTGCTTTCCTCAGCAGCACTTTGTCTCATCTGGAGCTCAGCAGCTCATTTGCCAGCTGAATGCATATCAAGGTATTTTTTTTTCTACAGTGCTACCATGACTTTATGAATCCTGGTTCTCCCTTTGTAGTTCTGTGTGTTGTAGTAATATTGTGAAATTAAAGAAAACCCCAGCCTTTAAGGAGAAATGTTTTATGTCATGTGAACACCTGCTGGAACAGGGATGCTGTGACCTCTCTGAAAGGTGTCTATAAAGCTGATTTGACTGATGCCACAACTCCAGCAGTCAAATGAACCAGGCTTAATGTATCTTTAATTTACTGCCATGAAAGAAAGCACAGACTTCTCTACAACAGCAAGTCTGAAGTGTTGTTGTATCACTTTTTTTAAATCCTAATATTGCCATGAACTTCCCAGACTCCTGTGACAGCAGTGAGGTGCAGCTGAGAGCCAGAGCAGGTGGAAGAGTTCAGAACTGGTTGAAGAGCAGCAGGAAGGAGAGGCCTGACTGTAAGTCTGAATTCAGGGGGTTTGCAGGGCAGTGGGGCAGAGAAACCAGCAGGAGAATTTGGGAGCACCACGGCAGCTCCTCCTAAGCCATGGTGCCCCTGCATCTCACCAGGGCTGCCAGCTGGGCACTCCAGCTCTGAAACACTGGCAGGAGAGAAATCAAATCATCCTCGAGGTGGGAGAGTTTGGATATGAACAAAGAACCCGGTGAGGAAAGGGGAGGTGAGGAAATGAACTTCAGAATTTACTGATGAAGGTGCACAAACCTCCTCGAACACAGCTGGAGATCATTTCTCAGCAGGAGCAGTGGGGGCCCTGCCTTGGCCCCTGCTCCAGATGGGATTTCTTTGGAGATTTCTTTTGGGATTTTTCTTTCCATTTAGAGCAGCAGGAAAATGATCCAAACTCCGGGGTGATGGCACTGCCTTGGGAGCAGCCACGTGGTGGTTGTGTCCCCCTCTGACTGGTGGCAGCTCTGATTTCATCTTTCCCGTGCCAAATATTATTTTAACAACGCACAAAAGACCCAAAACAATTCAGGGTTGCTGCAAAAATGGAGTTTCTCCCTCTCCCTCACAGCCCTGACCTCACTGTGCCATCCCTCCCCCTCTCTCTTACACTGTATCTGAAGTATGTAACATGTAAACTCCTTTGGTTCAAGTATTAAGGCATTTTAGATTCCTTTTTAAAGGATCTGCTAAACTTTACATGGTATTTTTACTTCAACTTACAGTGAAATAGAAAGAATTTAAAAACACATCAGGATAGAAGAAAAAACATGCATTAACCACTGCAGGTTTTTTTAAAAAAAGCACTTTAGTAACCAATATTTTTTTTTCCCCCAGCAAATGCAAATGTTATCAGCACAACACGGAATTAAGGGTCAAGGAAAATATTGTTGCTAAGCTGGAGACACTGAAGGTACTCAAGACTGATGGGCCAGAACCTCTTGCATCCATACCTGTGACAAAGGCAAAAATGAATTCAGGATTAAATGAAAGCATAAGTATTGGTTGTATTATTCTTCCTAGATGCTAAGCAAAAATTACTGTCATTTTTTCCTTACAAGCACTAGAGATCTGCAAAAATACAGGGAATATTTAAAAATTACAGAGATGTCTTGCAAAATGCAGTGATCATGAATGGTTTCAGTGCCCTCATTCAGCTGACAAGGTGGTGTTTGGTCAGAGGTTGGACTCAATGATCTTGGAGGTCTTTTCCAACCTTAATGATCTTGTGAGTCTAGTTTCAAGGTAATAGTTGGGGTTTTTTAAAAAAAGGAGAAAAAAAAGTAAAAAACTTAACATTTTTAATACCAATTTACCAGTTCAGTAGAATGGAGTTTGCCATGCATAAGGGCATGAAGACTTTTAATTGCTTTCCCTTTTATTACATTATTACCGTACAACATCTAAGCATTAATTTAGCTTTTCCCCTCACCAACAAAGGAAGTAAAAACAAGCTGGGGGTAAAGAAAAATGGTTGAACCTACTGGCTAGCCTGGGGATGAGGATCTGCTCGCTGCTGCTGCCATCTCCCCCCTCGGTGGTGGCTCTGACCTCGATGAAATAATCGTCCTGCAGCCGCAGCCACAGCTCGGCCGTGGTGCCGGCCGTGGTCAGCACCTGCACCCCGCCCTGCCTGCTGGTCCTGTACAGCACCTGCAACACACAAAACCCTCAGAAAACCCCCTGAGAAACCAGGCTGCAGCTCCTGAAAGTGATGGGCTGCAAGAAAAGAGATGATTTTTAATGGTAAAAATATTAAAATATTAATATTCCAGGTTAATATTCCAGGGCGGGATTGCATCGAAAGGAAGAAGGGAACATCAAGCAAAGGCTTTTATTCTAAATTTAATTTAAAATGGCAAAATGGATGATAATATATAATATATAATATATAATATATTGTATTATAATATATACTATATATATTATATTGTATTATATTAATAGATATTATATTTATATATAGAGATATTATATTTGTTTATAATATAATATATAAATATATTTATATTTATATATTTATAATATATATAATATATATAATATATTGTATTATATAATATAAAATATATAATATATAATATATTGTATTATATATATAATATTATATATACTATATTATATATAATATAGTATATATATTATATTGTTATAAATTTTATATTTTATATTATATATTAATTATATTTTATATATTTTATATTATATAATATTATTTTTATTATAATAACATGAAATAATGGGTGGTGGAACACTGGAAGAAGCTGCAAACATGTACTCCTTGCCAATACAACTCAGATTTTCAGCCTAAATCTTTTATTCAGGAATATATCATGTGGGATCCAGCTGTACAGAGCTGAGCAGGGGCATCCTCAGCAATTCTTTTACACATTTACGTGACTTATTTAAACACTTTTACATTTGTGTGCTGATCAGATTTAGAGCAGATGCAACAGTGTAATTTCTATCAAGGAAATGAGCATGGCCCAGAGCAGGTAAGAGGAGAAATAGTTTAAAAATATCAGTTTTACATATATATATAAAAATATAATATTATTTATATATATACATATACACACATACATATATCTATATATATATAATTATATATATATATATATATATGTATGTATGTATGTATGTATAATCATATATAATAAATATAATAAATATATAATAAATATACCTAGCCAGGAATGGAAGCTACATCCATCAAGCTAAATCTTTTTGGTTTCTTTGAAAGTTTTATCCATTTTGGTAAGCGTTATACATTTAAAATAAGAGTTATGGATCTGGTAAGTGTTCAAATGTTCTAAGTTCCAGGTGTGGGTGGGATCCCAAGAGCTGAGCAATGCCAGCATGGGGAGGAAAAGGGATCAGGGGACATTAATGATGAGATGCTGTTAGAATATGATTTAAAATCCCTAAAAAGGAGACCCCAGTGCAATGGTTCAGGGGTGGTATGGTGCAAACAGACAAGGAAATACCAGCTCTGGATTGTCCCCAGCTCTGTCCCCACTGACCTTGTATCCCGTGACCTCAGACTCATTGTCCATGGCTCTGACCTCCTCCCAGCTCAGGATCACTCTGGAGTCTGTCACATTCCACACCACGTTTCCTGGAGGCTGGCTGGGTGCTTCAAACACAACAAGAGCACGACTTTAATTCAACTGGCACTGGGGATTGATTCACCAGCTCAGGGACTTGCCTGCCATCACATCTGGGATGCAAAGGCAGCTCCAGTGCAGGCTCCTCTCTGTGCACGTCATGGTTCAGAGGCTAAATCCAAAGACAGAAGGAAGGAAAAGCCAGAATGGCACAAAAATGTTGCTTCTGAAGCTGAAATATCTGTTGCTGGTCCTTCACTCAATACAGCCAGACAGAAGCATGTGGCTTAGGACACGGGTGATTAATTAGAACAAACTCTAATGATGGTAGCAGACAATTCCTACTTTTAGTACAGTGCCAAGAACAAGAAAATTCCTCACAATAGATCATGAGACAAATTTAGTCTCAGTGAATATTCAAATTTACCACTACGTAGATTTACTTTAAGATGTTTGTTACACAAAATATTTGAAGGTTTTTTTTTTTTTCTCTTGGTTCTTCCAACTTGAGTTGTGGTTCTGAACTGAGCCTGTGCCAAAAGTGGAATTGACCAAGGAGATCTGCTGGGATTTTTTGTTCATTTAGCAGCCCAAGCCTGTTTATTTGCAAAGCAGCTGCACGCTCTGGGCTCTGCCCCTTCAGGTACCTTGGGGCTGCCAAGCTTTCAGGGAAGAACAAACCTCTTCAAATACCTCAGGTTGGTTTCCCAGAAAATGGGTCCTGCAGTGACACAAATCAATGATTAAAATCTTTTCTAAATGTGTTAAGGAAAACAATTTACTGTTGCTGTCACCTAGTGGAGGCAGCTGCTGCTTAGGTGGACTGAGCTGTGCTTGGAGACTGGAGGCTCCAGCTTTAAGCACTGAGAGTGGTTTTGAGCACTCATTTCCATGTGCTTATGGGTTATTTCTTCTTTTTTCCCCCCTCCTCTTTTCAATTCTGTCACACAGGAAGTTCCCTGCCTGCTTTCCATAAGCACTCAGATCTAAACCCACCTGGTTATACTCAAAACCCACAAAAAACCCCCTGTGAGACTTGAAAAAAAATCATTCCAAAGTCAACCAACCACCCACAGCTATTTTTTCCCACTATTTGTCTTGTTCTATGTACTGAGGAAGATTTAACCTGATGTTCTAATAATAACCACTCCTTGTAAATGTAAGAGGAGATAGTTTCACTCCTGAGAATGAAGTGTTACAGCATGTATGAATCGTTTTCACACTGAGACATTACAGCTGAATTTCAAAGGAAATGAGTCAGCCTTGAAATCCACAACAAAATATTAAGACGACATGTGGGAAAAAATGAAGAGTAATTATCTCTAAAAACTCTAAGCCTGTCTGTGGGATTCACAAGGCTCTGTTTGCTGCAGACACCAAAATCTCCAGCAATCACCAGCGCTCAGGACTTCATTTGTGGCAGGTCCTGATCCATCAGGTCACACCAGGACACATCCAAGGAGCTGCAGGGATTTCTGAGCTGCTCAGGTGCTGACAGCTGCTCTCACACAGGAGCAGTTCTCAGAATTAAAAGCTGATGGACAGAACATTGGGTTTATTTTAACACTTCCTAAATATGAAGTAATTGTAACTTTTAGACAAGTCTTCCCCGCCCACTTGGCATTTTGCATAGCAATATTTAAACCTCCACTTGTTATTCTGGGCTGTAAACATATATTTCAAATTTAAAAGCAAAGATATTTTAATTGTCAAGGGCTCAATTTCCATTTTGAAACACACTGCCAGTAGAACTGAACTATTTGTATTTCTTGATATGCCAAGAATTTCTGAGATGTACCTGGCAGGTCCTGTGGGGGAAGGCAAATCCTTCACACCAATCACGAATATTCAAATTAAATTACAAATTAGGATTGATTAAAAATCACACCTTTGAATGAAAAATCAGTTTCTACTGCAGTTGCACGGAGAATTATTTCTCTCAGCCATTCAAGTAATTTATCAAAATCTTCAGACTGACATGACGTGGTTTTGTTCTCCTTATTCACCAGGACGATCCATGGACATAATGCAATTAATTTTCCTTTTAAATTATTCCAAATAGCAGCGATTTGCCCAAGGGCCTGACACAGATCCTGTTCACACCTGGGGGATCAGGGGCTTGTCCAGCTCTCAATCACATCCCCCAAAAAATGGGGGACACACTAAAAATGGACTAAAAAGGCACACCAAAAATGGACTGAAAAAACACAAAAAATGGACTAAAAAGGCACACCAAAAATGGACTGAAAAGGCACACCAAAAACAGACTGAAAATCCCCAAGCTGACCAGCCTGGCACCACCTCTACAGGAGCAGCCACAAAGATAATTAATTAGAAAAAATTCCTTTTCCCATGTCCTGTCCAGGCTGCAGGCAGGGAGTCACTCCAGATCAGCCAGTTCATGGTGATTGTGCATAAAATACATTTTAACCCTGGCAAATCTGAGTTGGTTTAGTCCTCAGTGACAGCCCAACACTCATTTTTGCATACAATAATTCCTGATAAACTAGCTCATTTCATAATATTAATGCTACAACTCCGTCTGCTCGGGGATGTTAATGACTATTGCAGGGAGTTTGACCCTTCAGACAGATTTAATTGTATTTCTTGTGCCTCTGACAGAAACACTTCAAGACTGATGACCCTGATTCTGAGCTATATTACAACGGAGGAGCACACTGAAAATATTTCCACTTGTAGAAAAATTAGTGCAGCCTTTGACAATCAGTTCTCCAGCTTAATTTCGCCTCTGCAGCAGCAGAGTGGCCTCATGTGCAATTTGTTCAAGGGGAAACAGTGGACATGAAGGATTGTTTTGCATGAACTCCAGGAGGTTCATTGCATTTCAAAAGCCATGCCCCAGAGAGGTTATAAATATGTTATAGAACACTGAAAAATTCAACAAGTCTCTCTCTCTTTTTTTTTTTTTCCCTCCCTTCTAAATGACAGAGATTTTTCTTTTCAATTTCTCCCAGTCATTAGCAGCATAATAAAAGCTCTGTGCAGAAATTACAGATCTTCCCTGGGCTCCCCTGGAATGGTTGGGTTTTACTCACCCTGCTGAAGAAGAGGATGGAAGCTCTGTGCTTGACTCATGTGACTACACAGAAATTTAGGTCACTCAAATTGTGATTCCCACAAATCCCACCATTTTTCTCTCCCCTCCAAGTGCTGCCACACCATTTATGCCTGTCCCCACTTCACACTGAGGTACTCACGTGGCTTTTTGGTGGTGGCATTGACAGTGGCACTGAAGGGCCCTGCCCCGGCGCTGTTGTAGGCACGGACAGCTGTGTAATAAGCCAAGTTGCTCCTCAATCCTGTAATTTTTATCGATGTTTCATTCCCTGCTGCTTTCACTCTGTTTGAAGATTCTTCTTTTTGGCCACTATTCCAGTACCTAACCTAGAGATAAAAACCAAAACCATTGAAATCATGCCTGGAATGGGCTGTTGACCCACAGCGTTGTACTCGACCCTTTTAAGTGCATTTTTTTTCCCTTCAGCTAAAAAAAGGTAGAAATACATTAGAGTTTCAGAAATATGTTTACTGTGCAAAAATAAAATATTCTTATCAATCTTCTCATGCTGCTGCTCTTTTCAGTGTGACTGCAGGAAAAAGGCAATTGAAATATTAGATCTTGTTTGAACTAAAGAATGACAAGAGGAAAACCATTACTTCATTAAGAAGGAAACAAGCTCAGAAAAATGTGCCTTACAAAGAAGTTTCTTTGAAAGTAAATGTAATTCTGAAAGATGTTAGTCTGGAGTTCTGTCAGACACATGACTATCTATCAGCACAAGAAGCAAAAAACACAACTTCATTCTGTGGGGTTTTTTTCACAAAAACAGAAAAAATTGTCCTTCTGGCTGTAGGTGGGGCAGGAAGACCAAGATTTGGGGTGAATCTGTGCGGTTGTGCTGCAGCCTGCACAACCCTTCTGGCCCACGGCCCTTTACAAAGAGGAATGGGTTTTATTTAACAAACAGGGTTGATTCATTAAAATATTTTGATTTCCATGGACTCACCTCATATCCCAGCAGCCTTCCATTGCTCATCTTCCAGGGAATGGCTGTCCAGGACACCTGGATGGCCGAGGAGGACAGGCTGGTGGCAGTCACTCCTGAGGGGGCTGTGCTGGGCTCTGCGTGGGGAAATCAACCAGGGAGAGGAGATTGTGGGGCTGAACCTGAATTATCCCAACCCACCTCCCTCCCCTGAGCTGCTGCTGGGTTCCCTGGTGGAACAGCTGCTGGAAGGGTTTGGGGTGGCTCTGTTGGAACCCTGGAGGCTGAGAATTTCAGGCTTTCTGTGCTAAAAGGCACTGACCCTCAAGCAAGTATTACATTTGACCTGAGGTCGTGAACCAGGCTTCCAAAACTGAGTGACAGCACTGAGGTTGTGGGTGTGTAGTTTGAATAGAATTCTGTGGTATCACAGGGTGAAAAAATTGGTGAAGATTTTCTTATATAGTAATGTATATAAAGCAATATGGAGGAGTTGGGGGTTTGGCTAAATTCTTCTTTCACCTTTTTCTTCATAGTTTTGCGTCTCATTTTGTAATTGGGTGAAGGGGTCTGCATTGCAGACCTCAGGTGGTCAGTTATTGGGTTAAAAGCATAAATAATACAGGTGTCACCTCGTTATTGGATAATTTATGCTTAAGAAGACCTTGGGAAGAGTTAGAGGCATCCAGTTCCCACCTTGTTAGAGCTCACAACTCGTGAGACTGTGCTGTAGATAAGAATTAATAATCACTCAGTCTGAACACAAAACTGTGACTCCCATGCATTAATCCTGGCTCTAACAGGAATAAAAGATAAAACCCCACAGGCTGGAGGCTGTACCTTCCTCAGCTGAGAACACCGTGGTGACAGCGCTGAAGGGCCCCTCTCCTTTGTTGTTGTAGACCCCGACCTTGACCTCGTAGGGCGAGAAGGGCAGGATGCTCTCGTTCCTGAAGACGTATCTGGGGGTGTCCGGGGACGTCACCACCGTCTGGATCCACGTCGTGGTGCCCGAGGGGCGGAAGGCAACCACGTACCCAAACCCTTCCCCGTTCTGCAGCTCCTCAGGGACGGGCTGGGACAGAACACACGGCTCTGTGAGCCACTGGGGGTGCTGGGCAGGAACAAACTCATGGGCATGGCTCATGGATGTGATGGAGCTGCTGGCACTGGGCTTGGCATCAAACCCACAGCCAGTTAACTCTGGTACAGCGTGGGGAGTGGATTTGTAGAGAATTCTCAAAGCAAATAGACCAGAGACTTTGGAGAAATAGAACTGTGAAAGTGCATTGTGGTAGGACCCATGAGGGGTGGTTTTAGATGATTTGCTTTAAGGCATTTACAGCGTTGTGTGGCAAAAGCTGATAGGCCAAGAAATATATGTAATAATTAATAATTATATATAAATAATGTATACATATTATAATGTACCTTAATTAGGAAACAGTTTAGCTTCTGACTGTTTAGGAGTGAATTGTACCATCTGTCCTGTCTCACCCTTCACATGAGACTGAAAATGGAAAAAGTTTTTAAAATCCTCTCAGTTGCCCCATCTCTGGGTCTGAAAAAGGATAATCTGCCAGTACAGCACAGCAAAATGTGCTCCCTTCAACCTATTTTAAGGTTTGCATTTCAAGAAGAGAACAACTTTCAGGTATAATCTCAGGTTTTCACTAAGTATTCTGCTTCAAGACACTCTTCAGTAAATATAACTTTTCTTTCATCAATCCACAGTTCATAAAAATGAGCAATTGCTTGGTCAGCTATTAGAGAATCCAATACCACCTTCACACAGTGGCTTAAACCTTCTTCTGATGTGATTATGATTAGATAACCACACAGAGTAGTCAATGCTAGGAAGAGAATATTAACAGTTCTTAAATCATCAAAAAAGGGATACACAATATAAAGTGTATTGGTTAGCACGTGCATCCAGATTTAACGGTGGGAAAGCAAGAACTGCAAATCTGCACTGCAAAGCCCAATTCTTTGGCTTAACCATCCCCTTCCCCTCTTGCCCTGCCCTCCTGCCTCTTTTTTAGCATTAGTATTTTTAAAGAGAAGCAATCCCAGCCAAACTGAACTCCCTGGGGATTTCCATCCAGCACAGGGACACGTGGGAGTGAAAGAACAAGGCCAGTGTGCAGGGTTCACATCACACACGGCACAGAGCACAGGCACATCCCAGAGCAGGAGCTGCTGCAGCCAGGGAAATTCAGAGAAAGCAGAAAGAAATGAAAAGAAGTTCTGTGGAGAAAACTTCTCCCCAGCAAACTTACATCCCACGTTATGACCAGCTCAGATCTGCTGCCTCCTCCCCCACTGACCTCAGACGGGGGAATTTCGGGAACTGTGGAAAGGAAAGGCAGAGATGTCTGCACAGAGCAGGGACAAGAGAACACACCACATCACCCTCACGCTCTGAGTTTCACCCACATTCACACTCCTTTTGCAATCAGGGTAATGTTTTTGGGGTAGGAGGTGCAGCACTGGAAAGCCCCAGCCCTGACCCACACTCATCCCTCCCTGGGCCAGGCTGGGGTTTCCCTGAGCACCTGGAGAACCTCAGCAGCTCAAAGGTTACACCACATCTGCTGTGTTTAGAACTTCTAAAAACTGGAGACAAGCTTCAATTTTCTAGAGTGAACTCCAGAGAATGGGCTGGGTTGAAAGAGACCCCAAAGATCATCTTGTTCCAGGACACCTCCCAACAGACCATGTTGCTCAGAATTCCACGTCCTTGAACACTTCCAGGGATGCTATGCAGATAAATTGGGAAATGGCCTCAATCCAAGGAACTGGGGTTATAACTGATGGGTTCTTCTGAGCAACATGCTTGTTCCATGGAAGGGTTTCACTGATCAAACACCAGGAATGAACAATCCCTGTCAAAATTAACCTCTTTCCATCCATTAATACCTTCAGACTCTGCAGCACTGCCTGAACTGGCAGACTTTGGCACAGTCAATGCAGTTTAAATGGATTTATCTGTTATGCTTTTGTGATGTTCAGTAATGCAACACAAACTGCCCCACAGCTAAACGAAAAAATATGAACAAACTTGTGACAGGCTTTTATACCCATGGCAATTCCAAACTTGTTAGCAAAGAGCCAAAGATAGGAACGCTCCTTTTCTTTGTTAATATTCAAGATTCTAGAATTAAAAACAAATAGAAGGACCCACTAACCTGCCTCTTCAGTTCTTACTTTTTCAGAGGGCAAACTAGGCTCTCCACCTCCTATTTTGTTACTGGCAACTACACGAAATTCATATTCAACCCAAGGATTTAAATCCACTACTGTGCTTGTGAAGGTTTTCCCGTCGATCACGTCCGGAACTGGGAAAGAGAAAGGGAAAAGGAAACTCAGGAACACGGGGCCAGAGTGTCTTGGGCTGCAATGCAGAACGTAACCAAAAGTATGTATTCTATTTACATTTGCTGAAACTGGTTGGGGACGTTTCTTTTTCTCTTTTATGACCCATTCCTCATAGCTCTGGGGAGAGGGGGCGGGTGTGTTCTGTTACTGGGCCAGCTGTTAAATCAGCTGGGGCAGTGCTGTTATCTCTTCCAGGACCATCCCTCATAACTCTGGGGGGATATCTTCTGTTAAAACCAGGTGGAGCAGTGTTCTTTATCTCTTCCAGGACCCAGCCTCCCTCCAGGGGATATCTGCTGTTCATGGGCCATCCAGGCTCACTGCAGGGCTGATACAATGACATCATCCCATGGGGAGATGCTCCACCCAGTGGGAGGAGCCAAGCATTCCAGATAAAAATCTGAGATTTGGAACAGCAGCACAGCCTGTGTGCACTGCATTCCCAGAGGAAGACTGGACCCATCTCACCACCACTGGACCCTTCTATAGGATCATCTCTGCTCCAACAGAACCACATCTGTCACTGCAGGAGGACTTAACTGGACTGATCCCAACACCATGACCAACAGGGTGCCAGGTTGTATTCTGACTCAGTCAGTGCTCTTTCTTTTTTTGTTCATTTGCCTTTTTGTACCACTACATGTTTATTTTTAATATTCCTAGTAAAGAACTGTTATTCCCATTCCCGTATCTTTGCCTGAAAGCCCCTTAATTTCAAAATTACAATAATTTGGAGGGAGGGGGGCTACAGTCCCCATTCCAAGGGATGCTCCAGCTTTCCCTGGCAGACACCTGTCTCTCCAAACCAAGACACAGAGACATTCCCAGAGCTGGGAACTGTGCTCACCTGTGGTGGCTCTCTGCCAGCCCACGGAGAAGGAGTCCTGGCCTGGATGGTGTAGGTGGTCACAGGGCTGTGGTTGTCCGTGCCCTCCTGCCAGGAGATCTGGGCTGTGGTGTCCGTGATCTCGTCCACCTTCACATGCTCAGGGGGCCCAGGGGAGCCTGGAATCGGATGGGAAACCAGGCAGAGTTTGGTGAAGCCCTGAGGCAGCCTGGGAATCACTTCCAGCAGGATGGATTCCCCTTTTTTCTTCCTCAGGGAGGAGGAAACCAATTCAGACTGGAATAAGAATCACTTATAATTACGGTTTTACATTCACTAAATTTAACTCTGATAATTTCAGCCCGAAATACTCTCAAGGGCAGAACAGATGACTGGGTTTTGATTTTTTTTACCAAGAACCTTTGTTCAGCACATCCCTCTGTCTTTCCAATGTCTTTTCCTTTAGTCCAAAATGTCCTCTTTAATCTACAGATGCATCTCTGTAGTCTGGAATTTTTTTTTACCTACAACTTCTTTATTGTACAAGGCACTGGAAGAATTTTTCAGCACATCTGACCAGCACCCCAAGCAGTAATTCAGTCAGACAAACTTCCTGCTGCCTTCTGGAAAAAGCCTCATTCTGGGCATTTCCTGGGCAAAATGTTGGGTTTTGTCTCACCTGCCTCAGCAAAGGAGGTTGATATGAGTAACAGTGCATTAACAATGAGAAAATATCTGACATATTTTAAAATACATTGAGTAAGTGCTGATCACATAATGTGCTTCTCTAGATCAAAGCTTTTACCTTGCAATAAATGTAGCTGTAACATCAGCAAAGAAAGCCACAATTCTGGCTCAGCTGTGAGCATTCCAGCCCAGAATGAAAAGGAATAATCCTGCATTATAGGCTTTAAACCCTAGGACAAAGCCTCTCCTGGGCTCTGGCAGAATTGCCCATTTCATAGGAAGGATTCTGGAGTCCCCAACACTTCAGTCTGCAGAGGCAGCAACTCCAGCTGCCTCAGAGCTGCCAGTGGTTCCTTCTGGCAGTGACCTGAAGGACTGGCAGTGAAAAAAGTTGTGCAGTCACTATTACAACCTCCAGCTCCTAATTTCTCTGGGAAAAATCAGGCTTCACCCAAAACCTGAGCTGTAATTTTCTAGCCAGTCAGAATGACATCATTCAACTCACAGCCATTCATCACACTGTTCAAGCCATGGATTGGTTCTGTAACTTCAAACATCAGTTATTTCTACAGCCTGCTGTCTTGGGTTATGTAACCAAAAAAATGTGTATTCTATTTCATCTGTTGAAAGCAGTTGAGATGTTTTTTCTTTATCTCTTGTAACTCCAGGGGGAGAGGGAATCTTTGTGATAATGGGCCAGCCATTAAAGCCAGCTGGGGCAGTGTTTCTTATCTCTGTCACCACCCGTCCATCCTCCAGGGGATATCTGCTGATAATGGGCCATGAAGGCTCACCAATGACATCACACATGGCATCATCGGGGATATCTGCTGATAATGGGCCATGAAGGCTCACCAATGACATCACACATGACATCATCGGGGATATCTGCTGATAATGGGCCATGAAGGCTCACCAATGACATCATACATGACATCATCCCATTGGGAGATGCTCCACCCAGTGAGGGGGAAACCAACCATTCCTACCTGGATAAAAACTGGGACTCAGGAACACCAAGCATTCTGGGGATCTGGTTTTCCATTGGGCTACAGGAGGAAGACTGGACCCATCTCACCACCACTGGACTTTTCCACAGGATCATCCTACTCCACAGAACCACATCTGTTACTCCAGGAGGATTTATTTGGACTGCTCCCAAACCCTGACCAACAGGGTGTCAAGTCGTATTCCTGCCCTATCAGGGTTTTCCAGGACTTTTGTTTGCTTGCTTGTTCTTTTTTGTACTACTACATTTGTATTCTTTTTTTATATTCCTAGTAAAGAACTGTTATTCCTATTCCCATATCTTTGCCTGAAATCCCTAATTGCAAAATTATAATAAATTGGCAGGGAGGGGTTCACATTCCCACTCCAAGAGAAGCTCCAGCTTTTCCCTGGCAGACAACTGTCTTTCAAAACTAGACACCTGCACTGTAAAATAAGGTGGGAAAAGTGATGCTGGGGCTGTACCTCGCACGATGAGCTCGGCAGCAGAGGCCACGCTGTCCACCTCTGTCTTCACCATGCACACATACTTCCCACTGTGCTTCAGCTGGATGTTCCTGATCATCAGATCCCCTGATGCGCTCTGGGGGAACACAGGACACTCATTAATCAAATACAGCTCCCTTGCAGCCCAATATTGTCTTTGCAAAGGGAAAAGAAAGCCACCAAAAAGGTAAAGTTGTTCAAAAGCCGCATTGCAGGGCAGCAAATTACTGCCCATCAGCAGCTCCATTGTTGTCTGGGAGCTTTTTCCAAAAAAAAAAAAAAGAGGTCATATCCCTTTTTTTGGGGAGAAATGAGCTCCAGCATGGAGAGCTCATACTGGGAAGGCATCTCCTGCCTGGAACCCCCAGTAATCCCAGTGCTCATTTGTCTCAAAGCCCTAAAAAGAGAAAAATGCATTTTCTGTGGCCATTACTAAATTGATTTCTAGACAGAATTCACAGAAGTTTTATCTAGAAGTCAAGATAAGTCAAGTCATGACCAATTTTTAAGGTGTTCAAATGTATAAAAGACAAAGTTGAATTCAGTCCATTCTCCAGGTTATTGTGAGCACTTTCATTTAAAGGGCTAAACTTCCCATTTTACAAGCCCAGGCTCTATTCTTTGCTATACACTGAGTATTTAATCTTTAGTCTTTTTTCCCTGTTGTTCTCTCTCAGAACACAGCATGTGGTTATTTCCTGGATCATGGGAAAACAGAAATAAAACCTGAATGAAACTGTAACTTCCTATCATATTAGGGATCTTTGTGCACTGTTTGTTTTCTACACCACTGAACACAGAACTTGATATTAAATCTTTGCTAGACAGCATCTCTTAAAAAAAAAAAAAATCTCCTCTTTCTGTCAGCTGAATTACTGCCTTAACTCAGTCCCAGTTGAATTTTCCAGGTGAAAATGCCTCAGTCAGATTTTAGTTTTTAAATTTTAATTTTCTGGAGAAGCAGCATTTTCTTCAAGGACACAACCCTAACGTGTGAGCATTTTCAGCTATTTTGGCCACTGATTCATGGGCAAAGAGCAGTTTAGGAGAAAAGCAAAGACATGACTTTGCAGTTTATTTTAGTCTTGGAAAAAACATGAACCTTTCAAAACATTTGGTTATTTTTCTTTGTTTCAGCATTACAATGTCTCAGTTCGTTATTCAACACAAGCTGAAGCCAATTCTGCCTGATTCCCTTCCATGTGTGTGCCTGGTCTTCTGTGAAAGCACAGATGGAAGTTGTTTGCAGGACAATTCAGCACTGATTGCTTACAATAAATTAAAAGTTGAGTCAAAAGCAATCTAAAATCCATCTCCTTGATTGGAAGTGGATATTCAGGGAATGCCCAACACCAGCAGGGAATGCAAGCAAATCGCGTCCTACACAAAGTGATTTCAACAAACTCAAACTCTCAAAACTCGAGACATCTCAACAAAGGGGAGGAGGGCTTCAAACAGAACTGTTTGGCTTGAAATAAACTCCAGCAAAATTTAACAGTACATTTCAGTTATTTGGGGGTTTTGGGAAGAGCCTCAATGGACAGGGGAGGCAGCAGGAAGCTCCCCTGCAGCAGTAACCCCTTTCCATGGGGGTATCCCATCCCTGCCTGATAGGACAAATCAAATATTGATTAGTTCTATTTTGTAAAATTGTATAGAGACATGTTAAGATAAAGACACAAATTATCATTACTAGCATCCTTTAAAACTGATCTTTTTATTTTTTGAACTATGTTAGTTACACATGCAGAATCTGTAATCAGATTAAAGGGTTCTGAGAAAAGTTGAAATGCTCAGACTACAGCTGCTGATTTTATTACTTGGTGTGAACTTTCTACTCTTTGAATATCTGATTTCTATTTTTCTTTTTTTTTTGGTTTCGTTATGTTATTATTAATATGATAATTTAACTGAGCAAGGCTTAACCTGTACTTAAACTAAACTACACAGAAACTAATTTTAATATTAACAGAATATTAAAATATAACTTAACTCAGACTTAAATATAGTAAATGACTCAAGCAGTAAAAGCCTTTGGCAGGGTGGACAAGCCCAGGTGACACTGAAATCACCTTCCTCCCTTCCCCAGCTGCCTGGAATACAAACCCAGAGCATCCCCTGCAGCAGGAGCAGCTGCTGGAATCCCTCAGGCCTGTCCTGGCTGCAGAACAAGCCCAGCCATGGCTGGTGATCCCCAGTTTTGGGGAAAGTCTGCTCAGAATTTGGGCACCTGCTTGGTCTGCCACGCTCTTGAATGAATCACCTGGCTAACAAAAAACCCCCAAAAAGCAGCAAAACAGCCTCAGATCCCACAGTTTTCCAACCATCTGGAAGATCAGGTGGTGCTCCCAGAACATCCCAAAAACTACAGGAGACCTCAGGCCTCCCAGACATGAGTACATGGAAATCTATCCATCAAAAAAATAAATATTTTCCAACTAAGAAAGTTGAAGTTATTTTTTGCAATGATATTTTCATTTAATAAATACACACTGTACCTACTGGAAGGCTTAGAACATATTTAGGATTATTTACTCATCATGGCCTGTATGTAACTCTAGATTGAAATATTCCACTGACCTTAATGTGATACAAAGCCCATAAAATATTTTCATGGATCTCTTGGTAACCTGTGAAGTTTTCTACTAACAAGCCCAAATTCCTCTTTACCCAAACAACAGCTTAAAAATCCAAAACCCCTGAATGTCCGTAAGTCTATAAAATCCCTCATGGGCAATTCCTTTGTGTCAGGTTCCTTTGTCATTGCTGTGTTTTATGTGATCCTGAGGAAAATCAGGTAGAAATGGAATTAAGAACTTTAAAACTTCAGGTCTAAAACAACAATGAGTGATGGGCAGAAAGATAGGCCAAGGGAGGATTTCCTTTCAACACAGAAGTGAAATCTCAAAAAACAAACTTCTTAATTTTTAGCATGAAGAAAAAGGAGTTTGTGCTGGCTAAAGAAGAAAATGGAAGGGAGGGGAGGTGAGGAAGGAGAAGGAGGGAAGGAGAGGAAGGAGGGGAAGGAGGGGAAGGAGGGGAAGGAGGGGAAGGAGGGGAAGGAGGGGAAGGAGGGGAAGGAGGGGAAGGAGGGGAAGGAGGGAAGGAGGGGAAGGAGGGAAGGAGGGGAAGGAGGGAAGGAGGGAAGGAGGGAAGGAGGAGAAGGAGGAGAAGGAGGAGAAGGAGGAAGAGGGAGAAAAAAGAGAAAAGAGGAAAAAGAGAAAAGAGAAGAGAGAAGTGAAAAAAGAAGAGAAAAGAGAAAAAAGAGAAAAGAGAAGAGAAAAAAGAGAAGAGAAAAAAGAGAAGAGAAAAAAGAGAAGAGAAAAAAGAGAAGAGAAAAAAGAGAAGAGAAAAGAGGAGAGAAGAGAGGAGAGAGAAGAGAGAAGAGAAAAGAGAAAAGCAAAAAGAGAAAAAAGAGAAGGGAGAAAAGAGGAAAAATAGAGAAGAGGTTTGCAGCTCACCCCTCCAACCTTCTCGAAGTGCGAGGCGTCCCTCTGGAAGTCCGTGCGGGTGCCGTTGAAGTACCAGGTGAAGCTGATGTCCAGCAGGGGATCGTGCTGCACCTGGCAGGGCAGCACCACGCTCTCCCCGACGGTCACATCCATGTTGGAAGGGGCCAGGGTGATCCTGGTGGGCTCTGCAGGGAGCACAGGTATCGGTTATTGGGTTTTTCTGCACTGCTGAGCTTTGCCTGCCACTGATATTATCCCCACCACGTTCCTTGGGTGGGATCAGCCACTGCCAGAGATGCAGCTGGACTGGGAATGCTGCCTGCAGCTTGGTGTCCTTGCATTTCCCAGAAGAAGCTGAATTTGAATTTTCTCTTGAATTTGAGCCTGCAGGGTGCAGCCAACCCACTCCAGCACAGCCAGGATTGCCATTCCACAGCTGGGTGGCTCTCAGCAATCCCACTGTGCTGGAAGCAGCAGCAGCCACCGGCAGATGAAGAGGTGGGAGAAAGGGAAGGACCCAATAAAGCCCAGAAACTGGAGGAAATTCACTTAAGGAAGAACACATTGGATATTTGGGTCCATAGATCACACAGAACATAAATAGTGTCATTAAGAATCGCATTAATGGAGAGAAATTTCAGCTACTGTAATATTTTAAAAATAAAATTTAATTCTAGGAATTCTCTGTATATAATTGTATTATTTGTATATAAAGGGGCATGAATCATTTAGGAGCACAGGCTGGAAACATGAAGCTGTTAATTCACTGAACAAAATAATTCTGTTTGGACCTATGAGATATACAGGATATGTAATGCAGTGGGATATCAGATAATTCTCAATTTGGGGAAGTATTTAATATCTTTGAAAAGAACATTATGAGAGAAGACATTTTTCAGATAAACTTCACAAACTCCTGGCTCTTTTCATCCAGTATCTCAACCAGCAGCCAGGAATGGATGACTTGGAGGAAGGATCCCTCTGAACAAGAGTTCTGTGTAAAATTTGCTTTTGAAAGACTGGAGTTTCCACCACATCTTTTTCCATAAGCAAACAGCTTTTAAACCTCTTTTGGGCAAAACAGATTTTGACTGGAATATAAAATTACCTCGAAGATTTTTTTTTGATTGACATGTTTTTTTCATAACAAATTAAAAACCCCCACGAACTTAAAAGCATAATTGCACTATTTAGTGTTTGGAGAAGTGAGAGGAGGGAGGGAAGCGTTCAGAACTCCCTCACATCTGAGAAATATCTTTGTCAAAGACAGAAAATTCCCTCAGTGTCTTTTCAACTAATAAAAGAGCTGTAACAGCTATCCTTTTATCTTTACACATTAAATAAATAACTTCTCGTGTTCTTTACATTCCACCACATCACTGCAGGCTTCTGAGCCTGCAATTCCAGCTCCAGCCCCCGTGTCCCAGCTCACCCACCTGTAACTACCAAGCTGGTGGAGCCCTTGGCTGTTCCAAACTGGTTTGTGGCCAGGCACGTGTAGCTGCCAGCATCCCCCTTGGTCACGTTGGCTATCCTCAGTCCTCCATCCTTTAATAGTGTGATCCTAAAAAATTACCGGGAGATTCGAAAAGTGGCAGAATTTGTAGGCAAAATGTTTAAATGTTTTACTGTTATCTCAGATATATTAAACTATATCAATAATTAGAGAAAAAAGTGAGGTCTATGCCAGCTGAAACCAGGACAATCACCAGCCTGGGGTTTGACAATGGTGTGACCATCCACTGACAACACACAACAAATCTGAACCCAATCTCTTATTTGGACACATCATTTTGGACACCTGTAGAACCAATTTTTTAAGAGATGTGGGCACATGTATGTGTATGAAAGAGAGAAATCCCACAGGAGCTGCATCTTTTTTAGCCGCACCAATTGAAACTGGAATAATTTTCAGCTCTTCTGTTGTTTACCTCAAGCAATCTTGCAGAGCCACTTTGAAATAACCGTGATTACCATGACAACTCCATAGGGTTGTTCATCAACTTCCTTTGTGGAAGGACTTCAGGACAGAAAATTCCCTTCACCCGACACAAGTGAGGGCACGGAAAAGCAGGAAGGTGCTTATAAAAGATGGGGGCAGAAGAAAACCCACAGCCCTGAGAGAGGAGCAGGAATGTCCCCACAGCAGAGGTGACACCCAGACAGCACTGGAGGATGTAAGGCTGATTTAACCCCTTCTTTCCCTGTTTCTTGTCCTCCCATCTGTTCTATCTATCCTAAGACAACCTGCAGCAGCAAAATAACTGAATATATGCAAAAATATCCCCGGTGATTAATAAAAGGTTCCTATTTTCCTGATATGCCCAAGTCAAAGAGCTTTGAGCTTTTCTCTCACATCCCATCAAACTGAGAGGCACCAAGCTGGGGCACAGCACCTTGGCTGGATTTGGAATGCCCTGCCCTGAGCTACAGGATGAACAGAGCAGCAAACAAAACCTCTGCAGGCAAAGCTGTGCCTACATCAGCTGGAGTCTTGCTCGGTTTTCAGGGGAAATGCCAGCTGAGAAAGCAGCAAATGTCACCAAACCTCACCCTGCCACCTCCCCTCCCTCAGAAGAGCTGGGAGGGTTTTGCCTGCCCATCTGCACGTGCCTCGTTATTAACCTGCTGCTTTATCCAGTACAAAGGAATTAATTAATTACACACCTCTGCTGCTCCTTTTATTTGCAACGCTCTTGAGGTAAATTGATGTCAGCAGATCCCTGTCACTCATCCCAGCTGAGTTCTGTGGTTGTGTTGGGATCAGCAAGGCATAAACTCTGCACATCCTGACCTGAGGTTGTGGTGAGGGGTGGCTCAGTCTCCTCTCCCAGTCAAAAGCAATCTAAAATCCATCCCCTTGACTGGAGGTGGATATTCAGGGAATGCCCAACACCAGCAGTGATTGCAGGCAAATCACATCCTACACAAAGTGATTTTCACACCTTCCCCCAAGTGGCAAGGACCAGAGGAATGGCCAGGGAGGCTTAGATTGGCTTTTGGGGAAAATTTCTTCAGGAAAGGGTCTTCAAAGGTTCAATGATCTTATCCTGCATGCCCAAATCCACATTTCCTAAATGCAAACTACAGCAGTGGGAGCCCCCCAGGGCTCTGGAATTCCACTGCCCCGCTCCCTGAGCAGCAAATTCACCTCATCCTCAAAGCCTCATGGAGAATATTTCGAACCTCAGATCAGGGATCTGCACTCCTGCCACAGCTGCACTGCTCCATACAAGCAAACAGAATTTTTGGAATTACAATACAGCAGCACACACAACTTTTAAATGCTTTTTTTCTTAATTAGCTCAAATTGCATTTTTTATTCCCTCTAAAAGGATGTTTGAGCTCTCAGCGCTGCAGCTGAGCTACTCTTCCTCTGGGCATAGGTGCTGCAATAATGAAATTAGCAGATGCAAATTACAGGAGATAACAAGTCACCCTGTTAGAACAACAGACAAAAGCATCTTATTGGGGTGAGAAAGAGAGCTATAAATAGGCAGTTTAATCCATTTATAACCACAAAGCATCCTGAGGTACCTCAGCTGATGTGGTGGCATTTGAGGCATTTTTTTTTTCAAGGATGTGCCTCACCAGCAACTTCCCTGAGGTTCATTAACTTGTTTGCAAAATTCCTAAGTCATATTTGGCTGCACTTCATGTTAGATGGAACATTTAAAATTAATTAAACCGTGCCATATGGTTTATAGGTATTTTAAATGTGTTAAAGACATGAGTGATACATTTTATAGGTAATTAGGATGACATCAAAAAAAGGGTGTTAAAATATATCAATTATGGTTACAAGCAAGTGCTGCTGCACTTTCTAGCTGAGGCTTCATCTACTTTGATGCCATTTCCAACAGAAAAAAAATACAAAACTAAAGAAACCCCAAGTGTTGACAAAGCCTGAGATCAAACAAAGGAAAAAGCAGGATCAGGGAATAAACCTGAAAATGTCTATTGTTTAATTAAAACGAATCACTTCTAGAGTGCTCTGAGCTACCTGCAAGCCTAGCTTGCCTGAAATAATTAAACAGGAAGCTTATTAAACCCCAGATATAATTAAGAATCTTTTTTTTCTAGAATTAAAAACAAAAAGCAAACAATACAGCAAAAAAAAATCAATTTGAGAAAAATATTATAGTCGAAATAAAATCTTTACTGGTAAATTAGAAAAAGAGCAATGCTCCACTTTTTCCAATTACAAACAGTAAATGCAGCTCAGAGCCTATGGAAACCCTAAACCCCAAATTAACTCTGCTTTCAGTTTACTTAGAATTATTCAATATTCACACATGGTGCTGGAACACTGCCAGGGAGAGACCCAGACCGTGACACACAAAAATAACAATCCAGCCTTGGCATTCCCTGCATCCACAGGTGGTTTTCCAAAACATTCTGCTCAAGGCCACCAATTTTCCATGGATATTCCATTTTCCACAACCTGCACCCTTCTGATACCCCGGCGAATGGCACAAAACCTTTATCCTTTAAAAGGGACCATGGTGGGGAGTGATGGTCCTAAATCCACTTCAGTTCCAGCTGGAGATGGATTTGGGACCTGTCTGGTCGTCAGATCAAAGCATCATTGACAAACTCATCATCTCTCACTAATTCCTGAGCAAAATTGGGGGGAATTGATGTTTGGGGAGATTCTTCTTCTCTACAGCCCAATGAAACCCCCTCACCTCACACCCACACCCTGACACTGAGGATAGGAAGAAGGATTAAACAACTCCAGGGCTTTGGGGTTCCTGATTTGAGAGAAATTTTACCTCTTGATATACTTATTAAAAAATCAGACCTCTTTATATATTGATATTTGGAGAGAGAAGACAGAATGTGCCTCAGGATCCACTGGAACTCGGTGTCATTAATGCAGCTGTTAATGACTGCAAACCTCTCCATCCCCCCAAGGCAATGCTGTAGTACTGAATTATCAGACATCATCAAACTCAGGAATCACTGCCTGCTTCGTTTGTCAGATTATTCAGCAAAAATAAAAAATGCAGCTATTTTAGATCCTTATTGATATGGTAATAAACACAAACACATTCCTTTCCAGTTCGTAACACTTCAGTGCAAAAGGAACAGTGGAAAAGTGGGTCAAAACTGTCTTTTAATGTATCAATCAAATTCCAACTCAATTAAAGCAGATTAATTAACAGGCAAGTCAGCAAAAAAAAAAAATCCTATGTAAGTACTGGTAAGTAAATGCATTACTTTTCCCATCACAGCATTTCAAACTGTCACACAAAATGACTAAAAATATTTAATTCAAATTGCAGGGAAGCAAAAATCATTAATACTTCTAAGTACAGTGCAATTTTTTATCAGGAATTATTTCCTTCCTCCCTTAATTTGCCATCACTTGGCCACAATGAAAGCTGCTAAAACTGGAGTTTTCCTGAGGGAATTGCACTGGGAAATCTTTTAGTGAAGTTTTTGCAGCGTCTTCTCATCTTTTTCTAGCATTGATAAATTTAGAAACATCTTGCAGTAAAGGTGAGTTTATTTAAAGGTGAAATGCTGCTCTGCATATTCACAAAATCCTGGTTTTTAACTCCCTTCCAGTCAGGTATTTGAGCCAGGAGCTCAGGACCCACCACAGCCCACAGGCAGTGACTGTCAAGTACAAACTGAAAATTAGAAGTCATAATTTTCATGCATAAAACATGAAGGAAATCTTGGGAGGGGTTATGTCTGGGTCGCAGCTATTTCAGTATTTATTCTGGTTTTGGTGAGTTAAATCAGCATCAGGAGCATTTAACCTTGGTGAAACATCTAATCTCCTTTTCTGGAGGATAAAAAGACAACAAAATTTCATCCATCTGGAGGTGGAGCTGTCTCAGGGCACCCAATAAATTTAATTCCCATTTTCTGTCCTTTCCTCTGCATGTTATCCTATGCTTTTGCTTCTCTCTGCACTCCATTGCTCTTTAATGTTTAGCTCTCTTTATTAAAGATATTCTAGAAAAAAAAAATGACTCACGTATTTTGCAAAATTAACAAGAAATAAGATTGCTTCCTTCAATGCTGAGCGATTTCTCAGCCCAGAGCTCATGAATCCATTTTGAATTATATTTTCTCCCCTCCACAAGACACACTATATTCAGCTCATTTAATTAAAATTTACTGAGTCATTATCCAAATCTTCCGCATACGGAAAAAAAGCAGCACCATTTAAAAATAAATTAAGAATACGAGCAACAGTGCCACCAAAATGAAACTCTCTCAGGCTTTCTAAAGCATTGTGGTCAGTACCTCAGTGAAATCTGAGTTCTCTGATGACAAGAAATTCAAGTATTTGTGTTTTATCTTCATTATTCAAATAGGAGTTTTCTTAGGGAATTAAGAAATGTAATTAAAATTAAAACTCTTTCTGCCTCCCCACCTCTCCCAGGTGTTGTCCATGCTGGACCTCCCTTGTGGGAGGAACTGTTCCTCCTGTTTGCTGTAATTCAAAAAGAGGAAACCCTCCCCACCAGACTTCTCATTGGAAGGGAGTTAATGGCTGAAAAAATGTGCTGCTAATTGAAATCTGTTCCTGAATTGAAGAACTGCATGAAATTCAGGAATTGCAATTCTTCTCAGCAGACAGGGATGAACTCCAGGGTTTTCTGCGAAGAGCCACCTCTGCTCTTCTCTGAAGGCAAATTTACTTCACTCAGATTAATTCAGGATTACTGCCTTGTTGCTGTGCTCCTCTGGAAGCCATTTACAGTGTGTTGTCAAAAATAAACACTCTGGGCCATATTTTGGAATTACCTGCACTTGGCAGAAATAACACCTGTAATTCACGCTCATAAACCTAAGCAGGCAGCATCATATTCAATTCACTTTTGGAAACTGAGTGCTGATCTCTTCAGCCTGGTACTATCACCCCAAATGGAACTGGTACCATTCTACTTTTATGGAAATGGAGTCCCTGTTTCAAAAAGGAATTTTCTTAAATGGAACAAATCAGGACAAAAGCTAGGAAAATCAGACAAAAGCTAGGAATTTTCCTAAATGGACAAAAGCAAGGAAAATCAGACAAAACTAGACATTTTCCTAAATGGACAAAATCAGGACAAAGCTGGGAAAATCAGACAAAAGCTAGGAATTTCCCTAAATGGACAAATCAGGACAAAGCAAGGAAAATCAGACAAAAGTTAGGAATTTCCCTAAATGGACAAAATCAGGCTCCATGCATTTTTTCGCTCGCATTTCACAGAAGCAGCCATAAAAATAAAACCAACTGAGATCCATCAAAAGGCGCCAAGTTCCACATAAATTTGAGAGGTCATCGTTTAATTTAATACATCAGCATTGTTTAATTAAAGGCTGGAAGCATTCAATAAGCGAGTGGTGCTGTTTGGAAATGGATTTTGCTCGCCTGCTCGCAGGCACAGCCAGCGAGGCCGTGGCACCACGTCCAGCTCTGCAACAAGAGATGTCCCAACTTCTGCCAAAATGCCACATTTGACAACACTTAACACCAGAACACACGAAAACTCCTGTGAACAAAGGGCAAAGATGACTGCCCAAAGATTCTGGGTACAAGGAGACAGCTCCAGCCTCGTGATGGAACAAATAAAGGTCTCCACTGCGTTCTCTCCAGGTTTTACCCATCTGGGGGCAACTTCTGTGTTTAGAAATTGCAAAAGAAAAGCACAGCGTGGTGTTTTACAGGAATAGGACCAGAAGAATTTGGTCTAATTTGGAAGCAGGGTCCTGACGCCCAGCTAAGCTTTTGTACAAATCAACACCCAGCTGTTAGAACTCTGAAAACTTCGAGCTTTGTGAATTATGAGTGCCAACCCTCAAGTAAACATCTGGTTTGACCTGAGACCTTAGAAAAAGCTTCAAAAATTCATGATAGCACAGAGACTGTGTGTGTGTAGTTTAGACAGTATTTTGCAATCTCATAGTGTGAAAAACTTAGATTTAAGATTTTAGTGTATAGTAATACATGAGAACCAAGATAAAAAATTGTGGGTGTAAGTTAGTCGTCTTTTTTGCACCTTCTCCTTCTTCACAAATCTAAGTAGTTTTCTATTATTAAGTAAAAGAAGTCTACATTGCAGATTTCAAGTGATGGTTATTAAATTAAAAACATAAATATTGTGTCAACTGTTTTTTAGATAATTAAAACTTAAATAACCTTAGATAAACACCACTTTACCTCACTTTCTCAGCTTGTTAAAGAAAGCTCACGTCTCGTGAGCCTGTAATAAATAAAGACAATAAATTTCGAAGTGTTAACTACAAAAAACAACGTCTTAAATTTTATTCACCCTAACCTTAAAACAAAACAAACAAACAAACAAAAACAACAACAACAACAACAAAGAGCAGGCCAGAGAGAGTGAGAGCGCAAAGAAGAGGGTGAAGTTCCCATTACAATCCATTAAATCTTCTTCTATACTGAATATTCTAATTTACACCAACCAATCCAGCACAAGATACAAATCCTACAGCATTTACACGCAGCCTATAAGAATCATTACATTACTGTACTGTGTTACATTTTAAACCCTAAAAACGACTCTTGGGACCCCTCCTGCCAAGCAGCAGGGTCTGCTCTGACCCTTGGGCTCTTGGTAAGGAGAAGGGCATTGTTTAATCAATTAATTTAATTGTTTAACTTCAGCCGGCCATACCATTGTTTTCCAGTTGTTCAGTAACTAAAGCTCGGCATCTTAGACATCCAAACTTGCCTTCAACTCTATTTCACTGATAGGTTTCATATTCTCTAAATACAAGCAGTCATATTTATAAGGTTTTCCTGTTTCATCTTCCCCAACACTCCCTCAAAACCCGCATTTGGTTTCCCCAGGCTCATGGCTGGCCGTGTGGACACTCTGTGTCCATGAATTCAGGGTGCTCCAGGAGGAACAGGCACAGCCAGCAAACACTGGGACCCTCCAGAGATGCTGCTGGGGCTCCAACTCAGACACAAAGGCTGTCCTGGGGCCAGAGTGAACTCCCAAAAACAATTCTGGCTCCTCTGAGCGTGCACAGCCTGCCCTGAGCACTGAGGGGTGCTGACTGTATCCATGCTAAACCAGACCTGTAACTTTCCTCATCACATCTCTCCTCCAAGGAGCTTCTTTGCTGCCCCAGGTCACTGCTGAAACTCCCAGCCTGCATAAGTACTGAAATGTAGAACAGAAAGGCTGGAAAGTCAGCAATGCCCAGATACAAACCCAAAGGCTGCTCCAGAGCAGAGAGGAACAGCCCTGATTGTCTTTTTACACCATTTAACCAGCACACGTGTGCAGTTTCAGTTTATGACTAATTCAATAATGCTTTAATGGGTATTGCGGGGAAAAAAAACATTTACATGTTGCTGGAAATCAATAGCTGGGGGCATGGGTGAATCACAACCTCTCCCCTGAGAATCACAACCCCAAAGCACAGCCACTGTCACGTAAACAATGATGACATCTGTTAGCCCTGGTAGGATCATGGCTGCTTGAAAAGAACCTGGAAGTGCATTTTCCTTTCCTTTTCATGCTTTCATCTGCTATTCTTGACCTCCCAATTAACTTTTCTTTCTTTTCTCAGCTGTATCATCCCCATGGCTGTAACACACCTCAACTGTTCCTCTGCCAACATTTTCAGAGCGTTTTGTTGAAGCATTTTAGTGCTTTTGTCCAGGCTTTGCATTCCCAGTTTTCTATCAGCACCTGGCTTTCTCTAAATCAGGTCCAACTCTACATTAAACTGAAAAACAAAATCTGACCCTTGACCTTAGAGAAAGCACCACACTTGCACTCTCAGTGTTCTCATACCATCACAACAAAAAAAAACCAAGCAAAAAATCCCCAGGCCAGCCAGACTTCAGAAAAACTTTACAAGTGTTTGGATCTCACTACTGCATAAAATGACACACAAAAGCTTCTTGTAAGATTAAAACAAATAAACCAACGTAGCGTGATACCTTTCATTTTCGTGTAGCTGCTCACCTCCCTTCTTCCAGGAACATTTGGCCTTAGGGAAAGCTTTGGGTTTGCACTCAAAATCAACTGTGCTGCCCATCTGAACCTGGATCAGTCTCTTCATTGGACTCTTGGAAAAATCTGGAGCAGAAGCTGAAACAGAAGGGGTGGCAGTAGTGAAATAAAGCACGTTTAATGATATTAATGATACCACTACTATTTAGCACTTACACGAGCACTTCTCAGACTCCAAACATAATTAACACCATTAATTAGTTCAGACAGACCTTCTATTGGGCAATTAGGCATTTTCTCCTCCTTTTTTGTGCCTCATCCTGCTACCAGAGCTCTCAGCTGTGCAGGTGAGCACTCAACAAGGCGAGCACAAAGATCCCAGGGACAGCAGCTCATGACCCCAGTGATGGCTCAGCACCTGCCCCACTGGATGCTGTGCTGAAGCAGCAGATTTATCAATCCATCTAATCAATCTCACACCAGGAGTCTCACTGCAGCTCAGGGAACTGGAAGGTTCCCAGTTCCGTGTGCCAATGCACGTCAGACAACAGGAAATGGCAGTGTGGCTCATTCTGAGAGAAGTTTTCATGAACTAACAGTTTGGAAAAGCTCTCCCTGCACTAACACTGAACTTGGAAAGGAAATTCAGTGTTTGAGGAGAGCAAGGATGAAGGGCCAACAAGGAAATACCTGTGTCCCCAAAGCACAGCACGGTGACAGCTTAGTTTGGACTGTGCTGGAGGAGAAATTGCACAACTCTGAGTGTGTCAGTGCCCAAACAAACAGCTGGGCACTCTTGGAGCCCCTAGCACAGGCAGGTTGGGTGGGTGGCTGACTGTCACTCCCTGTCCCTGCCTCCAGAGGTTTTTAACCCCATGGTGTCCCTGAGCCCTGCACAGATGTGAGAGCAGATGATGGAGCCAGCACCACCTCCACATCACCCCAGAGGTTTTAATCCTCCTGCCCAAACCCAAACCCTCATCCCTGCTCTTCCCCTCGTGAATAATTTATCCTGCTCTGTTGTAAATGAATGATTGGCCTGAAAATCCTCTGGCAGCAGATGACTCAACTCCTCAGCTCTGCAGATAAAGACATCAGGTTGACAAAAAGTGTTTTATTTCAGTGACAGCAGCTGAGTGAGTTAAATCTGAGGGGGTGTGGAGAGGGATAATGAGGTTTGTGTTTTAGTGAGAAAAGGAACATCTTACCTACAACCCTGAGCTCTGCACTCGAAGAGATGACACCATGTTTATTTTCAGCTATGCACTGGTATCTGCCAGAATCTGTCAGATTTAGATTTGATATTGTAAGTGCACCATTTTCAATTTGGATCCTTCCCTGAATATTAAGAAAAATATCTTTATTGATGATGTACTTCCTGTGAAAGATTTAAAATAAGTAAGGAACAGAAACAGGACAGCATCAATACAACGAACAGGGGAAATGCAAAAGCATAATCATGAAAAACAGTTCTAAAAAAAGTGACACAACTGAATCATGGTACAGCAGTGATCAGATATGGAGATCAGTGCAGTGTATGAAGTAATTCCTCAAACTTGCCTGGTTGGAATCTCAAATGCCCTTTTATTTCTCCAGGAATACAGACAGAACCCTACCAGAGCACCCAAACTGTGCAGATGGCACTGGCATTTCACACCATTCAGATTTCACATGTGCCACTTGCTAACGAGCTCTAACACTGTGCAGAAAAAATTCCACCAGCCATTAAACCCAAGGCACAGACTGAAGGGCCTTGGAGCCAGCACAGCTACTCAAGGATCTGGCTCTTCTCACCTTGCTTATTCCTGGCAAGCTCAATTACAGCAGCAAGTGACTAATCTGAGTGGCAGAGCTGCTGAGAAAAGGAACTGGTGAGGAAGGCAAAACCAAAGGAGCAGCAGCTTTGGGGAAAACCAGAGGCACAGCAAGGGACAAAACCACAAATTACTTGCCCCAAAAGTATTTCCTAAGGGCTGTTTTTTGGATCTGGACCTGGCTTAGGAGGCCCAGTGCAATCACTCACAGTGTCACTGCCTTGTGCCAAGGGTGACTCCAGGACAGCTCAGCTCCTTCCCTGCCAGGTCCTGTCCCAGCTGGGTGAGAGGGGCTCATCCAGACAGACAGAAAACAACCCCAAAGAGTTTAAAATCTGAGTTTCCATGTCTTGGTCTCCTCTGCAGCATCCCAAGCTGCTGCTCTTAGAGAAGATTTATCCATGGAGAAGGGGAGAGCTGAGTGGGACAAGAGATGTTTGGGAAGGAGGAATTCCCTGGAATCCCAGCATGAGGGATTGATTATTGCAGTCAGGGAGCAGAAGACACCTGAGCACACAAAAAACTCCTCTGGTGTCTCCTCAGGGCTGGCTCTCCAAGAGTTCCTTCCCTATTTCCAGAGGGAGTCACACTCCTGCCTGACAGCATGCCAAAAGGCTGGACAGCAACACTCCAGACTGGAGAAATGGGGAGAATGAAAGATTCCAAGAGATTTTTTGTACTTCCTGAGGTGAAAAAAGTCCATTACCTCAGTGACTCTGTGTGACAGACCAACAATGCTCTTAAATCACCCAGAGGAGATTTTTGTGCTCCCTCATTTAACCTGTCCACAAAAAACCACCACTGCTTTTAGGCAGCACGGATGTAAGAAATGCTTTCCATGCTCTGCTCATTTTTCAGAACCATCCAGTGAATTCCCCTGAGCAGTTTCTTTCTTCCCCAAAAGCCAGAGCTGAGCACAAGGACTGGCCAAGGGCAGAAGTGCCTGGAGTTCATAATCCTGACAACCTGAACAGGGCTGTTTTCCAACGAAGCAGTGAGATTTAAAATCAATAAAAAAGGGTTTGAGATTTAAAATCAATAAAAAAGAGGTATCAGATCCTGTTCTGCATTTCTGACCTTTCACCTTCAAAGTTCAACCTCTTTACCCTGTCACCAAGTGCATTACTTTCAATTAATTTACCATGACAACTGCACTAAAGCAAATATGTTCAAATGTTATTTTATGTTGCTGTTTGTACTCCATTCTTTGCAACAAGTAGTGCTAAACCCAGGAATCTTCAGGAGTTTTGTCAAGAAGTTGGAAAATGTTTTCTTACTACCTTTAATGAAATGCCAGCTGCAAATATAGCAAAATAATTCAAGCTCTCCATCCCTTATTTACAGTTCTTTATTTAGAACATTATTAAACTTCCTTCTCCAGTCACTCCTTGGATGTTTCTTTCTGTGGTTCTATTGTTTTTGAATCTGCTTTTAGCTGGAATATTTTTGTACAACAAAATTTGTCTTTGCAGCTTTTGAGGCTTCATCAGGATGCTCTCAAAAAATACAAACCCGGTATCAAAGATTAATACCAGGAACTTCTGGATTCTGCTGTTTGCACGGATATTGTGAATTTTGCACAGCACCATTTTTCCCAAACTGAATGTTACCTCTATTGCCAGCTGCTCTCCATTCTTCAGCCACCTGTAGGATGGTTTGGGCTTCCCACTTGCTCTGCAGTCCCAGTATAAGGTGTCCTCCACAGCAACTTCCACATCCTTTATGGTCTGGATCCAGTGAGGCTTTGCTGCAGATAAAATACACAACAAAACCCCTCACAGGTTACTGCTCCAGAGTTAAAGGGTTACTGGGCACAGAACTCATCAATTTTCTGCACAGATTGATCTGGACCAACAGAGCTTCCTGCTGGTCCTGCACCAAACCCCCTGATGAAATAATAACTTATTATTCCTCTGATACATTTTTATTTGAAGCACTAAACCAGAAGAAAATTGAGAGTGCAGATCACTAAAGCTGGACTAGTGAAACCAATATTAAAATCACTAATGATTAAACAACATCATTTTACAATCGAGGCAAATGTAAGAGAAAGACATTAATGGTGAGGCTGAAATTAAATAAGTGATGTGGCTAAATCATCAAATTAATGCTGAAGAGAATCCTTTAAGTCCTAAAAAAATAATGGCATGCCAGCCTTAGTGCTAAATACCATTTAAATTGTTTTCTAATGCAAGGCAGCACTTAACTGGATGAAAACATGGATATATGAGATTGTTTTTGAAAGCAGAAGTCTTGGCACAGAATTTGGGTAACGCAAACCAGTAGAACGAAGTCCATAAAAATCGCTATTTTTTCAGCCAAAATTTGATGCAATAATACCATACATCCCTCAGAATTACCCAAAATACTGTTAAAACTGTAAAGATATTTAAAACATCAGTAACAGATTTCACAGGAAGGAGAAAGCTCACTTGGCAAATAAATATCAATGCATGAAAAACAACAGTAGTTTATTTTTATTCCTTTAGTGCTATCTCAGTTCAATACTGTTTTATAGGTAATTTGTGAATTTTCTTTGAATTTATTTAAGTTACCAGGAACTTTATTATCTCAGCCTATGCTATTTCTCCAAGAAAAGATAAATTCTGGACGTTACCTATGGAAAAAACCAGATTAAATAGCAGGATGGAACTTGGCTGCAAACTCTTAGCTATGGGCAAAGAATTTTCCAGAGTCAATTTGCTTAAGTCAGTAATTCAGGAAAATCTCATACCACCCTCATTATGAAAGCAACCAGGAGAAAACAAGTCCCTGGTGATGGAGGAAAATTATTTAATCCGTGAATTTAGGAAGCATGGAAGGTCAGATTAATTCCCATTGAAATATGGGAGTTCCCATATAATTCCCATTGAATTATTATCACAATGGAGCTCCAGCAGCAATTAACTCAGGCCAGGGAAATGAAAGATTTGCCCGTGGGCAGAGCTGAGAGCTGAACCTGCCCACTGCCACCAGCCAAGGCAGGTCTGGATGAAGGTTGGCACTAATTCCATTTTAAAAGATTCCTTGTTTCCCAGCATGGAAATTTCCTCTCAATCCCAGGTTCTGCAATGCAGTGAAAAGACCTCAACAGGACCATGCACAGCACCAAGCTTTTATGATAATGATTATTGATCTAGTTATGATTTATGTACCCATATTTAGGGTTAACTTCTTACAGAAGAACTTCCTAAAATGCATTCACTGAGGTTTTAACTACTAATAAATATTGGAATTCAACCAATATTTGCTGGCAGAGAAACCTTCTGAATATTACTTTTTTTTCCCCACATCCCCATGAGGATTAACACCTTTCACTGATTTGGGGATAATTTATTTTTTGCACCCTTTTTATCAAGGTCAGCTGCAAAAGACAGGACGACCTTTGTGTCACATGGATGTGCAATTTCAGTGGTATTAACTGGGGTTACATCTTCAAAGTTCATGTCACAACGCTGGAGTTCAGGACAGCCATTGCTTCACCTCACATTGTCATGGGAATATCTGCCCCACATGTGCCAAGGGAATGAAAGCTCAGGGCTCCAGGTGAGCACTTTGCACACCTAAATATTTATGTAACATTCAGCACTGCCTGAATTACTGATGGATCCATACACCTGGAATATTTAACATCTGCTGCCTATCTCCACCTGAAGGTAGGTTAAATATAATCTGTTTTCAAGCCTGAAGATCTTGGATTCAATTCTACCAATAAAAAACCCATTGCCTACCTAATCTTGTTTTAGGACTCTGTGTCAGGCAGCCTCCATAGGAGGGTTTCCCAAGTTCCCACAGGATACAATAAAGCAGAAATGCACACAACAGCTTCCCAGAGCACAGGGTGAGAAATTCCTGGAGCTTGTCTATCCACAAGAGAGTGCTGATGGAGATTTCAGTAATTTCCTGGAGGAAAGTTTTTTTTTTTCTCTCCCAATTACTGATGGAGGAGTTTGAGCAGGAAGAAAAGCACCACTTTCAATCTGTCTTTGAAAGAGAACAATTCAACCAGCCAGCTCAGAATTGAAAAGGCAGCTCAACAGGGGCAATTCCAGCTGGGAATCCTCTGACTCCTGGCTAGGATAAAGGTGCTTCATGTGCAGAGAGGAAGTCAGGAATGAGCAGCTCTGATCTGCTCTGATGCTGGGACACCCTCTCAAAACAGGAGCAGGACTTGCCAAGCCCAGCACTGCCCCTTTTTGTTGGGTTCTGCCTGAGGACACCTGAAGGATTCTGAATAAACAGCTTCATTCAAGGTTTAATCACCTAAATTTTACCTAGTCACCTAATTTTAGTTTAAAATTAGCCAGGCAAATTTTACTGCCCAAAATATCTGATTCCACCATCGCTGCCACATCTGCGCTCCTGAAGGAAGGCTTGGTAGCAAAGCCTCATTTTCTCCTGGAAGTGCTGCACAGTTTTTGTGAAACCTGGATCTTCCTCAGGAGAGAGGAAGGAGTCACTTCTTCCTAAAGCAAGGAACAGGCAGCATCTTTGCAGAGATTAAAAAAAAAAAATAACATTGTCCTGTAAGCTGAAAGGTTGGAAGTTAATTTTAAAGGAGTTCACAGCGCAGGGTCTGAGACTGTGACAGGAATCCATATTTTGGGATAATATTAAGAATTCTTCAGAACTTGCTGTGCAATCTTCATGAAAGATTCATCTGGAGCTCCCCCAGGACGAAATGCTTGTAGGTAAGTGATTTTCTAAAGCAGGTTAGCCGTCAGCTCCATGGCCAGTCACTTGGAAAAAGCACCAGCCTGGATTTTGCTTCAGTTGTTTTAGCCTAAAATATTCCTTGCAGCGCTCATGGTCCCAGAGGCAAGGAGAGAACAAGTGTGTAACTTCATAAAAAGTATCCCAGTGAGAGGCCTCTCTCATCTTTTTTTTTTTTTTTTTGTGGTTATGATGACCCTTCTCTTCCAGGCAGTTAAGCCTGCAGGAAACAACTGTTGCTTCATTACACTCCAGGCCTTCCCTACAGGCCCAAAGGGAAGGAAGAAGGCAGATTTTACACAATTTTCCAGGTTTTACAAAATCCTTTGTGGCGTTCTGGGGGTTGATGTGAAGGACGACCAACTGCAGAGTGAAGAAGTGACACTTTTCAGAGGCTGCGCTGGGATTTGTAGATTATTTGTGAAATAGCCATGCACAACGCATCAAAACACGTTTTTATGTGTTATTTCCTTCAGAGTGAGAGAATCTGATGAAAATCTGTTTTTAATTCTCTAGGCCAGGGGAACAGAGCAAAGGGAAGGCAGAACTTCAGGGCCATGACTCTTCCAGGGAGTTCTGGACTCTGCTGGGAGCAGAAAGTCTCTGGGAAGCTTTTCCAGAACAGGGATTCACACAAAATGTTGCCTTCTTACACTTGTAAGGCTTCTTACACTTTGACATTCCCACTACAAAAGCTGGGTTGGAAATCTCTGAAACAACTCTGGGGGAGCTCAGCAGTTGGCCAAGAAACTCTGTGAATTCTGTTAGGAAAAAGTTTTTCACAGAAAAGGTGATAAAGTACTGGAATGGCCTAACCAGGGAGGTGGTGGAGTCACCATCCCTGGATGTGTTTAAGGAAAGCCTGGATGTGGCACTCGGTGCCGTGGTTTAGTTGAGGTGTTGGGGCTGGGTTGGACTTGATGATCTTGGAGGTCTCTTCCAACCCAGTGATTCTGTGAAATCAGAGCAGAAAGAACCCAGAGCACAAGAGGAAGCAGCTGTGAAGAAAACAGGGGGAAAACCCCACCCAAACGTGTGCCCTGGAGTTTTCCAGGCAGTGTGTCTCGAAGTCAGGCTCTGACACTCACAGTGATGCCTGCAGCAGGGGTGAACCCTTATTTCAACTCAAAACTCCAAGGGACTTCAAGCACAAATCACTTTTGCTCTGCCAGAACAGCTGGGCCTGGAAGAGCAGCTGACACATCCCTGAAAATGTCCATTTTTGGGCTCCCATTCGAAAATAAAAACGCCCTCAAGCAACAGGTAATTCCAACTCACTGGGAAAAGCTTTAGTGTGTAAAAGAAGAAAAATTATTTGTCTGGGCAGCAAGAAAATTATACTATTAGACAGCATTAACAATTAAACTCTAGGTTGATCAAACTCACAACTCATTGATATTATTTAGTCATTTGTAGCTTTGTTGTGGATGTTTTGAAGACATCTCCATGCACAAGACAGAGTGAAATTATCAGATAAAACCTTTAATAGAATATTCTTCCACATACACAAATAACACAATTTCATTTTAATTTTGCTGGTAGGTTATTCAAAAAATAAAAACTCAACAAAATAAACCAGTTTTTTTTAATACACTAAAAAAATGATGCAGATTCTACTTTTTCCTGGGGGATTTTGTCTTTGTTATCACAGCCCAGCACTGCAGAGCAAAGGGGGAACAGCAGCAGAATTTCTTTTTCCTTGTCAAACATTTTACCTTGGTACTGCCAAGCAGACTTCTGGTATATCAGCATGGGCTAATTAAGAATATATTTTCTACAATTATACCTTAAATTAATTGCTTTACGTATCTTTACCGTGCTTCATGTTTAATTGCATCCTAAACCACAAAAATGTAATTGTTTCATCTCCTCTCATTTTTCTCTGCCATGAAACATCGCCGTGGATTCTTTTTTTTTCTCTTATCTCTTTATGGGAAGCTAAAAGCGACGACAAATGAACACGCTAATAAAGGAAAGCAAATTATTTATATATTCAGGTTCTACACTCAATCAAAGTTGGATAATCTTGTCCTATTTTTAGCACAATCTGCACTCCCCTGAGTAGAAAACTGGCATTTAACAAGTGTTGGAACTGTAAAAAGGACAAAAAAAATGAACATTTGATGTCAGGCTTTTCTTGATAAAATCCTTCAGGAGGAAAAAAGGAAGATTAATAGTCTGTGAGTATTGTAATGAACCCAGACTATCTGGTTTAGAATATCTATTTTAATTATCAACGCCAACTATGGGTTGAGAGCTATATTTAAAACACACCCTAATGATAATAAAACAGACTCATTTCATTTTTTTCAGAGTGAGAGTTACAGATGTGGCAGATTTATAGGAATTCTTGAGAAACTGCTGATGGACAGGAGTAAAGTGAGCCCATGTTCAAGGGCTTTGTGGCTTCAAGGCTATAATTCATTATTGGATGAAAAAGTGAGGTTTTTAACTGAACAATTTATGCACTGGAAAACCTGATTTCCAAATTTTAAACTTTCCAGTTCCAGCTCATGAAACAAATCAGAATGGGAGAGTTTCACTTCATAGCAGAGCAATGAATGTTTCAAGCTTTTGTTTAGGACCAGCTTTATGTTACATTTACAAAGAATCCTTAAAGTTGCAAAGAAAGAAAAACCTATTTTTCTGGTACATGAAAGATTTTTATCAATACTTTTTCATCCTAAAGATCTCTTTTTCACATTATTTCACTATGACAACTTGCAAAATGTTAACCCCAATCCTTCTCATACTGATTTTTTTTGGGTCAGGCAGGAACATGCTTTGTTCTGCCAGGAGGAAAATCAATGTTTCACTACTGAAATCAAAAGACATTTTACTTTTTCAATGTTTATGTTTTTCTGTGTTTGATAAGCAGACACGCCTAAAACTTCTACCAGTAAAGTTGTTTTAACAGCAGCCACCATTCCCTAAAAAGACCAGATTTGTGGATTTTTGACAGCATTGTAACCTTCTGGCAGATGGGTAATTTTTTAATCTGTATCTTCAGTTTATTGCATTAGTTTCCCCCAAATCCTCATCTGCTTTTAGAACAACTTCCCTAAATAATGATCTTTTATTGGAAGGCTGAGTGGGATGTGGTTAGATTTCTTCCCCAGACAGATTTCTGGGCTTTGGCACCACATGAAGTGGCAATCCATCAGAAGATATTATCTTTAGTTATGAAACTTTGAATTATCAAAAAGAGTTAAATGCCCTAATCCTGAATCCAGACTTGTTGGAATTCTAACTGCAACAACAAAGCAAGAACCAAAATAAGAAAGATTACTTAAATCTATTTAATTCTGCAGAATGGGTTCCATGAAGCAGAACAAATGAAATGAAACAGTTGGAGTGCCATTACTGCCATTACAGCTCTCATTATTCTTTTTAAGATAAACATCCATATCAGGGATGACTCTTAACATGGGCAGCCATTCCTGCTGGAATATGAACTCCATCGGAGAGTTCAAATCCCTGTCTAGATTTGCAATGAAAACGTTTTCACTCTGATTCAATTGTCACAGAACTGCAGCTGGGCTGCTTTTATTCATTAGCAACATCCTTTATTTCAGCTCTGTGGCCTTCTAATGAGCAAAGCAGAACTTGGGCAGCAGGGCTGATGCCTTCAGTTTTATTTTCCTGTATTTCAGGTTCTGTGGTGCCCAGGGTGCAGCTCTGAGCTCACAGTCAGTGTCACTCAGCTCTCTGCACACAGCAGGGACACAAAACAAATCCTTGTCCTGCTGCACACCAAGGACAACTTTCAGCCCAACAGCACAAACAAGGGTGGCTGGAGGGAGGAACAAGAAGGATGGGAGCTCACAGCCTGGAGCTGGGATTGGACAATTCAACCCCAATGTGCAAATGGACCAAAACCTATCAAAGTGTGAGACCTTGTGACCATTTTGAGTCCATTTTGTGCCCATTTTGTGACCATTTTGGGTCCACCTTGGGTGTAGCCCTGGCCAGGCCCTGTCCTGCCCAAGGTGTCCCCTAAAGGCCTTTCAATAAATCCCTGCTTTATTCTCCAGCTCTGCCCAGTCTCTGTTCCAGGGCAGGTACCCCAGGAATGGCCACTGCTGGAATTACAAGGACTGATGAACAAACCTACTCTATTTTATATGTAATTTACACTGTTGTATCTCACAGCTGCCCCAATTTAACACCGCCATAGGAATGTTGAGCCAAAACAATGTACAAACCACAACTCTGGAACTTTCAAGCAGCAAATAAAGGCTCTTAATAAAACCAAGGGCACAGTGCCAAGTTTGGAATGGCAGAGGACACTGGCAGGTGAAGCAGCTTGGGTTTATTGCCCTGTGTTAACCATAGGATTTCTCAAGAAGTCAGAATTACAATCAGTGCATGGAAATTTGGGTTACCTCAAATCCCCTGTCCAACCTGACCTTGAACACTTCCAACAACGTGGAGTTCATTCAGTGTAAAGATTCATTTAGAAGTTGGCAAGGAGACGAAACTCTTTTCCTTCCTCCTCAGAAAATCTGTTGTGCCTTAAACTAAAATCTTCATGGACCAAAATCTGTGTGTTCTACCCAGCAGCAGCTCCCCATGGAGAGCAGTAAAGAACTCGCTCCCAGCTGCAGAGGAGCTGTGCTCTGCGCCTTTATCCAACTAAAAACCCATCTCTTTGCTCAAATATTCCTCCATGAGGGAAACATTCCAAGGCAGAGTCAGAACCACTGTTTAAATTGCCATTGAAGTAAAGAAAATTATATTTGCTGAGATCTGGCTTTAACAAAAATTGTCAATTACCACTTTGTTGCAAATCGCTCTTGCTTTACACCACCACCAGTGTGCTTTGCTGATACTCATTTCACTCTATAGCCTTAAATGCACAAGAGACTGCCTTTTTTCCAGCTATAAAATTTCATATTATTTCATTTCCTATACTGGATTATATCCTCCCATTTATTTACTCATTTTAAAATAAAATTGGCTGTTTTGAAAGCACAGGATTGAGAATATCTCCAGTAATCTTTTCACAAGGCAAGACAAAATTTGTACTTCCCATAAATGGGAGGCCTAAATGATGCCCAAATAAATCCAATTGACTGAAAATCAAAGGTTTCACCAACGGACCAAGAAGAAATGTTTTTTTTTTTTTAAAAAGTCTTTCCATCACAGAAAAAACCAAGCACAAGCACACTCTGCTTCACTCTCAGCAATCCTTGTGAGCTTTTAAGCCATTTCTTAGAGATCTTACCAAGAAACTGCTGCAGAAGTTCCCATTTCTGGGAGCACTTAAAATACCACAGATTTTTAAGCCCAAATGCCTGATGGAACTGCAGGAAGTGGAAATTCCAGGGCACCCCAGAGCAGTCTGTGTTTCATGAGTAAAGAAAGGTGGGAGAAAGGCAGAACTTTCCTACCATAGTAAGTAAGACGTCCTCTTGCAATGTTTTTGCCCCTGGAGTTTTCAGTAATGCATTCATAGAGCCCTGCATCCTCCTGCTGGAAATTTGGGATTTCAATCATGCCGTTGGATTTCCTCAGCTTTATTTTACTTGGGAACGGCAGCCCGTCAGTTCTTCTCCAGTTAATCTGAGGCACAGGGCTAAAGAGAGAGTAATGAGATTTTAAACAGTTTTGCTTGAAGTCCTTGATTGTCATAATGAGATACTTAAAGCGAACTAAATTCAGCAGTGACTTACAGGCTGTGTTAAAAGCAGCAGCCACACTGTACATGACAGATGGTCAGACACTCTGGCACCTGATTTGCATTCACTGCTGATTCCTGCACTGCATTTGTGGCACCAAATTTGTCAGGAATGCCCAATAATTGCTAAATTTCTTGTAAATCAGCACTGGCCTCCCCTTAGGATGGGTGAGATTTACCAGTGGCGTCCATGGAGGAAGAATCCAGGCAAATCTTTTGGAATTGCCATCCTCCAGCAGCCTTTTATTCTCTGATTTGCAAACTTTTTTATTCTCTGATTTGCAAACTTTCCCTCCCCTTTCCGGGGAGCCAAAGCAGCAGTGTGTGATCAAGTTATCAATTGATATGGGCACCTGACAAAGCTGCCTGCAAACAAAGCCCACACTGGTAAGGAAAAACATTCACAGAAACACAAATGCATTCTCAGATCATCTGTGAAAGTGAAGAGAGCTCAGCTGTGAGTGAAGTATCACTCAGAGGAGAAATGCATTTCAATCTTTATTTTGGCTATAAAGGAAGGACAATATTATGAAAGCATCAAGTACATTTAAGAGGAAAATTCAGACAACATTCTCACAGACTTCAGCACCGTTTCCTTGCACAGGGAAAAGAGATTTTTAGTTCAAAGGTCCTATGCAAAACCACGCTGAATCTACTCAAGTTAATCTGAAATGAAATGTCAATTCCTGGGCTGCCAACATACACGTCTTAATTCTAAACAAAATCCAAACACACTCCAAGAGTCTTTGCCCTCTTATTTCAAGGCAGGAGCTGTGGTGGATAAAATCAGGTGTTGGGAAAACACCAGAACGAGTGCCAGAACCCCACACCTCTTGTGCAGGTGAACCCTAAGGTTCAGTGAAGATGAAAACTTACTTTCCTAGGGCAAAGCACTCCAGCTTCACTGTGGAGCCTTTGGCTGCCGCGAGCGTCTCAGGGAACTGAACTTCAATTTTGGGCTCGTATTCCCCCATCACACCTGTGGGAGACAATCGAGAAGGTCAATTTGCAAAGGTGATTTTTGAAGGGTTTTCTTTCTCTCTTTCTGCAATTCAAAATCAAGTTTATTTCTCTGACAATTTGCTTCTGAAGGGAAGCACAGTGAGATCAGGGATGGAGTTAGGATGTAACAGAGTTTATCTCTGCAGAAAGCAACCAATGTTGGGACAGCACATGAAAATTCATGACAGCACCATTTAAGTGAGGAAAGACCTCCAAGATCCTGGAGTCCAACCATTCCCCAGCACTGCCAAGTCCCACTAAACCACATCCCTAAATCCTCCTCTACACACCTTCCAAGTGACCTCAAAAGAAAAGGACATCTGCTCTATGTTATTTGAAGAACACTTTCAATAAGGTAATGTTGTCCAAAACCATGCCAGGGCATTCTACAGCTCAAAAAAAACCCCCAACAAACAAACAAACACCAAAATAACACCAACCAACCAATCAAAACCTAAAAAACCAACCAGCCAAAACAAAACAAAACAAAACCCCAAAAACAAACCCCACAAACCAAAAAAAAAAAAAAGAAAAAAAAAAGAAAAACAAACCCTACATCTACTAAATGACAAAGTCAAATTCTCTCAGCCACCCAGCCAAGCTTCCCCTTATTTCAAGACGCCTTTCAGCATGGCGCAAGAGCCAAAAACTCTGAGGGATGCTGGGAATTATCCCGAATTTCTGGCAATTCCCTGATTGTGGTGATGCTTTGGGAAGGCTGACCTGGAACAGAGACTGGACAGAGCTGGAGAATAAAGCAGGGATTGATTGAAAGGCCTTTAGGGGACACCTTGGGCAGGACAGGGCCTGGTCAGGGCTACACCCAAGGTGGACCCAAAAGGGGCACAAAATGGACCCAAAATGGACAAACAGTCACAAGGTCTCACACTTTGATAAGTTTTGGTCCATTTGCACATAGGGGTTTCACTGTCCAATCCCAGCTCCAGGCTGTGAGCTCCCATCCTTCTTGTTCCTCCCTCCAGCCACCCTTGTTTGTGCTGTTGGGCTGAAAGTTGTCCTTGGTGTGCAGCAGGACAAGGATTTGTTTTGTGTCCCTGCTGTGTGCAGAGAGCTGAGTGACACTGACTGTGAGCTCAGAGCTGCACCCTGGGCACCACAGAACATGAAATACAGGAAAACTACAACTCAAGGCAGGATGCTGGGGCAGCCGTACCGTCTGTGCGCAGCACCAGGGGCGTGGGGGAGCCCAGCACGGGGCTCCTGCTGGCCGGGCTGGTCACCACACAGCTGTAGTTGCCCACGTCCGAGGGCTCCACCTTGGCTATGTAGAGGTGCCCCGTCTCCTGCGACACGAAGCGCCGGCTGTCCTCCTGCACGAACGATGGGTACTCGTTGAAGATCCAGGCAAAGGACAAGTCTGGGTGGAGAAAAAACACACAGTTTGAGTTTTCTGGGTTTTGTTGGAGTTTTTCCACTTTTTTCCCATTTTTTCTTAATTTATTACTGTATTTGAGCATTGCGTTACTGCATTGCGTTATTTACAGTGCTTTACTGTGCAACCAACACGGACAATGACTGAGAAAAATATATTTTAAAAAGTACCAGAAACTAGCAACACCCTTCATTTTTTTCACCAAATCCTCCCCATTTTTTTCACCAAATCCCCCTCATTTTTTTCACCAAATCCTCCCCATTTTTTTCACCAAATCCCCCCCATTTTTTCACCAAATCCCCCCCATTTTTTTCATCAAATCCCCCCCATTTTTTTCACCAAATCCCCATCTCCTCCAGCTGAAGAAATCCAGAATGTTAGAGGTTTTTTTTTAAATCTCTTTTTTTTTTTTCCTTTTTGAAATTTAATATGCAAGGAAATAGGAGCAGATAGCAAAAAATGAGAGCAAACTTGGCTAAAACGGGAAGATTATTCCTTCAGTAGCTACTTAACTCCTCAGCCAGATGCTTAGCAGGTAGGAACAGGACAGGAGTATCCACGTGATAAGAGTGTCAGAAGAAGCCCAAATTCCCAGCAGGGCTCATCACACAGCTAAATTTTTTTTTTTATACAAAAATCCACAAAAACTCCATTAAAAACATTTCTGTATGATGTGGCAAAGTAGCCCTCACTACCATTCATTATGGTTATTTGAAAGGAAAAAAAAATACATCTCAGAAGATCAACTATGAGATTTGGCAAAAAAATCCACTGAATTTTTTCTGTTTTCTGAGCTTTGTGTGCCCAGTTTTAATTGGCAAAAGCCCCTTCCTGTGCGAGGCCACGTGTTTGTCTCATTCATTTCCTACAGGATCAAAGGAAAATAAATTTTTAATGGCGTTCCAGGCAAGGAATAATTTTTCACCCACGTGCCACTTATACAAAGATTACAGCTTCTGGAGGTGCTAATTAGCAATGATTACAGCTTGATTGACCTCTCCTCGTGTTGCAGTGTCTGCAGCATTGGCATTGCCCCCACGAAACGGAGCTCAGCCCTTCCTGCACAGGTTTAATTTGAAGGTGCACAAATTTGGGAGCACCACGGAATGAAAAGGTGACACATCCTGAACCCTCAGCACCTCCCCAGGCTGCCAGAGCCAACAGGACAATTCAACACGAGGTAAGACTGAAAAAAAAATACTCAATAAATGAAATTATTAAGATATTTATGGGCTGCCTAATGGAAAAAAGGCATCAAATGAAATGGCTGATCATTAAACTGCATTTCATTTCCTTCTATCAATATTTAAACCTCTTCCATTACGGTAATTTTGCAGCAGGAGCATGTGCCAACCATTAACAGGCTCAGGAGTTAAACTTGTCAAATTTAGGGATATTAATGGTCAAAAACAGGAGGAAAGGAGGAAAAGACCTGCAAGATCATCACTCCTGTGGACCTGCAGCATCTCCTCAGGAGTAACATTGGCTCTCAACAATTCCCTCCTCCAGAACTCCAGAAGTGCAACTCATTTATGGAAAGGAAGGCAGCAAGGATTTTTCAGGAAACAACAGAGGAATGAGTGCAGTGGGAAGCATTAAATTATTAGAAAAAAAAAGAGTACACCTGAGGAGTTTGGAGGCATGCACATGGTCTTAGGGAGCACGGAATGGGTGGATTTTCTAAATGGGAAAGGCAGAAAATCGAGGAGAACTCCTTCTACAGAGGAGCTGGGATCACAGGGATGAGGGAGGGGCTGCACACCAAATCAGGGACCAAAAAATCCCATTTTCAGCTCCACACCAAACTCAGACACCCACGAGGCAGCAGTGGGTGACACCAGGCTTCACTAGCTCTGGTATTTATTGAACCACTCGTGTTTCCTTGCTCAAAATATTTCTTCATGTTTAAAAAAAGGGAGAAAATAAAAAGAAAAAAAAAAAGACGTCCAGAGCAGTGGGAGGGGATGGAGAGATCTGGAGATGCAGCAGGAGAAGCAGCACAGCTTCATTCCATTCCACTGATATTGACTGGAATCAGTCACTGGGATGATGGCAGCCATGCAAAGAGGATTCCAGTTTAATTGGGTCCTTCAACCTATGAAAAACCACTCCTGGAAACCTAATTCCCCATTCAGCACACATTTCCATTGACTCTCTTAAAAAAGGCTATTTCTGAAAGGGGTATTTCTATCCCCATGCCCCACCACCCCCACCTCATTTTATATTTATTGTCCTTGACAAAATTGTATTCTTATTTTCCAAAAAAAAAAAAAAAGAAGAAAAAAAATCATATTAAACAACTTGTGGTGTGATTTATTATGTTTACACCATTTGCCTGTTGCTGATCTTAGGGCACCTCCAGGGACACAAACTCACTCCCTTTCTGTCAATTACAAGTTTGCAGTTGATTTTCTGTTATAAATGGAAGTAATATGTCTCTCCTGGGCTTCCTCTGAGTTCTAAGCCTTTGCTTTCCGATGCATTTTTTCCTTATTTGGTGACCATACATGGATAAGGTATTGGAAATTACAGTTATTACTCAATTTTTATTTGTTTACTACATCTTGCTTGGCGGCTTCTCTTTATTTTGCATTATTTGATTATTATTTACTGTGCAGTCTCCAACACACTCAGCATGCTCACACTGCTCCTTTTTGTGCACCTAAGTGCTTAATTAAAAAATGCTTCTAAAATTCCCTGTCATTTTTAAAGCTGAATTCTTTATGAAATTCAACAATTAAATCACCACAGCCTTTGAGGTTTACCAGGGTCGTTTCCTGCTCTTTATGAACCTTAAAAACCCCCAAATTACTGCTGCTAAAGGAACATAATGGGGTAAACCCCACACATTATTGGGTTTTAACCATGTTCAAAGTCAAGCCTTAAGTTATGCACATCCTTTTGAAAATATGGCTTTAAATTATGTTTGAAGAATTTCAGAAATACAGAATTAAAAGAAATTACACATTTCTCCTAAGTGAGTGAAACGCTTCACTGGGAGATCATTGACAAAACTTTGTCAATGATTTTACTTCTTATAAACAGAATTTAAGTGACAACAGCAGTGGTGGAAATCCCAAACTGTAATTAAATTCAGGAAGTTGGCAAAGCAGAAGTTTAGGGGGAAAAAAAGGCACACAGACCTATGATCAAAAGGAGGACAATTCATAAAGTTCATTTTATCCATTATTTGCATAATAATCTCAGCTCTTGCTCCTTGTCTTCTGGGACATCATTGCTCTACACCTGCCTAATATTTACTGCCAGCCCCCTAATTCACACCTAACTGAGACTTCTAAAACAGCCACACGTAAGTGATGTGAACAATGTTCCTCTGAAACAGATTTAAAATGTTCCGAACTGACTGGATTTGAATTAGCCAAGTGGGTGTTTCCAGAAATAAAGCTGGTAAGAAATGGAAATTCTTGATTTTGGGGAGCAGGGAGTTGACTGAACAACACTTCAAGGTTAAAAAAAAAACACCAAAAAATAATAATAATTTTTTAAAAAGATAAAAAAACCGACCACCAAAATGTAAAGAAGTTTCATGTCAATCATTGATACCCAAATCCCAATTATTTCATGCACTCCTCCAGTTCTGATTTTACAATATTCTGCAGCAGACACAGAAGGAGAAGCTGAAATATCCTGGAATTTTGTGTCCCCAAGTGGCTCTCTGCCTATCCCACAGGATGGCACGTGGCTCCTGGAAAACTGTTTCCAAGAAAGTAATCAGACAGAATTGAGCAATGACAGAACCTGCAATTAAAAGGATGGAAATCTGCAGCAAACAGCTATTTTGAATGATCTACCTTAGGTTAAAAATAATGGAAAAGTAACACTGATTTTGAGAGGATAATGACAGACTCCCTAATTAAGGCAGAAAGCAATTAGTTCATCACTTGGCCCAATTTCAGCTCCAAGTGTGACGGAATGGCAGAAAAGGGAGCAAAGTTTGTGGATGAGCATCACTCAGGAGGGAGGGAGGGAGGAGCTCACACTGAGCACTCAGGTTGGGTTTTGTGGGACAGCCACCCACCAAAATGTCCATTTGTCAGCTCTGGCCGCCTGCACAGGAACCCCTGGGAGAGTACAAACAAATTATTTAAAAGCAGGAATAAATTAATGAGGTGGAAGTGCATTAAGGTCCCAGAGGAAGCTCTTGGGTGCAAACTGTCCCCACCTCCCTGCAGGCAAATCCTTGGATTACACTGCTGTGGGAGTGGTGGACTGGAATGTGAGTGCTCCCAGGGCTATAATTTGTTTTATTTTACATCAATTACTTCAACCTCCTCCTTAATACTTCTCCTTTCTCTCTTGGGCCAATTTTCCTGCTCTCAGTTCACCACCTCGAGCACCCCATGGTCCCCTGAGCAAGGCCCCATCATGAGCTGCTCTTGGTGATTCCTCCTCTGTGCCATAAAACAAGTGACATCTCCCTCATTTCTTCTGGCAAAAATTAAAGGTTGCTTTCCAAATAAAAACCTCCTGCACTGGAGGCGTGGGACAAGGTGTTTATGTGCTCCCATAACATATGTGTAAACTGGAGCTTAAAATGTCACGAGGTGCCACTGTCAGGAATTGCAGCATTTTTGGCAATGAAAAACCAGTTGGGAATATTGTTTGAGATAAATTGTACACAATTTCAAGGGTTTAGGGTATATTCTTGCACACATTCAATGCCCAGTAATTAAGAACTATCCCAAGTATGTCCAGCTGGGAAAAACAAACCAAACCAACGCTCAGACTGCATTTCCAAGGGGGATCCGGGGCTGCTGGCACTCAAGCAGTTCTATCAGTGATAATGAAAAAGTCTTTAGCTGCAGTCACACTCCAGAGAACAAACTGGGGCGGTCGTTTACTTTTTGTTCATGTTCTCGATATAAAAATAATGACAATTACAAACCCTCCACGGCTGGGCTTGAACTGGGGCCTCCAGGAGTGACGTGAGGCAGTGAGATCTGCCTCAAACTGAAATTTCACCTGAACTCTGCAGAACAACTCTTTTGGCTGAATTTTTTTTTATGCAAAATGTAAACTGCCTGATGGGAATGCAAGTCCAGCTACAAAAAAGTGAAGAACACATCCCCAGAAATTAGTTTTATTCCAGAGTATAATGGCAACACTCTGATTTGAAACTAATGTATAACATTAATTGTTTTGGCATAGAAGGTGAATTATTTTATAGCTAAAATATACCAGATCAATTTTCAGCCTGCTGTGCAGGTAATCAGGCATGCAACTTCTGTCTATGGAACAGCCCAGAACAATGAGAGCACTGAGACACCCACACAATATCTTGCAATTCCAATCTACTCATTTAATGAGCATATTGAAATGTTTCAGCTGAAGTTGCAAGGTTCTACTTCGGGATAAAACCTGATTTTCATTTTTAAATGAAACATGCTAAGAGTCCACTTGTTTTTAGGCTTTTGGAATGAGCTTTAGTCTGATGTAAAAATAGATGTAATTCTTCAAAAATACTAAATTGTGGGGTTTTTTTCTGCTAAAAAAAGCCTAGAGCACAGCCACAGAACTGGCCAAGAGGTCACCTGTGCTCAGCTGCCACGAGGATATCAAACAGCCACTAAGAGTCCCTTGTACACTTAATAATTCCTGGAGCTTTTCTAAGTCAATCAAAGCAGCGTCACAAGCAACAATCACCACTGTAATTTAGGGTATAACCAACATTTCTAAGCTCATCCTTGGGAAACAGATGTTCCAGACTGGCAGCTGATTTCTCCATTAATACCAAGCCCCTCCTGGTCAGTCCAATTCCAGAGCCCATTCCCAGCCCTGCTCCTCTCAGATCAGCCAGGAGCAGCTCTCAGCCTGAACACGGCTTCTCCATCCCAAACTGCTCCTCAGCTGGCAGCTTCAACATCCCTGTGTTATAAATTCATAGTATATAGTTGGTTTTTCGCAAATATTAAAATGAATACTGCATGTAGAATGTGGGAAGATCGTACTGTATTTTCTTTTATTGACAGAAGTTAGAAATGTGATGAATGAATACTTTTTATGATTGTAACCTAGTGTTAGAAGACTGGGGTCTTTTGTTTTCCTGCATGAAAATTGCTGACTAAAAAGCGATTAAACTTCTGTTATCAACTATCTTGTCCAAATGAAGACTGGACAAAACCTCAGAGACGAATTTATGGGACCTGGGCTATCAGATGGAATGAAGCCACCTGAGGACAGGGGTCTGCGGATGGAATGGTTGGGGGGGAGTTGGGATTAAACAAAGGAATCACACTCCAAAGGAATGTTTGAATCATGCATGTGAATTTTTAAACATGCATCAGGCTGATACTTTTAAGGAACAAACTCTTTGTTAATGGGGTGGTAGTTGGCTCCGTGCCAGGCACCCTCAGCCGAGAAACTGAATTTTGCGTCTGTCTCTCCCAACTGTCTATTTTCTTCTTATTCTTTTACTAAACTTCTAAATTTTTCTAAGAAAGTGAACCTCGTTTTTCACACCTGCGAGCTCCCAGATGTTAATGAGAGCCTGACAGAACAGCTCTGCTGCACTCGGGTTCCAGTGCTGACTAAAAAACCCCATTTCCCTTCCCCTGGAGCCGCGCAGGAGACGGATTGGTTTCTCTTTATCACATTTCTGCACTAATTGTTCCAGACTGGCTGTGTCATTCCAAGTGTCCTGGCTCTGAGCACACTGCTCCCACTCTGGAAGCAGGCAGAAAAGTAAGAAAGTGCTTGAGGAAGCAATATGTAAATACATCCCCATTAGCCATATCCATTTCAAGTGACAAATTGTTCTCTTAATCACCTCCCTAGAACTTTACATTTAATTGCTGAGAGCATTTCCAGAACTCTGTTGTGCTTTTTCAATAGCTGGAAGTATTTTAAATTGCTTCCTGCCTATAATAATTTTGAGGATAAAAAAGGCGATAGTTTAGTTTATTGCCGAACTAAAATAAATCTGATTTCTTGTGAATGTTAAATATTAGGGACATAAACCAGGGGAAACTAATGGAAATACCCAGGAGTCAATTTTTAAAGTAAAGCACCAATATTTATATGTGGAAGCAGTAATTAGTGACACTTTCATTTGGTACTCTTGCACTCTTTTAGGAGTAGGTACTTGATAAAACCCTTGTGCAAAACAAAAATTCCTTTCAGCACTCTTGTTCTGAGTGCTGGGACTGCAGCTACTTCCCTCCTGCCTCTTCCTAATCAATTATCCTCTTTCCAAAGAAAAACCCAAATATTTTAGTAGAGAAGATAATAAAGAGCTGGAGGACAAACACCCCACAGTCACAATTTAGGGATAAAAATAAACCTGCTGGAGAGCCAAATGCAGTTATTGTCTCCAGTTTTCTCCTCTTTTCCCCAAGGCATAACTGAGATACCTGGGACTGGGGAAATCAAAAGGTTCAACCTGATTTTTTTTCCTGCAATTTGGTTCTTCCTAATCTACTTCTCCCTTTTTCTTTCCATCTCCCCATTTTTCCAAGAGATATCCCACAATGGAATGTGGAGTTTAAGACTTCTGTAAGATTTTGGGGTAAGGAACTGCTAAAAAGTTTCTTAGGTCACTTATCCACCTCTGTGTCAGCTTAAAAACATGCACCATAAAGCAACTGAGAATGGTGCACAAATATATAAATAAGAAATATTAATTTCAGCACAGGTTTAGCAAGAGAAAAAAGTGCTTCAGAGAGGCTGCACTGGACAAAGTGCAGAGCAGAGTGTCTCTGCAGCACTGGTTTGGTACTGGTGATGAAAATGATGCTGTGGCAGATAGAAATCACTGGCAGATCCAGCTGTGATCATGTATTCTTTCCCCTCACATGGACAAACAGAAGCGTCTCTCAGGTACCATTTGATTTCAAGCTGTCAGCTGAAATTTGTGCAGATGATGATGATGACACCAGCAGGACTATTGAAAAATATGTTTTTAAATAAAAATGCCATTCTTCCTTGGCAGATTGAAACAGCACAGGAACACTATGGAGCTGTTTTTAAGGCCAATGCTCTTACAATATTCAAGGCACCGCTCTCCTTGAAATACATTTTTGTGCAAGAAGCTTTGCCAATGGGATTTATTGCCAATGCCCAGACCTGTGTCATCCACAGCCTGCAATGAAAGCAGGAAGCAAAGGTGCAAAACCAGGATGGTGAAAGGGGAATTTAGATGGGATATTGGGAAGGAATCCTTCCCTGGGAGGGTGGGCAGGGCCTGGCACAGGTGCCCAGAGCAGCTGGGGCTGCCCCTGGATCCCTGAAGTGCCCAAGGCCAGGCTGGACACTGGGACTTGGAGCACCCTGGGATGGTGGAAGGTGTCCCTGCCATGGCGTGGAATCAAATCTTTTCAGATCTCTTCCAACCCAAACCTCTTCACAAAACACTGATGTGCAGTAGGAAAGAAATAATTCTCTGGACTTCCACCCGTTTGACTTTGCTTTGAAGGTATGAAATGTTTCCAAAGCCAAATACGTAAAATTAATTCAACTTACAGCTCCCCGAAAAACAGCACGTTGCTATTCAAGAGTTGCAGAAGAGAAGCAATCAGAGCATCCAAATATTCCTGGCATCTGAGACTCTTTCCATGCCATGTTATTCATGAGGCAGAGCCCTGCTGGAACTTGCAGGTCTCCAAATGGCAATACAAGAGACACGAACAAAAATTTGCAAGTCTAAACACTCGTTTGGAACAGACACGACATTATTCACTGAAGGATTTGTCATGGCAAACACTGAGCTATAAATTGGGATCTATTTTTCCATGATCTAATATTATTTCCTACCAGCATGTCACAACTCTGACACAATATGCCGTGAGCTGCATTGATCCCTGTCCTTCAAATCCAGCCTCATTTATGGATTAAATCTACATTTATCAGCGAGTTATACCAAGAGGGAGGACAAATCCTTGCTGCTTTACCCATGTAGGAACGTCCCTGCCATACTGCATGAAATAGGAACACAGAGCACACAAGGCTAATTAGGAAGAAAGCAGAATTCCCTTGCAATTTCCAAGCAACAGCTCGTCAGCTCCACAAAATTCTTATTTATTTTTGTGCTCCTGGATTATGGTCACATTCCCCATGGGAATAATGCAGCAGGAAGTACACCAATGTAAAACTAATTTTAGTTTTTCCAGGCCAACTAAAATTTGTTGGAATGTTCAAATAACCACTGAGCAAATCTTCACTTCTACCATTAAAAATCATCGTTGCCTCCTCCTCTTCTCTTGAAGAGCAGAAATACCTCAAAAATCCAAAATCAATGTCAGATGAGGAAAACTGACTGTACTAAACAAATACAAATCACAACATATAGAAACAGAAATAACAGCTGAGGCAAACTACACAATAATCACAATCCAGTACAGTAGTAACAGGAGGTAAAACCCTGCAGGAACTCAGATTTGCTTCACTGAGGGCTTTGTCACTCGTTAGATACCAATTTTGGAACAAAATCAATAGCAGAGAAAAATCATTTTTAGATCTCCATATGTCTAGCTTTTCCCATTCTTGGCAGAATGGGCAAAAATTAGCATCACATGAATGTTTTTAACCAGCTGCACATTAACTGCGTCCAACGTTAAGTTTGGGATATTGAGATGCTTGTTGGATTGACAGCCCTTTAAAACCATTAAAGACATAACAGCAACACAGTAAAAAGTCAAAATAGCTGCAGAGATTTCAGTGCAATTTAAAGGTTGTAACAACTGGAAAAATAGCAGGAGAGCTACATAAATCCGTTTTTGATGTTGAGTACGTGGCTGAGATGATTTACTGATTTTTGGTGGCAAAAAAAGGGTATTTTAGCAGGTTCCCTGCAATAGAATTCAAAGATCAAGAAGTATGGCCATGCAGAACAATGACAGATGAGCATCTTAATTATCCAAACATCACTGCTCAATTATGATACAACTTAGAGGATTTAACATAAAACCAGCCTGAATCAGAAAAATATTGGGGGGAAGTCTTCACACTCAAAGCCAATCATTTACCAAATCCCAAACAACGCTGCTAAAAATGGGAATTTGATTTAATTTCCAGAAAGGGGAAATGTGGTAACTCTAAAGAAAGTATTGGAGAGTAAATGGAGTTTCATTGTTGGTTTAATGCTCGATGTCCACACCCCAGTGGAGCTGGAACTGCACACTCAAAAGGACAAAACCACTGCTAACTGCAGGAATAATTTGTTCCCTGCTGAAAAGGGACATCCACATGACTTATGTAAATATCTGTGCCTAAGATAAGCAAGGAAAAAAATACGATAAATTGTAGAAGGGAAGCAATTTTCTTTTTCCATACTATGTACTGGCATTTCTTTGGGGACGAGCATTGGTTTCTATTGTAACTGGGATGCTGTACATGGAGGAATAATCACTATTTAATCAAGTCTCTTCTTGCAAACTCTTTACAGAGAATGCAAGAAATAAGTGCAATTAAGTTGGCAAGCTCTCAGAAACTGCACAAGCCAGAAAACAAAAGCAGAGTATTTTAGGGGATACAGGGGGAGAGGAAACAAGCTGGTGGAGAAGGTTTTTTGAGTTAGTGTTGTCTGGGATTATTTGACAGCTCAGCGCAATAAATACAGACTCAAAAAAAAAAAAATAAAGCCAGCTCACTGATCTGGAAAGGGCTGAACATCCCTCAGGCCGGGTCAGCTGGTCCTAAACCATCCCTGCTCTTCCTAACAAACCACTTCTGCTTCCTGGCTGGATGTTTTATCCCAGACTTCCTGCCCTGCATCCCAGCCTGTCAGGGGCACTGTGTGTTGGATGTCACCTTGCTACAGCTTCATTTCAGGGAGGATTTTTTCTACCATGCTCATGTCTCCTGAAAACTTTAACAGTTAATCCTCCAACTCTCACAGATTCAAGGGTTTGAAATAATTCTGGTAGCAGTTCTCTCTCCCATTTGGTACTTCTGGGAGCGCTCAGCTCTGTTTTTTGCAGGAATACCACAATTAGTCTGGGGGTGTCAATCATCTCCCATCTGCTGACTGCAGGAGGAATTCTCACCTCTTCCAACCACTGCTCTCAGCACCATGAGCACGTCTGGCATCACCTCCTGTCCCACACCTCAAACTTAAACCCTGCCAGAGTCAGGCAGCGTTGTCTCAGCTTGGCCATCACCTCTGGGTGTAAACCCACACACAGGACACAGCTGTAACAACAGCTGGGGCAGTTCAGACTTCGCACTGCATCTCAAAGGAAAACGTAATCATTCTAATTCTTATAGATAGCTGGGAGAATGACCCGTTTTCTCAGCTGCTGAAAGACAAAGCTGTTGTAAGGCTATAAAGATGATTTAAGAGTATGTATCAGTTTAGAGGGGAAAAAATTCTGCAAGCTCAGACAGTTGTAAAATTGCCACTTTATGGCTGCGCCTGCTTGGACTCTGCCAAATTTATGAGGCCACAACACCTATATTATTGAATATAATGTCTAGCTTCTATTACCTTGTCTTTGCAATCAAACCTAATGTTTAACATCCCAGCCCTTCAATAATGATGCCCTGTATCAATTAAAAACAATAAAACCTGTTCCTCTCAGATATTACTTGAGGCTCAGTAGCAATTAGTCAAAGACTGCAGATGCAGAAGGAGGGATGAAATGCACTTGCAACTTTGGGTCCACCAAGAATCCATCTATCCCTTTTCTCAGCCCCTCAGTGCAGCAGTGGTTTAAATCACACAGCATCATCCCATCCCACCACAGAATGCCTTGACTGCAAGAACACCAGCACGGTTAGAGACAACCATCTCCTCTCTGCCATTCTCTGCTCACAGGGAAAACTGGCTTCACTGAGGCTCAGCAATTGTGAAATTGGGCAGAAGGCAACTCCAGAAGATACTCCATTAATTACAGGAAACCCCATAAAAATCAGACACATTAAGTGCACAGAAATTACTGGGAACGGAAAGGCGTTTCAAGATAAAAGTAAATCCTCTTAAATACTTCCCCTCCCTCCTCCCTTGTTTTTGGTTTCTTTCTCCCTGCACTTACTTCAGAACTCAGATTTTGCTGTAATTCTGTTCTTAGCAGTCCCAGGGACGTTGCCCAGCCCCGAGGGTCCCCCTTACCTCCAGCCCGGGGCGGGGTCCCGCAGAGCAGCACGACCCCCTGGCCCTCCCGCACCGACACCGCGCTCCTCATCTTCGTCCTGGAGCTCTCCACATCTGCCAGGGAAACACAAGGGAGCAGGGCATCAGGAAACACCAACAGACAGGAGATGGACGCCCTGAAATCCTGACCTCACAACTCCTGCTCTGCAGCTCAACCCGGCAGGTTCAGTGCAGCAGTTGCAGAAGGAAAAGCTGCTCCGCACGAGGGAGGATGACAGAATTAGGGTTGAAAGGAACTAATCTGCAGGGAGATAATTGAACAGATCCTGTGGCTAATTTTGTCCTTATGCCTGGCTTTGATAACCAAAAAGGAGCCAATGATTTAAAAATAGGTCCTTAAGCCACTGTTTCTTTGGAAATGAAGGCTGTGATGACACGCATCAAGATCTTACTAAGCTCCCACGTCCAACGTAAAATAACATTAATAACAGCTATTCAGAAAACAGATATGGATCTTTCCCAAGAGAAAGGAACCTCCTGGACCATATTCCTGCAGGAGAATCCCCTGGAGCATCACTAAGCCAGAGCTTTGCACCTCGCTGTGCTGACCCAGTGCTCTGCTCCGCCTGGCCTCGGGTCTCTGGGATTATTTTTAGCTGTGTAAGGATCACAGGACACCCTGAGATGGAAGGGATCCACAAGGATTATGGAGTCCATCTCCTGGCTTTGCACAGGACATCCCAAAAATCACACACAGCATTGTCTTGGGAGGGAAGCAAACACTTCATTTTCCATAAATGTCAATATTTAATCAGAAATTTAGATTGGCTTTCCCTCTACCTGGTGAATCAGACCCAAGAAAGTTGGGCCTCATTATACCCTTAAACTTAGCTGAACACAACATGTAATACACACCAAGATCAAAGTCTCACACTAACAAAAGCTTTTCTATAAATAAACCATATATTTTTCCATAAAAGCAGGCAATTAAAAAAAAATCTGTTTATAACTTTGTATAGGATACTAAACTAACACAGTCTTTAAATAAGGCTGTCTTTATAACCAAGCATAATAGCAGCAGTGAGTTGACCAACAGTAGCTATTTCCCCAAAATATAGTGTTTTTTATTACTGCAAAGCAACAGCTGTTACAGTGAGAACACTGAATAAGAGCGATTAGAATTTCAATGCTTCCTTTAAAAAATGCTGCAGTAGGAGAGTGTTGTACAATCCTTTGTTAGTGCACGTGAAGTTCACAGGAATGTTTCTCAGAAGGGCTGTTTTCAGCTGTCCAAGTGAATTTCCACACAGATCTCTTCAGAATAAACTCAGATCCCTTTGCTGGACATGATGTGGAAGTCACATACAACCCCAGCCAGACTGATTTCACTCAGGGATGAAAACAGCACAGCCTTAAATTATTATTTCAGGCCTTCAAGCATCTTGCTCTTTCCCCCGTAAGTTTATCCATTCACCAGCTGCCCCAACACCATTCCCCAGAGCAGTGGAAGGACAAACCAGGAGCTGACAGCACCTCAGAGAACACACACTGTTCTGTTTCGGGATGAATCACACCCAAAGAATTAGTATTTTATAAATAACATTACTTTAGACCACATTTTGCCCTCTTACATCACAGCCATCACAAGTCTTACATCTTAAATAATCCCATTTCCATGACTGAAATGGGTTTTTAAGCCCATGTGTTCATTTAGACCTTCAGAATCTTGTCTTTGTGCTGTCCAACAAATTGTGTGGGCAGGATGGGATTGGGCTGGGAGCACCTCGGGAAGGGATGTGGGACGTGCTGGAGGATTGGGAAGGCAATCATCCCAGAGGTACCCAGAGAAGACCCACCAATGTAGTAAAAATTGGAATTATGAATCACTGATTGCAGGTGAAGACTGCTGTCACAGAAAAAGAGTTTTTGGGGAGACAAGAAGCAACGCACATCCATCCAAAAATGGAGAATATGAGCCATGCTACAATAAAAGAATGATTTTCCACAAATGAGCAGGAAGTTCCCCATCCCACCTTCCAGAGCAGCTCAACCACCAGACTCACCCCACAGCTGCCAAAATGCCATCACTGAATTTATCTACAAACTTCTGTATTCCTCTTGTCTCACACGGCTTTGAGCATAATGAAAAATCAGCGTGCCAAACAGGAGCAGGGTTCTTTATTAGCATTACACAGTGAAGCCCCAATCTCTGACCTTGGAGAGCACTGGCTGCTTCCAAACACAATGCTGGTCTGATTTTCAGACGTTCTGCAGCAGATTCAGAGGACTGAAGGTCAAATCCAGGCATGTTTGGAAGTAGATCAAGAGTGTTTATATCCTTGAGCTTCTCTGTTAGGTTTTTGTTTGATTTTTTAATAAAGCCACTATCCCAAGCACAGTAACACCAGGGAGTAGAGCTTTATCTTCTAACAAAACTTATTATTACACGATCTCATTGGGAAGGGACATGAAGTCCTCAGGGTAAATAAAATACTTTAAAAGGTGGACTAATAATGGCAAAGCTTGTTTATTTTTACAGATTGAATTGTATCCCTGAAATCTGAGGCTCTTTTCCTGCTGAAATATCTCAATAGATAAAATATAACTGGAAGCAAAGAACAGAGATCAGGACAGCAGATGGAGTGGTGGTGATGAGGAGGTTTTGAGGAGTGGTGAGTTAGAGCAGGACTCACTTTTCAGCACCCATGGGATGACAATTCCCCACCGTTCAGTGAAAGAAAAGGCCAGAAACACCTGAAGTATTTCTGCATTTTATCTGCTGGACTAAAGATTGGTTTATTCACCAGCAGATTTTTAAAACTCTCTCCCACTGGTCACCAAACTGAAGTGCTTTCATTAGTTTCTCTTCCTTAATCTTTTCACTTCTTCCTTGCATTTATTCCACCTCACTTCTAATCTCCTTTCATCTGAAATGCAACTATTCATGGACAAAATTAACAAGTTAATTCCTTTAACCCTACCAGCAAAGGCTCTAATCTCAACACTTAAAGTATTTTGGTAAAAATGTTACAAAAATCCTGACTACAAGGGAAAAAAATCCAACATAAAAATCAAGCTAGAACTGTAATTTGCGAATTAAATGCTTTTATTGCCTGTTTATAGTTTGCCATATAGAAGGAAGTTTAAAATTAGCAACTGAGGCTTTCTGACTCCTGAAACAGCATTTTCTTCTCCTTTCCCCTGTATTTCCCTCATGGCTTTAGCACAAAGTCCATAAAGTTGTATCCACTGAAATACACATGTCATTGCAATAAAACTGAGGAAAAAACCCCACAATTCAGCTTTGTTGAGAAGTCTTTGATCCTGCCCAAAGTGAGAACAAAATGAGTTCCTGCCTGTACAAAAGGATGTGAGAACTGCATATTCCACTGGGCTCTCTCCTTCTGTTTGAGAAGCCAAGTTTTCAGTCTCAAGCACTGAGACTTGAAGTTGCTGAGAAAGATTCCAAAATGTGGAGTGACAGTGATGTATCAGACCTGTAACAGCTGCATTTGAACACTCCTGGATACTCAGGACAATTAAAAGACATGGATTTGTGGATTCTTGATGGGAAAACACGACCTGGAGCATCTCTGTAAGGTCAATGAGACTGAAAATCGTGACATTTTATAAAAGAATAAATCAAACTCATCTGCAGAGCTTGCTGGCCACACTCACTGCAAGCACCCCTCAGACATTCCTGGTTCTGCCATCCAGAGGAGAAGCAGAGGAATGGGGCAAGATCCCATCAAACACCACAGCCATGCCTTGAAAGGACACAGAACACCCTGCCATGAAAAATCCAGAGCATTTCTGATGACAAAGCTGCTCCACACACACAACTGCTGCGTGTGGCAGCGCTGAGTTATGTCGTATTTTGTCAAGGAACCTGTGTGATATTTCATCCCCAGACACCCATTCTGTACACAGGAACTTGGTAAGATTTGCAGGCACTGCTAGAATTTACACCAAACCCTATTTATTTTTTTAAGTAATACACAGAACACATTCACTGTGAGAGAAGGATTCAGTTTTCCAACTGTGTTTTCTTTTTTTAATTCAGGTTTCCAACTCCAAGTCCAGCAACACCCAAGCATCTCATCATACTTGTATCAATTGCTCTTTATTTCCAACACTTGTTTATTAACAGTTCCACCACGTTTTGAAAACTGCAGAACAAGGATTCAAGCTCTACAAACATAATTGTCCCTTAATAGCCATGAAAATATTTATTGTACTGCTGCGTCAGACCCACTGTTTTTCAAAGGAGCAGAACTTGTTAAATATACTTTAGGTATAATTCTCTATTGGTAGGATGTTCAAGTGCCTAAATGAGTCAGACAACCAACTCTAAGCTGTTTTCTTGAGTGGGTAATTCTGAAGTGAGGACTCTGTTTGATGTCAGCCCATAATGAAGCACTAATTCACAGCCCACTCGCCCCGGTAAAAAGTCACATTATTAAAAAGCTCGGAAATTCCACTCTCTCAGCTCTTGAGGGCAAATAACAGCCTCAGCACGTTGTAATAGCTACGTTGGTAATGAGAACTGCTGGAGAAAACAGACTAACACTGATTTGTTTCTTTAAAAAGAAAAAAAAAACAAACACAAACGACAGCAAAACCCAACAAACTTCACCTGTGTGCACGAACAAAGCTTCTTCCCCACCAGCCTAAACCCCAAAATTGGCTACACCAAAGCATTTCTGTGGCCATGAATTTTGCATTTCTTTAGACAGGCACCCAAAACTGAAGGTGCACTTTGCAGAATTGATTTCCACCGGGATATTTGGGGTGTTAACCCCAACACAGTGCCTCAAAAAACACCACACCAGGGCTGCACATGAGCCAGTGAGAAACCTCCTGCTGCTTTCCCTGCATCGAGCCTGGGAGAATCACACTGAGGTAGGGCAAGGGATGAGACCAAAAATTATCTCTGTAATCAATTTCTGCTGGGCAGAAAAAGAGGATAAAAATATTAACAGTGAACATTACTCAAAGCAGGCAGGGTGGGGGTGATTTGTCACCTGAGGAGAGGTTCAGAGGCTGCTGGGGAAGCATCTCCAGGGTTTCACTTGGCCTGGTGGAAACCACAGAATTCCACACCAACCTCTACAAAATCCCTTTCTGCTGCACCACGTGGCTGAACTTGCATTTTATGCCCTGAAAAGCTCCACAGCAGGGCAAGCAAAACAACCAAAATAACCTCCCACCCTTCAGGGCTCATTTTACACCCAAAATGCTACTCAGACAACTTCTGAGTTTGGAAATATTGTCCCCATCTCTGCTCACATCAGCTCCACCAGCAGAGCCCACCTGAGTGTTTGTGCATCCACAGAAATATTGCCAATAAAATGCAGCAAACCTCAGGGCAGAACAGACCCTGCTGGTTGTTTCCATCCCACAAAATGCTGAATATCTCACAGGTGAGTCCTGCTGGAGCCAGGTGCAGTGAACAACCAGCCAACAGCAGCAAAAAAAACCCTTACAGGCCTTTCAAACTTTTCCCTTTCCCTTGAATCAACTTGAGGTGCAGGAAAACACAAAACAGGAGAAAATGAAATGCTCTTACACCAATTAAAGGAGAATAATTCAAAAGTCTGTGTTAGAGAAACACGAGTAGGAAAAGCTAAAAAATAAATTGGCACAGATGTATCAGAGCATGGTGAACAGGAGATGAAGAGTTTGCAATAATGAGGGGAAAAATGGACAGAGGGGGATGAGGTGATTTGTGGGCTCTGTGGAACTGAAGGAAGGGACCAGAGACAGCAGAGATCAAAAAAAAAGGAGTAAAAGAATATTAAAAGCATAAAAGTTGAGTCAACATGTGATAAGCAGGGAGTATTTTTCTTTTAAACATGCTTTGCACCAGCAAAAATGCACGGAAAGAACTGGGGAAAAAACCCAAAGCAAACCCTAACAGCATTACTAGGGAAATGCATGTTTTGAAAGAAAAATGTTCTCCAACAGGTATTTCCAAAAATATGCCTTTCATAAATCCCTATTATCTGGGAATTACCACTCAACTCCAGGCAAACACAGCACTGAACAAAGCAATTCAGGCAATTTGAGGAGTATCTCAGGAGGCAAGCATGTTTGCTCAAGGAAATTATCCTACAGTTGAGTTCTCTGATGCAACACAGATTTTTTTTTCCCTCTAACACTTTCCCAAAACAAGCCCTAAGAACATCCTGACAGTCCTAAGCACCAGCCCTGGTAAGCACAGAGCAGGTTTAGTGCTGAGGAACACCAGGCTATTCACGTTTTAATAGTTAAACAGATGGTTAAAGCCCTGCCAGATCTAGCTCTAATTATCTGAAGGTTTGTTTGTTTATTAAATATGCAGCAGTGTTCCCAAAAAGCCTTTCCTCAATAAATAAATCAATGAAAACCATCCTCCAACAGCTCAGTTTTAAAGCACTGGGAACATGCTGATGGCAGTGGGATTTCATTTTTTTTCCTTTCACTGACTCCATCGTTTATGTTTGCAGAGATGCCACCTTCCCACAGAGAAATAAACAGATTCTGCCCCAGGTATTACCAAATATTTCATCCCCAGAAAGGATTCCTGGGATATGGGTGACCAGGAGCTGTCATTTCCTCCCGTCACAAGGTGTGGAGCACCTGGCACTGATCCCAGCTTTGACTGGGGCCACCTGGGCCAGGACAGCTGTGACAGTGACAAAGAAGTGACACAGCAGATGGAGAAGTGTCCTATCCACCCTGGCTGCTCTCTACACCTCCAAACCACCAACCTGGGAGTCAGCAGAAAAATCCAGTGTTCACAGGCCTTCCAAAGAGTTGAAAATTTCATTTTCTCATCAGAATCTCTTTGCAGAATACAATATTTCATGTTCAAACTCCAAAAACTTTAAAAAATTAATTAGAAGTAGTATTTTCCAATATGCTGCTCACTACTGTCACTCACCAGGCAAACTCCTGCAAAAGCTGAAATGTGTCCCCTCTGCAGCAATGCTATGGATGGAAATGTGAAATTGGAGATGAATCTTTAGATTTTATATATAAATTATATATAAGAAATGGAACCAGCCATGTAATTGTCTTACTTTTAACTACAGTCTATGGTCTACAATAAAGTTTTTCATCCAAATGCGTGGCCTTACCTGGGCTGAGCAAAACAATATGAAATATTTCTCTGTTTGTGCAGTGAAACAAATCATCTCCCCATCCATCAGCTACAACAGTGAAATAATGTGCCAAGAATAAGAGATCCAACCTGAACCCATTACTCACCCTGCCAAAATGACCCGTGCCATTTTCTGTTCCAAAATCAGCCGGGTTTTATTTCCAGCTCCAGCTGCTGTTCAGTATTTCTAACTAGATATGTTAAACACTAACAGACTTTTATTTTTTGTATTTATTTTAATAATTCCCCTGTTTAGTGGTTCTCAACCTCAGGTATGTTATGCCTCAACTCTTTAATAAAAGAAATACAAGGAACCTGGAGAAGGTGATTATTTCTACATAACTGAATTCAATAACCCACTTGAAGGAAGCTGTAGAGAGGATAAGGTGCAAGGATAGAGTCATACTGTAACAAAAATAATATTTACAGAGGAATTTAGGAGAAATTAAAACTTTCAATTCTGTTCTTGAAGATGAAAAAGAGGCAGAAATAAAAGTAAGACATTTTCAGAGCACATTGCCTGGCTGATGCAGAGGAAGAACAGTTATTTCACTGTATTAACTATTCACATCACAATTTGAAGGAAGAGGTGGGTGAATTTTCACGTTTGACAAATAAAGTACCTCAGACTCAGTATCCTGAACGCAGCATTTGGGACGACATTAATTGCTCCTGAGAAGTTCAAACCTACCATTTCTGAATCAGGGATATGATGTACTCCTCCTTGTGCTCCTCTCGAGCCCTGCAGGATCCGAGTGAGCACCAAGATGTCACCACAGCACAAAACAGGTTCTGGAAAATTGCTGCAAACATTTCTGACTGTAAATCTCCGGGGTTACTCGCTGGGATTAGACTACATTAACAGGCTCAGAAGGACAGCAGAGATAAGAAAAATGATCTATTTCTATCCCAGCACCGTACAGCAACACTGAAGTCGTAGCTTAATGGATGTTCAGGAGCACATCAAAGCAAAGCAGAAGAGATTTGGTTCACTTCCTTCACAGTAGCAAAAAGTGGCTAAAGAAGACGGTCTGGAGTTATTTCCTTACAGACTTCAGGGAACAGAACACAGGGAAAGGCATTTCTTACACCCTGATGTCATTTGCAGCTGACAAGCAAACAGGTATTTTCTGTGGCAGATAAGGCAGAAAAATTGAAAGAAACCCGTGCTACCGTGATGTGGACAGTGGAGACGTTTAAAACAATAATAATTTGCCCGGTTCACATAACAATGCGAAAAATGAAAATCAGAACTTTATCTCTAGGAGACAGACCATGGAAGAGTCCATGAGGCAGAATCATTTCTTCAGTGCTGAAGATGAAAGCCAAATGGTGAAGTTCCCAGTGAAGTCACATCTCCAACCTGTGCACAAGCACAAGCTGTTCATTAATTACTTAATGAAAAGCAGAAAACCACTGCATAACCTAATTCAGTGTTGTGCAAACGTTTCGCTCTCTAGCCCCTAATAAAATTAAAAGAACACACTGAGGCTGCAAACTCGATTATTTGGAGGTAGAAAATACAGAATTAAGGTTGGCTAGGACCACAATACCAGCAGAGGAACAAACCAAAAGCCCCATCGGTGCGATTTCACTGATGGTTCACATCAGAGCATCCTGCTATTAAAGCAGCCACTTCCCCATCTTACCTGGAAACCTCTGAAGTGCTGCTGAGGTGTTTAATTGTTTTTCAAGAGCCTGAGTGCTCATGGAAGGTGTGAAGTTATTCTACACCCGGGCTGGGCTGCAGCAGGCGCTGAGCTCTGGCTGAATGCCAGCTCCGTGCTCCTGCTGGGACTTTTGGGGACACCAGAGGAGCAGTGGCCACTTGTGGCTGCTCCAACATGCAGAGCCGGACCCGTGGCTGCTGTTCTACTGATCGGAGCTGTGTAAGCAACTTTCTCACGCTTGTACTTCCCATCAGCCAAGGCTCCTTGGTGCGAGGTGGAGCAGCTCCAGGAGGTGCCCAGAGTGTCTCTCTGCAGGATGCTCCCGCTTCCCTGCCCATCACAGGGTCCAAGCACTTGATCCTGGTGGCATTTCTGAGGCAGGGCAGACCCAAAGGCTGCAGCCAGACAAGCTGGAGTTAGAATGACAAGCCCAGGCAGTCAGTGCAGGGCAGGGAAGGGCTAACACCAGGGTCAGGCTGTAAAAGTGCACTGGGTTGGCTGTGAGAGCAGCACAGACATCTCACAGCTCCTCCTGATCACCCATCAGAGGGACACACGAATAACCTCTGGCACAGCTTCTTTTCTCCAATCTAAGGGCTGCAAGCACTGCCTGTCACCCACCCGAGCACTGCTCCTGCCAGTGACAAGGCCAGGCTGATCCAGCCAGGGTGACAGTTCCACCTGCTTGCAATCAAGCCCAAATTCCACTGTTCTGCCACACATCCACTTCTGCCCCTCACAGCCTCTCTAAAAATCACAGCAGCCTTTTCAGGACACGTGCGAGAGCTCCAGCCTGGTTACAAAACCTCTCCTTCAATATTAATCATTGCTCTGACCCAGATGTAACAGAGACACGTTGAAAACCCAATCAGTGTAATCCCCACGCAGATAACAAATCCCATGTTCTGCTTTATGAAGGCAGGAACGATAATCGTTACACAATTAAACAAAGGGCTAAATAGATGACAAAATTGCATTTGGCTGGCTCAGACTGAACTGGGATCTGGAGGAAGAGCAGGAGACCCTTGCAAGCACGACTTAGAATAAATTGAATTCATCACACAAAACATTTGTGGTGAGAACTGGTACTTTGACCTTCCCCAGTGACAGATCAATGCCACCCAGGGTGTGTGGCACAAGGACCTGGCTGTGCCCACGTGTCTGCCCTTCCCCAGCCTCCCCAGACACTGGGATGTGAGAAACCAACCCCACCCCTGCCATGGAGTCAGTGAATACCAAGGTCCCACAAGTTTAGATACAAAGCTCAGACCTGCAATCACACAACAAGCTGATTTTTTTTTTCACCAAGAAGGATTTATGATGAGGCAATAAGGTTTCTTGAAGAAATACACAGTAATTCCACTGAATCCCCATCAGGAAAGATAGGAGAAAAATATGGGATGGATAAGATGCAATTGGCTTAAAAGAGATGCTAAAGTCACTTTTAAATGGAAGCAAAAAAGAGAGATACAAAAAGAAGAAAAAGTAAGAGCAGCATGTGTTATTAAGAGCTGAAGTTACAAAATACTAAAGAGAAAAATGCTGCACTTTGCTAACCAAAGCAGCATAAAAATTCTTCTGAAAAGAATCTGAAATAAAATCAGAAAGAGAGATGTTGTAAGAACTGAGAGGTTCAAAACCAGCTTAATGCAAAGGAGTGTTAACAACAGATAAGGAAATGCAAAATACCACTGTTAATATCAGATTATTAAAAACCAAATGCATTGTATCACACCCATTTGATACCCAGGGAAGCCTCTGGCAAATCACACTCAAGAGTTCAGCCAGCAGGTGGGAAGAGCTGTGGCAGTGCAGAACCAGCCCCTACACCAACAAATCACTGGCTCATTTGATTTTTTAACTTAATTAGTGGCTAAAATAACAGCCTGTACAGTAGGGGCAATCAATGCAATTCCAAGTCATTAGAAGTGACAATGACAGTAAGTTCATCCCAGGGACCTGCACTCAGGGACAGGATTCCTGCTGGGGCTGGAATTGATGTCCCCAGGCTCACTGCTGACCATCCTCTCCCAGCTGGCATTCCCAAAATCAGGAATTATTGTGGCCATGGGCTGCAAAGCACTGACACTGCAGACATTCCCTGCAAGCTGGGGGTTTTTATGGAATGGTACCACTTGTAAATGACAAATGGCCGTGGACAAAACACTGCTTTCAAATCCAGACTGGAGTGATTCCCACGCCTCATTAATATTTAAACCCAGCTTAGCTTGTTTTGGGTAAAGAGGTTTTGACTCAGTTACTTCCATTTCAGGAGAACATCTGTAGAACATTTTTGTAAAAAGCTGTAGAAATAAAAAGTGCTAAGGAAACAAATGAAGGCATTTGAAGCACAAGTGGTAAAGAGAGCTTGTACCCAGCTGGTGAGTTCATCTTCCCAGTCTGCTCCATCCCCTAAAAGCCAGTCCAAACAGATTATCCAGGAGCACTCTATTTTTTTTTTTTTTTTTTTTGCTCTTCTTGCAGCAAGAGAGCAAAAAGAAAATGCAGGGATCATCAGAGCACATTAACCTCCCTGGAAGAGAAGGGAATGAGACAAGATCTTTGGAGAATTGCATTCTGTCTGCCTCCGCAGTAATGGCATTACACTTGAATGAAAGCAAAATTATGTGGAAGACTGTTGGTTTACTGAGGGGTCAAAGAGATGACAGCTGTGGCAGGAGGAGGCAAACCTTTAATATGCCATGATGGACCAATGTGCACATCCTCCAGTGGGTGAATAAATGTGGCTGAACAAGGGATTACACCTGAGCAAGCAATGCATAGATTAATAAACTCAACAACAGAGGCTGCAGGGGGTGAGAAAAAGCAACTCCTGAGAAATATCTGAGTTCTGCTACTCTGTTTATAAATCAAATACAATCCCAGTGCTGCTGAGGAGAGTTTAATAGATTGAGGTATGTACATAAGGAGAAAACCCCCAAAACACAGGGGGACCTCAAATCTTTTTGCTGGGATCTGAGCAGAGTGGTTCTGTGACAGATGTTCCATGTGCAGGCTGATCCCCAGCCTAAGCCAAACTGCTCCTTGCAGGGTGATGTAATCCTCAGAAATATATCATTAACTGCAACTCAATAAAAAGTCATGGGCTGAAAAAACACAGTTTCATAAAAAAAAAAAAAAGAGAGAAGATGTCTCGCTGCACAGGGCTGAGAGAGGCAATAACAGGAAAATAAAATCAGGTACTGCATCTCTTCTCATAAGTACAGAGAATTTCCTTGGTTATTAAATGAGACTTCCCACAAGTCCCAGCCTGTGCTCTCTGTAACTACTCAGTGCCACACTGGATGAGAAACAAGACATAAATACATAATCAATACAAGAATAAAGACACAAGCAATGCAGTGTAATAGGAGCAGCTCTCTAACTTCCACTGCTTCAGTTTTAAGACGCCTGCTTCGCTTTGCAATGAACATCAGAGAGCAGAATACACAGGTTGGCAGCAAACTGGAACTCTGAGAAAGTGTATTTAAAGTAATGTGATACCCAGTGAAGGCACTGAAATTGTTTTTTGCAATCTGTCCACATTTATTGGGCTGCAGCCAGGGGTTAATTCAGTCAAACTTTACTGTGTATGTCTTATAAACTCACTGAATGTCAGAGTGATTCTGTACATCACAAGGCACCTGTGCTTGTTACAGAATGACAGCTTCATTTGGGTGGGGAAGACCTCCAAGATCCTCGAGTCCAACCATTCCCCAGCACTGCCAAGTCCCACTAAACCACATCCCTAAATCCCTCTCTACACATCTTCCAAGTGACCTCAAAAGAAAAGGACATCTGCTCTATGTTATTTGAAGAACACCTTCAATAAGATAATGTTGTCTAAAACCATGCCAGGGCACTCTGCACTCAAAAAGAAAAAAAGAAAAGAAAAACAAACCCTACATCTACAAAATGATCAAGTCAAATTCTCTCAGCCACCCAGCCAAGCCTCCCCTTATTTCAAGTCCTCATCAAAAGCCTTTTAGCAACACCCTTTTTTCCACATCACAGCTTGGTGCTGTTAAACACGTTCCAAATTGATATTCCAAATCTTTATTTCAGTTTGAGGGGGCTCCAAATCCAATAAGCTTTATGAGCCATGAAGGGTGGGGTAGGACAGCAGGGCCGTGTTTCTGTTGACTGGAACAATTTTCATGTTTGATTTTTTTTCTTTAACTTGCAAAAACCACAGTTGAAAGATCAAAGCACTCAATTCCTACTGAACGTTCCTATTAACTTCAATGGGCTTTAGATCAGGGCCTTAATGGGGTATTAATGTAATGTAAACATTTTTAAGTATTATCTTAATATTATCAGTAGCATGTTAAATGGGCTAACAAGACCCCATTAGGGTAACTCTGACAACAAATCAAGGGCTGCAATACTTTCCTTAGCAAGGACTTGCTTTGATTTTTCCATGACTATAAACTCTGCTTTCCCAAATAATCCACATTTCAGAGTTTTTAAGAACAGTCCTGCAATGCAAAAATCCTAAAGAATGTCACTATTTTTCTTAAAGAAACCAAGCACACAGAGAAAAAGAATTATTTTTGATTTAGAGCTTTCCCAGATGAGGGGAGCTGTGCAGGAAATGCTGAAATTTTTAGTTATTTATGATTTTTTTTTTTTTTACAGAAATGCAGCCAGCATTTCAAAAGCTCCTGTTAAAAAGATCTCAGAATTTAGGCATGAAGTCTAATAACATAAAATCATATTGGTGTCCAATGTCTCCCTTGCACTTCAGACATGTATTAAGCAAGTCCAATCAAGGGAGTATTTAATATGAGAAAAAAGACGTAGGGAGACAAAGCAACAGCTGCGTTTTTCAAATTCATTTAATGCCTGAAACCAGCAGCTCATTGAGGATGTGCAGCATTTTGTATGGACAGGTTTGATGCTGTGATCTGGACCCTCATCCCTGGGATTCGGAGCATTCCAGCACCAGGATTCTCCCAGCTCTGGACCATGGACAAATCTGGGGCGCTCCTGCCCAAAACTCAACCTTCTCCTGAGAGATTCCAAGTCCCATGAGGAGCAAAATCACATCAAGGCAAGATTTACCTTTGCTCAGAGTGGCACTTTTCCCACATTACAGAAACCTTAGCACTACAGATCATTAAATCTGTATTTTTGGCTGGGCATGTAGGCCGGCCTAAACTTTGTAGAGGAGTTAAGCTCATGCAACATCCTAAAACAGCACTAAAGCTTTAGCCTTGGTGAAAAAAACTACATGGGAAAATGATGGAATAAATAGCTTTGGGAGGAAAAAAACATCTTTTAGCTCCCTATTTCTTGCTCCAAAATATTCTTTCCCTTATTTTCTATGCCAGAAAGTCTCTGCTTTCTCCTTGCCACACTCCTCTTCTTCACAAGCTATTCATGCACAAGCTTTGAAAGATAGTAAGAGACAAGCAGATTTACATCAAAAAAAAATAAAGAGAGATAAGGTTGCTATGGGAATAAGAAGACAAAAACTGTTACTTAATCCAACATAAAAAGGATGAGAACTGGAGAGAACTCAGATGGAATTGAAACTGTCACCCCAACCAACGAGGTTATGATCTGAAACAACTGCTTTTTCTCCCTCATTTCCTCCCTGCTTTCATGTAATTTCATTTTCTCGTCAGAATCTCTTTGCAGAATACAATATTTCATGTTCAGACTCAAAAAACTTTAAAAAATGAATTAGGAGTAATATTTTCCAATGTGTTGCTCACTACTGTCACTCACTAGGCAAACTCTTGCAAAAGCTGAAATGTGTCCCCTCTGCAGCAATGCTATGGATGGAGATATGAAATTGGAGATGAATCTTTAGATTTTATATATAAATTATGTATAAAAAATAGAACCAGCCATGTAATTGTGTCTTACTTTTAACTACATTTTATGGTCTACAATAAAGTTTTACATAGGCTAGCAAGCAGATTCAGATCTAGGGTTTTTCTACAGCAATCAAAGGCAATTCTTCTAAACTCTGAAGGCAGAAAGAACTGTCACACACCCTCTCTTCCCCAAAAAGTCAAGGCACCATTCCTGTCAGCAGCTTATCTCAGAAAACACTGTCTCTTATCAGGGCTTGCTGGAATCGCTGCCCAGCCAGCACAAAACATCGTGGCAAGGAATGAATCTGTCCTATTTTCAAGTTGTTGATACAGGATAAATGTTTCTTCTCATTTTGAAAAGCACAGGGAAAATGTCTTTCCTTCCATTCCACACCCCCAGAGCTGCCCTGACTCAATAAATCCAGGGCTGTACGATCTCCCTACACAGCAAACCTTAAAAATGAGAAATGGGATGAAACCTTAAAATACCCAGTTCATAAAGTCTCTGCTAGTGGATGATTTCTGGCAACATAAAGACTGGAAATAATCAAGCTAAAAACTTTTCCTGGACATGCAGCACAGCTTTGGAAGAGGAACTCTTATTTACACCTTATCTCTCCCAAGCTACGCCCGTTATCTCCAGTATGAAAATTCGGTGTTTACCAGCAGTGAGATCTTTATGTGCCACCTCTGAGCTACAGGAGAATCCTTAACTGAATCAAACAACCTGAGGATTTTCTTTATTGCTTTCTGAGTTATAAATAGCCATACCAGGAATCAGGATAAAACACACACTAATTACCCTTGACTATGCAAATGGAGCTATTTTTAATTCAGGTTTAAACCATTTTCCAGTTCTCATTGCACAACAACAGCCAAAGGCAAGGGAAAGCCAAAGCTTTTCTTTGCTTCTTGCTGCATGCAGAGCACCTCGAGTTGCACCAAATTATTTTGCCAAGCAGGTGCAAGGTGTGACTTTGCAGCTCACTGGGGCACAGTCTGTGAGGGTGGAATGGTAGCACTGGAAATGCAAAATTTCCTGATTATTTCAAACAGGATCCTGACACTCTCTGCTGTCTCTGATGCTCATTCCTCACAGGGTACTCTTGAACAAAATGAGACTTCAGAAACAGGAACAAACCCTGATGTGTATTTAGGATAAATGTGGCAAACCTCAACTTTGGGACTCTTTTCACTCAGACCCTTGGGACCACAAAAAAAACTTCCAAAGTGTCATTAGGCTTTTTCCTGGCAATTTAAATGGAAACCTGAGTCACCTGCACAAGCTCACAGCCGTCACACTCAAACCCAGGTCTCCTCAAAACTCTTTGCATTGTGCTATTATTCCATGTTTCTGTGTCGCTGCCCATGACAGTAGATGCAACTAAAAATCTTTAAGGTTTCTTCAAACCATCCTGCCATTCTCATTTTCCACCACAGGGAAACACCCAGTTGGCTTCAGTATGGAATTCCTTAATTTATATATATATATAATATAATCTATAATATATATAATATACATATTTTATAAATATATATAATATATATTATAATCACTGCACGAAGTCACTCCATACCTCCTCCTTTCCACTGAAGGTTTTCTGGTCCCATTTACTGAGTGAAATACTACAAACACTTGTAGTGGCTGCTTCAAATAAAGTGGTTTCTACAAACGTTCCTGAACATCTGACCCCCAACTACGCAGAAATAAAGGACAGCCAAGCACAAAAACATTTACCTACACCTCATCTTCTGCTTTCTATTCCAAGGCAAACACTTGCCTACAAAAGTTCTGCTTCCCTACCCAAAGGCTTGGCTTTGAAATGCCTTTGATTTTCTTGAAAGACCCCTAAAAAGTCAACCAAGAAAGTCGTAACTCTGCATTCCACACAAGGAGGGGAAAAAAACATCGTGCTCTGCCAGCCAACTGTATTTTAATATTCTGTTTATAGTTATGGAAATTTGGCTCGTTTTAGCATCAATAAGTTCTGATTGTGCTAATCAGACAAGAATATAAATGAGCTTTTATTCGCTTAGGTTTTCACACACGTTTAGTAAATATGGTTGAGGTTAAGCTTTCTACTTTACAACGTTGTGTTAGTTTGTTACTGAAAAAACTGCGTGTAAATTGTGTTCTAATCCCTGACAAACACAGATCCCTGAAATCTCACTGCTGATATCTACATCCTGTATTGGAAGAGCTAAAGGCTACTATTAACACATTTGTTATTACACAAAAACTGAGAGGTTAATTATGGCACAAATGCAGCTTTTGTCCAAGGCACTGGCAGGCACATATTTAAAATCACCCGAAATTAAAAACCTAAAGCATTCATTTTGAACATCATCATTAAGAACAAGAAAAATCAGAACAGTTTCTACTGAAATGCTCTTTTTTTAAAAAACAAACTGAATTATTCTCAGTTCTGCTGTTTTGCTGAACATCTGCCAAATTATTCAGCTTTAGATTTCAACCCAACGTTACCTTCCCTGTTTTTCAATTGTCAGTCACAGCCTCTTTAATCTGATTTTTTTAACCCTGCTGCATCCTGAGCTTCCCAAGTGAGGGAGTGGAAGGGATGGAAGCCAAGGGTCTTGCAACAACTTCCAGGACCTCACTTCTAAACTTTGACAGTGTTGGCCCACATTAAAACCCAAAAAACACCCGTGGAGAGGCTCCTGTCCTGTCCTTGTCACCAGGCAGGCTGGCTCCATGCTAAGGGAAATCAGGGAAAGCTGGGAATCTTCAAAAGTCACTTCTTCCATGGTGTTTAGGAAAAAAGGCTGAAGTCACACACAGCAAAAAAAGTAGCCATAAACAAAATACCAAGCAACGATCTATCTACCAAAAAACTCAGCAACTGGGATTTACCACAATTCCTATTAAATCAATATTTAGTTTGTGGACTGGAGTAAGTATTCCAGCAGGAATTACTATTCAATGTGCCCAAGCTCCATAACATTTTACAAGAAATATATTGGAATTACCTGTACTATTGCACTGCACTTCCAGCTGCAGTAGGCAGAAGAACTGCATAAGTACAAATGTACAGCCTTCATGCTCAGTAATATTTGCAGTAACAAAATTTTATTGCGGGATAAACTGCTTAGAAATTCCTTCCGGGTAATTTATGTGAAAATCAGAATTGCCACTAGCCAAAATTTCTCCATTCAAATGTCATCAAATCTGCAATAAGCTTAATTAATGAAGATAAAGGCAGCATTTGTCTTGTTGAAATGAAGCATTAATTGTCTGAAGGTGAGGATTCAGCTTTAAGGTTAGACAGTATCTGCAGCACGAGGGAGCTGCTTTTCAAGTGGAGGCTTTCCTCAGCTTGTAAGATAAAACAGAAACCAAGGAGACTCTTCAAAAGCTATTAAAGGTCTCTCTTCAAGAAGAATTTGAATGTAACAGCATTTTCAGCACTTATGGAAATAAATATTGTAACCAGGAAGGGCACAGCCACCACGGAAGCACAGACTCCAGGAAATCCATGAACTTGGAGAAAGGCTGGGATGTCAACAAAGGTCTTCTCATGGGCTTTGGGCTTTGATTTATATCCAGGTCCAAGTTTATATTTAGCTGGCCAGAAAATACAGATCCTCACGAAGGAGACTTTGTTTCCCCTCACCTAATTCCAAGTGAATGGGTTAAATGTGGTCACCTCACTCAGGAGTGCCCAAGGCTGCTCCAGGAGGAATAAAGGAGCTGCAGAGGAAGGCAAGATTCACCCTGGGGCACAGCAAGAGGTGAAATTGGGTCTGCACTCAGCTCCCACCACCTAACAGCTCACAAACACACCCACAGCACATAAATTCCTCCCTCCTGAGCCTGCACTCCAGCCTGTGTGCACCACAAGGCTTGGGATTATGTCAGGGTTCAGTAAATCCAGCACAGGATGATTTTACAGTATGATAGCAACTGAAACTCAAAAATAAAAACAAAACAAAAAAACCACCAGCATTAGTTGCCCTATTTTTGTTTTGCAGATTTACAGCACCCATTTCACTTTGTGTTACCACATCCTGAAGCTCCAGACAGGAATTGCTGCCCCATTCCCCCAAGTGCAATCAGGGAATTCAGGAGGGGTGAAAACCCTACAAGAAGCAGAAGCTGCAAGAAGTTACACCTGGAATTAATTCATGACTTCACCACAGCTCACAGATGAGTTTTGCATATTCCACACTGTTGATGTTGTTCTGCATATTTTACTCCTTTTTATCCTTGAAGTCGCTCTTCAGAGTGATTTAAACATGATAATGCTAAAGTGCGTGGTTTGAAATTTCAAACAAGGCAGGCAGAAACTCCACGTATATATATACACACACATATACATATATACACACACACACACACACACACATATATATATGTATTTAATGCTTTTTGCTCCCCAAATGGGCACTAAACACTTCACAAAAAAGCAGAACCCTTAATGTGGACAAGATTTTCTGAGCCTGAGAGAATTCTTAGCTTGTGCCAACTTTCCCAAGGGGAAACCTTTTCAACAGTTTCTCTTCCCAAAACAGCTTTGTGTAAATAAATACTTTTCCCACAACATTTTTGAGTAAATAATATTCTTTTTTCCAAAACATTCTCTCTCAGGTGTTGTTTACTATTTCTGTTACTCCAACAATAGAGAGAGGGGTCAATCCTATAGACGAACAAGGTACTTTTTGTAGTGCAGCATGTTATAAAAAAGAGCTGCAGAACTGTAAATAAAGCCTTCATTTTCCTCTTTGCCTTCTGAAATTACCAGAGTCAATAAATTTATTTCATGTCCTACAACGACACCCTTCAGACTGGTTTCTCATTTTGTAACTAACTGAAGCCAAACTTTCTGCCAGTGCAATGAATCCTGGTCGTGCTGCACGAGCCATCCCAGCTAAACACTCCTGACAGTCACTGCTGGCATAGCTGCACTCCAGCACCATGGCTGGACATGTATAATGCACAAAAAGGAGATTGCTATTAATATGCAAAAGCATTATGCATCAAAAGCCAGGCTGCTTCTGTCTGAGGGCTGTAACTCTTAATGAAAACTGAATTTGAACAAGAGTAGTGAATGATGCTATTTATATTTTTTTCCCCTACAAATGGACTTTATCCATAAAGAAACTCTCCTCCAAAGAGTAAATCTGAAGAGGAGATTTCTGCTTTCCTTGTGGCGTGATTTAATCACAACATCAGAGCAGTAAGAACACACAAGGTTTGCTTTCATACTCTTTGGAAAATAAAGAAAGAATCATGCTTTCCAATTTCATAAGTCTCCTAAACTTGATACTAAAAAAAGAGGAGAACTGTGAATCTGATACATGACATTGCTGTGCCTGAGGGCTTAACAGTTTATTTCTGTATTAGACTGAGAAAACAAAATGAAAAAATGAAAATGAAAGCAATAAAAACACCTGAATTGACATAAAGAAATACACAGAATATGATCTAGTTTTAAATTCAAATGGACTGCTGAATAAGGAATTAGAAGAAAAATCTCTCTATTGGCAAATTTTAGTATAAAGTGATAGAACAGGAACCAGGCTTCAATGTCCAAATAGTTTCTATATATTACAGTAGTGCATTGGATGGGTTTTTTGTTTGTGGCTTTGTATTTTTGGTGGGGTTTTTTTTGGTTTTGCAGGTTTTTTTGTTGGTTTTTTTTCCTGCCAAGCTTCCAATGGCTGGAGGAAAAAAAAAATAATGATTATTTTTAGTTTTCTCTATTTAAATAAAGCACAGCAAAGACAGTGTTAGGATACAGTGTTTGTGATGTCAAGGAGTCAGAATTTTAGGATTTTTAATCCAAGTGGCGTCTCCAGGTCTCACCCTGCACACGATGTTTGAAATGTGCCTTTCATCTCCTGAGGGAGAAAAATTTTATGCATTTACACACAGAGTCCTCCTTGTTTCATTTCTCTGAACTCTCTCCTTATTCACAGCTTTCCTTCCCCTTCAACCATCCTTCAAAAGTTGTTTTTTCCCCGTTAATTCTCAGGTGATCCTTTAAGGACACACCTTTGTGGGGAGGGGAGAGCAGCTGGTCTGAGCAGCAGAAAACAGCGGAGCATTGTGAGAAAGTGGAGAGAGCAGAGCCTGTGCTCTGCAGGGCTGGAGCCTTCACCTGCTCTCCAGTGCAGCAGCAAAATGAAGCCAAAATTCACAAAACTGGTCAGAAAATGCAGCTGCTGGGCAGTTTTTACACTCATGCGATGGGGGTTCATAAATTCAGCAAATTGTTCAGCAAATTTGTCCCCACACATTCCAGACAGGACTGCTGCCCCATTCCCCTAAGGACCAAGTGCAATCAGGGCACTCAGGAGGGGTGAAAGCCCTACAAGAATCAAAAGTTGCAAGAAGTTACAGCTGGAATTAATTCATGGCTTCACCACAGCTTAGTTTTGCGCTTTTTGTTGATGCTGCTTTGCAAATTTTACTCCTTTTTATCTTTGAAGTGGCTCTTCAGAGTAATTTAAACATAACAATGCTAAAATGTGTGTTTTGAAATTCCTCTCCTAACAAGGCAGACCTTTGGAAACCCCCCCATATATAAATATATATTTAATACTCAGTAATCACCTTTTTGCTCCCCAAGGTAAATGGACGAAAAGACCACAGGATCATTAGTCATACAGATGTAATCACACTTCAATAAACAAAAACCCAAGGGCCACTGTTTTTTTCCATTAAATCCCCTCACATTCCCCTCTTTGATGAACTATGAAGATTCACAACGGATAAAGGAAAGCAATTCAATATAGGACACAGCAATAAGGGGCCTAGTTTGAAATACATTATCTGCAAAGACAGAGAATGTCAGGGTTTATAAGCCAAGATCAGCATCATCTCCTTTTCTGCAGCTCTGATGTTATTTCATAACACTGAACTGCAGACAGCTCTTACAAGAACTGTCTTTTTGCTTATAGGCAAAGCAAAAGAAAAATGGTTTTCTATGGGGAGGCAGAATACCTGCTGATCTGTCTTAATAAGAGGTTAAAATAACATTCTGCAAACTGTTTGACAACTTGTTTTCACATTTACAGCATGCTCTTACTAAAATTTGTTTTGAAATCAACACAGCTCCAGGATTCCCAAGTGGATTTTAGCACCCTGCTGTTCCAAAGGGCCACTAAAGAATCACAAAACTGAAGCAAACAGGTGATGTTGGCATGGAACACACACCCAGGCTACAGAGAGCAGGAGATTTTTATGTCAGGGTTGAGCCCTTCTGCAGAGTTTTGAGGGAGATGGGTCAGGCAGCTGGAAATGCTCAGTTCCTCAAATTGCATCTGGCTCAACTCTTGTCTCTGCAGGTGCTGACTGGGACTCCACACAGTGCTGGAAATTCCACATTAAACCAGGGATGTAGAGCTGTGATGGGTGCTCCAGGCTCCCAGCAGCCCTGCCCCACCACACCAGCTGGTTTTGGAAATAGCAAAATCAGCTTTTTGCCTGACTTCTTGCTGGTTCCCCAATCTACCACCTCCCCATGGGCACCAAACTGGTATTTGGCAAGTACCCAGCTGCAGGGAGCGACCTGAAATGGCAGCAAAGGAGGACTGGGAGGATGGATGCTGGTTTAATAATGTCACTTCCTTTTCTTTAAAGTTCCTGACTAAGCCAAAAACAAATCCTGGCCTCCTGAGCCTCCGTGAAAAGGTAATCCATCTACCTTGGAGCTGTGTGTGTTGCCTTGTAAAGGCTGACCTGAAACAGAGGCTGGACAGAGCTGGAGAATAAAGTTGGTATTTATTAAAAGTTCTCCAGGATCCACCCTGGGCATTACAGGAGCCTAAGCAAGGCTGCACCCAGGGTGGGCTGAGAGTGGTTACAAAAATGGCTGACTGGTCACAAGATTTTACACTTTTATAAGTTTAGGTCTATTTGCATCTTGGGGTTTAATTGTCCAATTACAGCCCCAGGCCGTGAGGTCCCATCCTTGTTCCACCCCTCAGTCCATCGTTGTTTGTGTTCTTGGGCTGAAAGTTGTCCTTGCTCTTCCAGTAAAAATGGATTTGTTTTGTCTACCTGCTCCATGGAGGGAGCTTAATATGGCACTTAATATGAGGCTACATCCCTAGGTAGCACAGAATCTGAAAATATCAAAGCTAAGGCATCATGTGCAGGACTCCACCCCCCTGAGCACAGCCAGGACACAACACTGGGCACAGGGGATGGAAGGAGAGGCTGGCACAGCACAGGATCAGGAGGAAATTTCTGGCCTGCCCAGGGCAGCCACAGCATTTCCCTCCATCTCCCCTGCACTGGAGCTCTTGGAAAGCAAACTTGTCTATCCACAACAGACCCTGGGGACAAACCTCTCCATTTTCCTGCTCCATGAAGCACAGGCACTGCCCTCCTCCCCAGGGCTGTGCTGACCATCCTGGAGGGGATTTGGGCACACCTGGCAAAGCCCAGGGGCACAGAATTCACCAGAGCCAAGCCCTGAGGACAGGACAGGAGCTTCTCCTCTCCCCTCACACACCTGGCAGTGCTGGGGATGCTGGAGCACAACAAGCTGAGCAAAGGGATCACCACAGCAAGCCTTGTGCTGCTGGGAGCCAGCCCTGAGCTCCACAAGGCAAAGAAAAATGACTCTGCAGAGCTGATGTGGCAGCAGAGAGGAGACCTCAACAGCAGCACCAGCTCCAGACTCAGAGCTGTCTTGGCACAGCAAGAAAAGCCAATCTCTGCAGCAATTCAGCTACAACAAAGTGCTGAAATTCCTGCTCCTCAGGAATAAACCCCGTTCTAAAGCAGGGGTTTGAGAGAAGCTGCAGCAATCAGCCACAGCAAGAATCTGAAGTGTCCAGTTAAAGACAAACCAATGCTGCAGCTGTTCAATCAGCAAACCCACCAACAGCATCCTCAATGCATTTAAATATCTTCTGCCTGTTTTTAAAGCACATCCCTACACAGCAAAGGTTCTTTTAATTCACTGACTTTTAATATTTTGCATTATTTAACATGCCTTATCGCATGCTTGGTTTCTAAACTCTGCATCACTCGCGCATTTCAAAGCCTCTGGGTTCTCCTCCAGTGCAGCTGAAACCTTGAATCTGGGAACTTATGCACAGCTCAGAGAGAAGTTAGAGATCACTGTTACCTGCAAGGCAGCCAACAAATGACACCAGGAACAGCTGCTCCCACAGCAGCAGCAGCATCTTCAGCCTCCAAATTCAGTAATTCCGGTTGTCTCAGAGGAACTGCGTGCTTAATTCTTTCAGAGGGCAAGGTTTAACCTGTTAAAAGAACAGACATAAAACTGAATCCCTCGATGGTCCTTAAGAACTGACTTCCTTGTTAATGCACTTTTAAATAAATACAAAGTTGACAGATCCTTTAATGTTCCTCTTTTTTTCCAGGACTTAATCCCCCAACAGAAGAGTACATTCATATTTCACATTTTCTCCTGTACATGAGGTGCTGGAAGTTTGATTCTCCAGCAGGAGCAGAGCTGACAGTAAGTTGATTTTGCAGTTCCCACCAAGCTCCAGCACGGATTTATTTGTGAGATACTGTGGATTTAAAGGAAGGGAATACATGAGGTGCAACCATACACAGTTCAGCAGCTGAGCACATCTGGGAGGAGCAGCTCGTGCTGCTGGCAACAGCACAAACCAGTAACTGATTGAATTAAAGCCACGTCCAACTCATCCTCTTTCTGATGTACTGGAGTGTGTGATGTGCTCACTGATGGCTTTTTTAGTTTTTAATTCCTCTTTGGACTTCTGCACCAGGTGCAATGAACCAATTTGCTGCCACCTTTACCTTGGTCACTGGCCAGATGACAAACCCTGTGCTGAGCCCTACCAACCTGGCTACAACATTATTTTACTTGTGGTGTTTTTTTTTCCTAAAGAAGCTTTACAGTAATTTTCCTTTAGTTGTAGGACAACTCTGGCCTTTGTACTTCCCAGATGTCACTTCCACAGCATCCTCTTTCTTCAGAGGAAGGGGAGGCAGGCAGGACACAGCCCAGACTAAATGATTCCTTCTGGAATTAGCCTACAGATCACTGCACAGCAATATTAAGGTCAAGAAAGCAACAACTAATTCTGAGGAGCCACATCTGAGCTGTCTGAAGTTGATGTTTCCATGTGAACTACCTTTTTTTTTTTAACATCAGAATTAAGGGTTTAATATTGCTGTAGAACAAGTGTTTGAATTTCTAGCTAAGCTCCCCAGAAAAAGAACTCAAACAGAATTCTCTGATCCATCCCCAAGCTGTGATCAGCTGGGAGAATTTACTCTCCTACAAAACACATCGCCCTTTGCCACAAGGAGAGCATTTTTTCCTCATCCTGCTGTCCCTGTGGGACCCACACAGGGCTGGCAGTCTGTCCTAGGTTACCATGTCATTTGTGCCCACAGTCTGTGTTCCATCCCCATCCCCAGGAGCTGCTGGAACCAGCTGGGGCAGTGTTTCCCTTCTCTCCTGTCCATGGCCCAGCAATGCCGTGCCCATGGCTCATGGGGAACTCCCTGCGGGAGCTGTCTCTGGTTCATGGGCCAGCAAGGAGCCACTGCAGGGCTCAGAGAATGAGATCAGCCCATGGGGAGGAGCCAAGCATTCCCACCTGGATAGAATCTGGGATTTGGGACAGCACAGGGAGCCCTGACCCACTGGACTCCCAGAGGACAAGAGCTCCCAGAGCTTTCTACAGGATCACTGCTTGGACAAGAGCATTTCATCTGCACTGCTGCCACCACCCTGACTAACAGGGGGTCAGGTTGTGTTCTGACTCTGTCAGTGTTCTTTCGTACTATTGCTTTTTTTTACTTTATTTCTTTTCTTTTCCTCTTATTAAATTGTATTTCTGACTTGGAGTCTCTCACTGGTTTTGCTTTCAAACCAGCACACACTGGCATCCTCCATCCAGTGCTGAAGTTTTTGCTTTCTCCTTTTCCCCATGTACTTCTAAACCAGAAAATAAGCCAAGCCAACCCCTCACATCTCTATCAAGTAATAGGTATTGATCCCCCAGCAGGAGGGAGGCTCACTGCAGGGATGCAGCAATGCCCAGGCACCTCAAAGGGGAAGGGGAATGAATATCCCACCCCAGGGCAGCTCCCTGGGTACAATTTTAGGAGCCTCACCCAGTGCTGGGTTCAGTTTTTCTGAACAATGCAACAGGAGTTCTTTGAGCTTTATTGCAACATCAGCCTCAGCACAGGGTGAGACAGGAAAGATGGCAACAGCTCACATGATGCTAACAGCAGACAGAGTTCTGTGTTACAAGGCCTTTTAAAAGTTTTCTAACCAATAGCAAATTGTTAAGAGTTTACAGACATCTGCATAAACCAATCATTAAAACTACATCTCTACCTTCTATCTAACAATAGGTGCTTGTTTTAGATTTCTTGCTGTTCAGGAATTTTTTATATTCTTCTATAAACAAAACAAAGTTTCATTATTAAATTTTTCTATTATCTTGCTTGACATATTTTTTCTCACAGCACAGAAGCACAGTTTTATTATTGCATGTCCTTCTTCTTGTATCTTTCTATCTCTAGGCCTGCATCTACACAGCTCTGAGAGCTCTCTGCTTTTTTTGTTACCCACAATCCAGGTTCTCAGATCTCAGATTGAAAAACGTTTGTGATATGCAACTAAAATGTTATTGGTATCCAAAAGTACGATAAATTCTGTTCATTTTGCATGGTAAGAACCTCAGAACAGTGCTTTGGCAACAGCATAATTCTTCACAGAATATCCTGAATTGCAAAGGACCCACAAAGACCATCAGTCCAACTCTCAGCCCAGCACAGGACACCCTGAGGGTCACACCCTGTGCCTCAGAGCATTCTCCAAACTTTTCCTTGAGCCAGGAAAAAAAAGTGAGATTGCAAAGAAACCCGTTCTGTGGGACCTCCAGCTCAAGGCTTTACTTTTCTCCTTTTCTGTTTCGTTTTGCTTTTCCCTTTCTTTAGCAAAGCAAACCCGCAAAAAAAAAAGAAAAAAACCCCAACAAAACACCAAACGAACAGAATCAAAACAAACCAAAACCCCACAAAAAATGGGCAAACTGAAACAACAAAAAAATAAACAACAAAAAAACACTTTTAGTTGAAGCTGTGAACTTGGAGTTGGCCATTCCTCACTTTGTGTTTCCAAGGGTCACCAGCAAAGAAATAAAGAAGGGAATGTTATCCATGGACATCCTCCAGCACAGGAACATCCCAGAACAGCCCAGCCTGGGCTGCAGGGCTAAATCCTGCTGGAGCATCACCATCCCAGCCCCTGGGATCCAGGAATTCCTCAGCTGCCTGCAGCAGCCAAGAAGGGCAGGGAGGGGAGAGGGGAGGAGGTGAAGCAGGAATATTAAAGTAGGTCACTCTTGTGTGTCAGCTCTCTTGCAGCCTTGCAAGGAAAAATAAAAAGAAAATATGGAGAAGCTAAATTAATTTGGTTTTGTTCTCTGAGTGCTCTGGGCAAAGCAGAACATGATAGATCCATTTCAGGCCAGAAAAAAACTGCTTTGGTAGAAGCTATAAAAAAAAAAAAATTGAAAGCTTTGTATGTGGGTATAAAATCATAAAAATACATCCCAACTCTGGCTGCGTTATATTTTAATAAATTTTAATATCTGAAGAGAGAACAGTAGCTACCAGCTAGCACTGTGAGACTTAAATTACTTTAAACACTTCATTTTCCCCGTGTTCTGTGAGGTTTTGCTAATCTAGGATCTATTCCTGAATACCACACTGCTTCATTTTAAAAGCACCACACTCAGGAGCGCTCAGATTTCCAGCTCTGAGCCAGATAAATGCATCCTTGTGCTCAATAATGTCTGCTCTTTGCAAAGATACAAATCCAGATGTACACCCCAAGTATGAACTTATTGAAGTTTCTCCTCAGTTCACTGCTTCTCTATAAAGAAAAGGAGCCCAAAGTCGTTTTTCTCTGCAGAGAGGAGCACGAAGGGCTACAAAGCAGAGTTGCCCCAGGCCAAGTCAGTGGGATCAGGCTGTTTATAGACCCTTGGTCAATGCTTGGCACTGCAGAAAGCTTCTGCCTTGGAAATTGCTCCAAAAGGAGAAAAAAAAATCAAATATTGAACAGCACAGCAGCTCAGCTTCACTGGAACCTTTTCTTTCTTACTGCAATGATCTAAAAATTAAGATGTTAAAATGCCCAAAACATTGCATTGGAAAGGCTGCAGTGAGTTGCTTTTTATAATATACATACTCCAGTTATTTCTCACGTGGAAATAGCCTGCATCAAAGAAATCCTCTGCCATGCAGGGATCCAAAATCCAAGGACCCAAAATCCAAGGACAAGGCTGAGCATCTCTGTCACCTCCACAGCTCCCAGGCCCTTGCCTCTGGATCTTGTTTTCAAAATGTCCCATCTTACAAATTAAATGTTAATGTAATATTAAAATATCCCATTAAAATATCCCTATTAAAATATCCTTATTAAAATATCCCTATTAAAATATTAATAATAATAAAACATCAATTATAATAAAATTACTCTTAATATTAAGAGTCATTTTATGTCCCCCTTTACAGACGCAAAGGGGAAGATCCACAGCATCATCTGAGGGGTTTTGGAAGTAAGATTTAAATTGGCTCCCCTGAAATTCTGCCCTTTGTATGTAAAGGGCAGAAAAAATAAAGACAAACCTGGTGGGGTTGGAAAAGATTGTAAAGAACAAAGTAACAGCCACAGAAAATGCAAAAGGAAATACAAATATAAATTTTTAAATCAGAAAGTTTCCTATTATTAGGTAGTGGCTCTGTTTTCCGAAGCCAAAGTTACTCCAAGGCAGTAAAAAGGCAAAGCTGTGAATTGGTGCGAAAAACACCAGGAAAAATTAACAGATTCCATTTCTTTATTATATATTTCTTTAACTTTCAGAGAAAAGTCCATTCTCTTGAGTTACTCCAACCTTTTTTGATGGAAACAACCCGTTATCCAGAAAAAAAATAACCCAAACAAACCACCAGGCAAACAAATTTAGTAGGATGGGAGCACACACATATATAAAAAAAATTCAGCTTCATTTTTTTCCCTATAAAATTAGCCTTCCAAGACCTTTGAGCTTTCAGATCATATAATACAGCAAGTGATGCACATGAATGTCTGAAAGAAATAAAAAGTTTGGGGAAGGTTCAAGAGTCAGTAATTTTATTCAGTGACCTTAATTTTTACTACACAGAGTCAAACATAAAAAGCAGTAGTTCCCTAAAGGTGGAATTTTTATTTCTATATATAGAACTGAAACTTGTCAGAGCTGGCTGGCAAGTTCATTTTAAACTTGGAGTTTGAGCAGGAGGAATTTGTAGAGTCATCGAGTCTAAATTAATCAGAAATTCCTGGAACTCAGCAGAGCCAGAACTTATTTTCCTGTATTGATCACAGAGCACAGCACAGAAAATCAAGTGATGTCCTGACACTAGAGGTCAGCAGATCTTTGCTAAGGCAGGGGAATTATTAAAATCTCATAAAATCATGGAATTATTTGGGTTGGAAAGGACCTTAAAGATCATCTCATCCCCACCCTGCCATGGGCAGGGACACCTCCCACTGTCCCAGGCTGCTCCAAGCCCAATGTCCAACCTGGCCTTGGGCACTGCCAGGGATCCAGGGGCAGCCACAGCTGCTTTGGGCACCTGTGCCAGGGCCTCACCTGGATAAATGATGAGATTTCCACTCAAGTTAATGCTGAAGTCATCTCCACAGCCCAGCATGAAAAAATGAGGTGCTGAACACTCCACAAAAAGCTCAAGCAGCCCATTTCATTATTTTTCAGGGAGGGGAGTGATATCCAGCTCTGGTTACACTCAGAATTCAATCAGTTGTGAAAAGTGACCCAATCCCATGGTTTCAGTGAGCAAACAGCTGAGCTGGGAATTTCCCTCATCTCTGAATCCAGGTTCTGCTTCCTGCAGTCCCTCCTCCAAGCCTGAAAGGCACCAGTGCCATGGTGAAAATACTCCAGTTTTCCATGTGAACTCCACATTAGCTCTCCATGGTCAATAAAAAATAATTAGAGAAATGCTGCAATCTACAGGCATTTGAAAACCCAAAGGAAAGAGAACTAAACCTCTTTGGTAGATCTCCATTTGTACCTGATTTATTGAGCCAATCTTTCTTTAATACCAGGTAATCTCCAGCTTTTGCTTTGATACCAACACAGCCCAGTTCACTTGGATGTGTCTGTGTTGAGATGAATCCAAATGAAAAGTGCTACAGGTATCTGCAAATATCCAAGCAAGGTCAGACTGCCCAACGCCACAGCTGACCACAAATTATTCACTAAAATCAAACTGGTATCTGTTATTTTTTGCATTGAAGCAGAGATGGTGCCGGTTTAGGAAGAGAACTTTGAAGGGATTTTTGTCAGTGGAAGAAGGGAAGAGTTAATTCAATTTGACATCATCCAGCAGGCAGATCTGGAGAGTAAGATAGCAGAGTAATTTCATGTTAGAGATTGGAAAAGCCTTGGAAAAACAAAACACAGAGGCAATATTGACCAGCACGGAGCCAGCAGTGGCAGCACACTTCTAAAAGAAACACAAATACATCCACTACACCTGAAAGGCTGTAAATCAAAAAGGATTGACCAGTTAAAAGCTACAGCAGCGAGACAAGGAACAGAGTTTAAAAAAACCCTGCTAAGCAATGGTGCAGCCTGCTCCTGAGATAAGTTTAAAACGGTGCTCCAAGGAAAAATGGGATTGCTCCAATTCCTTGGGGGTCTCATTAGATCCCTGCTCCATGGCAGCACCACTCATTAAGAAGCTGCTGCCCAGGGATCTCCTGTGAGGTGCCCGTGGCTCTTCCTCAGCCTCCCGTCCCTGCAGGGGCACTGACAGCACACAAATCCTCCTGACCCAGCTGCAAGCACAAAAACCAGCAAGGAACTTCCCCAGAAACTTCTCCATCACCGAGCAGGATCCAAGCTCTCTCTAGTGTGCCATTAGCAGAGGCCTAGTTAAAAGCATCATTTTATACAAAATTAATTTACCACGGCTTAATACGGAAGAAGCAGCAACTGTTCTGTGGAGAGTTTTATTACAACTTCTCCTGTCTGGCTGCATTTATCGATTCTCAGGCAGGGTCCCCTGCCTCCCCAGCCCATCCATCCTCTGCACTTGATCTGATTTTCCCTGGAACACACATCACATGGTGGTTCTGCTCTGCAGAGCATCCTCCCTGGCCCTGGAACTGATTTCAGTCCCTCCTTCTCCCACTGCAGCAAAGAGCATTTGTAGTGATTGAATGCCCCCTCTCCCCACATCCTCATCTCTGCACACTGAGTGTCACTGAACATTTCTGCTTTTTTCTCTCTCATTCCTCTCGACAGCCCAGCCCCTGCACACACCAGCAGGCTTTTCTCAACTCCTTCAATGCAGTTCTGCCACCTCAGAGCTGTAAACACCAAAAAAACCTTCAGCTCAGCCCTTGCCATGGGGCGTTATTCTATCTCAATAAAAGCAGCACGGTCACAAAAAGAAAATAATTAAGAGTGAAATTTATCCTAAAGTCCTCAGGAATCCTGCTCTGATTTAGGACCATCACCTTCCACAACTCTGAGCATCAACCCCTGGAGAGCCTCTTTACATCTTTATTCTGCAGCACCTGAGGAGGCAGCTCAGCTCAATCAGTGCTGGGACACCCACGGGAACACTTCACAAGAGACCCAGCTTTGCATTCCTCCCAAAGTTTTCCAGGAATGTTTACCAGACTCTCTTTAAATTCCTGCCATTTAATCAGTTATGAGTTATAATTTAAAATTAGGAAGTCTGAGGCAACAGCCACTCAACATCCAAAAAACACTGAAGACAATTCCCACCACAGTGACCCAAATCTCATGCCCTGTGTAGCTTCTGGAAACTATTTTTGGTGTTGGTGCAATGAAGATATTACACTGATAGACCAGGCTAATTTTTCAAATTCAAAATGCAGCCATTAAATTAAATCACAATTTTATTGCCCTTTTCTGCATTACTTAGTGAAAGGTCCACACATTGAACTGCTGTGGAAATCTCCTTTATCTCATCTGCACAGACTCTGTGTGCCCTGCTTAACACCAAACTCACCCCCAGGCTCCAAGCAAAACTTTCATTCTGTGAAAAAATTGTACTTCCCAAACACACAGGAGGGAAGGATGTTAAAAACCAAATATTTTCAGGCTGCAGTGGCTTGGGAAGAATTCTTTACCTGTGGTAACCCAGAATTTTGCATATTTAGCACAAAGGAAAGTTGGAGATTCCGTACAAGGGTTAATAAAATTGAAAAGTAGATATTCATATTCACCACTCACTGCCAAAAGCCCACTTCAGCTGCTGCTTTAAATATTTCCATTTATTACTCTGTACAGACACATTTCTCTATACTCCAGTAATTATTAAATGCCTTCCCAACCAATGACAGCACAAACTTGTGCATTTAAACCCACGCTGATTAACACAAAAACGTTAAAATTGCAATGAACCCTTGATGACACGACCTGTGCTCTGCCCATTAATTCTTCCTTTCTTGGAATAACAATATTTTACACCAATAATCAACTTGAAAAATTCTTAGTTTTTCCCAGAGGAGTGACCTGTCACAAGTCAAGTATTTCCTCTGTTATTTTCAGCCCTGTTGCTGTAATTTGTATGCCTGAGGCTTTCCCCCAGTGACCCAGCAATTCCAGACACCCTTTTGATAACATTTATGGGTCGTCACCTTCAACCAGGCAGCCCAAGCCAGGTACTTCCAGAGGTCAGGAATTCTGTGAACCCACATGACAGCATGTCACAAATCACTTCAAAATAACGTAAGGCTCGAGAATTATGATAAATAAACCAGAGCTGTTGGAATTTTTTAAAAAAAATCAAATATGAGGTTGGGTGAACTCTGGCTTGTGTAGCTGCAGTGGGGGGAAAGGGTGAGACCTGATTTTTATTTCCATAAAGGAAGGACTCTGATGTCTGAATTTGTGCTCCAAACTCTCCAGGGCTGCCAGGAGCACGGGGAGCCTTGGGATGGAGGAAATGCTGCTGCTGGGTCAATTCTTAGTTCCTGAAAAGAAGGGTGACCATTGGAATCAAAATGGTTTGGGTTGGAAGAGAAATTAAAGATCATCACATTCCATCCCTGCCATGGCAGGGGCACCTCCCACTGTCCCAGGCTGCTCCAGCCCCAATGTCCAACCCGCCTTGGGCACTGCCAGGGATCCAGGGGCAGCCACAGCTGCTCTGGGCACCCTGTGAACCTCAGAACCCTCACAGGGAACAATTTTTTCCCAATATCCCATCTAAATCCACTCTCTGTCACTTTGAAGCCATTCCTTGTGTCCTGTCACTCCATCCCTTGCCAATTGTCTCTCTCCATGTTTCTTGCAGTTCTTTCAGGTTCTGCAAGGCCACAGTGAGGTGACCCCAGAGCTTCTCCTCTCCAGCTGAACACTCCCAGCTGTGCCAGCCTTTCCTCCCAGCAGAGCTGCTCCATCCTCTGCTCATCCTGGAGCCTCCTCTGGGCTCTCTGCAGCAGCTCCAGCTCCTCCCTGTGCTGGGGCAGCTCTGCCCCAGGTCTCACCTGATAGGGGCAGAATCCCCCCTTTCCTGCTGGGATCAGCCCAGGACACTTGTGTGATCCATTCCTCATTCCCAAGTCCAAAGCCTTTATCAACACACACACTCAGAGTTATCTCAGGTGAGGCACAAATATCAAAATTTCTCTCCAAGCACCTTCAGTGCCATCCACTACAAATCACGACTTCAAAAGCCTCTTTCATCCTGCACGGCTGCCCCAATAAAAACTCAATCACTTTCCACTGCATACATAATTCCCCTTTGATATTCCTTGGCCAGAACAAAGTTGATCCGCGCCTCTCGTGGTGTCCCAGCTGGAATTAACGCCCACGTCCCCCATGGATCCCCAGGAATGCTGATCCACACTGGCTGCCCTGGCTCCAAGGGTCACCTGCAGCAATTTGTCAGCAGTTCCCTCATCATGAAAAATTTAGAGGCTGCTGAATTTCCAATGACGCTACAGCCCATGGTAAAAGCGGTTACATCAAATATTTTTTTAAGCAGAATGTGCCGTTCTCCCTCATAGCTCTACTCAAAATCACAGGATAGGATAAGATCTTACACCTGAGATGGGCTTCAAATCCCAGGAAGTGAAATTCAGGCAGATCCTGAACTGAGATATTCAGGGAGTGAAATGACAACAGGCCAGCAAGCACTTCAATAAAGGAAACAAAAAATCTGACGCAAATCTGAAGCTTGTCTCAACTCCCTCCCACCACAAAGACTGAAAACCAATTAAAAATGAAACAACAAAAACCAAGCACAGACAGCCCATTAAACACCACAAAACAGCAACACAGACACTCCACTTAAATACTACTCTGCAAATTCAAAAATGTAAAATTCAACACAAAAATACTCTCAATATCCAAATGTACCGAAATTTACATCAGCAGGGCCCTGAGTTTGTTCTCCTAAGAAGTTACTTTGATTTTCAGAGCTCCCTATTGTTGCTCTTAGTCCCAAAAATCCTCATCAAAAGGAGCACTGCAGCCTGCCTGGTCCCCTCACTACAGGAGAGACTCAAACTCGATCAGAGCAGACAGAAACAACATTTCCAACCCACTAAACTTCCCTCACACTGACAATTTAAACTGCAACATATGAGAAAAATCCTTCCGTGCTGAATACCTTTAGAGCTGACAAATTAAACAGTCAGACACTTCGGGATTGAAAAACTCTAGAGACATTTTTAGGTTGAACAGTAAAATGTGTTGCTACCTACACATACATACACATATATTTACAGAGAGATATAGATATAGAGATGTATCAGTATAATAATGTGTATTAAAGAGAAAATGGCAGAAAAACTCTTCCTTCTCACCCTCTCCTTCCTCCTTCCAAACCTCATTAATGCTCAAGTGCCTACAAGAAAATTTATTCCATTTAAATGGCGTTTTTGTCCTATGACCAACCCCATAGAAGAAGAAATCCCCCATACACCATCACATCTTTAAAACACCCCATCCAGCCTTAAAACATGACCTGTGCACTGCATTAGCCAGGAATTTTCCAGAAAAAGCAGTACAGTGACTTCTTTGTCCCACCAGAAATGAAAAAGAATTCCCAACAGATGTGAAGATGAGAACCTGCACCTCTCCCACCCAAATGCCACCATGGGCTTCCAACAAAGCCCTGGCCTCAACTTGGCTTTTAAATGGAAAAAGCCTCCAAGATTGCAGATTTTAAACTCTTTAATAATGCATTTTAATGCAGACTTTTCTGGCCAATTTACTCGGAGCAAGACAGGACAGCCTTTCCCCACCGCCCTGCAGATGTCTGAGCTGGTTTTATTCGGGGTTTTTAACATCAAGAGCTTAATCCATCAAAAACTCAAATAAATAAATGTATTACATGACACAAAGGCGGATAATTGTCCTCTAAATGGATCCTACACATGGTGTGAATTTGGTATTTTATTATTCTATTTCACATTTGTTTCTTCCTGACCATCATCAGTGAAACTCCCCAGCCCAAAGCTGACATAAAATTGATGCTCCAGCACCACATTTATTTACAGCCCAACATGCCAAGGTAAGGAGATGTTTTGTCTCTCTTTAATCACAAAAGAACAATTAAGTCTCAAGCAGTAATAAAGCAAGAGAGAAAAATGGGACTGATGCTTCAAGCAAAGAAGCAAACAACAGGAATAAAGGAAAAAAAGTGAAATTTACATTTCATGTACAGCTTTGCCAGCTTTTTCTTATTCTTTTCAAATATATATATATAGATATATGTAGCCTGGGAATGGAGGAGCTTGATAGAAATATTCACCAATTTCAGCAAGGAACGGAGCTTTGGGAGATATGGCCACAGGTACCCTTAATCTATCCTGTCTGTGATTATCTCCCTCCAAGTCACATGCAGGAAAATAATCCCCTGCAGCATAGAGCACTGATGTGAAAGGAAAGAAAAGCTCAAAGTCACAGCTGAATGGTTAGAGCTGAACCCATTTCAGCAATTTTTTTTTTCCCTTCCACTTCTTGAGACCAAGGCAGCTTAATCTGCATTGATGTCTATGAAGTTTCACTTGAAAAGTTCTTCAGTCTGAGAGAGTTTCCTCTCTCATGAATAGGAGTAAAATGCTCAAATATTTTTATGAAAAAGTTTCTTTTCTTTTTTTACAAAGGAAACTTATGAGACGTTGCCTGAGAACTTGAATACTGCATTTCAGCCAAATTTCAAACCGGTAGCACAGATATTAATCAAAAACTGAGACTGTAAGAAAAAGAAACACCCAGCCAGAAGGCAGAGCAAAACCCACAGGAGGACACGAGAAAACCACAGGAGATGTTCAGGGGATGAGTGGGGCTGATTTGTGTGCACATGACAGGAGAGCAAGAAATCAAATTTAATGCTTATTATTAATAACACAGAATATGTTTTTTTCAATAATTATTTTCATTTTAATGAACACTTTTGCCACCTCCTCCCACTCCTCAATTTCTCTGTGTTTTGCTGTCCACGACCCTGCTCCCCTTCATTAATCCATTTAATTCCAGCACTAGTTCAGGTACACATTTGCTTCATTAACTCACTGCTGGAGCAGGCCAGTACCCAGACCCATGTGATGAAGAGGAAAGTTCATCTCAGTTTTGTACAATCTAGATATTATAATTATTATTATTATTATTATTGTTTGGGTATCTTTGTTCCTTGTGTCTTCAGGAAATGAGTCTCAGCATAAGACCGTAATTTGGAAAAAGCAGAAGTTGGAGGTTAAATTCCACTGAGTTTTCTTCCACTGACACCAAAAGATGAATGTTACAGCCCATCCCAAGATTAATGCATGCAAATATGGCTCAACCACCAAAAGCAGCAAAGAACGAACCAGATTTTTCAACCAAACAACAGTGGAACATCTCTTTTATTCTTCCCATGTAATGAGGCCTCACTTTCAGGGAGAAAAAAAACCACCACCAAGTATTTAAATTACTTAACAAGATCTCTTTAAATATCACTACAAGGTTAGATGTGATAACGACTCCATTGGCTTTGCCAGGCAAGTTTAACAGCCTTGGTTTAAAAAAAAAAAACCACCAAAAACCCAAACAAAACTGGAGCAGCAGAGTTACACTGAGATAACATTCAGTGGTGATGAACCTAAGAGTATCTAAAGAACTAAAAAAAATCAATTTCTTGACTTAGGAACCAAATTCAAATTGGGAAATCTCTGTCTGACAAAGGTCTGAAAAACACAGAAGGAAAAGAAGATGGGGAGAGAGGTTAATTGGTTTGTACTGAAAGTACCAAGACACAGAATGCCCTGGCATTCTGCCCTGGCAGGAAAACAAATCTGCAGCAGGGTGATGCAAAGAGAGCCCATGGAGGGGGATGGAAAAACAAGCACAAACTTAAATTTTGAGGTTCAGGAGCTTTACTTCATCATGATGATAATAATAATAATATTGTTGTGAAGTTAATTATGGCACCAAAGCGAGTTTGAAGTACAACTCCAGAAAAGGTACACAGGGAGCTTAACTATCCAAAAAGCCTCACTTCCCAAATATCACTTTCCTTCAGAGAGCAACAATTCTTTTGCACCATGTCTAACAGGAAAGCAGCAGCAGCCCCAGGCCTGAGAAGATGCTGTTTTTCTTTCAGATCTCCAAGGTTCACTTCATGTCTTAATGCACTTGGCGTTGCTCTCGCCATTAATCGTGTAGTGCAGACCAAGAGAAAGTGCTTTTCCAGAAATGACCTCAAACTAAATTCATAATTCTTTAAAAACCAATAAACCCACTGAACCAGAGAGCTCAGCCCTTCTGCAGTGGGCCACAGGCACACAAAGCTGCTCTATTCCCTTCAGCAAGATCCACTAGCACCTTGATTTAAAGCACAGTGTGAAACTGTTTATTTGGTTTAACAGCAGTCCTGTGCTTTGAGCCAGCAAAGGAAGGAAGAGGCCAGAAGACACCAGAGGTCCTTTATAAACAGAGACTAGAGATGTGCTACATAAATTCAATCCACCACTAACTCTGGATTTTTCCGTGCTGAAGCACAGTCCTACCTAACACTTCTTCCTAAACCTCTCAGATTTAGGGGCAGCATCCCTTAACTCTTCCCAGATGTTCCCAGAGAACTCCGGACTGTCTGCATTTCGTTTTTCTGGAGTTACCATCATCAGAAGGGAAGATGCTCCTGAAGAATGGATATTTGTGTGTGTCAACGCATATATTGGATGGGTTCTCATCCTTCTCACAGGGAGAAGTTATTCTGAGCTGAACGTGGAATCTGAGCAGTCACATCTGTTACACAGGGTCTGAAAGATGCTGCAGCTGCTAAAATATCTGGGACACTTCTGCATCTCTCATCGTACAGGAGAGCGAAGGTGAGAGCCAGAGCCTTGAAGAACACATTGTGCCTGGCTTGAAGTGGTGCCATTAATGCAAGAACAAAGTATAAACTCATCTACAGAAAAGCCTTGCACAAGAGTACTTGAAGCTGTGCCTGCAATGTGCGTTTTAACTCATAAAAAAGAATTTTAATTCTACAAAGGCTTTCGGAGCCTTTAGCTTTTTTATTTTTTTGACTAAACAGACCATTAAATTCACCTGCCCACAATGAATCAGAGAAGCAGGATTTTTTCAAAGCCTAATATTAAAGGAGACTTTCAAGACTTCTTTCACTTTCCTGTAATGTTAATTGGATCTCCATATATTGGACATTGTGGAGAGGAAGAACACAAGCACAGAGCTTTGCCAGCTGATGATAAAGCCTTGCTGGGATTTTGTTTCTACAAGTACCAACCCCTTTTAGCCAGAAAAGTCTCAGGTATGTAAAACACATCCCAGTGAAACAAAGGGCTGGGTTTTTTAGAAATCCTCCACACAATGCAAAGAGAACTCAGGGAATTTATCAGAATAATGCATCCCTCAGGAGGGTTTGCAAGGAACCAGATAAATAAAAAATAACAGGAGTGCCCAGAACTGCAATTTCCTGGACTGGAGAGAGGCCCTGGCACAGGGTGCCCAGGCAGCTGTGGCTGCCCCTGGATCCCTGGCAGTGCCCAAGGCCAGGCTGGACCTGGGCTGGAGCACCCTGGGACAGTGAAGGTCCCTGCCCATGGAATGATCTTTAAGGTCTCTTCCAACCCCAACCATTCTGGGATTCTCTCTAAGTTCATTACGAGTTAAACTTTACAAAAGGAAGGAGTAAATGGCTTTTCCATCAGTGCAACATTAACCTTTCTTTTGTAAGAAAACCACATCAGCTCTCTGCTGCCATCCCTGCTTGTGTATCAGCCTCTTTTCACAGGTGCCATTTAACCAGTTCAAATCACTTTGCATAGGAATAAATCAATCTGGGAATGGAATGTCCATTACCACCTTTAATTAGGCTTATTGGACAAGCTGCTGAGCCTTTTGGAAAAGAAAAATGTGGATCTTTACCAATCCAGAATTAAAAGAAATTTGCATTAGAATTACAGGCACTTAACTGCGTGCAGTGCTTATTCTAGGGAATAATGCACTTCCAATTCTTCTGAAAATACGGAGGAACTGGTGATTCCTCTCTCCCTGCTGCAGGGAGCCAAGGGCTGGGAAGATGGCCTTTGTTCCAATATTGTAAAGGGGCATCAGGACAGAGGAGGCTATTTTCCTTCTCCTGATTTTCCTAGGTTACCTGAACATTAAAAAAAAAAAAAAGTAATTTTTAAGTTCCGCATGTTGTATATTTCAAATAAAAATTCCAAGCTTGGTTCTCTTAATAATGTCACTCTAAACTATTTTCTGCTGGACTGAGAACATCCTCAGACACCAAAGAGAAGTATGTCGATGTCATTAGGGATAAATTTGAGACATAGATATAATTTTTTCATGGAAACACCTGAAGTGACAATGCCCAAGGTTCTCAAAAAGGCAGCAGGTACCAGGTGAGGAATTAAAGGATTCAATAACCCAGATCAGAACTGGTGCTATTCTGCATTAAGAATCAAGCGTCCATCTCAGAACAAGAACAGACTGGAGAAAAGTCCAGATTTAATCCCAAACCTCAGCACTGTTTTTGATCAGTTTCACACATTTTACTGTTGTGTTTTCATTTTGTATCCACAACTCTGCAAAGGTCTGGGAGCTTTTTGTTCTTTCAGGGTGACACAGAAGCAGGAGGAGATAACTATGCAGGTTATCAAAATCTGTAACATCAGGATGTTCAGGTGATGGGGAAGAGAGGACTCTTAAAAGAGCTCAACAGGAGGAAGCACGAGGTGCTGGAGCTTTGCAACTTCCTTAAGCTGCTTAGCTCCAGATAAGGAGCTTATGCAACTTTCTAACTCTGGAGAACATCCAACAACTGATGGCAACAGTGTTCACGTTACGTTACACTTGGGACAGGCACTTCAGGAGTCATTCTGCCCTCCGACCAAGGAAAGAAGCAAAAAACCCAAGTCCCTCCCAAAAAAAAATCTGTCCAGGAAAGTCAGGTAGTTTATAGAGGAGATGAGTTCCATGTTTGTTTTCCTTGATGTTTCCCTTGCATGGCTTGGGGTAAATTACACTCAGGACACACACTTCAGGAGTTAATTCTGCCCTCTGAGCAAGGAAAGAAGCGAAAAACCCAAGTTCCCTCCCCCAAAAATTCTGTCCAGGAAAAGTCAGGTAGAGTTTAGTAGAGATGAGTTCCATGCTTATTTTCCTTGATGTTTCCCTTGCATGGCTTGAGGTAAGTTACACTAAGGACAGACACTTCAGGACTCATTCTGCCCTCTGACCAAGGAAAGAAGCAAAAAACCTCAATTTCCCCCCAAAAAATCTGTCCAGGAAAAGTCAGGTAGAGTTTAGTAGAGAAGATGAGTTCCATGTTTGTTTTCCTTGATGTTTCCCTTGCATGGCTTAGGGAATGGCACAGCAAGCCCAGTTCTGAGGCAGAGATTATTTCACATTTTTAACTGGAGCCTGACTGTGAAGAAGCTGCTCTGTGCTGGTACTTCTGCAAGCAGAACTTCAGAGAGGAGAATAAATACTGCAGCCACTCACACCTACTGAGGGCTGTTCAGATTCTTCATGAAAATAAACCTGGAAACAAACCCACAATGGGCCTCCTCAAGGGTATTTATGGGACAGGATGGGGACAAGGTCGAACCTGAAGGATTTACAAGAGGCTTGATTAAATTCCATCCAAGGAACTGAATGAGTAACAAACAGGAGAGAAACTCCAGTGCTCTTGGCAGGTGTTGAGGAAAGCTCAAAAACAGCTTGGAAAAGTCTTTTTTTTCATCTCAGTGCCTCCTAGAGAAGCACAAACACCACCAGGACCATTTCCAGTGGTGTCACACACCAGGTCAGGGCTCAGGGGTGGCACCACTCCCCTGTCCCACCAGGGTCTCCCAGGGCTGTGCTTCTGAAAAGAATGGGGCTTTTCCTCATCGAGGTCACTCATTTCAGCTGTTCTGTAGGAGTTCAGACCTGCAGAACAACTTTCCAATCTCCAAGTGCACCTGATGAAATACTGGAATATTCTAAGCTCAGGATTTTAGTGTGTGAAGCACAGTTCTGCGGCAGGGAAGAACCTGCTACAGAAAAAAAAAGCACCAAGCAGAATCCACAATCTCTTATTCCAAGAGAAGAGGGCACGAAACTCCACTTATCCTTCATTTAACAGTGGCAGAAGAACAGCACTGTCAGATGTAACACCTCTTCTGTTTACATTTGAAGCTTCTCAAGGAAAAGAGATGCTCAAGGAGCCTATAAACCACAGCTTTTAAAGCATTACAAACACTGCTCTCCACCAGGGCCACAGAGATTTTTATTTTCTTCAGCAACAGCAAAAATAGTCAATGTGAGACTCAAAGTCGAACAGCTACAAAAATTACAGTGAGAAATTGAAGCACTGCAAGATCTGTAAACAGATTAAGCTCCACAAGTAAAAGGAAAACCACCATGTGTATGGAACCACTTCAGGAACTGCATTTGACTCCACAAACTGTTTGCCAGCCCTCTCTAAGGCTTTGTTGCTTTTTCCACTGTAATTTCAGCAGGATTTTTATGCCAGGAAAGATGTGACACAATCTATGAGAGGAATAGTGCTGTGTGAGAATGCAGCCCCTCAAAAATGGGGGAGAAGAAGAAAATAATTCCAGTTTACATTAATTTAGCTCCTTCTAGGATAAAAGCTAACTCTTGCTTAGTCAAGAGCAGAAAACAAACAAGTCCATGCCCAAGAATGGGAAGGGTTACACAGGAGCAGCTGCCTCTCACCTTGTCCAGAAGGATAAAAACCATTCAAGAGCATCTCCCCTGCAGGCACAAACTCCTGAGGGCTGTGAATGCAGCTCTGGGCTAACACAGGTCCAGGAAAGCTGGAATTCAACTCCAACACACAAAACTAAAGTTTCCAGCATGAATTTAACCACCCAACTTCCACCACTTTTAGCAGGAAGTGAATCGAGGAACATCTTCCCTCTTTCAGGATCAATGATCCGATCTGGAGTCTAAAACAACAAAACATTTTCTGTGGGGTGGAAAGCTCCGTGTGCAAACAATGCTTTTCACACACAAACAAAACAGCTCTGCAGCATCCAGAAATCTTTATCCAAAGGAGGTGCACACTGCTAAAATGTGCACTTAAATGCTCAACTGAAGGACTACAAACCATAAAAACCTGGGGTCTTCTACTGATCCTACCAGTGGAAAGGAATGCACCTATGCTAATGGTTCTTCATCCTGTTCCTTTATAAGAAGTGAAAACAAGGTCTCTGTTATTATTTAATTGCCCACAGCCTGTTCCTAGAGCACACAAACTGCACAGGTAAAGAGGGGCTGGTGGTCAGGCAGTGACCTGGCAGAAATGTTCCCAATTACACCCTGCTTTATAAATTACCCTGGCAAAGCAAACATGCATCTACAGCCTTTTCTTTTTATTGTCATTTACAACCTACACCAACACACTGGGCTGAGATGTTAAATAAATAACCCAGGGTGCTGCAGAGAGCTCTCCTCCCACTCTGCTTTGCCCACACAACAATCTGCACCACACTCGCAGCAGCAGGCACCAAAAATCTCCTCTCAGGATGCTGATATTTTAGTCATGAGCTTTTGATGTGCAAACTGCACCACCCAGGGCCACACCAAGGGCTATTACCTGCTCCAGCACCTCATAAAAATCAAGTATTCCCCCCACTCTGGCAAAAACAGACGCTGTTTTCATGGGTTTAGGAACCAGCCAGCAGGACAGATGGACAGGTGGGACAGACACATCCGGGTGACTGCACTGAGCTCTAGGAGTCAGGATAAAATCAAAACATTTTGCAATATCCAGGGAAATAAACGGCGCTTTCTGCAACAACCATACGGGCTGGATTTCTGGTTTCTCCCCTATAAAATACTCCACGGTAATATGTCATTAGAACAGGATTTTTCATCTTGCACACTTTCCCAGGAATGCTCAGAGATGCCAACTCCAACAAATGGAATGTCTTCGAACGCAGAGACGCGTGATCCTTCTGCAAATGAACTATGAAAATCTGTATGCTCGCAAGCTGAACAGAATTTATCATTTACTGATCCACCCTGGATTGGATTAGACAGGAATTGCTCCTTATGTAGTCAAGTACTGCAGTACACTGGAAATTACTGTCCTGACCTCAGCACAAGCAAAAGGGAGGCTGGACACGCTTCACATTAAGCCAGACTGAGGAAAACCAGTTGATTTCCCCCCACCAGTTTACTCCAACAAGAGGTTTACAGCTACAAGCAGCTGTAATTTATTGTATTTTACATTTCACAAAAGGCCTGAACATGTTGAGCAGTAATACTCTTCAGAATTGTCAAGGCCTATTGAATGAAATATGCTTCCCACATCAGGAACATGGCACTGTGATTTCAGCAGTGTGAGAAAAGCAGTAGGATTATTTTTTTTTAAAGAGTCAGTCACAAAAAACAGGAATAGTGAGAGGAGTGTTTTTAGAATAGTTAATACCAGGGTAGCTCATTACTACCTATAATATTGGTGGAAAAGGAATCTGGATTTAACCATAAATTTTAAACGAGATTTAAACCACTGTTCCAAAACTACAGTCAAATTCAAGACTTCCCATTTCTCTGTTAAAATTGAATGTACAAGTGTGTCTTTCCTCATAAATATATCTCAAACCTAAAGGAATAGGATATAGGAATAAATCTATAGAACAGGCAGGAGACCTGCCCATACCTGGAGCCTCTTGCTCTTGTGTCCATCACCCTCACACAGAACAGCTCTGGGCTCCACAGCTTCCTCTGTGCACTTCCCATGCGACTTCCCAGGGTTAAAAACTGCTTTAATTAGTTTTCTTCATTGAAACCCGGTGTGGAGGGATTAATCTGTGACAGCTGAACCAGTTCAGCCATTCTGGACTGTTCTGCAAATAAGCTGGGATCAGGAAAGCAGAGGCAGCTGCTCACACACCTGTGAGGGGCCTGCAGGAGCCCTGCTCCATCCTCAGCAGCTGGAATTGCAGAGTATCAGGGAGCACCAGGCTCCCCTGGGAGGTTGGTGGCACTGCCTTGTCAGTCAGATTTCACTTGCACAAAGATTTTTTTTTTTTCCCAGCTCCTTCCTGCTCCCACCTATTCACTCCTTGCCATCACAGCCAGTGCTTACCCCTCAAACTGCAGCTCAGAAATGCATGATTTGGATTTTCCAGCAAGCAAGAAGTGCTGACAGAAAGAACCTCCCAGACAAGCCTGGTCATCCCTGCTTTTTTCTTCCTATTGCCACTCACTCCTGATTTTAGTATTTTGTTCATTATTTCCCATATACGTTTAAAAAATACATCCCTGAACAAGCCTGGCATGCAGCTTAACCTAGAGTTCAAGTTTCTCTTGCAAAACACAGCAGTCAATACTTTGGAAAGTTTCTTGGTTTTGGTCATAAAGACCAAAATAAATAGATCTTGATAAAGATCAAGACCATAAGGTCTTGGTTTTTGCACTCACAATACTGATATTCTTTCCCCTCGTGTAAAACACGCACGTTGAGGACAGCTAAAAATCAGGATTGATTCTTGCGTGTGTCAGTGGCACCAGTAAGGTAATCCTGCCCAACCAGCTCCCACCCAAGGCTATTGCTGGATCATTCCCCATCAGGAATGGGCTCATCTCCCTCCGAAGCATCCAACAAAATGGTGCTTGGATTTGAGTTCAGCACAGCCAGGCACCATGCTGGACTGCCACATCTCATTTTCTGGGTGCCCCCCAGCCTGGCAGCTCTGCAGTCCAGATTTTAAGCACTCCATGATTCAGTCAAACACAGATAAAGTTCCTCCTGCATGCAGTCAGGATTAAGAAAACACTAAAATACACGCCAAGGTTGCAAACCCTGGCTGTTCCCATTAAATGAGTTTCTCCAGAAGAGAGCACGAGCTGCAGGTGGGATTGGCCAGGGCTGAGCACAACTTCAGAAGCTCCCACTGCTGCTTCCCCCAGCTGGAAGTGCAACATCTCTGCCAGTTAATTAATTATTCTTTACATTAATTAACAGATAAATTTTCTGAGAGAAAAATACCTGGATGTCACAAATTGAGAAAAACTCCCACATCAGCTATGCCAAATTCAAGTATTAATTATTTTAATGAATATTATTGTACTTTATTGCATTTTAAAAGTCAAACTTTAGGGGTATAAAACTAACTGCTCTTTAAAAACAAAGCCAATGCTATAAACACTGTGACCTGCACTTCAATTGGTATTTTCTCACACCAAATTTCAACACGCAGATTTTAACTTTACACTAATAAAATACCAATTAACTCCATTATTTCAGCTGCTCACCACCTTCACTCTTCACTCAATCAAGAAGACTGAGAATCCATCAGATTTTTGAACTCCTGCCACTTCCCCTCACTCTGTATTAAGACTTTTCTTTGTATTAGCACATTAAAAAAAAAATAAATCTATATACAGTAAATTTCAGTTGACTGTAATCAAAGTTTTCTTCCCCCTTCCCACTTTTGTTATCTCAACAGTGCTCTCCTGGACACACTTCTGTTTGAAAGGGCATCAACTCTGATTTGGTTTTCATCTGTCTCAGTGGACAAGAGAACTGTGTGGCTTTTTGAGCTCCAAACCAGAAAATCCTTCTCAGCTTATGCAAACCTGCAGCCTTTGCCTAATCCTTTCCTGATGTATCCTGATTATCACTGACAATTATCTTTTTTCCTGTAATTCCTTTTCCTACATCACATCCTATAAAAAGTGGACCATCAAATCTCCACTGAAAAGTCTGGGCTACAATTCTAACCAGCTTCACTAAATAAAAGTGGAGATGTTGGCACAGGAGGGAACTACAGCTCTTCCAATTTTGTTTTTCTGCATTCCAGTTGTTCTTCAGTGGGATAATCACTGACTGAACTGTCCCTGGTTTGGCTGAGGGAGGGAAACTTCAGCTGTAGAGCTGCAGAACAAAAACAAATGAAAATACCTGAAAAAAGAATTGTTGTCCCTGAAGATATATTTAAGGACAACAGCAACAGAGCACCAAGGCCAAGTCCATTTCCAGAGCCATTTCCATTCAGTTTTGAAGAACCAAAACATTAAGTTCCTAAACTTCCTCAAACAAAAGTTAACTTCAGAGTATCCTTCTGTTTAATCCATCTTCATCCATGCACAACAGGAGCTCAAGCACTGCTTGAACCACACAAGCCCCTTGTAAAAGTCATTTCTCATCCCTTGTATCTCCAGTAGTGTTCAGTGCATGCATCCCGTGGGACTCTAATCCACTGTTCCCTGGTTTCCCCACAGGAACTGGGAGGGAAGCACAAGAAGACAGACCCAGCTCCAAGCTGAGCACCAAGGATGAAAAATTTACAGATGAACAAACTTGCCATTTTCCTTGGTTTTCTAGTAAACCAAGACCAGGCTTGTAATTATTTCTCAAAAGTCACCCAAAGTCAGGAGGATACTGTCACCCCCAGCCCCTAACCACAAATACCTTCCCTGTCCCTGCAGGCTTGCTGGCTCCTCAGACACTCCTCACACCATTCTGAATACACAAAAAAATCTTGTTTGCAGACTGCAGTTAATCTGTGTCTTCTGGTATCAAAGTAAATCCTGATAATCACTTCCATACATACAAAACCACTGGCTTATGTCACTTGTAAGGCTCAGCCTCTTCCAGGAAGAACAGTAAAAAAGATTGAATCTATTTGCAGGAACCTCCCGCTGCTGTACCACAACAACATTAAGATGTTCTTGTGGTATTGCAGCGGGGAAAATTCCCACAAGAAACCACCACAACAACATAAACATAAACAACATCAAGGACAGCGAGGCTTGCTCAGAAAAAACAAACAACCAAACCCGCCGCCCCTGCACAAGTGGTTGGAAGCATTTGTTTGTGGGTGGAAACTCCAACAGAAGCATCAGAGAGAAGTGACAGGAAAATATGGCATCGCTCCTTAGCTACGGTGACGTGATCTTTAGGAATTTAAAGAACAAGTTGTTTAGGCAGGTCCATGTATCACATCCAGCTCAAGGATTTGCAGGGTGTGCAGCCAGCTGGATGCACGCTCGGATTTCTGGACAAGACCCCAACTTAGGTCACCAGCATTGGGGCTGAGTGAGTGCCAGAGCTACAGGAATCACCAACCAGAGCTTGGCACCACCCCACAGCAGCTCCAAACCCCAAAAATCCAGTGGTTTAACTTCCTTAACACAGAAGAAAACCAAGCTTCAGATCAGCTAGACAACCTGTTCTATTCATTGAGGTGCCATCCACAAAACCGACTCTGGAAAATCCCCATCACCAGATCCTGTGCTCCGAGCAGCACCTCCCACTGCTTTATTCCCAGAAAACACCACAGCTTCCAGCTCCAAACCTGCAGCTCATCCCTGCCCTGCAGTGCAAGGCAAGGCTGGAGCTAGAGAGAGAAGCAGAAGGACTGTGGATGCTGTAGGAGCCCTGAGGAGCAGGGGAGAGGCAGCGTGGCAGGACAGAGCTCACAGCACTCGGTGCCTTCAGCTGCAGCCCCAACACCAACCCGGCAGCATTTTGGCAAGAGTTAAACACCTGCACCAGCCATTCCCCTCGAATGCTTTCACAAACGCATTTGCCAGATTACTATGGGAAGGCTCTTGCATAATAAACAACTTTCTGGAACAATTCCACATGGGGTAGCAACACACTTTCAGTGCTTACAAGTTCAGTATTTCCACTCCTGATTTTAGTATTTTGTTCGTTATTTCCCACATACATTTAAAAAATGCATCACTGAACAAGCCTGGCATGCAGCTTAACCTAGAGTTCAAGTTTCTCTCGCAAAACACAGCAGTCAATACTTTGGAAAGTTTCTTGGTTTTGGTCATAAAGACCAAAATAAATAGATCTTGATAAAGATCAAGACCGTAAGGTTTTGGTTTTTGCACTCACAATACTGATATTCTTTCCCCTCGTGTAAAACACGCACGTTGAGGACAGCTAAAAATCAGGATTGATTCTGTGCGTGTGTCAGTGGCACCAGTAAGGTAATCCTGCCTAACCAGCTCCCACCCAAGGCTATTGCTGGATCATTCCCCATCAGGAATGGGCTCATCTCCCTTCGAGGCATCCAACAAAATGGTGCTTGGATTTGGGTTCGGCACAGCCAGGCACCACGCCGGACTGACAACAAGGTCACACACACATCACGATGCTGGGGACGCCAGCAGCTCGCAGGCAGCCACAAACATAAAGTTGCAAGAGAGAAGGCAGAGCAGTGGCTAGAGAAGGAGAAGGAGCAGCAGAGCAGTGGCTAGAGAAGGAGAAGGAGCAGCAGAGCAGGCGAACCCCGCCGAGGCTGTTCGGGAGCGGAGGCAGCAGCCACCGACACCGCTAAACTTGGCGGCCAGCTCGGGCTGCTGTGCCCCGGCTGCCGGCGAAGTTCCGCGGTAGCCACGATTCCGTCAAACCCGAAGGGCCGCGAGGGACGTGCAGAAAGAGCGAAATTCTCATTCGAGAGGAAAAGGGAAAAGCTTTTCCACAAGCCTTCCCTGGCGTGGTGCGGGGGTTGTTTCCAGCCAACACGGCACAGCCCCACCGACACCAGAGCTGCGGGCGAGCTCGTACGCGCCTTCTCGCATTTAGAGACAAATAGCACTTGATTAAAAGCAAAGCCAGAGCCGCCCAGCTGTAAAACTTGAGCAACTCCAGACTCAGAACAATTCTAAGGGGGTAAAAAAGCCCAAACCCCGTGCAAACGCTCAGACCAACAGCAGCCGCACGCTCCGGCGCCAGAGCCGGGGCGCATCCCCGACCCTCGGGGGAGCCACGGGCGCCCGGCGGAGCCCTGGCCCCCGGGACAGGCGGATCGGGAGGGGACAGCAGCTCCCTGCAGGCAGGAGAGGAGCCTCGCAAATGCCGCCAGCGAGGATTACCCAGGCGGGCAGCGGCACGTACCGAGAACTGCATCTCCCAGCCCGGCAGGGACCCTCCAGCGGCACCGGGAGCCCGGCTCGGAGCCGTCTCCGTGTCCCGGTGCCGTCTCCGCGTCCCGGTGCTCGCTCCCCCAGCCCGGCTCCCCCGCTCCATCCCCCCTGAGGGATGCGGGGGGCTCGGCGCTCCCCTCAGCCGCTGCCCAACTTTGTTCCCCGAAGTTGCCCACCTGCAGCCGAACCTTTTCCAGCCGCCGCAGCGCTGCCCTTCCCCGCGGAGCCAGCGCCGTAATCCTGCGGCTCCCGCGGCTCCCGGCGCCTCTTCTGGAGCGGCGCTGGCCGCGCTGCCGGCGGCGGGGCGGGCCCGGCGCGATCTCCCGCCCACCGCTCCTCACGGCTCCTGACGGCTCCTCGCCGCCCCGGGGCTGGACAGCCCAGCCCGGTATGGCCCAGCCCAGCCCGGTACAGCTCAGCCCAGCCCCTCCGGACACAGCAGGGCCCGCTGGCGCCGGGGATGCTCCGCTGGCGGCGGCCGCGGTTCCCCCGAGAGCCCCGCTGGACCCACCCGCTCAGGGTGGATGCGCTGCCGGGGAAAGTTGAGGCGTTATGGCTTAAATAAAAACTCCATCTCGTTTCTGGGCTGGAAGCCCAGGGAAAGAGTCAGGTTCACGTAGGTCGCTGTGCAGGAGCCGTGTGGAGGTTTTATTGGATCTGGCTCTGGCTGATCGCAGCATTAGAGCTGTGTGGTGTAATTAAGGCTGAGCAGAATTCCTTTAAGTCCCTTTTTTTTTTTTTTTTTTTCCTAGCAGGTAGTACTAAATTTCCTGAAACCTGTATTATCTTTCAGCATCCCAAAGCACAGTGAAGTGTGTGTTATAATGAAGTGTGCATTAGCTCCCAGTGCCTCAGTTGAAATCGAATTTTGACAAGGATGATTTTGTCTTCAGAGCCACAGTGATGATGTAAGAGAGTCAATCATAGCACCACAAAGTGGTTTGGGTGGAAAGGGACCTTAAATCCCACCCAGTGTCACCCTTGCCATGGTAGGGCCACCTCCCACTGTCCCAGAGTTTTCCAAGCCCCAATGTCCAACCTGGCCTTGGGCACTGCCAGGGATCCAGGGGCAGCCACAGCTGCTCTGGGCACCCTGTGCCAGGGCGTGCCCACCCTCACAGGGAACAATTTTTTCCCAATATCCCATCTAAATCCACTCTCTGTCAGTCTGAAGCCATTCCTTGTGTCCTGTCACTCCATCCCTTGTCAATTCTCTCTCTTATGTTTCTTGTAGCTCCTTCAGGTCCTGGCAGGCCACACTGAGATGACCCCAGAGCTTCTCCTCTCCAGCTGAACAATCCCAGCTGTGCCAGCCTTTCCTCCCAGCAGAGCTGCTCCATCCCTCTGCCCATCCTGGATCCTCCTCTGGGCTCTCTGCAGCAGCTCCAGCTCCTCCCTGTGCTGGGACCTTCCCAGAGGAGAGAAAGTACTTGATGGCTGTCCTTTAGGACACAGAGGAGTTCTGGACAGGGTGGCTATGCTTTGCTGTCAGGGCATAAGGAGGAAGGACGTGAGGAAAACAATTTGCTTCTTCAGCGAATAAGATTTAAGTCACTGCCACCTCCGTTTCCCTTTCTGTCCAGTTGTGTCATGAATTATTGAAATGTGCTGCCTGAGAAACAATGACATCTCCTCTGGGGATAGGGGAGACTTGACACAGCATCTGTTGCCCCAGACTTGGTGTAGGAGCCCTGACTTGAAGAGATGTCCTCACTTTTCCATGCATGTGCAGGTCTATAATTAAGAAATGTCCAGCACCGAAGTGTAGCCACTTCTGTAATGAAATGTGGAACTGGTCTGAAGAAGGGATGTCAAAAAATAAATTAGCTCAGAAAAACAAGATGCATTTTTAATTGGCAGAGTGTGATCAAATAGGACTCGTAGAGATGATAGAATTACAGGGATTTAATGAGTTACCACAGAGGTTTGTCCCAGCAAGGTCCAGCTCAGCCCTGGCACGGAGCAGGAGGTTCCTCTCAGCCTGTTTGGAGCTGATGTAGCACAGTCTGATAACCCCACCACATCTCTGAAACTCCACTTTGGGCTTTTGCCTGGCAGATAATACTAAATTTCAGTTATTATTGCACAAAGTCTTGGCTAGGACTGGGGTCATGCCTTGGTTCCCCAGCAAGCCCCAGCTCAGGTAGGAGTGTGGTGGCTGTGAGCTCCTGTGTGGGGCAGTGCTTGGGCAACCTGGGGCAGGAGCAAAGCCCAGATGCAGATTTGGCTGTGGGGCAGTGCCTGAGCGAACTGGGGCAGGAGCAAAGCCCAAATGCAGATTTGGCTGTGGGGCAGTGCCTGAGCAACCTGGGGCAGGAGCAAAGCCCAAATGCAGATTTAGCTGTGGGGCATTGCCTGAGCAAACTGGGGCAGGAGCAAAGCCCAGATGCAGATTTGGCTGTGGGGCATTGCCTGAGCAACCTGGGGCAGGAGCAAAGCCCAAGTGCAGATTTGGCTGTGGGGCAGTGCCTGAGCAACCTGGGGCAGGAGCAAAGCCCAGATGCAGATTTGGCTGTGGGGCAGTGCCTGAGTGAACTGGGGCAGGAGCAAAGCCCAAATGCAGATTTGGCCTCCTCAGAGCTCTGCTGGTCACGTATTCACAACACCCGAGCCTTATGAGAGCTGACAAGGTCGGGGACCTGTGGCACAGCTCTCCACATGGAAATAGCAGCTTTAGCTGTGCAAGGCCAGCGTGAGAAGGATAGCCTGTATTTTTATGCTTGACCGACCCCAGAGGCTGTTGGAATTTTGAAAATGCATCCTGCAGCTTGCCTTGCCTGGTGTCCTTTGTCACCTCCAGCCCAGTCCCATCTTTGGACTCCTTTGACCAACTAATATATTTTTTCAATTTCAGTTAAGTCAAGTAGTTCAAATTCCTATCATAGGTATCAAGTTAGGCCACATAAAAGATGCTTTTATTTTAAGTTTGTCAGAGAGGCACTTTAGGAGATTGTGAGGTTGAAAAGATGACTCTAATCTTTAAGATGACAACTTAAAAAGGACAAAACTCACTCTTCCCCTCACTTATTTTCCAGCAAATCAGACATGCAGAAATAGTGGGTTTGTAAGTGTTTTCCCTGTATTCATTTCAGAAAACACAGCAAAGCTGCAGTATCACCATGTCCTCACTGAAGGGAAACAATTTGCAGACAGTGAATTCTCTGAGGTTACCTGAAATGTTTTCACACAGCCCCTGAGCCTGTGCTGCCCTTCTGCCGTCTGGGGCTTCTGAACCTGCTGCAATATTCACATTTAATAATAACAACTTAATTGCCAGTTTCATGCTCCTTCCAGCTAATGATTTTTTTTTTTTCATTTCCACTTGTCATTCAGACATCACTGTCGACAGCTCTCTGAAATTACATGTGAAGAACAGCAATGCTTCGGCTCTAGTGTTGTCTAATTAATGCTTCCTAAGAATCAAAGTGGGAAAAAAAAGCCCTGCACAGGTGTAAGTGGGTACATAAAGATCATATTTAAACTTCCCAATTAATAATTTGTTTTGAAGACCTGGTTTAACCTTGTCCATCCTGATGGCAGCTGGTGTAGACCTAAAATATCAACTGAGCTCCTGCTCCTGTTATAACTACACCCTCTCACTGCTCTCTGCTTTAGTTGCTGTGTCCATTTCCAAGCAATTTTTCCACGTTCATGTTTTCACCACATGGGTTGCCCATATAACTTTTGTGTCTTTCATTGACAAACCTTGTTTTTCAAATTTTAGATGGGAATTTAGCCACCAGTAACAAGCAGCCTCAGATACACCATAAATTCCTCCAGAAGAAAATCAATCAGTGCTTCTCTCCCAGCTGCTTTAGCTTTTGAAGTGTTTCTCTTACCACTGGCAGAAATACCAAGGAAGTCACCTCAAGCTTAAGCTGAACTTGGTTTGTAAAACATCTCTAGGACATTGCCAAAGTGGGATCTTGCCAATGGGGCTCAATGGACCATTAGTCTGCTCTTACCACTGACAATCGCTATCAGTTTCAATTAACTGAAACAGCCACTAGGAAGAAGAATATTAAAAATAAATTTAAAACTTGTTGAAAATTTAGTTTCCAGTCCTTCTAGGTGTAAAGGTTAGAGCAGCCCACCTTTTCCAATCACACTTTCAGGCGTAAGAGTGTCAGTGGCGAAATTATATGGACAAAATATAGGATGCAGTTAAAGGAGTAGAAAATCAACTCCTTCCTGTTATACTTATGAGATTCTTATTTAAAGAGAAGTGCTTAATGTCAGTTTAATCTTCCTAATTTTTAAGTGACGCTTCCCTCCTTAAGCTGACACTGATACCAACTAATCTGAGGCCTTGATCTGCAGGCACAGTTAGGAGAGTGTGCATTGCTTTCAAGATCGAGGTCAGCTGTAAAAACTGAGGGTTTTTTGGGGGTATCTGTATCACAAGGCAAGGGGGGTTCCTTGGTGTGGTGGTGCCACAGGATGAGCTGCATTCACTGCCTTGCCTGGCCCATGGTCACCAATAGTGACCCCAACATCAACCACATTCCTCGTGCCCATGCCAGCTGGATTTTGCCCTCCCTTTGGATAATCCTGCTCTCCACGAGCCTGGGAGGTGTTACCTTAAAATAATTCTGTTCTCAGAAGCAGCCAGCACAGCTCTGGTCCAATTTCACTGAATTCAATGTAACACTTCCTTTGGCGTCGAAGCCAATTGATTAAATCACCGAGCATCTTAAAATTCCCATTTCATTGCCTCCATGAGCTGCTGCTCGTGCTAATAAACGGAGAGTGCAACTGGTGTTGGGAGCAGCAGGAGGGAAGGGCCGGAGGGGGGAGCCTTAATGAGAGGCCCTGGCTCTATGAAGGAAATTAATTCTGTGGCTGGATTAAAGTGCAGCCCTGGAAGCCTCACTTTGCCCTGACAGGGCCTGCATTAAGGGTTTACACCTCTGTAATAACCCCAGTGGTGTTCTGTGGATGCAAACGTCCTTAATGCAGGCAGGACCTGCAGCAGGCCCCCGTGACTGTTCCAAAAGCCATCAAAGAAAGTGGATTATGTGCAATTGTGCTGGAGAGCAGTGCACATAGAAAGAAAATGATAATAGGAAGGTTAAGTGCCCAGCGAGTGCAAACTGATATACAATATCTTGAAATCACAGAGAAAGAAAATTAAAATGGGGAAATGATTTCACATATAGGTAGATGGAGGCATAAAAGCAATCTATGAACTCTGAGAGGGAGAGCAATGAGAGTGGTGCTGTCAGATGTGCAGCCTTTTGCCCATTAGAAAGAAGTGATTGAAGGCTAATTCCAATAAACAGGCAATTTTAGTTTTGTCATTATTTCAGGGTTGGTTTTTTTTGACTCTGCTTTTGTGTGTCGTTGAAATATTTGTGTATTAATAGCTCCTCATTTTAATAGCATTACAGTAATTTGAACATCTGCAGCTACCAGGCATTAAAATACGATCACTCCCCTATATTTCAAGTTATTTTTGCAGTACTTCTGCCTGATTTTGTCACACCCATTAAAATGCAAGGGATCAGTTCTTATCATTACCCATTAACTGGCAACCTTGAGCTGAAGTGTTCAGCAGGAACCAGCCTGATGCCTGGAGGCCTGGCCAGCAATTCAGTGGAAGGCAAAGACATTTTATGGCTGTCCTGGAAGCTGAGTGATGGGCTGTGTAACTTCCCTAATCAAATCCAATTAAACACAAAATTATATTCCCACCACCCCTGCCATCCTTTGTTCCAACAAATTGCCTGATGTACTATTCAAGTTCACTAAATATGGAACATTTCTTAAATTAGAGGTTTTAATTCCACTGAAAGCCCAGCTTAGTTTATTAAAGAAATCAGAGATTTTGTTTAGAGTGTTGAAGAGCTCTCACAGGGCAGGCGGATCTCTCTGGAGGAGAAATGATTCCTCTCCTGGGCTCAAATTGACTTTTGAGGAGATGAACCCACAGAGGATAAATGAATCCAGACCATGACTGTGAATTTGCTGTTCAGGGGGTGAAGACAAAAACCAAAGCACAGGAAGCCATTGCCAGTAGAATGAGGTTGGCAAATATTTGACCAGCAAAGAAATACTCCTGAAAAATGTTCTGAAATGTGATCACTGGCACTGTCATGCCAAGGAGGAGAGGAGCAGCTCCTCCTCCTTCCCTTCTTTGCCTCACAGGGATTTTTCATTCTACTCCAAAGAGCTTAACTCATATTTTTTAAAGTGATTTCTGTAGCGGGACAATATTTGCTTGCAAATGTGATGCAGGATTTTAGTCTTTTCCAAAGCTTTCCCTCCTAGCTGGGGAATTCATGGCAGCCAAACATCAGGATCTGTCTTCATCCTTTCAGCCATTTCTTACACAGCACCTTCCATGCAGCCAAGGAGTAATTCTGTAAACCTTTAAAAAGCATCTGACACTTGAAATGTTAATATGATAAAGTAGGATCAGGCTTCAGCATTATGCAGTTTCATTCATGAGTTAGCTCAGGCATCCCAAACATGTCTGAGGGGAAGAAAAGGTAAATGCATTTAATCCTTTGCCAGCAGGATCAGATGCAGCCAGATAAAACAAGGAGCATAAATAACAGTGACCTGGAAAGGAACAAAATGAAAACCAGCCTACCTGAGAGATAAACAAGGCAAAAAAGGGCCCCAGGAGCTTGGATTTGGTGAAGTATTTCAGCCACTATTTACATTTGTCTCCAGGAAAACACACGCCTTAATTCCTGCCCAGGTTAAGAATCCTTCCCTAAATCAAATATTAATAATTTTGAGATCTATAAATACCCTGATGGGAAAGCTCTGCATCAGGAATGAATACAAATGACCCTGTGCAAATGTCTTTGAGCAGGAAAAATAAGGAAAACTGCATGTCAGTGACCTCCAGCCAGAATGTTCCTGCAGCTCAGCATCAGGGCATTTGTGAACCTTGACACGGTGAGAGCAGACTTTAAAATACTTGGAGAATGTTAAAATAAAAGGAGGATTCTAAGAGAATTCAAGTTGATAATGGATTGTTTTCTCAGCTCCTGCTGTTGATCCTTCTTGTGCCCCTCTCCCAAACACCGATTCCATCCATGGCTGGCAATCTTCCACGTTCCTCAATAATTCTGTCAAACTTTCCTTGACAGCAGAGTGCTGGTTGGCTGGAAGATAACATCTCTAATTTCAGCATTAGAATCAATCCAATATCAGGTTTTCTACTCACTGAAACCCTGCACGGAGCCGGCTCCAAAAATTTAGAGTTGTTGGCCAGAAAGTGGAAAGAAAACAAGTTACTGTTTTTTTTCTGTGTTTTATTAAACTTTGTCCCACTGGATGCTCTTTCTGTTAATTAATTTTTCCTTTACAATTCCAGGTAAGCTATTAATCTATTGACTTGAGGATTTTTCAAAGCCTTTCCAGAAATAAACTCTGGGATGAAAGGATCCTAAGCTATGCATGAAAAGTAGAACTGCTGTTTTGTCATTTTCAAGCCCATGGTTTATCCCAAGCCTCTCTAATTCCCTTTACATGGATGTCAGCTGGAATAATACAATGAAAAATTACCCCAAGATTGTGTTTCCCATTGCAGAGGTGATTTATACAGAAAGTTTACCAAGTTTTATATAAAATTTGATTAAAAAGTCACGAACATTCCAACTCCTATTATTTAGAAGCAGCAAATTAATGGGGGTTTGGGTTTAAATTAACACTGGTTTTATTCTATTCATGCACTTCCATCTCATTATCTTTCGTTCCCTTAATCCCATTGCCCAAAAATTTGCTTTCTGATAGTGAACTCAACAGAAACACTCCAACACTCTTGCAGTTGTGGAATGCAAAATCATTTAAATAACATTCCTTTTGCTATTAGCAGTTCCTGAGATAATGCAGGAAAATGCCACAAAATTTTCATTATTGGAAATAGATGGGGTTTTCTTTTTCCTATGAATTTTTAACTTGCCTCTATTATGGCCCACTGTGTATGAAATAAATGTGATTTAAACAGTTGTGCCCTCTACTGGCATAAAGAAAACCATGAAAAAAGAGAAAGAAATCCCTTGTTTCCAGCTGTTGTACCAAAACACAGTGCCCAAAGCAACTTTTTGTTGTTCCTTGGGGTTTTTTTAATTATGTTTTAGTCACATTTGAAGACCGGATTATTTTCGTCATTAAATCTCAGCACATTAATTGCTTACAGATATTATTTTTTTAAATAAAAAATCTGTTTACACTGTTAAGAGAGTATAAAAAGGCTTTGCCATAGAAGAATATGATGGTGGGGAGGGTGTGTTTTACACAGTTAAGAATAACTCAGTTTTTATGAGACTTTTAAGAGCTGTGCTATCAGAGACCATGAGAACAAATCCGTGTGACAAAGCCCTTGATGAAGTTCAGAGCAACTTTGGAGCATTCAATTTAAAGAAAACCTGTAGGAGTCGATGCATAATGTGAATTTGAATATAAAATTTCATGTGATACAGGAGAATCAAGACCTCACCCTCTGCTGAAACCCTTCTAATCAACCCTTCACCTCCCACTTAAAAGAAAACTCAATTTTCTGTCCTATCCCCCACTGCTGCAGTTGTCAACCAGCATTAAAGTGGAATAAAAAAGAAACAAAACCATCCCCTTTGGTGAGGAACTCGCACGCTGCAACTTCCCAGCATGGGCAGGATTAGTCAGGGATGCTAATTGCAATCCTAATTGACAGATTTGTGCCATAATATGAAATCCATTCAGCACAGTGGCAATAATAATGGTCATATCTGAAAGAGCTGTGGGGAGCAGCTCCGCGCTGGGACTCAGCTCCTCACTTTTCTTCCAGCCTGTAGGAACGCATCAGATCCCTCATTTTCACCTTTTACAAAATGTAGTTTCAGAGTGCAGATTAAATGGATACCAGACCGCACGGATCAGAGAAGAAAAAAAATAATTGCATCCCAGAAAACTTAATAATCAGCAGATGAGGAGCCAGTGTACTCTTGCTCCTTTCTTTGGCTCCAGCACTGTCCCTCTGCAGTGGAAAGAGTTTGTTTACCAGCAGAATCCAAATCATTAATCACAGAATTAAGTTATAATGTCCCCTCTAAGTGGCTTTATTCATAAGGACCTGCATCTGGAGATGAGGTGGGTACAAACAGAACGGGGTCAGCCTTCAGAAATCTCAGGCTGCTTTTAAGGGCTTCATGACAGAGAAAAGGACACTGCCCAAAGGAGCTGTAATCACACAGGACAGCAGAGCATGGACCTGTGCTTACAGCACACTTCTGTCTGCCAACTTCTCTGTGCTGAACTGTGCCACAACAGAAGTGAATTTTAGTATCTCGTGCATGACTGTCACTTTGAACTGCTGTGTGTTTCAAACATATTTGGCTTTATGGCAGAACCTTTCTCTGGACAAAAAAAAATCCCTTAATATTCTAAGTTAGGAACCTACTGTGTGTCTTTGCTGAATCAGTGGGAAGCAGAATATTGAAATCTCAGAGAAGGAAACCAGTTCTATTGCCATGATCATCTCCACCCTGAGCCTGGTAACCAAACTCTGCACCTTCAGGCAGCTGTTGCACACAAGTTCATTCCTTGCTCCTGCCATGAGCTGCATGGAGCAGTTTGGGCTTCACTAAATGGACTCCAACTTGTTAATTGGTTACAACAATTAGCCAGAGTGCCCAGGGCTTGATGGCCCTTGGTTACATGTGGGTCAATCATAGAAACTCATTGCACTTCATCCACACACCAGAGCTGCTTCCCCGTTCCTCTGCTCTGCTCCTTGTCTCTGGCACAGTCCCAGCCTCTGTGAAACAACAGTGGAAAGATTTTCCCTTCCTTCCACATTTTGTGGGTATCAGGTTTTTTCTGTGGCCATAACTCCCGTGGTGGGAATGCAAGTAAAGGACATCTGGGAGGGAACTGCTGAAGTGGCCTGAGAGGGATTGAGCTGGATCATTCCCTGAAATTCCCCGGTGTGATAAATTAACCATGGTGCTTTACTCTTCTGGCTTCACCACAGGAGCATCTCTCACTCCCAGAGTCAGAGAGAGCAGATTCACCCCACAGGGCCACCTCTGAGGGGACTTTCCTATTTCTTTGAATCAACACCAGTCCCACTTACATAGTCAGGGATGTGACAGTGTTGGGCTGTGACAGCTGCTGGGGCAGCTCCTCAGAGCACAAACCCAGCAAAGCAGCTCAGACAAGCCCAAACCTACAAGCAAACCTAGTTCCCACATTCTGTGAGCACACAGACCTGAGTGATGGTTGTGGGAAGCAGTGCTGTGGTTACCTGGGCAGCCTGGGGCACTCACCTGGGCTTGGGTGAGCATTGAGGCTCCTGGGGAACACACGGAGGTGGCAAATCCTGGAATGTGTCACAGCATCTTCAGGCACGGTGTCATCTGATAAAGCTGGATCCCTAAGAACTTAATTCAGCTGCTCACCTCTCTGCAGCTTGCTTTCTCCCCTTTTGTCTGGCCCTTGGTTTGGAATTCTTTCCCTTTCTGCTGCTGCGGTTCTGCTGTTATGGGAACTTTGCAGAGGAGAAAAACAAACAGATCAGTGTTTGATGTTGCGCTCTCTGTTTAGAAGTTTGTTTTCCTTTCTTCTTCCATTGCATCAATATTAACATGTTGATTCGTAAGCCAAATAAATAAAGGCTATAAATACATTCTCTCTATTTTGTTTTTTAAATTGTGAAACCTCAAAGTTACAGTTCCCACAGCAACTGCACAATGTGCACATATATTAAAGGCAGGGATATTGCCACCCAAGGCAGCAATCAAATATGCATGAGGGACTTATTTACACATGAGGACGGTGCAAGTTTAAAATCCCAGAATCAAGAAGCACCTTGGATCTATCCCTGATACTCTGTTGGGAAGAAAAATCCCAACACGTTCGTCCTTGTGGGTACATGGGAACTTGAAATTGCCCTGTTCAGAAGTGCTTATGGATAATGGGATGGTGGTGACTTTACCAGAGCTAAAGAGGCTGTGGATAAAGTAATTACTGTAATTAGCTGAAATCCACAGCCAGAAGGTGTCATAACAACCAAAGCATTATGAACAGAAATCATTGTTCGCAGTCCTGACGATCCTTAAATGCTGTGAAAGAATTCCTCCCAGTTTGATTGAACAGGAGTGAAGAGTGCTCCCTATTTTGGAGCAGTTCATGCTGTCCAAATGCTGAATCTTTTGCCATCCATGAGTTGATTTAATCCTGGTTTCTGGTCCTCCATCAACTACTGGCTAATCAAAATTTCTTTTTTTAGGTCATGAATTCAGCATTTCAGCCCCTTTCTTGCTCAGCACTGGGATTTGAGTTTGTACCAAAGGCTGCTCTGCTCCAGCTGATGTTCTTCTCTTTCTCTCTGAGCCTTGCCATTTTAAATCCAGGTTTTCCAACAGTGCAGGCATTGCACCCCAAACCAGGAATTTGGGCATCTCCCTCAGCAACCGTGACAATCCAACCCAACATGTGCCTCCTGCTAATGAGGAACAGCCCAGAGAGCCTCTGAGAGAGAATTCAGATTTAAAAATGTAACAGTATAGATTATCTTCTTTGCCATGGTCTATTATTACGAACAGTAGAGGCTGTGGGCATCAGATTTCAGTGATAAAAAGAAAAGCAGCATGTCATCAAGTGACTGAATTCTTGGTGCCATTAATCTCTTACAATCTAGTAATTAAAAGGAACCGGAGGATTCCAGAATTTGAAAGGAAGAGCCATTAGCGTGTTTAACTATAAGCAGCTGGATATTTTATAGGCAAAAATGGGTGAGTGTTGATTAGTTTTGAGGCCTTTGCAGCCCATCTCAGCTGCCCTGGCTGTTCTCCTCCAGAACACACAGCGGAGAGAGGATTTATGACCCAGAGGAGAGCACTGTCCTCAAATGTCACCTTGAACCTGCTCGTACGGATGGGCTTGTGCATTATCATCCATATCCCTTACGCTCAGCATCAACACGTGCCACGTTCTGTGAGGCTGCAAGAGCCTGGTGTCTGTTTCTGTAGAGAATGCATCAGATTTGTTTTGATAGAAATAAGAGTGATTAGCATAAATTTACCTTACCACAGGGACGCCGTTTGAAAGCAGTTGTATCAAAGCACCATCATTTCTATGGAGCAAGTTTGTGCTGCACTGTGAAAGATGCCTTTTAAAACGCTTTTATTCCTCTGAAAAGCGGCAGCAATTGCCAGGCAGATAATTTTTCAAAAATGTTCCAGGATTTCTTATGGATATTAATTTCTGTTTAAGCCTCTCCAAACTTTGGCAGAAAGACAAGTTTCATTTTTCTCTAACAATTCCTTTAGTTCTGCAGATGTTGTAGCCAGATTGGCAATAAATTTTGCTGGAGCAGTTAACTCAACTTAGGGAAAGGTGCTGTTATTTAATATTCTGTTTCTGTCTCACCTTTTGAACCTTAATTTATAGGTGGTGTCTCTTATAGCTACCATTCCATATAAGTCTGCAAAACTTACTAGATTATTATGTTCTCTGCCAACCGGAATCTGATTGTTTTCCTAAATAAATATCTTCAGGAGCATGAGCATTAAACATGGTGCAAAGGGAAAAGTCCGATTTATGTCCCATTTCCAAATGGATACACGTGTTTTGATTACACATCTCTAATTTCCAGCAGTCTGTCTCTGTCTCCCCTTTATTGGCCTGATTAAAAGCTTACTGCAATGAGTGGGAAATCAAACCTCTTGTTGACTTAAGTGGCTTCAAAGCAATTTTCAAAGAGTTGCTTCACATTTGTTCCTTATTACACTTGAGGAAAGCTCTGTTTTCCTCCATTCTCCATTTGGCCTTGCCTAAAGACCAGGAATCCATCTCTGCTCTCTCATAACCCCAGACATCTGCACTAGTAACCATCCATGAAGCGCAACAGTTCGCTCTCAGTTCAGAAAAAGACCTTCTGACTGCCAAACACGTTTGATATTCCTGTGAAATGGAGTGTGGCCTTCACCCTGGGCAGCAGCCGGGCTCTGCAAGGTCACTTTTGGCTCTTTTGGGAGCACTGCACAGGAATTGCCTTTTTGTTTTGGTTTTTTTTTTTTTCCTCCTTCCTCCATTCAGCAGAAAAATCTAATCAGGGATTTTGGTCCTGTGTTCCACTGACTGTCAGGGGTTCGTGCGTGATTTCTCAGAGCAGTCAGGGAAAGCAAAGCTGCTCCCAGTTAGCCCAAGTTCCCAGTACTGGGCTCTGCACCCTGACTGGTGTATTCAGGAGGCCCACAGAGCCCCAAAGCTCTGCCCTGGCTGCAGCGTTCCTGCCTGGCCCTGCAGGAGCATTTCCTTGGCATTTACCCTTGGCTGGTGCCCAGCTGATGGAGCGATGGTATTTAAGCTGCTAGTTTTGGCAGCTGTGTTCTGTAATTCAGAGACAGGCTCTGAGTTTGGGGTTACAGGTGTTTGACCAGCAGCAATTCGAGATGACAGGAGATGGTTGGAATTGTAGCAGAATGCCCACGACAAGTAACATTTTCAAACAGACAGCAGAACCTCCCCTGCAAAACGTGCTCAGCTTCAGTGGCTGGGTTTGCTGCAGCACCTGGGCTTGCCAGGAGCTCGGGGAATTTTGTTTTGCTTCAGTGCTTTGGGAAGAACAGAATCTGTTCCAAACATCGAGAAATACCATTCTTTCTGCAGGCAAAGCAATCCCTTTGCATCCCAGACCAATCTCTTCTGGCTGAGGAAATCCCTGGGATTTTCCTGTCTTGTGAAGGATGCAGAGTGAGGATCATGCTGGAGGTCACACACAACCAGGTGTTACAACGTTCCTGATAGCCCTACAAGAGCTGTCCCTCCCTCCCTCCTTGCTTTCCTGGCTGGGTGCTTCATTTTATCCAGCTGAGGAGCTTTTTCTCCCTTCCTTCCCTCTACTCAGACCTGGGCCAGCTCTGTGATCTCTGCAGATGGCTCCTCCATCACACACTGGCCATTAGAGTCCAGCTTTGTCTGTTCTGAGCATCTTTTGCTGCCCTCTTCTCCTTCCTGTTGGACATCCCAGTGACTGCACAGCCCCAGGGCCAGCTGAAATTCAACTCAATTTTGCCTGGAGGTCAGGTGTATCCGATGCTCAGGATATCAAGATTGTGAGCATTCTTGGGAAGAATTTGGTTAGGCGTGAATTTGGAGGTTTATATTCAGCGAGTGCTCTCAGAGTTACCAGCAAAAGCTCACTCAAGGGGAAAGAGCACACACCAATAAGTGTAAACAAACAAACTCCAGCCCTTGGAAATGAGGGGAAAAAGGTCCTCAGTGCTGCTGCAGTCCCAGCAAACCTGACTGCTGGGGCTCAAAAAACAGCAGCTTCTCATCTGAAATACTCCTTTGCTCTTTCAGGGATTTGGGGAAGCTTCCATGCAGATTCTGCACTGGAGCCACTGTTCATCCTTGGCTATTTCATAAAGTCCTTTCAGAAAAGCCAAGAGATTAACAGGGCAAGGTTTCTTGAGTGGGCAGATCTCTTTCTGTTGCACTGCAGTGAGATGGTTGGCACTCAGTTGGATCTAAATTAATAAACTTCTTTATGATGGCTCGAAGTTACGGCTGCTGTATTGTGGAGCAGGCAGATAATTGGAGTGGTCAGAGTTGTATCTGCAGTGCTGGGAAATTGATGTAATAATTCTGGAACAGGAATTGTCTAAATAGAGAAGAAAGCATGAGCATATGCGTAATATATCTTCTAGAATTCTGCCAAGACCTCCAGTGAATTGGATTGGGAGTTAATAAACTGTTAAATAAAATGCCCGTGACAAGGGAAAAAAAATTCATTAACTAGGCCTATTGACAGCTTCCCTGATAAGGTAAACAAGAGTCTATAATCATTAACAGCTCGTGCAGAGATCTGCATGGGTTTGCTGATACGAGTTCTAATAGAGCCATTGAGAAGGAATTACAAACACGGGCAGAAAGGACATCGTTCTCATGTGTCACTTTTTATGGTGTTGATTTGTATTTTGATTCCTTTCACAGTGAAGGTTGCTGAGAGTTATGGCTGTCTGAGGGTCAACAAATTTCACAAGGAGCTGGTCCCCTCCATCGGCCTGAAACAATCCCAGAACCTTGAGCTCTGAAATTCATGACACCCACATGGAAAAGTATCGTTTGCTGTGATTTATTCTGGCAGGTACATTATTGGGTGCATGTTAACGGGACAGATGGCTGTGCAGGAGAGGAGCACAAGGAGCTCCAAATCACACTTTTGCAAACTTTTCTTGGTGTGGTGTATCAGGAGCAGAGGAGAGCAGAGCCTTTCATGGGATGAGGTAGCATCAGCCGACGTGAATCCGTCACTGCTGAGCATGCCCAACACCCTCTGCCAGTCCTGCACACCAGGCTCTCCATCGGGTTCCTAAAGGCCTTAACAACATAATAAGTGTGAGTGCACAGGAGCAGAAACACCAAATATTAATGTGGTGTCACTGCAGCCTCTTCTCTTTCATTGCTTTGCCCTTCGAGGCTGCTGTGTAAGCTGGCAACAATACAATGCAGTGCTTTACATTTCCTCTCCATGAAACATCCTTGGTGTCAAATTTGGTTTGCAGACTTGCACTCATGGAGCAATTCCTCTCAGCCACGGAAGCAGCAGCAGAGTGCGAGGTTGTTGGCATGTCTCCAGTACCATTGTTAACAATTATGACACGACTGTCAAACCTGATTATCACCTTTGAGGATCTCTGTGAGATCCTGTAAGCACAGCTGCTTGGCTTTTCCCTCAAACACTACTCTTGGAAGGCAAGAGAAGAGGAATGGGCTTGGCCTTCAGGAGGAATCACTGGGTGCTTGCAGGAGGCCATGGCAATCAGGATTTTTTGGGTCCTCTCTAGCTGTGCTTATGTGCAGATTTGAGAAGTTCATCCCTAGAAGAGCCTTGGTTGATCCTTCAGAGGGATATTTTGGCAAGTGCCATAGCAGCAAGTCAAGGAAGGATGCTGCCCCAACTGAAATGTCTAAATTGGAGAGGAGAAGTATGGAGAAGGGGGAGAGGGTTGGAAAGGGCAGTGCAGTGTTATGGTGACCTGCATTCCGTGTTTGCACCTCTGCTTTCTCTCTGTGAGCCAGGGCCTCCCTTCTGCACTCACCAAACTGAATCCCCAATCACCTCCTATATCCATCACTTCCCATCATGGAAAACTCTCACACTGCACCAGCTGGTTCCTCTCAGGTGAAAATAAACTGGAAAATGTCCCACAGGAGCACACCCAGTGCACACCTCAGGAAATTCAGACCAGGGGATGAGACCAGCCCTGCTCTGCAGTTGAAACCCCAGGAATTGTAGAGCTAACAACAGCTCCCCACAGCAGTGGATCTGCCCTGTTAACTGGTGGTGATCAGTACCTGTGTGCTTGGCATGGCACAAGACAGACCATTGTGGTGAAAGAATAACAAACCAGTGATCCCAGTGTTAAATGGTGAAGGGAAATCATCCATCATTTATTATTTTACCTACTGTAGTATTTTTTATCATGTTTTACCCAAAGGAAGCTCTGACAGGGGGTTCCAAAGGCTGCAAGTAAGGAGCATCTCAGTTACCTGCTGGGTGGGAAAGCAAATGTCTGCAGAAGATGGAGGATGATTATCCATGCAGGTGGAAACTCTGCGTATTTGCTTTGCATCACCAGCCTAATCTGCCACGGGAGATGGAGGCTGGAGTTTTGAGCTAAGATGTTCAGCAGGCCTCTGTCTCACACCCTAATGGCACAAAAAATAACAGATATTACATTTCACATGCTATTTCTTTGAGTCTGGAACATCCCTCTCCTGCTGGCCTTATCAAAACTCCCATTGTAATTGGCAAGTTTTCATTTCAGTGGGAATCTTTGCGGGGGGATGTTAGGGGGAGGTCATTGATTTCTCACAACCGATTCAATCTTTTTATATGCCTGACTGCCCTAAATCACTACAAGTAGGAAACTATTTTCAAAATTTCTCAAGAGCCCTGAGTGTATTGATTGGGTCTAACTTTGACTTCAGACATTAAATTCTTTCTTTTCCTTGAGAAAAACAACCCCTAACCTTCTATAAGGCCATTTGGTTTTAGTTGTCTTTCTGTTCTTGCTCCATTTATTTATGCTCCTCTCAATGGCAGTCAGATTAAGCCTTTGACAGCTTGTTCAAAATTTCCTTATTATCGTTTTCCTATTTCCCAATGAAAGTTAATTTTATTCAAATTTTCTCCCATTGTGTTGGCTCAATTACTAGCCCCAAACAAACAGTTGTTGTATTTTGTGCTTAATAGCAGCATATTGCATGTGTAGTCATGTTTATAATTATTTTCTCCTAAATTTCACCATCTCCAATTAAACTGCGAGAACTTTGAAACTTAGAAGTTGGTTAATGGGGAAAAAACCCTTCACTGTTGGATAAATCTTTTTGCTAATATCCTCCCTTGCCTTTATAAATATGCCCTGAGATTTAATGCAGTTAGCACAAAGATTAGTGATAAGGTTTTACCTCATTTCCCCCAATCTATTACAGTGTACGGCTCAATTAAAATTTTTAGAGGTGGTCCATCATGTTAAGGGCTTCCAGTTTGGATTTTAAGTCATGCAAGAGCTCAGCACACAGTAGCACATCTGGAGGCTGCAGCATCCCAAGCCTTAGCAGCTCAGAACTGTGAATTTGGAAAAAGAGGTGATACAGAGGTTACCTGGAGTACATGGGGTAAATTACAGTGGAGCAAAATGGCAGCAAAATAAAGAAAAAATTAATTTATTCATTCAATTAGGCTTGGGAACTCAATTCTGTTTTAATGTCTTTGTCACTCAGAAGGTTGAAAATTGTTCACCAACTGATTCTCTCCCAAGTTATTTGGGGAAAAAAGGGAATGCCTGTTATGGACAAGAAATGAACATTGAAGAAAATCTTCCATGTGGAATAGAGCCCTGATTTGTCCACAGGAATTTTCTTTCTGTGCTCACTCTGGCCAAATCCCAATTACTAGCTTTATATGGAATTAAAAAAAAACAAAACAAACAAACCAGATGCATCAAAAATCAGAGAAGTTTGGACAGTCAAAGGCATCTTTTCTCAGAGCAGCCGCCCTTGGATCCCTGGAAGTGTCCAAGGCCAGGTTGGACAGGGCTTGGAGCCACCTGGGATAGTGGAAGGTGTCCCTGCACGTGACAGGGAGTGGAATGAGATGATCTTTAAAGTCTCTTCCAACCCAAACTATTCTGGGATTCTGGGATTCTGGATTCTTGCAATGTGAAAAGAGCAGATTCTTGCCATGTGTAAAAGACCAGATTTGTACAAAACAGTTTGAAAATTTGAGGAGATACCAAGCAATCTCAACATGTACATTGATAATTTTTGCGCTCCTTACCTGGTATGAGGCACAAATATCCCATCAGTGACAAGGGTGACAGTTCCCACTGCCACAGGTGACATCTCAAGCAGAGCCCTTCCTCCTGAGCCTGCCTTTTATTCCCTTTTATTCCATCACATTCCTCATGCCAACAGCTGGTTAAACCTCCACAGAGAAACCTCAGCTCTCACCTTGTCAGTGCTGCTGATGCCTTGGAATGGCTCCCTACAACAGAGTCTAGACAAGATTAAGAGAATAAAATATGTATTTATTAAAGGCCTTCAATAGATACACCTTGGGCAGTCCAAAGCTGTACCCAAGATGGACAATGTCACAGATTTTTCAGACAATTATAAGTTTGGTCTATTTACATATCAGGTTTAATCCTCCAGTTACAGTTTCAGGTAATGAAGTCATTTACCCCCAGCTTGCTCCCTCCCCAATTCCCTTTTGTTTGTACTTTTTGAGGCCTGAGGCAGTGAGGTGCCCTTGGATTTCAGGCCTAGTGGGATTGTTTCACCTGATCAAAATGTGCAGACAGTTATAAACACTTTATAAGGAGCTTAGAGTTGTACACTTAAAGCAGCACAGGATTTGGAAAAACCCATAAAAGCTAAAATTTTAAGGCATCACTGCTGCTTCAGCACCAGGCCTGTGTGACACCCCCGCCATGCCCGGCCTGGCGTTGAAGCGTCGGTGGCATTTCAGTGATGTCTCCCTGTGACAGCTGCTCCCTCTTCAGCTCAGGGGTGTCACTCCTGCTCCTCGGCACCGCTGGCAGTTCATAATCAGAGCTGGGTATTGAATTTCTCACAGCCAGGTGTAACAAGCTCTGCAGGGTTCAATACCTCTGAGGGCGTCCAGCACCTCAAAGAAAATGGCTCAAAATAACGAGCGAGATGGCATGATCAAATGTGTCTTGAAAAAGCAAAAAGGTTTAATAAAAGAAGAAAATAATGCAAAAACAAAGAACAAAGCCCAACACAGTGTAGGGACAGGTCCCACACATCTGCTACAACACCCCAAAATTCACTGAGAAGCCTCGTGCTCTCCCTTAAGTATTGGATGATTTGGGTGGGTTTTTTGGCAAACAGCCCAATGGAGAACAGCCACATTTCTGAGGAACAGCTAAAGAGACCCATCAGTGGTTTTGTCCTGGCATTGAGCCAATTACTGCAGGAAAGCAAAGAAGTTTCTGGGTCCTTTACCTTATAAGAACAATAAAAATAAATCTTAAACCTTTCCCTGTATGAAAGCACCAACTCAAGTGTAGAGTGCATTCCTGCAGCTGGGGATGCAATGAAGCTGCCGTGTGGGTAATGCCAGCGAGGGGCAGCTGGAATCCAGGGCAGCAATTACAGCGTGGCCAGCCAGGCCTTCTGCACAGGGACCTGCAAAGGAGATTTCTCACCGTGCTTTGCTCCAGCTTGGAGAGACCTCGAGCTCACACAGATAAAATTAAAGCAGTCAGAGATGTGATGGCAGCTTTTAAAGGACAGGTGTTTTAAACAACTCTGTGGAGCTCAGAAGTTCCTGAGGAGGGAGGAAGAAGAGCAATGATTGAGCTTTCTTCCTTTCCCTGGGTAGTCACACTTGATTTTTTAATTTTATTTTTGGATGAACATCATTTGAGCAATGAGATTTTTTACTGCCTGTGTTTTGGTTTCAGGCTCCTTTTTGTTGAGGTTTGTGTGTTTAGTTTCTTGGGGTTATTAGGCTGAGGGGTTTCATCAGGAAGGAAGTAGACAAGGATTGCAGGATTGGTATTGTCCAGGGACACTTGTCCAGGCTGGAAAGGGACATTTCAAAGGGCATGGAGTGATAGGACACGTAGAAATGGCCTTAAGCTGAAGGAAGGAGGGTTTAGATGGGATATTGGGAAGAAATTATTCCCTGTGAGGATGCTGAGACCCTGGCACAGGGTGCCCAGAGCAGCTGTGGCTGCCCCTGGATCCCTGGCAGTGCCCAAGGCCAGGTTGGACATTGGGGCTGGGAGCAGCCTGGGACAGTGGGAGGTGTCCCTGCCCTGGGTGCACATTGCATCACTTTGTCCTTAGGTAATGAGGAGCTGGAGAGGCCAGAGCATATTTTATGCCATTGGACAAATCTCAAACGTTTCCAGCTCCTCCAGACAGAAGCAGATTTTGGAGAATATTCCTCAAATCTGTGCATCCAGCTATAACCAGTGTTCAGGTGTAATCCCAAAGGCTTTGAGGTGCCTTTACATGCAAATAAAAAAAATAATAAAAATGAGCACACACTGCAGTTTCCATGCTTGGATTATGGTTAGGCTGTAAATACACACAGACATCTTTGCAAAAACCTGGTCCCAGTGGGGAGCAGTCCTTGGGAGCACTGATACACAGTGACAGAACATCACTGAAAGGAGCTGCAGCCTCAAATCGGTCTGGTAACTTTGATGCAGCAACATAAAGCCTGTAAGAAACTGCACTTCATAAAAACAGGCACTTCCACACACCCAAAGTGTAATTCCCTATGAAAGTTAATCTTTTCTATTACTCTTATTCCATTTGTAAATGGAATGCTGCTTTGAGTTATGGCCTGGTGCAGCACTCCTTTTATGCTTCAGTAGTCATGGCTTTGGTATTTCAGGTATTTATTGTAGAATCTTGTCTCCTCTCATTCATCAAACACCTGCACACCGGTCCTGCCCAAGGAGAGCTCAGATCCACAGCAAACTTGCTGTGGGGATATTGCAAGTCAGCGTTTCTGTTGCCTCTCTGCAATACATTAATTACAAAACAAATAATCAACAAGCTCTTCAGCAGGTGTTCGAGCCAGCAGCATTTCTTATGTGCTTAAATCATAAAATCAGGGAATCATTCAGGTTGGAAGAGACCTTTAAGGTCATCAAGTCCAACCATCAACCCAGAACTACCATTAAACCACATTCTCAAGTGCCTGATGTAAGTTCCCTTTGTGCTGCAAGCTGAACCCTGACACAGCCATAAAATCCACTGCACAAAATTGAATTTTGCCTTACATATATGATAACATTGATACTATTTTTTCGAGCTGTCATCTGCATGAAAATACAGCTTCCTATTCATGCAGAGAGCTCTTTATTCCATGGATGCTGTGGAGAATCTTGAAAAGACTCCTGCGAGCTGTCAGCCACTGGTAGCAAATCGATGTAATCTGCATTACAATGCTTGCATCATGACTTTGAAGAGGGACCGAACTTGTCTGGCTGGCTGTGCATCCAGAATCACTTCAAAGATCCCATTTCTGACACTCAGGGCTGGCTCTGGCTTTGTTCCAATTCATTGCCTTGTAAACTGAATTCAGAGGCAGCCGAAGAAACAGCCCCTCCGTTCATATGTGCAGCAGCACAGACCCTGTCCTTGGGCTGGGCTGGCAATCCAGGGATTTTGGCTTTGTGGGGAGGCAGATGGGGTTCCAACAGCACCACTTAATGTGTCACATGTGCCCAAAGGCTTGCTGACCCCACAGGAAAAACTCTTCAGGAGTGACGAGGAAAGAATCCCATCTATCCCCCTTTTTTAGAGGCTGGTGATGAACTGTTCACTGTAGCAACAGAAGATAATGCTGTCACATCTTACAGATATTGATATCCCCCCTCAAACCCTGGAAAAAGGTATAAATGGACTTGCATGCACATTCTGTAGTTCACATCATCTGAACACCCACAAAATAACATCTGCACTGTTCCACTGAGAGCAAATCACAGAAATCCCAGAATATCCTGGACGGGAAGGACCCAGAGGAGCGTTGAGGTCCAGGCTCTGCAGAGGACAGCCCCAAGGATGACACCGTGTTCCCAAGAGCATTGCCCAGGCACAAAAGCTGTAAGAAAAAGCACTTCCTCCTCTGAGTTCCAGCAAGCTGACCAAATCATCATCATCATCATCAATCGTCATCCCCCTTGTAAGCAAGCTGTAAAACCCCAGAGCTCTCACGCCTCCCCCCAAAATTCTCCAGCACACCCAGAGCTCCCCCAAACCCCTCCCCAGCTCTTCTCCTGTATTTGCATTGCTGAGGTGCTGCTGACACTCCTCTCCCTCATCCAACCCCTGTAACACACCCTGGACATCCTAACAAGTTCATTTTTCCACTTTCTGCTGCTGGAAGTTCTTCCTGAGGGGAATTCCTGCTTTGAAGCAAGCAGGCTTGAGTGCCACACGAACAAAAGCAATGAGACAGCAACAATCAGAAAGAATCAAACGTGTAGAAGCCATTCTTCCCTGGAAAACCCTTTTTTTTTTTTCCTAGGAAACCTCCTTCTGAGAGCTTCAGGTTTCTCCTGGCAACGCTTTATTGATTCTGTATGAATGGATCCTTTTCTTCAAACACTTATTATCTTAATATCTCAGCAGCTTCTCGAGTCGAGACGTGGAGAGCAGAGCCATTAGCCAAATTCTACATTGGAAATTTCAAAGGGCAGGGAAAAGTGGCATCAGCCACACTTTTGAAAGTGTTGATACTTCTGCTGGCAGTTTATAGAACTGATTTTACCTGGATTAATACAGTAAGGAATTATTTGAGTGGAATAAAACATGGTAAGGGAAGCTGTCCCCACAAAACAAAATAATTTTAATGGTAAACTCTTCCTGGCCTTTCTAGCACAGACCAGATATAGCTTTCATGACGACAATGGGATAGAATAATTTTTTATGAACTCTTTCCATATATTAAAGTGGATTTACTGAGGCTGAAAACCTTCTTTTGTCTCTTGGTGGACAATCAAATGTATTAAAATGGTAATTCTTTCCCCAATTTTTAATCCTCCCAACACGTTTCCCTCACCCATAGAGTATGAACCGAAGATAGCAGGATTTAGCAGAACATTTGCAAATTTTATTTTGGCAGATTGCGTAACACAGGTTCAAGGTAATGGAATAAATTACAGATCCCTGAAGGAAAGGGAACATTGTCATTTCTGAAACTCAGCTGTAATAATTGGGCATCCCAATTATGTATAATCCTGTATGAATTAGTAACTACAATGGTTCCACCAAATAGGTCACAACCACTGCAGAGAAGCAGAATTCTGCTTGGCACTAATTTATCACTGCTTTTAATGAACCCACTGTGAATAAATCTGTTCCATTATTTATGGAGTTACCTACCTGCCCATACATTTCTTTTAATCACAATTCTCAAATCACTCTGCCCTCCCATCTTTTCCTCTCTCTCTTTAGTGCCAAGCTTTTCCATAAGGCAAAATGTTTCATTGATATTTTTTGATGTTTGGATTTACCAGCCTCCCTTTATGGGGTCTTTCTCTTTGAAACAACAAACCACCACATTTTTGCAGCACAGTAAAATTTTGGTATGGATGAAGGACAATACCTGCTCCTCCAGCACAATAAAATTTTTATTGGTCAATGAAAGAATACAGAGTAACAAACTTTAACTCAATACAAAGTTACAAATACAAAGGAAGCCCCTTCCTCTCAAATAATTGATATTTTCTTTGGTCTGGATCTATATGAACCAGCCTGAAATGATACCACACTCAAAAAGTCATCTCAGAACTAGATCAGCCAACAAGAGGTTGACTGGTTTAAAACCTGAATTTTGCCTCCTGAATTTCTGTTTGCAGATTTACTCATTGCAATGTTTAGCTTTGTTGTAGGGGGAATTTTTCCCTAATTTTAATGGTGTAGATCATCCTGCCTTCAACAGGAAAGCATCAGGCACATTTCTAGTAGGAAGGGCAAGACATGAAACACTTTTCATTGGATTATCAAACTAAAGCTAAATTAGCTGAGGATGTCCTTGCCAATAGCACAATTTATAGCAACTTTTGCTAGATATAAGAATCCAAGTGGTGGCCCATGGGACTTCCAGGGTTCAGGCTCCTGCTGGAAGTCCAATTTCTCTCTCTCATGTGGTAGATGCTGCAGAGTGCTGCCCTGAAGTGCTTTTTGTGACTTGGCACAGGGATACTGCCACTAACACAAGAAAATGCTTGTTAAGATCTTTTTCTCCAACCCCTTCTCATGTGGTGGCCTCCTGCACCTCTGTGGGATCAACTGGTGCTGCTGAATTTACGAGGAACAAAACGCCCAAAGCTGTTCTCTTCATGTTTTATTCATGTTCCCAACCTCTCATCTTATTTACCTGGTATGCTGCCTGCCAGGAGTCGTTTTTGGCAGACAGCAGATAATTTATTTTGTGGACATCTGCTACAAATGTTTTGTGAATAATTAGGGAAGTCTGTAGGGTCCATTCAGTGGGATTGAGCTCTGACAACATCAAGGGATTTCTGATCCTCTGCTCCTCCTCATCATAAAATAAAGAATTTGGTTTTTTGTACATAAAAAGAAAGTTTCTTCAGTAATTAAGGTTTTTTTTGTGGAGCAAAAGAGCTTCTGTTAGGACTTGTTGGGCTTCAATCACCTCTGCAACATTTCATTGCCTCCAGTCTGATGGTGAGAGACAAAATAACTTAAGAAACAGCTTCATAAAAAAGCAGAGAGGAGGACAAGAGCTCCTGTGTGAAGATGATGCCACACTTTAATAAAAAAAAAAAAATGCAAGGTTTTAGGTAAGGGATGAGCACTCATTTGTCTTATCAGATTCATCATTTAGCCACCAAAAGGAGCCAATGGAAATGAAGTTTCTCAAAGTGCATTTGTTCTTGCCTATCAGTGCTGCTGTTCATGTTCATTAGGTTAGGGCTGGCCAGAAATATCTGGTGTAATTTAGGTATTTGAGCCATTTTTGCTCCCATCCAAATCTATCTGGAAAACCCACCACTGCTGGTTTCCATTTCAATGGTCTTTGCTTCATGGAGGAGCTCAGAATGAATCTCTTCCACAGGATTTTATCCCACTCAAAAGCATCCAGGCTTTGAGAAGTTTTCAGACACAGCATATTGGAAACATATGGTTTTAGCATCTTGTTGGTGCTTTAATTTTTAATAATTTTGAGGCATGTTTTTAGAACATCCAGAAATAACCAAAATTAGTTGTTAACTAAGTCATTCCTCTTTCTCTTAGCTCCTTGGCAGGCTAAATATCACAGATTGTCCTCTTTATTTATGGTTTTCCAGAGAAACATCCTCGTGACGAAGTGGTAACAGCATTTAGGCCTCACAGAATCCCAGAATGCAGTGACACCAAATACAAAACAAAATTTGTTTGTTCCCCGAGCTAATTCCCAGCAGTGCCCATCAGCCACGGGGCTGGTTCTGAAGGATTTGGTGGCATTGCTTTTACAGTGAAACAAATATAAAAAGGAAGAATGAAATGATAATGACCTAAATTGGTGCCAAATGTATGGGATTCCATGTGTGTGCAGTAAAGGGAAGCCCAGCTCCTGTAGTTCTCCTTTGGAAAATGATTTGTTCTGTATTTAGAACCTTTGTGCAGCATGACCATATAAATGTGGTTAAATAGGATTCTGATCCAAGGGGCAATCACAAGTAATAAAATAAGAAATATAATTATTGCCACCATCCCACCCCAAACCCCAGCCCGCCTTCCTGGGAAGTGGCTGCCACCTCCAAACCCCAGCCTTTGATTTGCTGAGATGGCAAGAGGGAGATCCCACACAAACTCACAATCATCACCAGCCATTAGCTGGGCCGTGGAGAGAATTAAGAGATGATTGTCTCCTACATCAGCCTTTTGATTTGCCTTTTGAGGGTTTTGTTCCCTGCAAAAGGCACAAAATGAGCTGGTGGATAGTTGGCAGCATTAATGACATTTGTACCTTCCTGCACAGCCTCGTTCCTGCACTGATCTTATTTTCCCTTCATCAGGAGATTCTTGGCTTGTCTGCGTTTAAATGAATTATTCTGCAGCCATTAATTGGGTCTTTTTTTTGTTGTTTTTAATGGACTTTAACTGAACAAAACAAAAGTTCAGGGCTAATTTCACAGAATGCACAATTTTGTGTTCTTCCAGAAGAAAAACCAATTGCAAAAAAAAAAATAAAAAACCAAACCAAAAGAGAAGCTTGAGAATTTTTTTCTCCAGTTCTAGAACAATCTAGAGGACAAACTGCCCTGTCTGGGCTGCCACTTCCAGACATTACAGGCAACCTTTGGATAAATCTGTAATTCCATAGAAGCATTGTATATATCCCATAGAATGTATGGTGTATATTGTATAAACTCCATAGGACATTGTATAGATCCGGTTAATCCAAGAATTAAAGCAATACAAATAAATGACCTCTCAATTACTTGAACAGAGCTAATTAACCCTAATTCCCCATGCTGATTGCCATGCTTTGCCACCTGTCCCCAGGTGTGATGCCTATTTTGAACTCTGCTGATGACAGCATAAGTTGAGAACTTCCTTCAAAAGTAAAAAGGTTTCCTAAATCTGTTACCAGCAGCCTTGAGCTGCTTCTTATTCCTTCCTCTCTTCCTGCTTTTGAATTCTCCACATTTTATTTTTTTTATCTTTAAATAGTTTTTTTTTCTTATATATTTACTTTCTTATTTTTACAAATGCTGTAAAAGTGAGATATAAATATGTGGCCTGGGAGAGTGACGTCTGAATGTGACTGGGTATCTTGCTTTTGAAGATATTGCAAATCTTCAGTGTTTACACCGTTAATATTTAAGAACCAAGATTTATTGCAAAGTGATAGATATCACAGAGAAGAGAACACAGGAAATGACATACCTGTGGTAATTTATAGATGGGATCCTCTTTTTGGACTGCATTTCTACATTCCTTAGCTGAGTAAATGAAGTTCATGGGTTTCTCTCCTTGGTTAACATGTGAAAAAATCCCAAAAAAGCAGCTTAAACCCCAGGAAATTGCACACACCAGGAGCTTTAAGCACTACAGCACCAGTGATGCTGGGCAATGTCCACTAACACAGATCTCCAGCAGGTTTTAAGCAGAAGTGAGACTTAGAGAGGATGAATCAAACCCTTATTAATTGTTCTGTAAATCTCTGGCTTTAATTAAGGAATTCATGGCTGTTTCTCTCTGCAGCTCAAGGAGAAACCCTCTGGTGAGGGCAACTCATGGACACACCAGGACAGGAGGGTGCCCACGTTTATCCCATGGGACACAGCCATGGGCACGGCCATCAGGTGCCCGATGGAACCAAGGGCTCAGCAGGGTGAGGTGGAGCTGCATTTATTTTCTGGGTGATTTTCTCCAGTTTATAAATTACTCCAAGCAGAGTTGAGCATCCACCGAGTGGCTCAGAGCTGTTCTTGTGAGCATTGTTGGCTCAGGCTAATTACAGAAAAGCAGAGTAGACAAGAGGGTTTCCAGGGAGGGTTTTTCCCATTCCCAGTGGGCATTGCAGGCGTGCCAGTCAAAGGAAACTGGAATAACAAGACACCATTACGAAGGATTTACTGTAATGTCAAAAGAACTTTAATTACTGTTGGCTCCAGGACTCTGTCCCTGTAATTGTGCATCGGAGCTTTTCAGAAATTTATTCAGCAAGAAATAGATCTTGTATCTCACTTTCCTCCTTCATGCCATGAATTATCTGGAGCTGGTGGAAAGCTTCGACTTTGGCTCATGGAAAGTTCAGGATGAAAGGAAGAATTTATCTCTTCTTTTACCCCTGCCCAGCCACATTCAGGAACCTTTCCTCAGGGCTGTCTGGGACCTTTCAGCTCTGCAGCAAAGTTCACATTCCTGCTAAGCGAATTCTCTGGAATATTAAACTGCAGGGGTGGAGGCAGGCCAGGAGCAAGCAGTGTGATCACCAGCTCAGCCCCCAGGGTCGGTGTGCACTGCTGAGACAGTGAACAGCTTTTCCTGGCAGGGTTGGGATCAATACAGCCTGGCTGGGACAGCAGCATTTCAGAAGCTGTGCCTGCCAAGGTGGCAGGGGACCAAGCTTAGCTCAATCCACAAGCTTCCTTCCAGGCTGTGTTTTTCAAGGGATTTGATGCCAAGCACAAAAATCAATAAATCCCAGGCATTTCCTGGGGTGGAATTGGCAGAGCTGCGAAGGCAGAGGTGACATCCCTGGCTGAGGAAGAGGAGCAGCTGCTGGGGAGGCAGTCAAGGAGCCACTTGAACTGCCCATGGCACTGGAACAGCCTGGCCATGCCTCATCCAGCCTGGAACACAACTACCTGGAAGAGAAACTGCAGCTCCTGCCTGGGAGCGTGCAGATGGTGGAGTGAAGACTGGGAGGAAGAGTCCAATCGACAGCAAACTGAAACCTGACACGAGAATTTTAAATAGACAGAATGCAATTACCCAAACTGGGCCTTGGCTGGGGCTCCAGGCAATTGAGGGGTTTTATATCTGTGCTTTGGGAGGTTTGTGGCCTTACACAGCCGTAACATGTGAGTAGCAGGGACAAAATAATGGCTGTGCTGAGAGAGCTGCTCAGGCTGTGCTGTCACAGCCAGGGGTGGAATCTCCCCAGTTTCAAACTCTGCTGCCACAGCAGGGACTGAGGTGCTCAATGTGCTTTTGGTGATCAGAACCCACAGAAACAAAACCAAAACCACAACAAACCAACAGTCCACATTCCAAACTAAGGCTGCCCTGCATCACTGGGTGGGGAATGGTCACTTTTGGCACCAGGGACTCCAATTCAATTGGTGATTTGACTCCTACCAAAAACAAAAGTAAAAAAAAAAAATCCTTAGAGGTCTCCTTGTAAAAATAGAAACACACTGATGTGATTCAAACATCATTTTTTAATCTCCAACAAGTATATACTGCAAGATAGCACAGGTAACGAGCTGCATTTTGTCTTTGCAGTTGCATTTCTCCTCCTGGCAGTGCCTCCCCAGCATCCCTGGCACCCTGCAAGGGCTGCATTTGAAGGCAGGAACAGCAGCCTGGTGCTGTCACATTTTGCACTGACACAGAGGGATTTAATGTCTGCATGGGAGGAGTTTAGTGAGGAAGTGACATATTCCCAAGCTTTTTCCATAGAGCTCTCTGAATGGTTAGCTCTTGTTTTCTGTCTTTATTTCGAGAAAAATGCATTTAAAAGAAGTTATTTCTGTTGTGGTCTGCCTGACTGGCTGCCTTCACCAGCGAGGTTGCCTCACCTGCCTAAAATTTCAAGTCTCCAAGTACATAACTGAATTTTCATTATGAAGCAGTTTCTAAATCAGTTCAGAAAATGAATCCTGATTTAAAGTAATCCTGCAGAGATATCAGCTCTCACAGCCTCAGGTGCTAATTCCAGTTCTGACACAAGCTAAGCACTGTCCAGTTTCTCTCTGCCTTCACTGCAGCTTTTCCTTGTTCCTGGCAGTGTTGCCACACTGGGGTTTTTCCCTTTTCCTTCATGGGGTTTAAGTACAGAAAGTCTGGACAGGTTGAAATCTGTCATTAAATAAATCACCAAATTCTAATGTGAATAATTAAGATTTTTTTTCCTATCTTCCTCCAGGAGTTTAACCTATATTAATGCATTCAATGCCCATTGTCCTACTGTAAATCCAATTTATAAGGCAGTGCTTTAACTCCACAAACTGCCTACCAAATCAGCATGAGCTAAACACCCTCTCTGTTGGATATACACATTCCTAATTGTTTCTGGAATTCAGCAGTGAGATTTCCTGCCTCATGGCACGTCAGGAGCAGAGGGGATGTGCAAGCTCAGAGCTGCTTCGAGCTTGGCCCTTCTGGACTTTGGGGTTGGTACCTGGAAGCTGTGCCTGGGAAAGCAGTGGTGGTTACTAAGCAACTCTTGGGGCCAGGCTTGGTGGAAATTCCAGCAGATTTCCCACCTGCAACAGCATCTCTGCATCCCTGCAAGAGCAGCTTGCAGAAGGGAGCCCTGAAGGGTTCTCCTAAATATATATTTAAAAAAAAAAAGCACGTGTAGAGCATTGAGCAGCCCAGCTCACAAATCAAAGGGTTTGTGTTTGGATGTCATTTGTAGATTCTGTGAAGAGCTCAAAGCAAGCTAAATCTCATAAATCTTGGAAGGAGCCAGCACTGCTTCTAACTCATCTATCACGAGAGGCATCGTGCAGTGCCACGGAGTTTGAAGAGGCTGGAAAAGCAGGGGAAGGAGGGAGCCTGGAGCCTGACACCGGGAACAGGCTGAGGAGAGGGGGTGGCAGATGTTCCTCCACGAGCAGAGGATGTTCCCAGGCTGTCACCACGAGCCCTGGGCAGAGGGGAGGAGTAGGGTGGGAGGCAGAGGGACAAGGCAGGGACACCAGGAAGGTGCCACAGGGCAGGCAGTGAAAGCCCAGACGATGTTACAGGTTCAGGAGGGTCCCTGATGCATTTTTGCTTTGTACTGATGCCATGATGACTTTTTGTCTTTCTTTTATATACCTCCTATGTATTCTCAGTACCCTTAGCATGCATACTTGTAATTCTTTAAATCTGATAGCATAATCCTGGTATTCTGTTAGGCCAGAGGAGCAAACACCCTAAACACCTCACAGCTGAAAGCCAGAAAGCCTTACACTACCTTGCAAAACCAAGCCCCTCTAAAACACACCCTGTAAACCAAGATTAAACCCATCTGAAGGAAATTCTTTGAGATAGAAAAATAGCACGCTACTCATTCAAGCCTCTCACTGGAGCATCTTTGTTATATATGCAGATTTGGAAAATCTATAAAATTGTGCACACGATCTACCGTGTGTGTAATTTCAGTGTTTTCCACCTTGGTGAATGGTTGCACCATAAAAAATCCTTATTAAATACCAAAGAAAAAAATCCCTTTATCTCTTAACCAACCGTGTCTGGCTCTTCATTCTAGAACCAAAGAAAACGTCATTGTTTTCTTCAAATCCATGGGTTTAAACCCAGGTGTTACTTATCCCTCCCTTCTCTCCAGTGAGGCAATTATTGCATTGCTTTGTTCTTCTACCACATTAGTGAATAAATCTGTTATTCAAGGTAACAAGGGGTCAGAAACCTGTCCATCTTATTGGATTTCCCAAAAATGTTCAGGATAATAATAATAATAATAATAATAAAATAATAATAATAATAATAATTATAGATCACAGGATGGTTTGAGTTGGAAGGGGCCCTTAAAAACCATCAGTCCAACCCCTCTGCCATGGAGGGACAGGTTCAACCAGCCCAGGTTGCTCAGAGCCCCAACCTGGCCCTGAGTGTTTCCAGGGATGGGGCATCCACAAACTGCCGGGTTTGGGGAGATCTTTTCTTGGCAAGCAGAAAACCTGTGGTGGAAGGATGGGAGTGTCCCACAGGGAAACCCAATATTCTTGCTCCCAACTTAGCCCTGATGCTGCACCAAAACAAAAATACTGAAAATCCTCTAGAAACCTCTGATGGAACAGGAAGTGGGAGAAAAAGGAATCTCACCAGAGGTATCTACTCCATGGCAGTCATAGCAATCAGAAATGATAATAAAGAGCAAATTCTGCTGCCTGGAGATCAGGAGTGCTTGGGGAAGTTTCAGGCTGCTCAAGCAGAGTCCGAAAGCTGTAACTGTAGGCAGTTCCTACATGATGTTACAGCACTGGGAAAAGCAGGGGACAGAGACTTAAATAAATAAAATCTGCTAATTTTTGGTTGTGTTGCACAGGTCATTGGAAATGCTGGATATTAGTGCATCAATGCACCCTGGAGAAGTCCAACACTGGCGGTTTCTGGATGAGAAAATCATAAATGTATAAGTATGAGATATGATTTCTACCACAGGGCTTCAGCATGAGCATAGATGTGGATCAAGACAAGAATAAAAAATTGTTATGACATTCCCTATGGAAAGATTGCAAACTTAAATCTTGCTTCTTTTGAATTCATTTTTTCCCAAGAAATATTTGAAGTCCTGGATGGTTCCTCTTAAAATAACCAACGTACAGCAGGGTGCATTCCACTAATTAACACTTCACTGGGAGAAAGGGGATTCACCTCTAAATTCTTCTGCTTTGCTCCTTAAAGATGAGGATTTGTTAGCACACGATGAGAGAGGGTTCCTAACCCCCTGGAAGTCACAGGAGTCACCAACCATGAATTGAAGGCAAAACAAAACGGGGGAGAAAATAAAAAAAAAAAAAACCTGAGTTGAACATCTGTTGGCTGTGCAGAGATTCAAAATTTATATCAAAACAGAGGCAGTGATCCCTCTTTAAAGTATCACAAATCTAAACCTCAGCCTGGTGGGTGTCACAGCACACCATCTGTTAAATTAATACAGTTTAATTAATCAAAGTTAAATGTTCTACATGTTTTCACTTTTGCATCTGAAGAGGCATTAACTCTACAGAATAGTGAATATCCTGCAACTGGATCCGGGATGGATGCAGGATGATTAATGTGTTTACAGTCGACATCCAGCCAATGGAAATGCTGAATTTTAAGATCTGTGGGGAAATCTGTAAAAAGTGCCAAATATACTGCAGCGAGTATTTAATGTACCATGTAAAGGAAGGGAGAAGAGCAAGGCTGGGGATGGCAGCTGCCATCCAGGTGAGCACTATGTGAGAATATCCACGTCTTACCCACTTTCCTAAAGTCTGATATTGAAGGTTTTTCCACATGGAGAAGCTGTGTCCCCTTTGCATGGCCAGGTAATATTGACCCACAGCCAAATTTGATTCCTAGGGAATGTTTCCTGGGTTTGGATAAAGAGAAATTCCTAAAATTCTGACTTTTAGTGCTGTCCTGCAATAAAGACCAGAGCAGGGATGCTGGGGACAGAGAGGTGATGGCAATGAGCTTGGGTTTCATTATTTTCCTGAGTTTGGATAAATTATGTTTCCTGGAAATGTTTCCTGGGTTTGGATAAAGAGAAATTCCTAAATTCTGACTTTTATTGGTGTCCTGCTCTACAGGAGCCGAGCAGGGAGTGCTGGGGACAGACAGATGATGGAAATGAGATTGGGTTTCATTATTTTCTGAGAGGGAGAGAATTTGAACATTTGTTTCTCTTTATTCTGCATAAGCAACTACTGAATTATTGCTTCAGTAGAGACACAGAGTATGGAGAGGAAAGAAGAGTTTTATTATTCCTGGAGCAGAACTGTGAAATTCATCCCTCCAAAGCATGGCACGCTGCTGGATTCTTCACTTTGGTGAGAAAGGGTGAGGAAAAACAAATAACATTTTCCTGTTCTGTTTTTCTTTTCTCTCCTTTGAGCTTTAGTTCACCTGATAAAGCAATTCAGGCAACAAAGTCAAGCAGAAAATGAGTATTCTCTTCATTTTTTCATTTTTTGGGGGCAGAAAGCAGAGGCAGATCTGGCTGTGAGATCCAGCTCCATTCCCACCTGTGGGAGCTGTGTTTGACCTCACTCCTGCCTGGCTGGGCAGCGTTTTGTAGGGATAACCACAATCCCTGCTCAGGGCAGGGGGTGTTCCCTGCTCCATCTGCTCTGCCCTGAGCCTGGAGAGGCTGATCCAGGATCCCTGGCTTGGCCAGCTGCACGTCAGAGAGGATGAGTGGGAAAGGGAAGAGTTTTCCCTTGGGAATGGGGAGGCAAGGAGAGCACCTGGAGGAGTCCTGGGAGTTCACTCCGTGGCAGAGCTCAGCTACTCTGGCCATAAAGTTATCAAAAATACAGTGCTGGATTTTGTTTGGGTTACTGCCTCATTCCCAAAGCTTTGGTGATTTATGACCCTGAGACTGAACCAAGAAAAAAAAAAAGATTGCTTTGTGTTCCTGCTGAAACTCTGTCCTTGTGAGGCAGGGGAGAACAGGTCACTGCTTGGGATGCAGGGCTGGGACCAGGGAGATTTTGTTTCTTCCCCTGCTCTGTCCAAAGCTCCCTGTATGACTTTAGAAAACAGGTTTGCCTTGATTCTCCAGCGTTATTCAGTGACTCGTTGAGATTCAGGAGCTGGCTGGTCTCTGGAAGGGTAAAAAAAAGCACCTTTCTCCTTGGCTGGGGTACGGTGAGAGGGAATAGATGGGATTTTGAGGAGCTCAGCTCTCAGCAGAACAGGCTGATCAATATCTAGAGCAGATTCGAGCTCTCTGCTGATGGATGGCGGGGAGGGATTTACCAACAGAGCTCAGCACAAGCTTAATGAAGCTTTTGCACAGCATGAACTCATAACTGTTATCACCTCAGCACCTCCTGCCTTCATCAGTGCATTCTTGAGGTGTGGGCAGGAAGGGGAGAACACAGAATTTATTTTTCTGTTTCAAGCTGATGTCCTGATTAAATGAGTAATTTGGCGGTAATTGAATTGCTGAGATGGTTCCCACTGCTCTCGCAGTGTGCCAGATGCGCTGCTGAAGGACCAGAGCACATCTCCAAAGGCTGACTGTGGTCCCTCAGAACTGCAGGATCTCCTGGAGCTTTTCTCCTGAGAGAAAAACCCAGATTTTTTTAAAATCAGGTTTGAGCAGGCTGAGCTAGAAAGCTCTAGAAACCTTCTAGAAAGCTCTAGAAGCTGCTCCTTCTCCTGATTTCTCATTTTCTCTGACCAAAGAAATCCAATCAGCAGCACTAAAAGTTGCTCAGATCCATGGGTTTTTACATTTGCAGGGGATTGTTGCCACCTCTGCAGAAATTCAGAATATTTGTGTAGAAATAATCAGAATTGGATACACGTGGCTGCATAAGGGTCACATGAGCCAAGTACACATGCATGTATTTATGTGAATAAACTCATCCTTTCCAAAGAAAGTTTTCTACTGTGTACAGGATTTGTTTTCTCATATTTCTTCCCTGAACTGTATATTTATAAGCACCTCAGCAAGCTGTCAAGAAGAATAGTTTTTATCAACAGAAATAAATTCATAACTGTAATTTCCTTTCAAAGACGTAATCAATTCCTCTCTGGGTAGTGTTTATTCCAGATTTCTCAGTGAGTATCACTTAATTTCAGAATAGTTTATTGCTGCTGTGCTCTGACTTTGGAGATAATTTTGTAAACTCTCTTTGAAAGAACACAGACACGAGGTTTTCCTGTTCAAATCTTCACTGTTATCAACTTTCTTCTTGAAATTCCTCTGTAGGTAGCATTGCCTCTCCTAGGTGTGTCTAACAGTAGCTATTGATACAACAGGAATAATTAAATTTATAGTTGGGATTATTATCCCTATTCTTGTCGTTTTGTGAATGACACAAACCCCCATGTGTAGGCTGACACTCACAGACTGAATTTTTTAAGATGTGGTGACATCAGGCATCATCTGCCCCCAGCCAGCCTCAAAAAAAAAAAAAGCAAGATGAAGTCAATCCCTTGTGCCAGGAGAGATTTAAATTGGATATTAGGAAAAATTTCTTCATGGAAAGGTTTGTCCAGCCCTGGGACAGCTGCCCAGGCAGTGCTGGAGTCCCCATCCCTGCAGGGGATTAACAGAGCTGTGGATGTGGCACTTGGGGACAGGGCTCAGTGGTGGCCTGGGCTGTAGCCCTGATCTCATGCCTGAGATGTTTTGGTTTTCTGAAATTCTTTTCCCAGGTGATTTTCTGTAAACAAAATAAATGTTTTTGTGACTGTACCTGTGTTATTCATTCCTTCTCACAGGAGGGCTTCCTCTTGATGTTTGACCAATGCAATTGGAGAGGTTTGCCTTTGTTTCACCAATCACATTGGTCTGTATAAAATAGGATAAAAGGGAGATGCATCCCAAAATAAAGAGTCATTTTCAGCTTCTGAATCTCAGAGTCTGTGTCATTGTGGTGTAAAACAGTGTCACACTGTGACACGAAATAACACCACCACACGCTCAGTCGCCCAAGGCAAAAATGAGAGCTTTATTTACAGTTTTTCAGAATTTATAGATTCCTAAAGTGAGAGTGGATTGGAGGATGACATCCCTCCTCTGAATCACACTGGCCAGGTGAACAGTCTGTCAATTTTCTTCTCCTCCAAGAAGGAATGCAAAAACACACAGTGTTTGGGTAAAAAGTGTTGAAACTCTTGACTCCAAGAATGGAAACACCAGAAGGCTTTGAAAACCAGGACGACAAAACAGCGTCCCTGGGCAGTGCTGAGGTTGGGCTCAGTGATTTTAGAGGGTTTTTCCAACCGTGGAGATTCCATGATCCCGTGATATTTGGGGTGTGTGCCCCAGCCAGACTCCATGGGAAGATCCAGACTCGGTGCTTGTCACCTGCTGTGCCCCAGCAGCAGAATGTCCCCTCCTCTGTCCCACTTTTGGGACATGTTTTGGGGAAATATTTGTGTGAGTCCCCCTGGAATGAGCAGACTCAGCGTGTTCCCAACATGAAATCCTCCTGGATCCAAGGGGAAGCATCCAGGCAAAGCAGCCTTGGGAGCTGCTCTGAGCCTCAGCTGCAGCTCCCTCCAGGCACACTCCTTGATTACAAAGTCACCATTAAAATTACATTATGGGATGTGAATGGGGTCAACAATCCTGGTAAACAAGAGGTAAAAGCAACCATTAGAAGACATTTGCTGGCGGCGAATCTTTGTAGTCTTAGAGGAGGCCAGGTAGGTCAGTGGATGTGAAACAGTGAGATCAAGAAAGAGGATGAATTATTAATTGCCAGAATTCATTATTTATTTCCTCGGTGCTACAGTTTACCCAGAGCTTTATAGGCAAACAAAGGGATGGGAGCCCTCAAATCAAACTCCCGTTCTGACAGTTTAGTTTTGTGGCATTTGTAGCCAGGGTTGTGTCATAAATTCAGGGCAGCATTCAAAGGACACTCCACTCTATGGCAAATCTCCCTCCTAATTAAGATAGGGGCCAATTAAGGTTCTCTAATCAGCTTTGTTCCTGCCACCCCAGCACATGACTGTGTCTACAAACCAGATTAACCTCGTGGCTTCCAGCCTGTCTCACACCCTGGAATGCCACAAAAATGCTCAGCAGTATTTTGATATTGTAAACAAAGGATTTTAAATTCTGTTTTACTATCAAAACATTCTCTGGAAATTTTGTTCCCTATTTCCAGTGGGGAAGTGCTGACTCTGCAGCTGTTTGGACTGAAAGAGTGGAAAATTAAAAGTTAGTCTTGGATAAAGATTTGAGTTATTTGACCCCATACATTTAGACTTGGGTTAATTAGATATAGTCCAAATTAACAATCACCTTGGTCTTAAAAATCTGATTTGGATGAGAGTTTTGAAGTTATGAGCAGTATCTGCAGATCTGGTTCTTGGTTTAGGCTGAGCTCAGTAAGGTGTGCACACGTTTCCATCCCTTTGTGGGTTGGGATCAATATTACTCTCAAAATCAGTGAAAGGAATTTTTCCTTCAGATGGAAATAAGGATTTCATTCCCCTGAAAACCACTGATTATGTAAATCTGGGATAGGACCTTTCTAGGAAATCTAGGAAAGGATTTTGCCAGATTAGAGCTTTGGGAAAAGTTTCTCTGTATTTCTGCTGAGTTATAGAGATGAAGTTTTCAGTGAATTCTGAGGAAAATGAACTTTTTAAAGCTTTGCCTTCTGTACATGATGATTCTCCTATCCTTTGACTAACAGTAAAACCAGTTTATGTTGAATGATAAAGTCTTTTAAAAGTCTGCCATTCACAAATGTTGTTCCCTATTCATTTCACCTCATGAATTACATCCAAGTTAGGACCAATTGATTTCTTCAGGCAGTCTGGACTAACCCAGGCTGGTGGGAATCTGTTTAAAGAGGAGCACAGTGGTCTCCCATCAGCAGAGAAAATTCTGGTTTTAAACACGAGGTGCTGACAGAAGCCTGACAGCCATGACTGAGAGAAAAAATACTGCAGCAGTAGATGTGTGTGATATTTATCTGTTTAATTAAAGAGCAAATTAATTCCTGTTAGGAGGGCAGGAAGCACTTGACAACACCAGAATCTGTTGCCTAAACCCCTTGGGAAGCAGAACTTATCCAGACACAGAAAATGAAAGCCTGTGCTGGGATCTCAGAGCATCTCTGAGGATCCAGAAGATGAGGAAGTTCCTGTGATGATCACACAGTGCCTAACATTATAATTCTGTAATCCAGAATGAGGGAATGGAGCTGTGCAAAGTGGATGACTGACCATTAAAATGCATTCTGGCAAGTAAAGAGGGAGAAAATATTTTATTTCTAAATATTGGTATGGGGAAGAAACAAGTCAAATATTATTTAGTAATTAATGAGACTTTGGGGTGTTTTTATGTCTCCTGCACTTCAGACAAGGGTGCTGGTGCTGGAGCACACACCAGGCATTTACAAGCGGGCAGAAATGAATAGCCTGTCTGATTCTGACAAATTATCCTTGGAGAGGAAAATAACTCCATAAGAAATATAGTCGCTGTTAAACTTAATAAAAACAGACCCTGATGGGCTCCCCTTGGAATTGTGGCAGACCTTGCCCATGCACTCCATCCCCTCTCCTGTCACAGAGCTCCATGAACTTATAATACATAGGAAAAAATATTCCTTTCATCCATTAAGACATAATTACTTTTCCCTTCCCCCCAGAAAAAAAAAAAAAACTTGCAGGTGAGGTTCTATCCCTTGATGTAACTGCTGGATGAAGAACTTTACAATTCCAGCTAAAACAGGAGCAGCTTAAACCACTCACTTCTTTTTTTTTCCCGAGACTCAGCAAGATCTGTTTAAGAAGAATTTGCTGCTCTCCTGGGAAATCCTTAGAATTTGCTTACCACGAGGAAAAACCAAGTTTTCCATCCAGCTCCACGCAGAAGGATTTGAAAGGGTCACCCAGAGCTGCTGCATACATTAAATTTTTGGGAAGTCTGCATGTGTGGGATGCATCGGGGGTTGCCCTCTGTCCTGGAGGAGATGCTCCACCTTTCATCCCTTTCATCAAGATTTTGTCACTATTTTTTGCCAGCAGCTGCTTGCAAGGGCTGGGAGAGCCACTGCTTACCTTGAGGGAAAGAATTGCTTTCCCTGAAAGATGTGGGAAGGATGGAAAATGGAAGTTCTGCAAAGCACAGAGAAAGGAGGAGGTGCTGGGTTGTGTTAAAAATCTGCGGCCTGGGAAGTCCAGCAGGGAGGAGCCAGGGCTTTCCATGGGCTGCTGGGGCCTTGTGGGTTGGATTAAGATAAATGTTCATTTGAATTCAGATAAATTCTGTCTAAATCCTTGAATGGGGGGTGTTTCTAAACCCCCTGAAGTGTTTTGGAAGAGAGGGTTGAGGCTTTGGAGGAACATCCTTTGAAAGCAATGAGAACTGGCACTGCCAAATCTGCCCCTGGTGTAAATCTGCCAGGTTGCTCGTGGATACTGGGAGTTGGGCAGCTCCAGACCCTGCATTTGGGGTTGAAATATGAAGGACAAGAGTGTGGGGTGGTTGCAGGGCTCACGCTCAGAGCAGCCTGGCCCCGCGGCATCTCTGCTGAGCCACAGCAGGCCACAGCCCTGTGAACTGCAGGGAACAACCCCAAAAAACCCCTCAGAACCACTGGAGTGGCCGAGGGGTCACTCAACTGGGCATGAAGAGCTGGGATTTGGCTGTTCCTGCCCTGGATTCACTCCCATCTCAGTGCCCTCCACTCTCTCCTCTGCTCTGATGAGTCTCCAGCTGACCCTTCTCAGATCCCTCCTTCCCTGCTTTTCCTCTGCTTTTAAATCAGCAGCTCATTCTGATTTGCTCCCTGAGGCTGGGCAGAGCCCTCTTGTCTGCACACACAGAGCTTTGGGTGCTCTGTTCCCTCCCTCCCTGGGGCACAGCCTCCAAGGCCGCACTCCTGAATGGAACCCAGGACTGGGAGAAGGGAAATGATGGAGGAGAACCCTGGGGATGAGGAGCTGCCTTTGGGCAGGTCTGGCAGGCACACACCTTGGTTATCAGTTTTTCCCCTCTAAGCCTAATGCTGCTTAGCAGTGTGATTCCAACCTGGATTTCCCTGCAGCTGCTGCTTTGAGAGCTCTGGGGTCACTTTGTGCTGCATTTGTTGCTCTGTGATGGGATTTGGGCCCCTCTCCTCCATCCCTGTTCCTCAGCACACAGAGTGCAGAATTATTTCCATGTGCTCATGGCACAGCCAGCCTGCTCCAAGCACTGACTTATTCCGTGGTTATTGCCACCACCAGCCATCGATTATATTTAGCCCTGTTAAAACTGTAAATTTAACAGCAAGCGTGCAGCGGTGGAAGCCTCCTTTGCATGGTTTATGGAGGGCTGGAAGGATTTATTTCTTCCACCCAGAAAAATTTCTTCACTAATGCTCAGAGATTTACAATCCCCCAGATCAGGAGAAAGTCTACTCCCAGCTTTATTTGAATATCTGCTGATAGATCAACAGATCTTTCTGCCATGAATTCCTCCCTTTGCTGCTTCCCTGGTTGTTTAAAGCATGGAATATGTGGGCTCAAAAGTACCAAAATCCTACAGCTGCTCTCCTTGGGAGGTAACAGGGCGGGGGAGGAAAAAAAAGGAAAAAAAAGGGAAGAAAAAGGAAAAAAAGTCAGTTGATTTACTTTCTGCATAGGGCACACTCCAAATGTTGAATATTGCATTATGTGCACAGCAAAGGTTCCAGGCTTAAGTTGTCTGATATGAACAGACTAATGGCATGTTATGGGATTGATTTTCTATCAGCCTTTTCAGGGATATCACTCCTGCTTTGTTCTTCTAATAGATAACATCACCTCCTCTAACCTCTCCTCTCTGCATCTCCTGGCTGGCATGTGCATTCCTCCCCTTCCCCCTCGCTTTTTCCATATTCTGTGCCTTGATAGGGATCTCGTTTTCCAAATGGGTAATATCTCAATAATAAAGGGACGGGTCTGATCTGGATATGAACCTTTTTCACAAAAGGAGAAGGAAAAGTTGCTGAGCTGAATCTGATGATTTCATGATACAGAAGGAATGCTGTTGCAGAACACTGCAGCCACCAGCCTTGGGCTTGATATAAAATTACAGCTTAGTTTTAAGAATCTGATCTAAGAGAGCACCTCAGTCCGGGGTTTGAAATTATATCTAAGCTATTAATTCCTATTAGTTTCTCTCAGATGCTTTTGCACTAGTATTAAATATGCATATTAAAAAATCATATAAATTTTAAAGTATATCCTGGAAGATTTCTTTGGCCTTTGGGTTAAGCCCTAATTGATTTATACCAGTAAAATACTCAATATATATTAAATTGTACAAGGAGAGGACTTTTCTGGGACATCTTTAAAAGCAAAGAAGCAGCTAAGAAACAGTGGAAGATTTTGAAATGTATCATTAATATATATTACAGAGAGGGGAGGAACAAGCTCTGAGTGTTTTTTCTGGGAGGCTTTTGGTTACATTTCCATTGCCTCTTCAAACATAACATGTCCTTATCCTTGAAGCAAACACACTCCCATATTCGTGGGGAAATATTTCATGTTGAAATTAGCAAGTTGCTGTATTGATGTCACCGGGTCCATCTTTAATGTATTCTGCTCTGTTCCAATCTGTAATATCATCCCAGCTATGCAAAGCTGACTGAAGGTTGTGCCAAGTTCAACTGAAGTGTCTATTTATCAATGGGAGGTTTCCTGCTGGAGCCAGAGATGTTAATATTGAATATGCCTAATAGCATTTTTCAAACTCAAACAGTCCTGACTCACTGCTGAACATTTTGAAACAGAAATCTCAACTGATGGCTGTGTTCTGCCTCAGAAATGCCTTTGGAGTTATGGCTTGTCACGATATTCAGTTGTCCCCATAAAAATAACCAGGGAAGGGGCCTGAGGAAGTCCAGGTTGTTCACAAAACAGGCAGCAGGGTTTAGATTTTGTGTCCCAAAGAATATTTATGTAGGGTATAAAGTGGAGGTTGTTAATTACACACTTTACTTACACCTGTCTTAGGAGAGAAGTGTCAACTCCTGATACTGAAATGGGAATTGCTCTTTTCTTCACATCTGCTTTATCATCCTAATACACCATGAAATTGGACAAGAATTTAAAAAGCATAATCCTGTTTGCCTAAACCCCCCAAAACCTACTCAATCCACCTCCTCCTCCTGTCCTGTCCTCCCTCATGAGGTTTTGAGCCCTATGACCAATTCTCACCAATTCTCAGGATTGTGTAACCACCTCAAAACTAAGGGATGTCTCCAAGCTGTGCAAAAATAGAAACCCAAAGTTTGCATAGGAACACATCCTGCTTCTGTACTGAAAATGGGAGGGGGAAGAAAAGTAATACCTTCATTTGTCCTGTCCCTTTCCTCCTCTCCAGGAAGGGAAAGTTATGAACGCCTCCTTTGTGTGAGAAACTTGGGCTGGAATTCGCTTTAGTGGGCACCAGAGAATCCAGCGCCGAGAGACAAAGCCGTAAGAAAGCAAAGCTTCATTAGTTTCATTGCTCATGGAAGTGCTTGTTAATACAGACACTCCATTTTTAAAATGTGTTTCTCCGAGCACAGAGCCTGTCTGGTGGAATTAGAGCTCCACAGCAAATGGGCCCCTTGCCAGTTCCAAGGAACACAAATTAAGGCTCTGATGTTGGGAGCGTTTATGCGCGTGCTTAATTTTACAAACCAGAGGGAGTCGTCACAGACCTGGAGTTGAAAGTATTTTGTTGAGTGTTTGCAGGCTGCTCGTGGGGGACTGTGGAAATAACCATCATTTTGGGATGTCTTGTGTTTGTACTGTGTCAGCACTTACAGATCCACCTTTGGAGGGACACTGGCAGGAGGTGTTGAGGGACTCTGCAATGGATGTTTGTAATTCCAGGTTTGCCGATGAGGTGGTGGATTTGGGTTCAGCAGTTACAGAGTCTACACAGGTTGTATGGTCCTTAAAAATAGAAAAAATTGGTTTTTGGGAGAAGAATTAGTGGATGCCAAGTTAGTTATAGTCAGCAACACAACATTAGGCTTAGAGGGGAAAAACCTGACAACCAAGGTGTGTGCCTGCCAGATCTGCCCAAAGGCAGCTCCTCATTCCCAGGGTTCTCCTCCATCATTTCCCTTCTCCCAGTCCTGGGCTCCATTCAGGAGTGCAGCCTTGGAGGCTGTGCCCCAGGGAGGGAGGGAACAGAGCACCCAAAGCTTTGTGTGTGCAGACAAGAGGGCTCTGCCCAGCCTCAGGGAGCAAATCAGAATGAGCTGCTGATTTAAAAGCAGAGGAAAGCCAGGGAAGGAGGGATCTGAGAAGGGTCAGCTGGAGACTCATCAGAGCAGAGGAGAGAGTGGAGGGCACTGAGATGGGAGTGAATCCAGGGCAGGAACAGCCAAATCCCAGCTCTTCATGCCCAGCTGAGTGACCCTCGGCCACTCCAGTGGTTCTGAGGGGTTTTTTGGGGTTGTTCCCTGCAGTTCACAGGGCTGTGGCCTGCTGTGGCTCAGCAGAGATGCCACGGGGTCAGGCTGCTCTGAGCGTGAGCCCTGCAACCACCCCACACTCTTGTCCTTCATATTTCAACCCCAAATGCAGGGTCTGGAGCTGCCCAACTCCCAATATCCACGAGCAGCCTGGCAGATTTACACCAGGGGCAGATTTGGCAGTGCCAGCTCTCATTGCTTTCAGAGGATGTTCCTCCAAAGCCTCAACCCTCTCTTCCAAAACACTTCAGGGGATTTAGAAACACCCCCCATTCAAGGATTTAGACAGAATTTATCTGAATGCTTAATCCAACCTCTTGTAAAAACATGGATGCTGGAAGGGGAATGGACTCATCAGGAATTCAGCATGGATGCACTCAGATCATACCTCCAATGAATTGGAAACACTCTGCCTGTTCCTCCCCATTTTGGGCTGCAGGATGTTATAATTTATGTCTAAATATTGCAGCCCACATTTGTCTGTGACATTGAACTACTGCACATTGTTTGGAAATAGAAGGGGCCTATTTTTCAAACCTGGGAAGATGAACAGGTAAGGAAGGCTCCCTGGAAAGATTTTATCACACAGGCTCTGCTTCCAAGCACAATTAATGAAAATGTATATAATAGTTATAGAAACAATTTACTTTAACCCCCCCAGACTTTTAGCCTGATTTCTCCTCTCATTTCCATTAATATAGATTGGGACTATCTCCCTCTGAATCCCAAGGTAAATTATCAGCTGATTTCTGTTAACTCAGTGAGGTAAAACTAATGGAGCAGGAATTAGACCCTTTCCATTAACTGCTATATGTTCTTTCACATTTGAAATTAAGATTATACCAGACTGTGAGAGTAATAAAGCATTACAGCCATTCTGCTGAGTTATTTCACTGACCTTAGTTGTTCCATTAAAAATTATTGCCATCAACATCAGCATTTCCATTTTGGGTCATTTTTATATGTGTCTTTCCTGTGGATGCCAGAAAATTTGCCAGTACCTCTTTAATACTCTCAGAAAATGGATGATATCCCCCAAAAACCCAATATCAGACACAGTTTTTTTTTTTTTCTAAGGCATCTCAGAATAAACTCAGCCTTAACCAAAAAAAGGAAAAGAGGAAGGTGAGGGAAAAGGGAAGAAATTATAAGTCCAGGTGTCATTTTTGCTTGATTAAGGATTCCTTTAGGATCAAAGAACATTTTGGAAAAGAAAAAAAAAAGCCCTGCAAAATTCAATCTTGGAGGGGTGAGGGAAAAACTACTGACACTCTGCCCATTTGCTGGGAATAAAGTGAAAAGAAATTTCCCTGGCTATATTTTTCATAGGCTGCCATTATTATGTTTATATGCTTGTTTTCCTCCACTGTGTATTTTGGAAAACAACCTCAATCTTTTCAATGGCATCTGCAGCAGGAGGCAGAGCTCTCCCTGCACACATTTTGGAGCTGTTAGCCTCGTTTGTAGTCTGGAGGATTTTCTGTAAGCTTGAACTATTCATTGTGTTGAAGTACCTGGTTTCCATTAAAGTCTGATTAGATTTTAATGCCCAACTTTCTCGGGCTTCTTAGGAAATCCCAGCTATCAGGCATAAATAATTTCCCAACGACTTCAAACGGCCCTGACTTGTAATTAAGCAGAGCTATATCCAGGTTAGGGAAGGACTGATGTGAAATGAAGGTGACCCAAACTTCAGAGGAATTTCAGTGAAAGCTGAGCCTTCGATTAGTTCAACTGTTGTCAGCCTGTCCTCCTGGCTATGGACTTTGGAGAGGATTTTAAATATGCACTGCACAGGTACAGGCACACAGGAATGTACAGATCGTGCAGATATGGGATTGAAAAAAGGAATTTGGCTCTGAAAGTGAGTTGTAACCTCTCAGTGCTTCCTCTCTGTGTGTTGCACCGAGACGATGCCCACAGAATAACAAAAACAAAGGAATGGGAAGCGATGTTGGTGTCTCAGGACAGATCCCAGAAGAAAACTCTGGCTGGTTGACCACGGTGTCTCTGAGCAACCTGGATTATTACAGAGCTGCTTTCCCTCCCTCAGGTATTTCCAGCAGTTTGTAGAAGGAAAAAACCAAGCTGGAACAAGGACTCTGTGCTTGAGGATGGCACTATGGCTGACTGGAGGGAATGGGAGCTGATTCCTGCCTGTGATTTGGACCTCAGAATAATCTTCCCTGGAATATGAGAGATGGTGCAGGGGGAGGAAAAGCAAAGAAGGCAGCCCAGTGACACGAGGTGCATGTGTAATGCTGCCAGGAAGCCTGGGGAAAGAAAATATTCTGTGTGCAAGGGAGAGCAGACAGGGAGTTTGGAGCGAGGAGCCAGGAGCAGCCAGCACATCACCCACTCTCACTCCTGCAATCCCAACACGGCGTCCCAGCCTCTCCAGATTTCATCCTGGTCCTTTCTGATTACATCTCTGAGGTATCAGGCACTGGCAGGAACAGGCAAACCAAGGCTGCCTTAGTTGTGGGGTCTTTTGTCCTTAATTATCTTCTTAATCATCAAAATCCTACTTCAGTTTCTTCTCTCTCCTGTTTCTTGTTATTCCAGCTGCTTAGGACATTATTGCCCTTCCCATCTTATTCCTTCACACTATGCAGCATTAAATATTATTTATTAACTATGAAAGCAACAAAAATTATTATAAACTTTGATCCTGCTTCCAGTGAAATAATGCTACAACTGTCATTAACTTTCAGCCAGCAGGAGTTGGAGAATTTTCCTTCATCCTCTTTACAAAGTAAAGGTAGAAGAGTTCTCCTTCAGCATGGATGATGGAATGAAAAGCTGTGTTCAGCAACAAAATATCTAAGTCATTTTGGGCATAAAAAGACAGTAAAATTTAAAATAATTAAACCCAGAATTTGTTTCTCTCATGCTATTTATTACTGTTTCTCTTCTATTTTCTTCACCTATTCTCCCATCCTCCTTCCCAGGAGAAGATTTCCATAATTTCTCTTACTTAGACCACCATTTTCTTCTCTACTGTCAACTGGGATAAAATGGGATAAAACCAGTTCTTTTGTGTGTTTGTGTTTGAACACTCCAAAATTGATTTCTAAACTGAGGAACAGACATGAGAACAGAAACTCCCAGATTCTCAGATCACTACAGTCGTTGTCTGTCACCTTGGATAATGAGGGTTGAACATTAATCAGTAATTCATCCACCATTCTCTGTGGTTATACTTCCTGAAAGCCAACTGCTTTTGATTCTAGGGTATCACTGAGCAGAAAGTCCATTTAATTCCAAAATCAAGTTATTTTAATAGCTAGAATGTTCATTTCAAACTTGAATTAACCTCACTTCAGCAAAAATCTTTTTAATATAGTTTCTTTCTGCTCGATCAAAGACTTGTTTACCACCACAAGTTCCTTATTCATCACTGAAATAGTAAAAAATGGGAGCCTGCAGGAGCACGAGGAGCTCCCACTACCACAGAACCAACATTTATTGTGGAGCTCTGATAATATGCCCCAACAGCAAATCCATCCTGGGTATGGACATTATTTAGTGGTTCAATGTGGCCTCCTTGCAGAGTGTGGAAAAAAAAGGCAAAATATGAAGGATCTGTGTTATAATATAAAATATCTGTGTTATAATATGGAGGATCTGTGTTACAATATGAAGGATCTGTGTTATAATATAAAGGATCTGTGTTATAAAGGATCTGTGTTATAAAGGATCTGTGTTATAATATAAAGGATCTGTGTTATAATATAAAAGATCTGTGTTATAAATGATCTGTGTTATAATATAAAAGATCTGTGTTATAATATAAAGGATCTGTGTTATAATATGAAGGATCTGTGTTATAATATAAAGGATCTGTGTTATAATATAAAAGATCTGTGTTATAATATAAGATCTGTGTTATAATATAAAGGATCTGTGTTTAATATAAAAGATCTGTGTTATAATATAAAGGATCTGTGTTATAATATGAAGGATCTGTGTTATAATATAAAGGATCTGTGTTACAATATGAAGGATCTGTGTTATAATATAAAGGATCTGTGTTAATATGAAAGATCTGTGTTATAATATAAAGGATCTGTGTTATAATATGAAGGATCTGTGTTATAATATAAAGGATCTGTGTTACAATATGAAGGATCTGTGTTATAATATGAAGGATCTGTGTTGTCTCATCCTCTTTATCAGCTGCAGCTCTGTGGTTGCTCAGGTGGGATCTGCAGCCCCTGATCCCTCTGCCTCTTCCCCCAGTTAATCTCTGCTGCCTCCTGACCCCATTTCTGCATGGGTGGGAGGCAAAGGCTGTCCAAAATCAGGGCAGGGGCAGAAGGGCTCCTCTGGTCACACCATCCCAAATTCACCGTGCTGTCCTGTCCCACCTGCAGAGCTCCCACTGGGGGCCGTGGGTAACAATCCAAACTCTGCTTTTCTCATCCCTATTCCTGCTTCAAGCACCACGAATTTCTCTCCTTAACAATGGGCATTTGTGTGTGCCAGTGGCCACTGACACTGGTGGCATCTGTCCCAAGCCATGCAGGTGTCAACAGAGAGCTGGGAGAAGCCAAAGGTGAACCCTGGGCTCCAACAGCCCCAGTTCTGCTCACAAATCCCATCCCAGGGGCTGTAACTCCCTGGGAAATGTCACTTGATTTTTCCAACCTTCTGATTGTTCTCATACTGGAGTCAGAGTTCTCACTTTCTCACGCTTCTTTCACATAAACAATACTTTGTTTATACAACGACTGTCATTGTTACATATTTTGTAGTAGGAAGAGAATCTTGATTGATAATTTGTTTGACTAATGTGGTTGAGAGGTGGGGATTCCACCCTCCAATCCACAGTCATTTTTGTAAAACTAAAAATGATGAAGTTTCAAAATAAACTGCCCTTCTTCAGGCTTCTCCTGCTCCTTGCTGAAAAGCTCCGATCTCTGTGTCGTGATTTTGTGTCCTGTTGTGACGAGCACACAGCAAAGTGCTGCTCTGGCTGTCCTGGAGTCTCCAAACACTTCTCTCCTCCATCTGTCCCAGGATTTATGGTGGATTTGCTGTTGTTCAAGAGAAAGAAACTCCAACTCTTCTGCAAATAAAGCCTTAAAATGAAAGAAACCATTTTTGTCAGTGATGTCAGAGAGGTGAGAGCAACCCTAGAGCAGGAAATGTCACCCAGCAGGGCAGGGAGGGGGAGGGATTGAGGTGGTGGTGGTGGCAGAGTCACAGCCAGGAGAGCAGGGATCAGCACTCCAGCGGGGACAGCATTTTTGTGTTCCCAAGGCAAAGAGTAGGAGGAAAACCATCTGGAAAGACAAACAGCACCTCTCCAGCAGCACAGAGAAACATCACCAGGCTTGCAATATCAGTGCCTGCATTTCAGTGTGCTCTGCTAAGGAAAGAAAACTTTTTTATTATTGTTTTTAAATGAGTGAGACCAATGAAATAAAGGTGGAACTTGAATATTCTGCTAATTCTGTCCCAGTCTGAGGTGATCCTTTGAAGGATTCATAGGGATTTATTTCCAGGACAGGGAATTCTGTGGCATGGTTCCCATCATCAGCTCTGCCTCATGGTCAGGGACAGAAAAACCCAAATTCAAACCCAAACCCAAACCCTGGGGAAGGCAACATGGACAGAACATTTCCTTCTCCTGCCACACCAAATTTGCACTGCACAACTGTCTGGCAATAGGAAAAAACCAAAAAAAAAAGGAATAAAGTGGATTTTGGGGATATATTTGTGAATAAGTCAGCGAGCTGCTCCTCTCTTTGCAAACACATTAACTTTGAGTGACACCCGGATTCCTCAAGTGTTTGCCTCAGACTGCTCTCCACCTCACTTAAGCAGCACTTGAAAGAATAATGGGGATTAATTTGACACTTAAATATATTTTCCAAAACTACAGCAAAAAAAAATTGACTGCAGGTTTATGTTGGAAGAATTGAAGACATCAGCATCTAGATAAAGGTGAGAGCTGATTTTTTAAAATAGCACCTTTTTTTTTTCTTTTTTTGGTGCCTGTGCTAATTGCAAAAGCATTTTATATTTGGAATAATTGTCCTATATTTGTTTCCTGCTATGCACACATCTGCAGGAAAAGAAAAGGAGAAAAATGGGGTTTCAAAGAATCCTAAAGCTAAAATACAATTTATAGATATTTTCATGAATAAAACTCAGTTCACGGCCAAGAATTCGTTTCCTTCTTTCTTTCTTTTCCATGTCACACCTTTTTTCTCTTACACTGCAACTGTTTATGTGCTTCACATGCAAACCAGTCTGACTAAAGAAGGGACGTTAAACCAAACCCTAATCAGAAAATCATTAATTTAGCATTCCACTCTGACAATGCTGCCTTATTCTGCCCCCAAATGTTTTGTCTGAAGTAAACAAGTTTTCAGCTTCAAACTTTGCAGGGCAAAATTGTCTTTTAGAAAGAAATTTATGGCCAAGCACTGCCTGGAACTGGGGCTTACCAGTGATGTACCTGATTTAATATGTCATGTTTTAATAGGCAAGGCATTTACCTATCTCAATAGGAACTCTGTCTCCCTATAATGTATTTATTTCAGTGTAGTCTGAGGCATCTCTTGCCCAGGATATATGTTTCAATTACATTTCAGTGCAAAACACATCCTCTGCAGGAATCTTCATACTCCAGGACCTTGAGTAATGGAACATTTTAAGTGCTGGAGAGCCCAGCACTGAAATCTTTATTCAGGCAATCTCCCCCAAAGGCAACTATTCCTCTCAGCAACGCTGATCAATACCCCAATATGCCAGACCAAAAAGCCTTAGCAGGAATGTGGATTCCTTCTGTTCCTATCAATAAAATATGTAATTAATTGAAAATTGAAAACTTTATTAATTTCAGTTTGATTTTTATCCTTTCCATCAGCCCTGTTTTCAGACACGTATGGATCCTGCCCAGATTGGATTCTGGCACGAAGCAGGGAAGCTCCAGTAAGGTTTATAAAATCAGATTGAACCTAAGATCTGGAAGACAGAAAGGGCTGGAAAATGAAATAGCTCATGTACACTGGCTGGTGAATTTACTTTCTATATACAAGTGCCTCTGCTGCGAGTGCCTGGTTGGCATGAAAATTAAATCAGAGGCTTCAAACACCCAAATATCCAGAATTAAACAGTGCTGGCACCACACAGGCGTGGCTTGAAGGGCTCTCCAGAGCAGCAGGAGCCATCCAGGCTGATCCCACGTCTGTCATTGTAGGACATCAAATAAAGATGGTTGATTCTCGTCATTCTTTGGAAGGCAAAAGAGAAAATGAAACTTTATTTTCAATTCATTTAGCTTTTTTATGGATGCTGCACTAAAAGGCACATTATTGGTCTGTAGGATTGACACCTCTCACATTCTATTGGTTAAAAGGCAGAAATGGCAAACAACAGCTGGTGAGGGAAAAGGAATATTGTTTACTTAAAGTGCCATGAGAAAAAGCAGTTATTTACAGAAAGATGTTTTAAGAAAAAGGAAAATGGTTGAAAAGTTTCCCTTGGAAAAGGAGCTAGCAATGGTTAGCAAGCGAAATTCTCTCAGAAATATCAAGTCCATACATCCCAGCACTGCTCCCAAAGCCAGGAGAAAATGGGGAGATGCAAAACTGGAGGAGCCAAGACAAAACCCCACCTGATTTTCTGCCCTCTCTGAGCTGTTTTATGCCAGCACAAATCCATGGATGGCTCTAGAAGAGAAAAGCTGTGAAGGGGGCAAAATGTGGAGAAGATTTAAGGATTTGAGCAATGTACCCTGTGCCACATCCTCAGCTGGCTCGAGAGGCTGGGGTGAGCCAAGGAGCTGCAGGAGTGGCAGGGAGAGCCTTCATCACCACAACCTCCTCGTGAAGCTGCTGAATCTGACACCTCCCAAAGCTGAGGATAAACATCTGTTTGATTTTTTTTTTTTCATTCAATTAAACTCGAGAGCTTTCAAAAAACACAAGTTGCAAATTTCCCTGCTGCATTCTTGGTACAGCCACTGGATTTTTGCTCACAGAGCTGTTTCTTGCTGGAGTTAAAGCCTGAACCAAGTGAAAATAATCTTGTAAAGACAGGCAATAGATACAGATATATGAGATTTATATGCTTTCCACATTAACAGAGCTTCTGTTATAAATCCCTATTAATCAGGCATTCCATCAATATAAAGTTTCCCATTAAATTCAGAGAGGAACTGTAGCAAGTGTAATCATAGAGCTTGTTTAATACAGTGCAATGATGCCAACATTTTCATCTCATCTATCTGGCTGCAGAGCTCTTCCCCTCCTGAGCTCATTGCTGAGTGCCTGAACAGCTCAGTGAAAAAGTGGAGAATTCTCCTGAGTATCAACAGTGAGAAAAAAAAAAAAAAATTAAATCCTCCTCTCTGACTCTCAGCAGTGCAAAGCAAAGCCAGAATGGTGAATTACAAGTTCCAGAATAGATATTTACAGGTTTTTTTGGATCCACAGCTCAACAGTTAAAAAAAAAAAAAAACTCAAATGTTGTTGTGCAATTTCTTCTTACTTTTGTTTTTTCAAGTGACATCTAGACACCTTGCAGGAGCAGGAGTGAAAAGCTGCCCGGACTTGGGTGAGGCACAAATGGAAAAAAGTGTTTTATTTGTACGCTCTGTATATTTGTTATTGTCCAGTGTCAATACAGGAATGGCAAGAAGAGGAAAAAACAAGGAAAAGAGACAAAAGGAAGGAATTGAGCAACTCAGATCTTGCAATGAAGTGCTGGGGGACAAAGCCACGTTTTTAAAGGAAACATTACCCAGTCTTGTTGAAATTAAAGAGTAGAATTGAGGTAGATTAGACCTGAGAGGGAAGAAATGCAATGGAACAGCGTTGGGAGGAGGGATTTTTAACTCACCTGGTTTCACTGGTGAGGAGTCAATGAGCAGGAGAAAATCTGCTCAGGGATCATTAGGCTGCTGTTCCTGGATGTGAAGTGAGATGTGGATGTGGGGTGAGCAATGCTCCACCTCAGGGGGCTCCTGAGGCTGGCAGCATCTGCAAGGTTCAGAGACTCCCATTACAGGTTTTTTCCCTTAAAAAAAAAAAGTAAAAGCCCTGATATTTTTCATTTCTTTATCATTTTATCATTGTTTTGCTAAGTCCCCAGTAGAGTTTTGTCCTGTTCAGTCTTGTTTGCCTCAGGCAAAACACCCAGGGCTTGACTCTCAACTCTGCCCTGGCATCTTCAGCTTCCTGAGACAAAGAGCATTTCCAGAGAAGCTGGATTCATCTTTCTTTCACCTCAGAAATAAATGCCAGCAAACAGCAAAACATTGCAGCCTTGAACAGCAAAGCAGCTTTCGTTCTGGTTGGTCTTCAGGGAGGTTTGTGGGGCATTTCCAGTGTCACTGCTGCTCCAGCACGCCCAGGAAGGCTCTTTTACCCCAGGTATTGCATATCCAGTGCAATTAGTGGAAGAATTGTACAATCCAGTACAATTACCCCTACCCCAGTAGAGTGTAAATGTGTCACCAGTCAGACATCTCCTGTGTCAGCTCCCAATATTTGGGCTGTGCCACCTCCCTGCTTGTCCCTCCCAGCCCTGGGTCACCACCTTCCCACCTGGAGTGGTGACAAGGGCAGAAGATTTAACACAAAGCTCAGACTGTGGAGAACCAAAACTGGGAACTCCTGGATTTTGAGGAATATCTGATGCGTTTGCCCACCAGTGATGATATTTGGTATTTTCCTCCCTCCAGAGCTGCACAGCTGTCACCCTGTTCTTCTAAAGTTCTGCTAACCCTTCTGATGTTTATATTTTTGTAATGGAGTTTCTCACGCACTTTTCATGTAAATAATGATTGTTTTGCATTCCTTTCTGGAGGAGGAGAGAATTGATGGACTGTTGGTTTGACCAGTTGGTTGGAGAGGAAAATTTCATCCTCCAATCCATGGTCACTTTTAGGATTCCATAAATATCAAAGTCTAGAAATAAATGCTCTCTCTTTTGCCTTGGACATCTCAGTGTGTGAGTGTCGTTCATTTGTGTGTATTGCAACAGCCCCAGCCCAGTGACATCCTGTCACTCAGGGAACATAAACAGGCAGGCAGATGAAGTGGAAAACACAGGGCAAGGGTCAGAACCAATTTATTTTCCCCTGCTGAAGACCATCCCACCTGCCTGGCTCAGCTCCGTGCTCTGCTGCACCACTCAGGAGCTTCACCCTTCAAAGGGAGAGCTGCTCCAGGGTCCCTCCTGGATTTCTGCTCCCTGGCTCTGCACCAGCAGAGACAAACCATCCTCTGTCCTCTCTGTTAATGTTTTATCATGGCTGAGCTTGGCTCTCTGATCTAACACCATTTTTTTTCCCATCAGACACAACTGCAGCCATGCAAATGGATTTTGAGAGCAGGTGGAACAGCAAAGGAAAGGCCAAACATTTTAAAACAAGGGCAGAACAGAGGCTTTACCCTGTTTCTTACACTTCTCTCTTCCCCCTGTTCCAGTTCCATGCCTTTCTGCAGGCTGGGGTGCAGACAATGAGGTTTCTTTTCAGGAAAATCCAATATTTCTGCCCAAAACAGCAGATGTGCTTCAATTTCGATATGTTCTGAGGCATCCCTGACTCACGACCCCAGACATCCTTTGGCAGGGGAAATCTCCCTCCCTCCATTCCTCTTTTGGAGCTAATGAGGCTGTGCATTTACACAGCAAATTCAATACATCTGCAACCCCCTGTTCTGCAAGCAGTACATTATTATTTCCTGGCCTTTCAAAGGCTTTTTGGACTAGAATATAATGGAATGGCTTTTAAAAAGGACTCCCCCAAAAGAGGAAAAGTCAGGATGGAGTAGACTTTGCTATCAACATATTAAGCAACTCAGCTGAAACCCGAGTTTCTTTTACCAGCCCTACTTTCAGGTGTATTCTTAAATCATAAGGCAACCAACAGAAAGTTAAATCACAGTGACAGCAAAATGCAGTTTAATTCAAAGTTAGCAGGTCAAGGAGGGCTATGAAGGATCCTCACATTCACCTCAAGCCATTAATTCAGATAAAACCCACCGGCTGCTGCAGCCCTTGAGGATTCTATTTTTCATATTTCTGCCTGTTAGCTCACACAAACGAAGAAAGGAGATTTTTTTTTTCTTTCCCTCCAAGATAAGGCTTTGACAATTGACTTGTCCAACTTCATGGCACGGAGCGTAGCACTTAGAAAACATCCACATTCCAGTGGCACAGGCAGAAATGTGGGAAGAACCCTCTGTTCTTTCCATTCCCACAGGAGCAGAGCAGGGAGTTGTGCCTGGCTGCTCCCACCCGCGGGTGCTGGGAGCCCTCCATGCCAGGCTGCCTTCAGCATCCGTGAAGATGAATAGCAGCTGCCAGCAGCTGTCCCCTGAGCTCCCCAGAGAACAATGAAGCAAATAATTTCTTTAATTATTTATCAAGGGCTGCTTCCTCAGTCAATAAATTTGTTTGGCTGTCTCCTGCAGGCCTGGCTTTCTACTTTATTGGGTTCTTCCACATGCATTTGAAATTTTGTAGTGCTCATGTTAATATCTACAGAAAAATTCTTTTCCTCTGTTCTTTTTATAATTTTTAATATATTTTTTATTTTGTATTTGCAACACTCAGTGCCGTGGTCTAGTTGGGGTGTTGGAACATGGGTTGGACTCGATGATCTTGAAAGTCTCTTCCAACCTGAAAATTCTGTGATTCTATTATCTTATGCTATTCTTTTGTTTTATCCTGTTGCCTTTTTGTTGCTTTTCTTCTGTGCCCGATGTTTTATGAGACACAACTTGACTTTTAATTAACCTTTTACCCACTCTCTTCCTTCGCTCCCTTCCTCTGTCTTTACACTGGAAAGAACTTGGTGGATGTATTATTTTAATTGTCCACTGGGCCATTGAATTCCCCATGTATTTCAGGATTTGACTTGGGAGAAAACTGGACTGTTCTTGTGAGTGAGGCTCCTCAAATAAGCCCATTTGCAGTTTTGTTATGAACTATTTTAATCAACAGCTGTGAAATGGCCAATAAACCAAATTTGTATTCAGCACTTATGCAGTAGGACAGAAGATTCATGAATTAAAAAAACCCAACAACAACAACAAAAACAACAAAAGAAGAAAACCAAATAAAAATCCTTCTTTCCTTCCTGAAATGGTGCCTGGTTTGGGTTAAACTCCCCAGTTTCCAATGGTAAAATGACCTTTTCCCCCTTGAATTTTGGCGGCTGTACCAAAGGAAAGAATCAAAGACCCTGCAAATGTCTCCTTCAAAAAGCACAGAGGAGTTAATTATTCCTGTTAATTATTCAGGATAGAACTGAGTCAAGAATGGGAAGAAGAGGAGATGAAAGGGGAGAGAAATGGGAAGGAGTTTTTCCACCCAGCCACAGTCTGGTCCCAAACAATCAACAATCATCAATTGTATTCTTTATACAAACATATATTTTTCATCTATAAACATATATTTTCATCTATAAACATATATTTTCAGGTATAGTGATATAATTTTGCATTTAAACATTTAAGAGGGGGAAAAAAAGCCTGAAAAAGTCACACATGACCCCATCCCTCCATGCTACCTTCCAGAACTTTCCCCACGTTTCCCCCCAGCAGAGGCTGCCTTTCTAGCCAAAGGTGTAGGGTGATTATTCAGCAGGGATTATTCCCTGCAAACATCCTGCTTATTTTTTATCACTCCTTCCATATGCAGTTTGCAGCCTTTGTTCGCCTCGGAATCGCGCGGTGAAATATGAAAGCAGCCAAATCCGAGGGAAACAGACACAAGAGAAAAATGAAATTAAGTCAATCTCACAGAGAGAATGCGGCCGTCTCTTTTATGCCTGCACAAAACAAAAAAAAAATTAAAAATTGAAACATTAACTACATCTTGAAAAATAAAGCCTCCTGCTCTAGTACAGGGGATGGTTTCAATCACATCGATGTCAGATGTGGCTGAAAGAATTTTGACATTTTTCTGTTGGTGGAATTTCGTCTTTCATACCCAATATCCTGCTAGGAGTGCTACATACCTATGCTAGCTCACCTCAGGGGTCATTAAAGACACCAAAAAAAGTCTTTTTAATCCATAAACTGAAAAAATAATCAGCAGGAGAGAGCATATGGAATCTAGCCTAGCAAAGCTTCAGCTCGGTGTGGTTATAGTGACAGAAATCTTTTATTATTAGGTCAGGTGTGCACTCAGTCCACTGCTCAAATAATATCACTCCTCTCACTTCCATAAATTTTAGAAACTCGTTCCAAAAGTGCAAAAAGATAGAAACAAACCACATCCACACCAGCTGCCCACAGAACTCAACTCCCTTTCCCCCTTAAAAATAAAACCATTTCAAAAATTATGACCTTCCCAAGGAAATCCTCAAAAAACTCCCAACTTTTTATTTTGCTATTGTCATTATTATCATCTGAGCAATAATGATCAAATTCATGCTGGAAAAAGACAGAGGAGGCGTGGGGTTTGCTTAGAATTCCTCAGGACGTGGTTTCATTTCCATCCATATCCCAAATTTACTGATTTGGAAGCAGCCTGGACGTTGCTGCCAGGGAAGTCCCACAGATCTCAAACTTTACACAAATGTTTGGTGCAGCAGTGAAAGTTTTTCTGCATTGTTTTGGGTCATTTATTCACAATCCTTATTTTTTCCTACCCCTCCAAAAAAAAGTATTGGTACTTTCCAGACAAGAACTGGGAGGAGTCTCCAGCCAACCTCCCCCACCTTCCTCAGTGATCGTGGATGAGTCTGGAAGGATCTGTGGATAAATACCCACAAAACCCTCTGAACCTTCAAAAAAAAAATCACCTTTTTGTCATGACCAGCAAATCCCAGAACCTCACTCACTTCTGCAACCATTTACTGCAGTTTCCTTCCTTGTGCTTCCCCCTCTATTTGAAAGCAAGATATTGATAACAACTGAAAATGTAGAATATTGATAACAGCTGCTCCGCTCCTTAAACCCCTGACTGCTTTTCTCCTTCTTCTTCTTCCTCTCCTTCTCCTTCTCCTTCTCCTTCTCCTTCTCCTTCTCCTTCTCCTTCTCCTTCTCCTTCTCCTTCTCCTTCTCCTTCTCCTTCTCCTTCTCCTTCTCCTTCTCCTTCTCCTTCTCCTTCTCCTTCTCCTTCTCCTTCTCCTTCTTCTCCTTCTCCTTCTCCTTCTCCTTCTCCTTCTCTTCTCCTTCTCCTTCTCCTTCTCCTTCTCCTTCTCCTTCTCCTTCTCCTTCTCCTTCTCCTTCTCCTTCTCCTTCTCTTCTCTTCTTCTCCTTCTTCTTCTTCTTCTTCTCTTCTTCTTCTTCTTCTTCTTCCTTCTCCTTCTTCTTCTTCTTCTTCTCCTTCTTCTTCTTCTTCTCCTTCTCCTTCTCCTTCTTCTTCTTCTTCTTCTCCTTCTTCTTCTTCTTCTTCTTCTCCTTCTTCTTCTTCTTCTCCTTCTTCTCCTTCTTCTTCTTCTTCTTTTCCTTCTCCTTCTCCTTCTTCTTCTTCTCCTTCTTCTCCTTCTCCTTCTCCTTCTCCTTCTCCTTCTCCTTCTCCTTCTCCTTCTCCTTCTCCTTCTCCTTCTCCTTCTCCTTCTCCTTCTCCTTCTCCTTCTCCTTCTCCTTCTCCTTCTCCTTCTCCTTCTCCTTCTCCTTCTCCTTCTCCTTCTCCTTCTTCTCCTTCTTCTCCTTCTTCTTCTTCTCCTTCTTCTTCTTCTCCTTCTTCTTGTCAAAATTTCTCTAATTACAGCAAAATCATAAATACCTTGGCACATAAAATGTTTTACTTGGTAGGAAGGAGCAATGCTAATTATTTTATGTTAATTTTCTAAAAAAACTCTAATTAAACAGAAAATAAATACATGCAATTATCTTGGTTATTGGGAAAAAGTGCCATATGACAAATGTCAACTTCTCAATAATAAAATGGCATATTAGTTGCTACCATAATGGACACGTAATTGAACCTTTTTGAAGTATAAATGATAAATAGTTTTGAAAACAACATTTGAGCCTTTTTTCTCCCCTGAAATATGTTTAACTTGGCATGAGAACAAATGAGGAAGCCTCACTGGCTGCATTTCAAACTCACGTCTTGGGCCTTTTCATTCTAGAATAAAGTTGATGCTGCTGGAAAGCTCTTCACTGAATTAAAACATCTTGGATCAGGTAGTTGGTGGGAAACAAGAGGTTCAAAATTAAAAACTGGACTAAAAATCGAGGAGATTTAAAAACTTTTTTTTTTTTTAATTACATCTTCTTGTGGAATATTTCTTTATGGGATAAATAGTTAACAGTGAAATGCACTTAAAGCCCCAGAGTGGTTTGGGTTAGGAAGGAAAAAGCTCATCCAGAGCCACCTTCCACTGTCCCAGGGTGCTCCAAACCTCATCCAAACCTGGCCTTGGACACTTCCAGGGATCCAGGGGCAGCCACAGCCAAGAATTTCTTTCTCATATCTAATCTAATCTACCCTCCTTCATCTTAAGGCCAATTTAATATAAAATATTTCAAGGCTGCTCTCCAGGATTTTTGTAGGGAATCCATTTACCCTCCTTAGTTCAGCTCTGCCACTCCATTTCTGGGCACTTTATCCCTTTTCATTACCTATGAACAGACCCTGTTAACAGACCTGCTTCCCTTAACAGTCCTTCATTTTTCCTAATTCCTTCACCAAGTGTTCTGCCGAGTGGAGAACAGACACAGCTGAGAGCAGAGGTTAAAAGGTGCCTTGTCTTCTCACAGCCTCCCAAAAGCAGGATTTGCATTTTAACCCTTTCCGTGCTCTCCCCATTGGAGGGAAGGAGCTGTGTGCTTAGGAATTGATCACCCAGGCACTATTTCAGCCCGGATTTAAAGGCTGGGAGCAGTTTAAGGAGCACACAGCATTTTATGTGTGTTAAACTGTTCATGTCGGAGCACCAGGTGCCCAGGGAGACTTTTGCACTGGGTTTGCTTCACACATTCCACTGGCACCTTTTGCCCCAGCTCACACAAAACCTTAACAGGGATGTAATTCCTGAGTGTCTCATGTGCAACTGTTCTTCCCTGGGCACAACTTGTTTTATTTTCCCCACATTCTGCTTTGCTAAAGATGCTCCAAACGAGCTCCAATTAGGCTGATTTGTCAGTGGAGCACAGTGAGGGCGAGCTGGACACTGACACACAGGAGGAGCAGAGTGCAGTTTTACAAGATAACCTCATAAAATTTAACAGTTGCCTCAACACATAAAAGAATAGACAAGTTTTCTTAATTTTTTCTACTCTCTCCTGCTATATTCTAGTAAGAGATTCTTATCCACTCCCCAGGAACACATCTTTCCCATCAACTGATCAACCGAGGTATTATTTTAAAAAAAGTCTTTTCTTTATCATCACCAATTTGAGGTTTTGATTCCAGTCCTTGGCTGTCAGGGTGCCCTGCCCTTCACAACAACTCTCTGCTTAGACTGCCACTAAATGAAGTTTTTCATGAGAACCAGACCAAGTTGTATTTTCCTAAGATCACTTTTCTGTCTATGATTTCATGTGTGTCAGTTATTATTTTTTTCTTTTGAATGGATCTGTGCACAATGGAGAAGACGTGGCAAGTGATTTGTGGGTGTTTGGTTTAGAAGCCACACTTTGTAAGCACAGCATGTGCTGAAACGTTCATTACTCAGCTCTGCTTTGGAATTTCTTGTTTTAAATTTATCAAAGAACCATGGGATGGCTCGGGCTTAAAAAGACCTTAAAGATCATCTCATTCCAACCCCTTGCCATGGGTGAGGACACCTTGCACTAGACCAGATTGCTCCAAATTTCTCAATATTCCATTAGGGAGAGTTTTATCCTGTCGGGAAGCAGGAGGCAACTGGAGACATTTCAGACAAACTGCCAGAGCAATTGCCACGGGCTGCAATTTCCTGAGACACCAAAAGCAATTTGGGTCCCTCCCCATCACATCCCCAGAGCACAGAGTGCACACTGTGAGCTCTCCCAGGCTGTCCTGGCTGAGTGACCTGGCACTGCCACTCTGAGCCACAGTGGTGCCTTCAGTTTTATTTTCCTGTATTTCAGGTTCTGTGGTGCCCAGGGTGCAGCTCTGAGCTCACAGTCAGTGTCACTCAGCTCTCTGCACACAGCAGGGACACAAAACAAATCCTTGTCCTGCTGCACACCAAGGACAACTTTCAGCCCAACAGCACAAACAAGGGTGGCTGGAGGGAGGAACAAGAAGGATGGGAGCTCACAGCCTGGAGCTGGAATTGGGCAATGAAACCCCAATGTGCAAATGGACCAAAACTTATCAAAGTGTGAGACCTCGTGACCATTTGTCCATTTTGGGACCATTTTATGTCCATTTTGTGCCCATTTTGGGTTCATCTTGGGTGTAGCCCTGGTCAGGCCCTGTCCTGCCCAAGGTGTCCCCTAAAGGTCTTTCAATAAATCCCTGCTTTATTCTCCAGCTCTGCCCAGTCTCTGTTCCAGCTCAGCCTTCCCAAGGCATCAACTGCACACCCAACACGAGCTGCTGTGCCACACATTTTGCATGGGTTAAAATCCCTGTCCTCATATCCACGTGGCTCTTCCCACCAAGGAGAGCAGAGGACTCAGCCCCTCCTTGGACACAAAACCCTGAATCCTCCTCAGGTCCCACTTTTCCTTGCAATAAAGTCAAGAAAATCATATCTGTTATCATGTTCTCCAGAGCAACATGGGTTGAGCTGATGCCTTGGAAAGACTGAGCTGGAAGAGAGCTGGAGAATAAAGTAGGGATTTATTGAAAGGCCTTTAGGGGACACCTTGGGCAGGACAGGGCCTGGCCAGGGCTACACCCAAGGTGGACCCAAAATGGTCACAAAATGGACCTAAAATGGGCACAAAATGGACAAATGGTCACGAGGTCTCACACTTTGATCAGTTTTGGTCCATTTGCACATTGGGATTTCATTGCCCAATCCAGCTCCAGGCTGTGAGCTCCCATCCTTCTTGTTCCTCCCTCCAGCCACCCTTGTTTGTGCTGTTGGGCTGAAAGTTGTCCTTGGTGTGCAGCAGGACAAGGATTTGTTTTGTGTCCCTGCTGTGTGCAGAGAGCTGAGTGACCCTGACTGTGAGCTCAGAGCTGCACCCCTGGGCACCACAGACCTGAAATACAGGAAAGTTCAAACTTAGGGCATCATTTCCCCCCTTTAGAGGCTTGACAAGGCCTTTTCCTTGTCGAGTCTCTATTCTAAATCTCTACTAATAATAGGTATTCATAACAAATAAATATCTAAGTATCTATCTAATCTAGTAATAAATGTCTAACTATAAATAAAAAGTGACCAAGCCACCTCAGTCAGGTTTGCTTGGAACCAGCCCAGCTCAAGGAGTGACACCACACCAAGGGCAGAACCTTCTCTCCCTCTCTCTCAAACAAACTCTTCTTCCCCTCAAACGTCCTTCTGGAAAACCTTTGTGCTTCTCAAAGAGGAAAGGCTCTTGGATTACATTTTTTTGACAAGATAGATGAGAGGGTTTTCACATGAGACCAAGGGAAGTAATGAGCTGTAATCTTTGAGCTGGAAGATATCTATCTTTTTTAATTACAGGTAGATTATTTCTATATTAGCCCCCACAGCAAAAGGCAGAGCCACAGAGGTTTTCTCAAAGCACTGCTGTGCCAAGACCAAGGGATTAGAAGAGTTTGGGACCTTGGCAGAAAAAAAGAGCTTTTCAAACTTGAGTCTATTTTGAATTTTATAACTCCACGCAATTTATGTGATTCACCAAGCAGGTATTTTGACACTTATTCACTACAAGTAAAAGGATATTGCCATCACATCAGGGAGCTGCTTATTAGATAGTCCCTGCCAACATTTCTGCCTCAGTCTGACGTGTCTCCACTGTCCTTGTCAGAGGAAGCTGCAACCTGCCAGTTAGAACAATCAAACCCATTTATCCAAAATATCTCTTTGCATTCATATTTTTACATCAGTTCCCTTTATATTTTGCCTGAAAGAAGGAAGTGTTGTCTGACTGTGGTGCTCCCTAGAGATACATTTTTGTCTTACAATTTTGCTATTCCACTTGTGTTTGCCAAGCCTTGGTGACATCTGGGACCTTGGAGGAATTTTGCCAAAGGTGCCATGGTTTAACCTGCTACAGGAATGGGCATGGTGAGTGTTTCAGGTTCCTGTGATCATCCTGGGGACTTAAAAAGGGCATCTCCAACCTCCAAAACTGCTCTTGTAGAACAGCTGCTTTCCTGAGACCTGTTCCTACAGGAAGAATTCCATGAGAATTTCCTTCAGTGAAATCATGGTGCTGCTGCCATCCCAGCTGAGCCATAGAGAATAAAACCAGAATCCACAAAAACTGTAGCTCGAGTGTAATTAGAGAACATTTGTATCAAAATATTTATTGTTTGGAGCCCAGTTGTGTCAATGCTGTGATTATGGCTTTATTTTTTTTTTTTTTAAATGGGATTTTTGTCTTGTGAGTAGGATTTTTTTGTGTGTGGAAAACAATTAGAAAATGGATTTCCTGGGAAGCAGCACTGATAGTGAAATTTCACACAGCCCTACTCTTTCTGAAATTTATTCCTCACTGAAAACACTTCCAGGGCTGAGTCCTTCTCAACCAGAGGAGCAGGGCTGTGTGCAAGCAATGAAGAATGGCACAGACATTTCCACACTGTGGGAAAAGAGGAAAAGTAGGGATAACAGAGGGAAAAGGGAAGGGGAAGGCTTCAAATCAACAGAAGGAGAGAAAAGAGGAACCAGATAAAGAGATAGAGAAGTCAAACTTAAGGATTAATTTAGGAAGGAGTTGCATGATGAAAGATGTCTTTGTCTTTAGGTATTGAATTGAGCACTCCACACCCAGGAATTACTGTTAGGTGGGCATTGAAAACTAAAGCTGGAAAGCAGAAAATGCTAACAAAGTAAAGTCATACCAAAGGAAACCTTTAACAAGTTTTACTTCTCTTATTGCACCTCGCAGGTTGTGTAACTTCAGATTTAATGGATATTCTCAACTGGAGTTCTATCTGTGAGCTGGAGGGAAGGCTATTAGTATGCTAATCACTTCTGCAGAGTAAATTGGTTATAGGAGTGGGGTGAGGTACAATAGGGGAATATTTTTTAATTAGCACACTATGAAGCCAATACTCCCCTCGATGCCTGTGCGTGTCCCCTATTGACATTAATTTCAGCCACACCACTTCCATTGGAATCACGTTCCGAAGGTATTCCCAGGGAGGGAGGGAGGGTGGCCGCGCTCTCATCTGCAGCTGTGGAAGTTCTGGAAGGTTCCAAGCACGGCCCTCAGAGCAGGAGGCAGTGCTGGTGTCCCATCACAATCCTAGGATGGTTTTAGTTGGACAGGACCTTAAAACTCATCCCATCCCACCCCATCCATGGGCAGGGATGTTATGGTGAGCCCCCATGACCAGGTGGGTATTTCCATTTCAGGGAAGGGGATTTTGGGTTCACGCATGGCTTTTAGGGAAGAGAAGCACCAGAACTTTCTGTTCATCTCTCACTGTGGTGGGCCCAGTGCCAGCATGGAGGCTCCTGTTGGACCTTTCACCTGTTCCTCAGAGGGGTGCCTGGTTCCTATGGGACATCCAGCCAGAGGAGCCCTCCTGGATCATCCAGTACCTAAGGAAGAGCACAGAGGTGCTCAGGGCTTTTTGAGGTGTCTTAGGGTTTTTCTGCACCGTGCCTGGCTTTTGCTTTGTTTCTGTATCATTCATTATTTTCTCTTTTATTAAAACCTTTGCTTTACAAAACACACCTGAGGAGCCCTCTCACAAATATTATTAAGCCACTCTGGGAGGTTGCAGGTGAACCCTCAGGCTTGATACATCTTCAGGGGGCTCATTCCACTCTGGCCTGGTGTAAGATTGGATCACAGGGACACCTTCCACTGTGCCAGGGTATTCCAAGCCCCAATGTCCAACCTGGCCTTGGACACTGCCAGGGATCCAGGGGCAGCCACAACCTGTGCCAGGTTCCCTCACAGGGAGGAATTCCTCCACAAATCTAATCCTGCTGGAAGGTTTGTGGATTCTCACACACAGGATGTTTAGAAAGAAGAGTTTGACCTGTTCAAATCAACTATCAGGTTTTAGCCAGTTCCAGGTGGGTTTATGTTGGAATTCTGGAAACTTGGATTTTAGTATTTTAGTGTATAGTAATACATGAGTCAAGATAGAGGATTCTGGGCATTGTCTAGTCCTTCTTCTTCACCTTCTTCCTTCTCGTCGCCCTGATTTTTCAGCCTTCTGGTCTTTTCATGGTTTCTGAATTTTTCTCACATGAGTGTTATAAACAGAAGTAATGTTTATATTAATACAAGTATGTTTTTCATTCCTCTCTTGAGGAGGGAACAATTGATAGACTTTCGGTTTGACCAGTGTAGCTGAAGAGGTGGCAACCTTATCCTCCAATCCATGGGCTAGGTGAAGATACTGTATAATAGGGATAATAAAGGTTGGATTTTTTTGCCCCGTGAACTGGATGGAGTCCTTGTGTTCCTTTTGTGTCCTATTGCGACATTCTTCTTCATGAGTTTGGGTGTTTTTTTCTAATTGGGTGAAAAAGGTCATTGTGGGCCTTGTGTGGTCATTATTGGGTCAGAAATATAAATAATAGAGGTGTCACCTCGTTATTGGGTGATTATCACTTAAATAACCTTGGAAAGAGTCGGAGTTTCTCCATTTTACCTCATTTCTCTAACTTGCTACTTAGAGCTCACGGCTCATGAGTCTGCAAATAGATAAGAAATAATAAACAAGCAAGTCCAAACTCAACATCTACGTTTCCTGTGTCTTAATCCAGACCTCAGCAGAGAAAAAGAAACCAGAACTGCACCAGGTTTGGTGTTTATCCTGGACTCAGGCTAAACTCACATTTTCTGCAGATGGACTTGTCGGGTTTATCACTGGTGTTGGAAATACCTGAGAGAATCAGCCCTGCAAAACAATCTCCCTCACTGATTATCTTTCTTTTTATTAAAAAAAGTTTCTTAGGGTCACAAGCCTCAAATGAACCTTTGGAAGGCTCGGTGGAGAAAATAATTAAAGCGCCAGGAAAAAAAAAAAAAAGGTGTTTTGGGAATCGTAATGTGAATAATAAAAACAGGGCAATCATTTGCAGTTTGGTCTGTGGATTTTATCACTTGGACCACATTCCTTTAAATTTGCTTCCTTCAATATCAGCCACCCCCAGGAGAGGTAACAGTGTTTTAAAAGTCATTGTGTAATGGTCAAACTTTCATTTCCTTTGTAATTTCTCACTGCTAGAGCTTTTCTGCTTGGTTCCCTCAAACTCTTAAATGAAATCAAAAGTTGGCTTTTTACTCTAATACTCCTGAACAGCTAAATTTTATTGACAGTGTTAATATAAAGTATTTTGGAATCAATTCTTGTATTGAGAACCTGGAGGTCCATGTGTTGATGAAGAGTCCTGCTCGACAGCTGAGTGTCACACGGCCGTGAGACAGAGGATATTGTTGGAGGAAAGTCAGCAGATATCAAATTTCTACAAAAAAACACAGATCAAACACCCCTGTGAGCTCCAGGCTTTTCTTGGTGCATCCCACACATCCCCTCATGCTCCTATTTACCACAAAAAAGGCCAGATTTTCACCCTATACTTTAATTTATTTATATTTTGCTAATTCATAACAATTCAGTATAACCTGAGATTTGAATCCCTGAGAGAAACTTAAACTGCTTCTGTCATATTCTTGACCAAAGTTTGAGAATGGCTCCAGCATTACTGTAAGATCCTCTGGAAAGTCAATTTTAATTTCCTCTCTTGCAGGTAAAGGATAAATGACAGTTCCCTTGTATTAATTTCTGAGTAAATTTATTTCACTGAATTAAAAAGTTTTAACATTATTCGAACACAATACTGCCTAATAAAAAGAAAAGATTGGTGGGGGTTTTAAGGACCTCAGCTTTAATCTCCTTGCAATAACCACCTCAAACACATGGTTAAGTTTATTAAAATACTGAAGAAATGCTGTATTAGAACAGCTGAAGATAAAAGTTTTGGTTAATTGGGCTCCACATCAATGTCCTACCAGCCTTATCCCTTTTATCTCAGGCTCAGGAGATATTTATAAAGACAACTCTGCATTTGATGCTTTTTTTTTCCTACTTTTTTCCTTCTTTCTTTTTTTTTTTTTTTTTTCATGCAGGCTAATAATTAATCTTTTGGAGGAAAGGAGGGGATGGTTCACATGCTCTGGCTCTGTTTGCTGCTGAACCTAAATCCTGAAGGTCCAAGACCTCAAGCCTGCAGATGAGAACAGAAAATACAAACCAAATACAAACCCCAATATCCCCAAGCCCCCCTGGCAGAAATGAACACACCACAACACAAATCTGAGCTCTCCAACTGGGCTGGAGTTTCTCCTGCAGCCTGATTCCAGCCTCAGGTGGAAAGGCTGGAGGGCATTTCCAGTGCAGGCTGTCCTGAATTAATTCTTGAGGGAACTGGAGAAGATTATCCAGGAAAAATCTTGGAAAATTTAGAGCCTGAGTTTGGCAGAGAATCAGCCACAACCCATTGGCCAACACCGAATCCCCTAAACTCGAAAACACTGAAACATTTCTGGAGTGATTTCAACTCCTCACCACTGCTAAATGAGAAAAATGCTCTTCTGCTGCTCGTGTTCCCTGCTCACAGGGAGGGATTAAAACTTCAATGATTTCTTGCCTGGTGGTCCAGACTTTTCCATTTTAAGGGCCTCGTATTTCTATTTATGGAGCTTCCACTGGCCAAATATGAAGTTAGAATGCTCACCACCCACTCTTCCTGCAAGGCCTGGCGTCAGCTTGCAGAAAAGACTAAAGGATTTACAGCCACAATAAATCAGAGGGTTTTTTCCCATTGAAATCATAAATACAACGGCCAAATAACAATGAGAAATTCATGGAGTCCATCAGCCAAAGAATTACACGGCTGGTAAAGGTCACTTAGAGTTATTTTGAGCCCTCTCAGCCAGTTTTGGCCCCATTTTATGTGATCTGTTTGTTTTGTATCTCTCTGGGTTTTTAATCAGTCATGCAGTACCAAGTCAGATGTTTTATAGAAGGCTGTTACAGGACATTGCCATGGTTATCAACAAAATTTGTAATCTCATTCAGGAAAAAGAAAAGCAATTTTGACAGGATCTTCTTTCCCTAAGCCCACATTGATTGGCATTAATTAGGTTTCTACCGTTAATCCTTTATTAATCAGATTCTCCAGCAGCCATTGCAGGCCCAGCACCAATCTGACAAACCTGTAATTACCAGGGTCATCACAGCTCGCTCTTTTAAATACTGGAACAACGTTTGCTCTTCCCAGCCTCCTGGCACTGCCCCACTGCTCCCAGCCTCCTTTAAAAATTCACAAAGGCAGCTGGAGGAGCTGGAGCGCAGCTCACTCTGATCAGGCACTGGAAGGTTTGGCAAATTTGGGGAGCACTGGACTGGTTGGGCTTTGCTGTGAGCTCTCCTTGGTCACAGGCTCGCAGCAGTGGTGCAGAGATGCAGTTTGGGATGGTTAAACCAGGATTTTGCTGAAGAGAAGGAAGAGAAGAGAGAAGAGAGAAAACAGAAAAGAAAAATTAAAAAAGAGAAGAGAGAAGAGAGAATAGAAGAGAGAAAAGAGAAAAGAGAAAAGAGAGAAGAGAGAAAAAAAGAAAAAAGAGAAAAGAGAAAGGAAAAAAAGAAAAGAGAAATTAGAAAAGAGAAGAGAGAAAAAGAAAAAAAGAGGAAAGAGAAATAAGAAAAGATAAATAAGAGAGAAAAGAGAAGAGAGAAGAGAAGAGAAGAGAAGAGAAGAGAAGAGAAGAGAAGAGAAGAGAAAGAGAAAGAGAAGAGAAGAGAAAGAGAAGAGAAGAGAAGAGAAAGAAGAGAAGAGAAGAGAAGAGAAGAGAAGAGAAGAGAAGAGAAGAGAAGAGAAGAGAAGAGAAGAGAAGAGAAGAGAAAGAAAAAAGAAAAGCAAAATGAGAAAAGAGAAAAGAGAAAAGAGAAAAAAGAGAAAAGAGAAGAGAAAAGAGACAAGAGAAAAAAGAAAAAAGATAAAAAAGAGAAAAGATAAATGAGAAAAGAGAAAAAAAAGAGAAAAGAGAAGAGAGACAAGGAAACAGAAATAAGGAAAAAAAGGACACGTGGGGCAGAGCTGAGAGCAAACCCCATGTTTCCCCTCCATGCCCAGGTGTCCTCATGGGCCATGCCCAGGTGAAGAGCCCCATGGCTGTGACAAGGCCTGGGGACAATCCACCCATCCCTGGATCCTCCCTGGGATTCCCAAACCTCCCTGAAGGGCACCAAGGGTTCCAGAGCCCTCACCCAGAGCTGCTCCAGCCTTGACAATCAGGGTCTGCAGAATCCATTCCACACAGATCTTCTCTGGACTTTCCTGAGGCTTTAAAAAACACCTTGGAGCAGTTGGCATCATCAAAGTGAAGCTCTGGGTGGTTTTTCCGTGGTGAGAGGTGAGGGAGGACAGGGGCAAGGCGCAGTGGTGACATTTTCCCTTTCCCTTGGCCAAAGCCTCCAAGATATTGGGGATGCACTGCGGGTCAACCCCTGTGTTTGCAAAGACTCCAAACATGGAGCTGGAGCACAATTCCATGATTTTCTGACCCTCTCCTCTTTTCTTGGACTCACAGAACACTTCCAGGGATGGGACAGCCACAACTTCTCCCATTTATCACCTTGGTGTGTCTTATTTTCCATCAGTTTTATCTTAACTCAGTCTTAGGGTGGTCTGGAATCCCCATTTTTTGGGTTTATTTTGACCATCTCATTTTGTCTTTCCCCAAGCTGCACCATTCCACAAAGCTGGAGAATTTATTACATTTTCATCCCTAGCACGTGGTCTGGATAATTCTGCCAGCCAAGATTTTTTTTTTTTTTTTTTTCAAGAAATCCTTTTTGTCTTAATGGTAGAAACTTATCACGGAATAGGATTAATATTAATCTACAGAAAAGAACAAGATAAAGATAGATTTTGCCTATTAAATTTAAGAATGACAATCAGTTAAGTGTCTCCTAAGTAAGCTAAATTAAAATGAAACACCAGGAGAAGTATATATGACAGGCTATAGTGTATTAAATGGTTTCATTATCCTCTGATATAATGGATAACAAATGGATTTGGAAATTGATGCAATGTTTAGAAAAAAGGATTCCTGAAGAATTGCAATAAAATTAGGCTGAATTTATGTCTCCACCATTAAATTTTCACTGCCACCTCACGATGTTAGCTGTGGGTTTTAATGTCTGTTTATGTGCCTCTTTCGGGCAGAATTTGAAATTAGTTATCAGTTATCATGGAAGGAATGCTTAGGAATAAATCCATATTAAATTTAAAAAAAAACTAGATGAGATAAGGATACAGCATTTGTAATACTAGTAGGGAAAAAGTAAAGGCAGAAATATGTTTATATTACTAATGAACTAATTAAATTAGGTATTATGTAGCCAATATCTACAGAGATTGTGCTGCTTTTTTATGTTCCAAATAAGTTTTCTTGCAGCACAGCCCTGTTATAACGCTGAACAATTTTTAGTGCATTATGTTATACCTGAAAAATCGCCATAGATTGAATTTGGTCCGACAGATTGTACTTCTGAACCAATTTAAAATTCTCCACGAAATCTAAAGATGGATTTAAAATTTATTAACAGGAGTGTAGAAGGACATGGGGCAGATTAAATTTTTAAAAAAGTGCAGTTTAACCTAAAGTATTATTAGCAATCAATCACCCCTCTTATCTACTCTGATGGCTTTAGATTATATCATTTAAAAAGCCCTGGTGAAGAGAAATCCTGCTGAGCTGAGCCCTGCAGCCGGGGCTGGCAAAGGACCACGCTGGGATTTGTCCCTCCAGTGCCCAACTCCTCCCCAGCTGCTCCTCCTGCATCTGAGGAACTGAAGCAGCTTCAGAGAGAGAAAAAAAATTCTTAGAGAGAAACAAATGAGCTGGGAGAGCTGGGGTGCTCACCTGGAGAGGAGAAGCTCCAGGAGAGCTCAGAGACCTTACAGAGCCTGAAGGGGCTCCAGGAGAGCTGGAGAGGGACTGGGGACAAGGGATGGAGGGATAGACACAGGGAATGCCCTTAAGATGAAGGAAAGTGGTTTTAGGTTGGGTTTTAGAAGAAATTCCTTCCCTGGGAGGGTGCCCAGAGCAGCTGTGACTGCCCCTGGATCCCTGGCAGTGCCCAGGCCAGGCTGGATGGGCTTGGAAAACCCTGGGACAGTGGAAGGTGTCTCTGCCATGGCAGGGGTGGGACTGGATGAGCTTTAAAATCCCTTCCATAAAATCCCTTCCATCCCAAACACTCCTAAGATTCTGATAAACTGGACATTCCACATTTTAAAGGGAAACTTCAGAACCTCTTGGCTCCCTCCTGGATTTTAACAAAACATGAACAATTATAAAAATTGTTAAGCCCAGGTAAACACTTGAAATCCACAATGTAATTTTGTAGCAATTTTAGCTCTCTTCCAGTGGGCTGCTAGGCAGAAGAGGGTTTTGTTGCTCTGGCTACTGTTCTAAGCACTGACTGCTGAGAAATTCCAAGGTCACAACAAGGAGAATCAAATAGAAAAACTGGGATGGAGAAAAGGCATCAGGTGGGAATAATTTTGGTTTCCTCTGCAAGGAGCACAAGGGGCTGAAGAAGCCCAATAAATAAATGCAGCTTTGGCATCATTCTCTGTTGTTTTCTCTATTGCTTCACTCTTTCCAACACACCAACAAAAATAGTGTCAGAAATTCAGGGAATTCAGAGGTCACAGCAAAAGTAACCTGCAAAAGAGATTGCAATCTGAATTATCCAGGGGGAAAGCATTTGGAAGGGGAGCAGAGCTGGTGCCAGCGGTGTGGAAGAGAGAAATGAAGCAGCAGAAAGGGGAATGTCCTAAATGTCCACACTGCAAGCTGTGCCACAGTCTGTGTTCATCCCCATCCCCAGGAGCTGCTGGAACCAGCTGGGGCAGTGTTTCCCTTCTCTCCTGTCCATGGCCCAGCAATGCCGTGCCCATGGCTCATGGGGAACTCCCTGCGGGAGCTGTCTCTGGTTCATGGGCCAGCAAGGAGCCACTGCAGGGCTCAGAGAATGAGATCAGCCCATGGGGAGATGCTCCGCCCAGGGGGAGGAGCCAAGCATTCCCACCTGGATAGAATCTGGGATTTGGGACAGCACAGGGAGCCCTGACCCACTGGACTCCCAGAGGACAAGAGCTGCCAGAGCTTTCTACAGGATCAGTGCTTGGACAAGAGAGTTTCATCTGCACTGCTGCCACCACCCTGACTGACAGGGGGTCAGGTTGTGTTCTGACTCTGTCAGTGGTTTTTGTACTATTGCATTTATTTTATTTTACTTCATTTTCCTTCATTTTACTTCTTTTCTTTTCCTCTTATTAAATTGTGTTTCTGACTTGGACTCTCTCACTGGTTTTGCTTTTAAACCAGCACAGGGATAAAAAAGAAAAAGAAAAAAAAAAAAAAAAGAAAAAAAAAAAAGGAAAAAAAAAGAAAAAAAAAAAAAAAGGAAAAAAAAGAAAGGAAAGAAAAAAAATGGAAAGCTTTACCACGTAAAACCCCTCAGAGCCTGGGTGTAATTAAGGTGGTAGCACTGAGCAGGATCTGCAGCCTGGTCCCTGCCTGCCACCAGCCCTCCTGCAGCTGCAGCCCACCAGATTCCTGCAGCAAAGGTTGGGAATGTCACCAGCCCCGTGTTGGAGGCAGGTGCTGTCAGGGGCTGCTTGTTTGCTGTGAAAAATAGTCAGAGCTGTGCCTTGAAACGGAGTTTTCCAGCCTGCCTGGTGGAGCAGTTTAATCAATACTTCACTTTGATATCTGTGTTACATTCGGGCTAAAATGAAGTTTACAGGCAGCTCAGAAGGTCTGAACTGCTGCAATCAGCCCCCAAACATCTCCTCCCTGAGTGTTAATGAGCACCAGGATTAGGCAACCAGCACTAAAACATTCCTGATCCATGGCAACCCAGGAGGAGCTGGAGGCTGCTCCTGTTGTTGGAAACTGTGTGGAAAGCTCCAAAATCATCAGAGACTTGGAAATTCTCGACTCCTTTGCTTTTCCTCTTTTCTCTGCCATCTTCTGTAAGGACAGCAAACCATGCTGGGGAGATAACACATCCCAGGCATGCAAACACTCATTCATTCAGTCCTTTTCCCAAACTATGTTATATTTCCTGGAAGAATTAAAGGACAGAATGATTGGCTGCATTGCTGGCCTGAGACCAGCCCAAAGGTCTTTACCTGATGGACTAAATGCAAATCTGAGCAGCCTGGGCTGGGGGTGATGCCTTGGGAAGGCTGAGCTGGAACAGAGACTGGGCAGAGCTGGAGAATAAAACAGGGATTTATTGAAAGGCCTTTAGGGGACACCTTGGGCAGGACAGGCCTGGCCAGGGCTACACCCAAGGTGGACCCAAAATGGGCACAAAATGGACCCAAAATGATCACAAAATGAACAAACGGTCACCAGGTCTCACACTTTGATAAGTTTTGTCCATTTGCACATTGGGGTTTCACTGTCCAATCCCAGCTCCAGGCTGTGAGCTCCCATCCTTCTTGTTCCTCCCTCCAGCCACCCTTGTTTGTGCTGTTGGGCTGAAAGTTGTCCTTGGTGTGCAGCAGGACAAGGATTTGTTTTGTGTCCCTGCTGTGTGCAGAGAGCTGAGTGACACTGACTGTGAGCTCAGAGCTGCACCCCTGGGCACCACAGAACCTGAAAAATATGAAAACTCAAACTGAAGGCATCAGGGGAAGGTGTCCTTGCCCATGCCAGGAGGTGGAATGAGGGAATGAGATGATCTTGGAGGTCCCTTCCACCCGAACCACTCCATGATTCTGTGATTTTATACAAACCTTGCTTGGTGTGCAGGGTAAGGGTCTGATCCCAGGGTACTCCAGAGGCCACAAAATGTGCTCTGAGGGAAGACTTGGTGAAGCTGGGAACAGCCTCCAGCTTGGGAAGAGACTTAAACAATTGCAGAATGTTCTCTGTCCCACTTCCAGCAAGGATGCAGGGGCTCTGATCTTGCTGCACGTGGGTTGTTTGTGAGGACTCACCTGCAGCTGGTTTAACTGGATTTAACTGGGAGTGTTCCACCAAAACCACAGGAGATGTCTACTCCTATGTAAAAGGAATTAAATTAATCCACACAGCTGCTTTCTTCTGTATTTCAGGTTTTTGTACAGAAATTCTCCTCTCTGGCTCGAACATTGGTTCTTTTGAAACCTCTGTGGTTTCAACTGAGCAGCCAAACATTTGTTTTGCTAAAAACTGCCTGTGGTGAGCTGAGGGCGCTGATCTCCTGCCCAGCTCAGCCCCTCAGGGCAAGGGGTCTCAGAGAGCATCTGCAGTGTCTGACGAGTGGAAAGGTTTCAATACAGCAGCGAGAGTGATATCACCTGTTATTTAGGAGAACGGTGCTAAAAACAAATACAGAGTCTTACCAGAAATTAATAAAAGGCATTATTGCACATTTCTTTCCTTATCTTGTTCCAAATGAGCTTTTGACATGATTCTTCCTTATTATGCTTCAAATTAGGCAGCATTTTTAAAGGTATTACTCCCAATCCCTGTTCCATTTCCTAGCTGGTGTTTCTGGTTACAACCACAGGTCTGATCCTCTCTTGTATGGCTTGTGTTTGACTTAGAATATGAGTTTAAGGGGTGAACTTTGCAGATTCACTGCTCTGAAGCAAATTTCATTGATGGCAATCACCTAAACAGATCAGCAAATTTCCCCATGAAGACAGAAGTGCAGGGTACATTATACTGTTCTTGTTCAGGATTTTAGAGAGCAGAGCTCAGGGTCAGGAAATTCAACCATACAGCTTGCAAGGACAAGGCTGGAACTGTCCTAAGAGACCCAAGTGGCCTTAAAAGCACAAGGGCAGGGGTGGCAGATGTCACCCTGGGAGATGTCACCACTCTGACACCATCAGGAGACCTCCTGAGCTCACAGCCCCTTCTCACATCATGCAGGCTGAGAAAAGGGATGCCTCTTTCCCCACATGGAAATTTTGGGCATTTCGGTGCCCTGAACTCCTGTAAGGCTTTTTCTGAAATCACAGAGTCTGGGAAACTGCTCTCTCTGTTTTGTTATTCATTGGCTGCCTGCAGCTCTTTGGTATTTCCAGGGAATCTCCTCCTTCCCAGAGCCAGGGAAGGACATGGCAGAGCAAAGGGCAGCACAGACAACATCAAGAAGCCAGAAAAGGGGGGAAAGCAGGGAAATATCATTTCATCCTTCCTTACAGCCACTTATTTCCATGCTGCAAGGCAGCATGAGGGCTGAGCTGCTTTATTTTGCATTTTACACTGGAACTGCAGGAGTTTTTCTCCAGTTCTCACCCGAGGGGAATGGCCCAGTGCAGGTCTGGTCGAGGTTAAACCAGACCATGAAACCAAGCTGGAAACAAAGGAGGAGAGGTGCTGTAATATTCAACTTTCAATTATAATGTGTCATCTGTTAAATCACATTATTTATCTGGGAGGGAAGAAAGGTTATAGAGCAGCTGCTGCTCTTTGTGGATGCTTGTGAAGATCACACTTGAGTGTCATGGAATCCTTACAAGGACTTTGCCCTTTTCAATTGGTCCTGCTGGGTGTTTTCCTACTCTATAAAACTGAGCTTTGGTGCCCTACTCTTTTCCCACCTTTTATCTGTGGAATTGTTTGTGGGCTGCTGACATCCCCAGGAATCACCCTCTGAGCCCTTTTAAAATGCAGTGAGACAGGTGAAGAAAGATTTCTGTCTGCCTCGAGTGCCAATTTGGGATTCAGGGGACACAGATTAGACTCTCCTCAGCAGGTTCCACAAAGACCCTTGGGGAATGCCCCTTTTCCTCTGGGTTTCAATTCCTTTCCAGAAAGGATGAGTCCCTTTTTCTTCTCTCTGAGCTGTGATAGCTTTCAAACACTGTAACAGATGAGAAATTAATAAATTAGCTTGTAACAGAGCATTATTCTATTTGTCTTTCTAGAAGTACCATCGTTTCCTCCCTGAAAAAAAAAAAAGAGTCTGTCTGTAAAATGAATTAATTGAATATAAATGTGGCAGTAGCAGCCCCAAATCCAATAGAGAGTCACCTGTCTGAAACCCTCCCAGGGAGCTCCTCTCTAGCCTGGACAGAGAGCAGAGTGCAGTCACAGCAAAGTGCTAAATCAGCTCTGCTCACAGCCCAGGAATTTCCACGAGGAAATTCATGTTTCCCTGGAAGCTGCCCCAAAAAGGGAAGCAAGAGTGGCTGGGTGGGCCAGGGAGACAAGGCAGCAGCACTTAAAAAAGAGTGCTTGTGGTTAATCTATTCCATTTGCAGAGTGAGGATTGCTGCTCACGGATGTGTCTGGCAAACACGATGTGACAGGCCTAAGGAAGCATCCAGACAAGTTCACCTATTCTTAGCTCAGTGTACAGCAAACTTCTGTTTGGAGGCAAGGACTCATTTTCCAGATCACATCTGAGCATTTTTAGGATAATTGGGACAGCTGTTGGTGAAAAAAAAAAAAAAACAAACTGCTGTAGCTTGAAAATCACTTGGATGTTCTTGCTGTAAGTGCTCTGCTCTTCTGGGGTCCTTGTGAAGGAAAAAGGAAGCACCTCCTCACTTCTTACCCCAGCACCAGGTCAGGGGTATTGGTAGGGAGATTTTTGGTATTGGCAAGTTAAGAGAAGAGATTTATGGTGAAAGAATGAGGAGAGGGTTTAACAGATTTAACATGTTTAACAGATTTAACATGTTTAACAGGTTTCAGTTCCTTTCTCACTACAACACTGAATACAAGACCTCAAGTCTTTACATGATTATGGAGTCAGGTATTTTTTTGCTCCTTCCCATCATATGCTCACTGCTACAAAATCCATATTTATGAGCCCTTCAAGTGAATCCAAGTTTTTATTTTCACTCAGAAGTGTGGAGATGTCAAACAAGCCCCTTCCTCAAGATCAGCACACAGAAATAAGGAAGCAGAGCTGACCTGCAGCCACAGTGTCTTCTCCAGGCTCTGGCAAATGAAGTTATTTTCCTGTGGCTCAGCCTTGAACACATAAAAAGTTTCCTGAACATATTTTCAGTGTGGAGCCTGCACAGCAGCCCTGCTGGGAGGTAGATGGCACGAGGTTCTGTGCCTAAGCCCTGAGTGTGACATCTGAGTTAGCAGAAGAATCAGAGAGTGCTAAGCCCAACTGCTGATTGAAAAAATCATCCAAAATTTTTGACCAAACTCTCCTATAACAGCAAGCTGAAATCTAGAATTGATCCTGGTGCAGAGGAGAAACACTAAATTTTCTAGGGGGATGACATCCATAAGGTTTTGTCTCCAAAACAAAATATCAAGATTTGATCTATTTAGATTGACAGAATCCCTTTTTTGCCCCTTGTCCATCACCAGTTAAATTAACTTTCAAAGGACCTTGTAGTGCACATTTGCCACACCTACAGGATCGATAAAATCACATTTATTTTCCTGTACCTGGAGCACACCAGGCATCTCTGCCACGAACTGCACCCAGGCAAACAAGAAATTCCCTTTGGGAAGGGAAGATCCAGACCCTGAACCTGCTCACGATGAACAGCATCGAGCAAAGTTAATAAACACTCAGCTGGTGATTCTGTACCCACACATGACTGCCAAAGCTCACAGATGGATCCTCCTCTGTCAAGGCCCAGTGCTGCCATCTGAAGAGTTTTTTAATAGCAAAATGGCTTTTGAGTAATTGACATTTTCCTTTGCTGTCAGAATAGACACAAGCTGGGCTTTGCACCTAAATCTCCCTTGAAATGTGTGCAGGGGTGTATTCCCTGCCTCCAAACTGAAAATCAGGTTACTGCCTTGAGGACTAGGTGGAGTTCTGATAAATGTTTATTTGGCACCATGTTCATACTGTTATGCACAAGCGCATAGAATTAAAATAATAATTTCTACTTGATTTCATGCTTCTCTGGCTTAATGGTCTCTGATGGTTTTTAGCAGATCCATTATACATACTTAAATATAAAAAAAAAAAAAAACCCTACCACATGAAAAAAAAAAAAGTATAAACCTGTGATCAAATTTACTCCAAAAAAAGTTGGAAAGAAAATTGAAAATATGACTTTTGCTAGGATTTTCCACTGTGCCTTTTCTGGATAATATGACAGCCTCGGCATTTGTAATAATCAGTGGTGTCCCCAAACCAATTTTCTTCTTGTCTCTACAAAGCCCTGACAACTCCTGCTTTTCCTCTAAGTGCTGTTGAATGTAATTAGCAAATTGCTCGAGGCGTGATTAAAAATGTCATTTTGTGAATCAGTGCCACCTTCAGGTTCCTCCCAAAACCACTCACCTCCTGCCCAGTGTGACCCTGTGCCGTGCAAAGACTCTGCCACCAAACCAAGGGAATGATTTGATTCTGAAGCTTGACAGCAGCCAGGGTTTTCCACATGGTGAGGACCCAGAGCAGCAGGAAGGATGTTGAGATACTGGAGCATGTCCAGAGCATGGAGGTCATTTTCCCCTGTACTCTGCACTGGTGAGGCCACACCTCGAGTGCTGTGTCCAGCTCTGGCCCCTCAGTTCAGGATGGACACTGAGTGCTGTGTCCAGCTCTGGCCCCTCAGTTTAGGATGGACACTCAGTGCTGTGTCCAGCTCTGGCCCCTCAGTTCAGGATGGACGTTGAGACGCTCGAGCGCGTCCAGAGGAGGCAGCGAGGCTGGAGAGGGGCTGGGAACACAAACCCTGTGAGGAACGGCTGAGGGAGCTGGGCTTGTTCAGCCTGGAGAAAAGGAGACTCAGGGGTGCCCTCATCACTCTCCACAGCTCCCTGAAAGGTGCCTGTGCTCAGCTGGGCTTGGGCTCTTTCTCCAGGCAGCACTGACAGAACCAGAGGACACAGCCGCAAGCTGCACCAAGGTTGGATATTAGGGAAAAGTTTTTTACAGAAAAACTGATAAAGTACTGGAATGGTCTGCGCGGGGAGGTGGTGGAGTCACCATCCCTGGATGTGTTTAAGAAAAGCCTGGATGTGGCACTCAGTGCAATGGTTTAGTTGAGCTGTTGATGATCTTGAAGGTCTCTTCCAGCCCAGTGTATTCTGTGATTCTGTATTCTGTATTCTGCATTCTGTATATTCTGTATTCTTTATAGCAGGGAGAGGCATCAAAAGCTGCTGGAACTTCCAGGCAAAGTGGGTACTGTCACTGTCCAAAGCCACGCCTTGGAAAAAGCATCCCTGAGGGAGTGACACTGCAGTGCCACGGAATGCTGGCAGGCTGAGTGCTCAGGGAACCGTGCAGGGCCCCGGGAGAGATTTCCTGGGAAGAGAAGGGAAATAATGTGAATGTAAGTGATGGCTGTAACGTGTGAACATTGCCACCCCTGCCCTCCCTCATCCCCTACAGCCTCCAGACAGGGCCTGCAAGGATTTGCTGTGCTCAGCTTTGACAGTGGGGTCAGAGCAGCTCCAGTTTCCCTCAGAAGCAGCTGGAGCTGCCAAAGGGAAGTGCTGCAACTTGCCTGGCAATAATTGGGATTTGGGTGGGAAAGCTCAGGAAGCTGTTCTGGGAGGTTCAAGTGTTTGTGGTCTCCCCACCAACCCCGGCGTCCTCAGCTGTTGTCACCTTCTGAAGAGATTGTTTGGCTTGGTTTTGGTTTAAAAACAATTTATTAGCTTCTCTCCATTCTCACAAACCCTGAGTTATTTTTATCTCATTCTGCCTCAGGGGGATAAAATGATATTGCTTAACTTTGCAAGGTCTGTTTATGCCTCATTTTCTTACAGGATCTCACACCAGGAGAGCTGATACCCTCTGGTTTTAGCTCTGGGAAAACACAGCTCAGCTCCTCTCGGCTGTGTGAACACACACATTCCACATGGAAAATATCCCCCAACATCTGTCCTCTCCCAGCTTCCTCACCAGCATTGTTCCTTCTGCATCCTTCCAAATTCGGGCTGAATTCCAGCAATATTGGTGTGTGTATTAACTGCTAGAAATAAATCATGGAAAAAAATTAAGGTTTGCCCCAGTAAACCTTAAATTAGTGCAGCTTGACATGTCCAGCATTTCTCATAATTCCACTCTTCTCCCCAGTAAAAAGAAGAAAGAATATGAGAATTTATCTGGAATTTTCTACCACTGCTATGTTAAAACCAGGGTAATTTTACAATTATATCTTCATTTTCTCAGTACAAATCATGATTGAAATGATTAAATAAATCTTAGCAAGGACATAGGATTTTCAGGACTTCAGTCTATGTGTGGTTTTCGTGAAAGTGAAATAGATTTGGACCTATCTCTGAAAAAATTGAATTCTCAAGGGAACTGTGAATTTTGCATATTTAACTATTACAGAAGCATTTTTGTTTGGTATTGTTCTGGCAAGTCTATATTTTATAAGGCCACTGATGATTTATAATAATAAACGTTTCTTCAGCAACAGCTGGTCTCAGATCATTATCTTATCAAACACTATTTATTTACCCCACCACATTTTTAACCCTTGTGTGTTTGCTTTTCTTTCTCTGGTCAGGATATTTTATCTGGAAAGCAAACTCCCTTTGCAGACAGATCATTCATAGCACATTAAGGTCACGTTTCTGGAGCAGATTTTGGGTAGGGCTTGAGCACTGAAGCTCCAGCACCTGCAGAATTGGTGGTGTCCTCTCCCTCCATGGATGTTGGTTGATCTCAGGGACAGGTGGGGGACACTGTGACCTTCCCACCGAGTTGGTACCCGTAGTAATCAATATAAGGAAAAGAGTTTTGACTTACCTTTGAACATGTAAAGAAGTTAAACTGAAATTTTCCATAGCCTTCTCACTGTAATTAGCCCAGAGCCAGCACAAGAGCACCAGTTGGGTTTTAGGAATGTTTCTAAACATCTGTAGCTGCTTCTGTTGGCAGCAGGCCAGTTTGTCCCTCCTAAAATATTAAGTATTTATGAGGATGCACAAAGGGGCTCAAGCACTTTTTGAGGTGTCTGCAAGGTGTCAGAGGCTTCTCTGCACTTGGCTTTTGTTTCTGTATTGTTTGTTCTTTTCTTTTTTATTAAAACCTTTGCTTTACACAACACACTTAAAGAGCCGTCTCACAAAATTATTTTAAGCCATTTCTCTGCCAGGGCTGGCCCCTCAGAGGTGACGGACCTTCGTGGGGTTTATCACATCTTACCCCATGCAAGATTCCATCAGTTGCCCTCTGAAAAAAGAGATTTATTGCCTTGGCAGCAGGCTGGAGGCTCCGGAGGGATGTCAGTGGAGTCCTGCTCCTGGCACGGTCAGGGAGAGGAAACATTAACAGACCCTGGATGTCACGTTCCTTTGAAATGTCTGACAGGCTCCGCATCCAACACTCCCATGGAGACAGCTCTGAGGTGAAACGGGGACTGAAATAATCCCTGTGGCAGGAACGCAGCTCAAAGCTGTTGGTTGAGATGCACAGGATGGATGCTGGCCCTGCTCTGCTTCCCCTCCTCTGGAAGCAGCTCCTGGGGGGATTCTGGGGTGCAGCCTGCCCTGAGTGGGTGCAGGGGTCACACAGAGCTGGGGGAGCTCCACCTGCTGACACTGGCACCACCTGCCCCTGCAGGAGGAAATACTGGGGAACACAGCACAGCTTCACTCCTGCCTTTTGGTGTTGTCTTTGGCTGGTGGGGACCTCACACTGTTCATAAAAAATTGTGGAGCTGCAGAATCACAGAACAGTTCGGGTTGGGAGGAACCTTAAATCCCATCCAGTGCCACCCCTGCCATGGCAGGGACACCTTCCACTGTCCCAGGTGCTCCAAGTTCTGTCCATCCTGGCCTTGGGCACTGCCAGGGATCCAGGGGCACCCACAGCTGTTCTGGGCACCCTGTGCACCCTCACAGGGAGGAAATTCATCCTGATATCCCCTCCAACCCTGCCCTCTTCAGTTTAAAGCAACTTCCCCCACCTCATACACTCCATCCCCTGTCAAAAGTTCCTCTCTATCCCCTGCAGCTACTTAAAGCTGCAGCAAATTCTCCCTGGAGCCTTCCCTTCTCCAGGCCAAACATCCTCAGCCTTTCCTGGTAGGAGACGAGATCTGAGTGTTCCCCTAACCAGAGCAGAACCAGAAGGGAAAAGGGAGGAATGAAGCCATCATTCAGCTGGCCAGGGTTAATCATGGGAATAGAGGAGATTTAAGTTCAAATCTATCCTCCTTATTTGAAGCAGAGAATTGAACTTGACACCTCTCCTCATCCCAAATCGGAGTGCATTAACCATGAGACCAGAGAGTCAATCCCTCAGTTTTCCTCTACCTTCATCTCGAGCACAATTGAAGCTGACATTACTTAAACACAGAAGGAACTTCAAGGAAATCCAGAGGAGATTGGGAGCATCCAAGGTGCTGGAGTGGCTGCAGAATTTTCTGTGGGAGCAGCAGGAAGGGCACCAAACCCGAGCTCAGATAAAACAGAAAATAGAAGATGCATAAAGCTGAGATAATATCACAAAGTGTGGGTGTAACTCGACATCTACTGCATGTGAGCTGTATTTTCACTGATATCACACAGCTTGAACCAAATGGATATTCAATTTGGGGCATTTTTTTCATCAATTCTTCCCATTTTTAACTGGAAAAAAAATGGTGACATGAATTAAAGATAATAGTCGGATTGGTACAACTACTATTGATCAAACAGCAAAATAAATATCCCTATTGAATAAATTACAGCCAAGGCATGACCTTCATCACCAGACTTTGTACCTGCTATGGAATTTGTCTGGATACATAATGCTTTTCTGAAATAGCTTAAAAAATGATCATTTGAAGAGCCACCTGTTTTGAGGAGGTGCAAGTTAGCATGCCAAAAATTGCAGCCTTACGTGACATTCACATCCCTGGGAGGCACATATTCAAACAAATCAGAAAATCATTGAACTTCATTTCTTCTGGTCAGAGGTCATCAAATTTATAGAGCGAGAGCACAATAATTCAGGAGGGAATGAATTCCGAAATGCAAATCCCAAATAGAAGGCAAGAGGATATTTTAGTTTCCCCTTGCTGTTATAGTTTTGGGGTTTAAGCCTGGCTTCACCCCTCCATCCTTCAGCACATCTGGGTGTTTTATCATGAGAAAATGCTCACCAATGGGCTCCCAGCCCTGGCTCCCACATTTCCCCTGCTCGGGGCTGCCCTAGTTCACACCGTGGAAGGGCAGACAGCAGCTCCTGCCACATGAAATGTCCACATATGGATTTTCACAGACTTTCCCTGTTTGTGATCTCAGTTAGAGCAGGTTTACTGGCTCTTGGGCTGCCCCTCAGATGGATGGAGCTCAGGAGGAAGTTCCTCTCTGCAGAAATGCCATTTGCAACAAACATCAAAGCGTGTTCAGTTATTTTCCAAGTGACTGCTCGGGCTCCTCTCTTTCCTTTCATGTCACTCTGTCACAGCCCTCAGCCAGGAGCACGGGCTCTGGCAGCTGAGGCAGCAAGAACTTCAATTGATGGCATCCTGTTGCCTTGGCTTTCATTGCCAGGTCTTGTTTGTTGGTTTTTTATCTTCTTTTCTTCCTGTTAGAGCCGGGATTAACGCATGGGAGTCGCAGCTTTGTGTTCGGACTCAGATATTTATTAATTCTTATTGCAGTCTCACAAGTTGTGAGCTCTAACTAACAAGGTAGAAAATGGGGAATGGCTGCCTCTACTTCTTTCCAAGGCTATTTAAGCACTAATTGCCCAATAATGAGATGACACGTATATTATTTATAGTTTTAACCTAATAACTGACCACCCAAGGTCTGCAATGCAAACCCTTTCACCCAATAAGAAAAAAACACCCAAACCATGAACCATATTGCTTTATGTATATTACTACAGTCTAAAGCCTTAAATTCTGAACTTCAGGGTTTCAACACTTGTTTTCTTCTCCAAGCTCTGCCGGCTCCGAGTGCTGCCTGCTACCCGGATCCCACAGAGCCACCACCAGACAGCCTGGACAGGCTCCTTTGTTGGGGAAGATGAAACAGGAAAGCCTCATAAATATGACTGCTTATTTTTAGAGAATATGAAACCTATAAGTGAAATAGAGTTGAAGGCAAGTTTTGATGTCTAAGATGCCGAGCTTTAGTTACTGAACAACTGGAAAACAATGGCATGACCAGCCAAAAGTCATCCCCCCTTGATTAAACAATGCCCTTCTCCTTACCAGGAGTCCAAGGGTCAGAGCAGACCTTACTAGCTTGGCAGGAGGTCGTTTTTAGGGTTTAAAATATAACACAGCGTGGGAATGTAATGATTCTTACAGGCTGTGTGTAAATGCTGTAGGATTTGTATCTTGTACTGGATTGGTTGGTGTAAATTAGAATATTCAGTATAGAAGAAGATTTAATGGATTGTAATGGGAACTTTGCTCTCTTTTTTCTCTCTCCTTTCTCCTCTTCCTCCTCACTCTCTCTCTCTCTGCTCCGAGCTGTGGCTGGCAGCTCAAACCAGGACCCTTCACCCACACCCTGTGCAATGAACCCCATGCTCCAAACCCAGCCTTGTCTCCAGAGATCTCTCGTCTCTGTTCGTCCCATCACCATCCCGACCTTCCCACCTCATTCCTACACTCCTCTAACAACAGAACAAGTCTTGGGAAGCCTCAGTTATTGGTTTTATAATCCAAGCAGTCCCCAAATCCAATTTATGGTGAGATTTTTGATTCACAGCACCTTGACTGGCTGTGTCACAGGGCTGAAGTGCCTGGATGAAGGCTCCGTGTATGCACAGCGTTGTTGGTGTTGGGAGAGCCTTCCTGCTTCACTGGGTGCCTCACAAATACACTGGGACAGTTTTCCCCCTAAGATTTTCAGAAGCTAAAAGTAGGGGAAAAGTCTAAAAAGTCGTCAAAATCCAAGCCTCAAAGTAGAGAGTTGTGTAGCACTTTTAAATGTGTCCTCTGGGAATTTTTAATTAAAAATCTTTTTTTTTTTTTTTATGAAACCCCCAAACTTACAGATTGATTCTCATATTGGTTATTTTATTGTTCTTTTATGCAAAAACCACCAAAAATACTCGGGGATTGGTGGGTTTTTTGCATTTTTTTGGTAAGCACAGAAGCTCCATTCCCTTCTCACCAGCACTTTTTTAAAATGAAGGCAAAGTTTGAAGCTGATTAATGATATTTGTATTTGTTGATTTTATTTATTATTTTTAATAAGGAGTGGAACAGGAGGAAAAAAATCAAGTGACCAATCAGATAATAAAGATATGTTTATGTACAACTTAATTTTGCTGGGCCTGAGAAACCATAAACAGAACACATGGCAAGTGTGGTGAGACATCTCGGGTCTGCAGCCACCCGAGATGCTCCTTTGAGAAACCCCATGACCCAGAAACAGCTTCTGTATGGCCTGAAGAAAGATGGGAAGTAGGAAAGATAGAAATAACTGAGATCAGATGAGCAGGGTTGGGGGTCTTTGTTATGGCTGAAGGGCAGCTGCAAGGGAAGGTGTTTCAGAGGGGTTGGGGAGAGAAATGAGTAAAACATGGAGAGTTTGAAGCAACAAGGAGAAGAGGAAAAGGTGACTTGAAAATCAAGAATTCAAGTGACATGGGGAAAAAATGATTCAGTAGCAGGGGAGATTTGGAAAGGAGGGTTAAGATGTTCCTGTTCTGGTTGTGTTTATAATAACGAAGTGATCAAAAGCCTCAGTTTGAAGTGAATTAACTTGTGCAATATCTTCCACTATTCTATTTTAAAGTATTTTGCATTTTCTCCTTTGAAGATGAGCTGAATTTAGAATTATTGCAGGGAAGACCAACTTCTGTAAGTCAGAAGTAAGAGAGCAGAGTTGTGGCGTGTGAAATGCAGCAGATGTGCAATGCTAGGATGTGCAAACTTCTCTGTAACACAGAGAAATATTCCTGTTCCAGCATTCCCCCTGCCCAGGCAGCTCAGATTTATGCACTGGCTCCTGTGAAATTCATCTTCAGGAAATTCTGCTGTCCTGGAAGACTGACACGTGGAGGAGACAATGCCCTCAGCAATTCTCACAGTGCCACTGCCTCCAATTTTCTGAAATAGCTCATGATTCACACCTGCAAGTGAAACAGCAGCAAAGCAGAGCTGCCTTTTTAACCACTATCCACTGCAAAGTGTCGGTGCCTTGTGTATTTACAGTCAGATGCACAAAACCTGAGCTTGAATCATCAGCTCCTGATGCCACAGGGCCACACTGAGTGACAAGGACATGGGACAGAGACTTGGAAGGAAAAAGATTGGGAATAGAACTTGCAGGGAGCTAGTCTGAGTCAAATATTGCTGAAAGAAAGGGAGATACTCCCCCAGACTTAGGAAAGGAGCACTTAAATCAATGCAAGGATAATAATTCAGTGCCCTGGGGTGTCCTTGAGAAGGGCACAACTCCCAGATCAAACACCTGCCTCACTCTGACACATCCAGGTGCCTTGGAGTCGTGACTGCTCCACTTGGAATTTGCAGGGAAGAACCAGATCATCCCCAGCTGAGACAAGGAAAAAGACAGGGCAAGTTATTATATAAAACCTCATTGAAAAGTCTCAGCTCATTTGAGAAAGAAACATTTTTAAAGACCGAAGCCAATGTCCTGATCTCGGTTCTTCACTTTATGTCTTCTGCCCACGCAGATGTCCCTACGAGCCAACTTGCACTGGCAAATCATACAACTTAAAATCCTTCTTGAAGGATCCAACCTCTTCAGCCCAGGCAGAAATCAGGTTCAGGCAAATAAATCAGATTCAGGCACATAAATCAGATTCAGGAGCTTTCTGCTGGTGGCTGAGTGCCCCTAAAGCCAGTGGAGTGTCAGGATGTGCCCTGGAGGGGATGCAGACCTCAGGGCGTTGATATCTCCTTGGCAACTACAAAAACCAAATGGGGGAAAATCGAGAATCCTGCAGCGTCCTGCAGCCCAAACCTATCAGCAGGGAGGCTGAGCCTGGCTGTCCTTGCTGCCTGGGCCACAGGAGGCAGGAGGGATCTGCCAGGAGCCCTCTTGCTGTGCCACATCTGAAAAATGAAGTGCACTGGAGCTCGCTGGCAGCTCTTTGAGAGGGTGAAGCATCAGTCACGCTGCTCCCCGGGAGCTCTGCACTTCCAAAAGCCTTTTGGAGTAGTTACCACTCCTTTGAGGGACTCTGAATGCACTTGAGTGGCTTGAGCAGAGATATCAGCAGCAGAATTACACCTTTAAATAAGGTATAACCTTCACAATCACAGCGAACACAAATGTCAAAACATTTCAGAAAATAATTAATCTGAGCAGTTTGCTCGAGTTGCTAAGATGGATTTTGGTACAAATTGACTCACCTGGTTTTTTTTGCCTCCTGGCAAATCCACGTTGTGCTTCTCTCTAACATTGTCTTTGCTTTTTCAAGAGCATATCAGATTTGATTTGAAAGTAGAGCAAACAATATATTTTTTTTAAAGTCTTCATGTATATTTTATCCTAAAGCGATCTGTATCATTATTGATTGTTCCTGCAATAAGAAAGTTAATAGGATGAATTGCAAGTAGTTGCCATAGAAACCACCATTGGTCTCTTTCTCTTGGAGAGGAAGCACACAATTAATTTGTCTTTTAACCTACTTTATTGCTGCAAAGTCCATACAAATGCAGCAGCACAGGTCCAGATTCATTATACACTTCTGTGCCATTGTCCTCCTAAATCACCTTCTCAGATACACTCCTGAAAGCGTTTATTGGAAAGAAAGTTTGGATTCCATGTATTTTCCTGCTGTCTGATTTGCCTGGGATGAAGGCAGAGATGGTCAGGGAGGGAGGATTTGTTCTCCCACCACTCATCCCACACTTCCCTCCCATGCCCTGCTGTCTGCCCTGCCAGCAGAACACTTTGGGTCAGAGCATCCCTGAGGCAAAACTGCTCAGCTCTGGAGCCAACACACCTTTCTGGGCCAGACTGGAGGTGCTTTGCATTTTCTTACTGAAAGGATTTTATTTTGGTGCTTTTATCTCATCCTCCTGGCATTGTTAATGCAGTTTTACCTGAGTAAGGACTTTGGGATTTGGCACACATTAAACCCATCCTGTTCCATGTCAGTCAGAGGAAAATATTTGTTATTTTCTGTGGAGTTTTCTGGGGGCTGTTTCCCGAGTCCAGACATTAAACCACAGAAAAACAATGGAGGAGAGTGTTTTGGATTTGCTTTGTTTCTGATTTTCTGATTTTACACCAGAGAAACTCAACGTCCCTCATGGAACTTCTACTTCCCAGTTGTAAATCAGAGCAGCAAACACTTTGATATTTCCTTTATTTGAAAGAAACCAGGTTTTATGGGGAAACCTTGTTCTGTATGTTCTCCTGATTGCCCATGGATAGTTTGTGTTTCACTTTGGCTAAGAAGGGACAGAGCAGCATGATCCAGAAGAGGAGCATAATGGAATAATGTGTGCAATTTTAAATATTTTTTTAATGCTAAAAATATCCAGAAATATCCAGAAATAAATCCATGAAAAAATACAGAAAGTGTCCATAGGTATTAAGCAGAAATCTGTGCAAGTATTTAACATAAAGGAAGTCCTCTCCTTTCCCTCCACTGGACCCACAGCTGTTGATGACCACAGGCCCAAAGCCAAAGGGAAAACAAAGAATGTGCAGTGATCTCTGCACTGGCTTTGCAAAGCAGAGCACTCCTGGGAGGGGAAAAAACCCCCACAAACTGGGAGCCACAGGGTCCCACAGGTTTGCAAGGGGTCGTTTGCACCCTCAGGCTCCTCACCAAGAGCAGAAAACCCCACAACATCCCAGGAAGTGGAGGATGCTGCAGTGAGTGAGGAACAGAGGGGTGGTCATCCCCAAACCCTTCCCTCATACTCATCTGGGAAACACCAAAAAGAGCTTTGGGTGGGGAACCAAAGAGAAACCAGAGTTTCCCTGTGAACAGTTCTTCCCTACCTCCTTATGGAGACTGAGGGAATTATTCCCACTTAAAAACCCACCAGGTCAGGCAGAGTTGATGCCTTTTGGGGCTACCTAAAAACAGAGGCCAGACAGAATTCAGGGAATAAAAAGCTGTTCTATTGATTGAAGGGCCTTCAGGTACATTTAGGGCAGACAAAGCCCCCCAGGGGCTGCACCCAAAAATGGACCCCGGCTCACGGGTTTGCACACTTTGATCAGTTTGGTCTATTTGCATTTTGGGGGTTCATCTCCCAGTTCCAGCTCCAGGTAATGAAGTCATTCACCCCAAGTTTGCTGCCCCCAACTCCCTTTTGTTTCCATCTCTCAGGCCTGAGGCAGTGAGGTGTCCTTGATTGCCAGGCCTGCAGAGGAATTGCTGTGTCTGCCCAAAGTGGGGAAGCAGCAGCTCCCACTGTGTGTGGAGTTTGGAGTTCTGCACTAAAGAACTGCAGGGTTACAAATAGATGGAAAACATAAAAACTGAAATCCTGAGGCATCAGAGATGACAAGGACACCTTGCAGCTTTCCTCCATGCCATGGGAGCTCAGCCCCCAGGCAGATCTGCCCACAGAGCTTTTTTGGGAGCTCATCCACCACATCTGCAGGCAAAGGGCCAGGAACGGAGGGGGAAGAGGAGAGCAGAGATCCCACAGCCTCTGGGATGCACCAGAGGAAAGGGGGAAAGGCTGAGGGCAGCGAGAGGGAAAAAGGTGAATAAAAAATAACAGAGAGGTCAGGGAGTGGGATCCTCACAGGCACAGCTGCAAGGGGAGAATTTTAAGCAAATTCCTGTCAGAGGAGAGAGCAGAGGTAAATCCTTGTAGACAGGTAATTCATTTTTACCACCTCCTACAACTTCAGCCCTCAATTTAAACCCTTATTAGATCCTGTCTGGACATCAGAACTTGCTGAAAGGTGGCACAAAAAGTGGGTTTGTTTTTTTTTCTTTTTAATAGTTTCTTTTTTGATCAGCTGATAGAATTGTTTGTTATGAGCATGAAAAGTGAGCTCATGTTTTTCTTCTCATGCAAGTGCTGTAGCCAGAGCAGGGGACTTGGGAGAAGAATGCCTTTTTAGAAAAACAACACGAAAGAAAACAACTTGAAACAAACAACTGAGGATTTAAAAACCTCAAGAAATGAAGTGCAGCTCACAAATTAAAAAAGAAAGCTCGAAGATTAGTACATGAAAGAACAGTTTAGGTAATTAAAATAGTAATAGAAAAGTGAGATTTCATTTTTTAAAAAAGTGTGGATTTTTTTTCCTTCTCCTTTGTTATGAGCCTGAGGTGAACTTATGTTTTGCTTTTTAAGAGAAAGCAGTGGCTGATCTATTCATGCTTGTTGACAAAAGCACTTCAACAGCTCAAGGAGGAAGAAAGGGTTGATGGAGAAGAGGTGTCAGTCACTTCCCACAGTAACAGTGGTACCTGTGAGGGGAAAGACAACAGAAAAACACTTTATGAAAGGACTTGCCTCCTGAGAGGCAATAAAACAACCACGCCAGATTCAACTCTCCATAGAAAACTGATTTTCAGCAAATGATTCTCCTCATTTCAGTCCTTCAAGGTCAGCCTGTGTACAGGTGGAAGGGACAAGACCACAGCCAGGACAGGCTGTCCCTCACCTGCAAAGCCCTTGTCCCCCATTTTGGTGTCTTTAGCTAAACCTGGCTCAGTGTATCTGTGTCAGTCGTGCCTTTAATCTCAGTTTAATTTAGGATTTCTCATCAGCAGGATTAGATCTCTGTGCCTGCTCCCATCACCTTATAAACACAGGCATCCAGCAAGGATAAGGTGAATTAAGGGAGAAGATTCCCAGCCTTTTGTGGCCTTGTGTTGTCAATGTCCTGGTAGCCTGCAGGCCTCACTCAGCTCTGTTTCACCCACCCAAAGAATGCAGACACCTCACCACAAGACAGCAGTTTCATTTCCTTCCTGTGCCTAATTATTTTGAGAAGACAGATAAACAGGTTTTTTTTTCCCCCTCAGGACTCTGATGCACCTGGAGAGAGCACAGCCTGTGTGCTTGAGAAGAGGGAGCCTTAACTCTGTGAGGAATATATAAGATGGCAGCCAAAGCCAGGACAAGTTTTTCAGAGCTTGGAAGCCTGGATCCCATCCCATCAACCCCATGAATCCCATCCCATGGATCCCATCCCAGCCCATCCCATGGATCCCATCCCAGCCCATCCCATCCCATCCCATCAATACCATGGATCCCATCCCATCCATACCATGGATCCCATCCCATCCCATCCCATCCCATCCCATCCCATCCCATCCCATCCCATCCCATCCCATCCCATCCCATCCCATCCCATCCCATGGATCTCATCCCATGGATCTCATCCCATCCCATCAATCCCATGAATCCCATCCCATGGATCCCATCCCATGGATCCCATCCCATCCCATCAATCCCATGAATCCCATCCCATGGATCCCATCCCATCCCATCAATACCATGGATCCCATCCCATCCCATCAATACCATCAATCCCATCCCATCCCATGGATCCCATCCCATCCCATGGATCCCATCCCATGGATCCCATCCCACTCCATGGATCCCATCCCATCAATCCCATGCCATGCCATCCCATCCCATGCCATGGATCCTATCCCATCCCATCCCATGGATCCCATCCCATTGATCTCATCCCATGGATCCCATCCCATGGATCCCATCTCATCCCATCCCATCCCACCCATCCCATCCCATCCCATCCCATGGATCCCACCCCATGGATCCCATCCCATCCCACGGATCCCATCCCAGTTCCCTCAGCCTTGTTCCGGAGCTCAGCTGTAGCATCCTGGTGACCCCACTGCAATGGGGACACCCCAAATCCAAAGGCAAACCCATGACCCCTCTCCAAGCTGTGCTGTCCCTCTACACCCAACCCTTTACTCCTGGATTCTTTCCCTCTCTCCTTAAATAACTCATCTGGTTGAGACAGCAAATCCTGCTCTCTGCTGCTAACAGCCGTGCCCACATTTTGGATGTTTTTAACATCCCCCCAGTTCCTCCAGCCTACAGGAACGCGAATTTCCACAAGAGAAATCAGGGCTTTGTATTGTCACCATTATTTCTGCATCTAGGCCATAAAGGCTGCAATCAAACATGCAGATTATCACTGCATCTCCAACCCATGGCTGCGTTTTAGCTGCTCCAGATCTTTCAGTTATGAACTTTTTGTGTGTTATCAAAGACACTTTCAAATTAGAAAAAGGGGGAAAAAAAATTCCTTCTCTAGCGTTTTTTTAATTATGAAGATATTTATTCAGGTTTCCCCTCATGTTGCTTTTGTGTACCCCAGGCAGGTTATTTTATGAATATCAAGGGACTGGTTCTATTTTTTTCTTGCCCCAGTGGGTTGTGATGTCAATGGAGTTATTTTGAATAACCCTATTATAAAATAGGTCAGGATCAGGTACTTTCAGGGGATGAAGAGTGTGGTTATTACCCCTGATTAGAATTTCCCATTGTGCTTTATAAACTTTCGCAATTCATCAGCAGAACTTGTGATGAAAGCTCTAAAAACCCAAGTTTTAATTATTATTATTATTTATATATTCAATGTTTTGGTGTTATCCATTGCCCTGCAAGTCTCATTTCGTGGTCTGGTCTGAAGGGTTGTGGGCAGTTGTCTGATTTGATTATTTGATGATATGATTTGAAAAGGAGACTTTCCCAATATCTCCTCCATTGGAATTCCACACCATTAACTTAATTATAAAATAATTTATATAATAAATTATATAAATTATATTTTATAGTAAAGAAATCATGTTTTTTACTGTAGTGCTGGCTGAACATAGACTTAGTTGTTCTGGGCACTGGAAAACTGAAAACCAGACCTGAAACAACATCAAAAAGCAAAAAAAAAAAAAAATTGGCAGAAAGTTTTCAGGATGAATTAGATGGACAACATCAGGGCTGGGACAGGGACAGACACACAGAGGGAGCAATGAAATCCTTCAGAAAACCCATTTTCCCTGTTTTGTTTCTATTTCAGTGGAGCAGAACCTGTCTCCAGCAGGATTTAACTGCTCACAAAGTTAACCAGAAAGGAAGGGAGGGTTGCTGCAAGCACTCAGCCAGTTCAGGTGAAAAAAAATTCAGCTCAAAAGCTGCACAGGATTTTGGATGGGTCCAATCTGATGAAGAACTCATGCCCCAAGGGCATCAGCGCTGTCTAAAATTGGAAAACAATTCTCCCCCCAAGCTGCTCTCGCACCCTTCACCATTTCCCTTTGCATTCTCATGATCCAGTTCAGCAGCTCCTCTTCCCATCTTTGATTGCAGGATGCTGGTGGGCAGTAAACATTCGATTTTGGACCCAGGCAGCATTTCCCATCCAAAATTCCCCACCTGTGGACACAGAACCCCCATTTGGCAGCTTTAGGGCTCCAGGGCTGGCAAGGAGAGGCTCTGACCACCAGAGAGGGAAGGACCAGCACCTGCTGGAGCTCTGTGTGCATCAGACATGGGAGATACAGAGAATCAGGGAATGGTTTGGGCTGGGAGGGACCTCAGGGGAGGCACGAGTGACACAGAGCCTCCTCTCACCCCATGGTTTGGGAGGACTTGGGTCTGGCTCTGTTGAACCCAGAACATCTCTCTGGCTGCCCTGGGTGGTCTGAGACCCTGGCAAGGGGTCCAGAGACCCTGGCACAAAGTCAAAAATACCAGTGCCTTCCATTTTAGCCCATGGGAGCGGTGACCAACCTTGTGTGAAGAATTACAAACCACAAGAGTTTGATCAGAGTAATAATTAGCTTATTACCCAGTGATAATGTAGAATTTTGGGGTTCATAAAGGAGGTTCAAGGAGTCAAGATGGAGGAATCTGGGTGTGTCCCTGTCCTTCTGCTCCTTCTTCTTGCCCTCCATCTCCTGCAGTGGTGGTGGCACTTTTGGGTTGGTTTAGCACAGCAGTTCAGTGTCTAACACAGGTGATGGGTGTTGGTATTTATCTGCAAACATGGAACACGAGTACGGAGTATAAAGAGTTCAGAGCGCCCTGGTCAGGGGCAGTTGGGCACGAGCAGCACTGCAGCAGCACCCAAGGTGGGTGAGAACAAAATGTACCAGATAAGGAACAATAAACAACCCTGAGAACCTGAACTGACACATCCCGACTCTCTCTGCTGGCACCGGGGCTTGGGACAAGGACTTTAACAAACATCTCAGGGTTATCAGCCCAAGAACGAGATGGCTCAGGGGTGTCTCATTAGTAAGAGAAGAAACGCCTCGCTTGCTCATCTCCACAGCAAATTTCCTGAACAAAGGCTGGTTATTAACCCCAGGAGATTGTCCCTTTTCCCAGCTTCTCCTGGAGGGCACTGGGAGCTGCTTGATTGCCAAATCAAGCCCGGATACCTGAAATTACGAGCAGAGCACGTGCAGGAGCGTGGCGAATATAGCTTTTTTAAGACCTTGTATTTCTTGCAGCAGGGATGACAGAGCTGTGTGTTCCCATTAAGGAAGAGGTGGAATGCTGGAAGCCTCACTCCAAGTGTGGAGCTGCTGCCTGTGCTGCCACACTTGTTTGGAATCATTATTTGGCTAATGACACTAATGAATTTGTCCAGCCTGCTGCAGCAGTTCAGTTCCATCGTCGTTCTGTTCTTTGGGAAAATGTTAAAAGCAGAAGCTGAGGGGGGAGAAAAAAAAAATCAAACTGATTTCCCAGCCAGAGAAAACTATTGCATCTAAATTGTACATTAACTGGGCTGTGTTCCACACAAAGGAACATGAACTTCTGCTGCACCATTTTTTTTTCATATTCAAGATAATTATGTATTTGTCCTTGCCTTACCTTGTTCCTTTTTTGCAGCTCCAGTTACTTTTTTTCTAATAAGAACTCATTTAAATGCTCAGATTAATAAAAGGACTGGTCAATGTGATAGGTTATTCGAACACAATCATGTGCTAAATCCTCCTCTGCTGTTAACTGATTCCACTCCAAACGAGGTGCAGCAGCTGAGGGTTCAGCCCCACAGCGTTTCTGAATGAATAAAAACCACTTGTAGATTCCATTAGTGTGTCCTTTCTGGATGGTTTTTAATGTTGATCATTAAAATCATTGTTGATCATTGTTTTAATGTTGATCATTGAGTGGGAAGTGGAACAAGGACATGGGGGGTCCCCAAGAGCCCTTGAAGGACCTGACCAGCCTCATCTGAGTCTCCCATTGGGGTCTATATTTGAGTTCAGCCCTGGGGTCTTAATCTGCTTTGAATTCTGCTGAGGTGGAGGTGGTCCCTGCCTTGGCTGTGACCCTGATTCAGCTGGGTTGGCTTCTCCAGCTGCAGCTGGACCTGTCTGTCCCACAGATGGCTTTGGTGGTCTCAGCTCTTGGTTGTCCCTGGAAGGTACTGTGGGGTGGCTCTGTGGTAGGGGGAAGCTCCAGACTGTGCTGAGCTCCCCAGCAGGAATTGCCACCACCAGCATTTGGGAAGAACCCAGAGGCTCCTTGGGGTTTGCTGCTGAGGGAATTTTCCACCTGAATGATTCTGGGTTGTGGAGGAACCCTGTATTAATGGGCTCTGAATTATTTTGTAATTTTTTTTCTACTTGTATCTTAAATGATGTGTAGGGAACAAGGTGAGTGTCAGTATGCATTGATCCTAGTTTTGCACTAGAACACTAGAATTATTTTTTTTAAATTTTTTCCTACTTGTATCTTAAATGATGTGTAGGAAACAGTGGGTGTCAGTACCTATTGCTCCTGGTTTTGCACTAGAACACTAGAAGTATTTTTTAAAATTTTTTTCTAATTTTATCTTAATGATGTGTAGGAAACAATGTGAGTGTCAGTACTTATTGCTCCTGGTTTTGCACTTGAACACTGGAATTATTTTTTTAAACTTTTTTCTACTTGTATCTTAAATGACGTGTAGAAAACAGTGTGAATGTCAGTACCTACTGATCCTAGTTTTGCACTAGAACACTAGAAGTATTTTTAAAAAAATTTTTTCTACTTGTATCTTAAATGATGTTTAGGAAACAATGTGAGTGTCAGTACCTATTGCTCCTGTTTTTACACCAAAACTCCCCCGGTTTTAGAGACATTTAAATACCTGTGTGGTGTTCAGATGGTGACTTTACACCATTCTCATCACTAAAAAGTTTTTGCCCTTGTCAGACATAATTTGACAGCAGTTTTCTTGGCATCCCCACTTTCTGCTGCAGCAGGTGGCACCTCCTGTGCTCCTCTTCCCCCATCTCCTGTGGCCTCGTTCCAGGGGTGTTTGCTGTTTGTCAGCAATCAGCAGGGCTCTTGTGTCTCCAACAATGGAGCCACGGTGAACACAGCTCTGCACAAAAGGCTCTGTAAAAAAAGCAGATTATCAAGTACAAACCCCATAATAATCCTGCTCAAAATTCCACGAGGTAAATTTGCTCACGTCTCTGAAGGACAATAGGATTGTCATGGCATTTGGGGAAAATAAAAGCAACTCTAATATTGCATGAACTTCCTGCCTGGTTTTTTTTTTTCTCTTTTCCTTCTGCTGGTTTGTCTCGAGACTGCTGCAACAAATCCTGTGTCTGAGCAAATCATCCGACGTGATTAGACCTTGGATTCCTGCTTGTAGATGAGCCTAGAGGAGAATGTCCAAGATCTTTGAAGCTGAAAATTGAAAAATGAATAGCAGAGGGAAGCCAGATCTCAGAGCTCGTGTACGGCGCTGCAGAATGCTTCACAAAACTCCTCTGTAATTGCACTTAGCAGATCAGCTGCTCCGGGGGTAATGCCTCGCCTTCCTCGCCTCTCGCCTTGTCACTGGTGAAGCAGGGAGGAAAAATCAAGCATAAGCATGTTTTAACCTCTAAATTTCACTCTACCTGTAAAACAAGAGGTTGCATTAACCTTTGCGAGGGGGAGTAATAGCTGATAATTTATAGGTGCAATTTGAGGGAAGCACAGCTCCGTGGGGTGATTACTGCAATAAATAACTGGAGTAGAACACCCTTGTCCTAACATCAACCCAACTTCATTTTTCCCAATCCTCTGCATGAGGAGAGGAGCTGGGAGGGCCTGGGGGAGGGAAGGAAGCTGGAAGGGAAGCAGCTGCAGCTCTCCCATGAAAGCCAAAGAGATGGGGAGACAAGGATTTAAGACCCAATGGATGAGATCCCAGATTTTCCTGCAGTAACATCGGCGTGTTCCCATTGTGTTGGGACAAGCAAAAATAGAGAGGCAGTAGCAGAGGCAATATATGCTATTGTACAGGTAAATTGTTTAGGGCAAGAACTGTCCTTTAGTTTTATGGGAACATTACCTGGCACAACCTTGTTCAGCCCAACGAGTAGAATTTCACTGAGCTGTGAGCCAAAGTGATGGCAAGACTATTACACAGGTAATAAGAAGTCTATGACCTTTGATAAATATTTTTGGCTTAGCTTCATTTTAATTTAAGAATGTCTATATGTAGCAGAAACATCCATCAAGGTAAAACCTTTCTAAAGCAGCTGAAATGTTGGTTCCCTCTGCCAGCCCCGCCGTGTGCTTTGCTGCAGGAGCAGTGCTTGGTTTATCTCTTTATTCTGCCTTTTCTAATCTGTATTTTTTTCCCCACCCCTGTCTGTTGCTAAGGTTAATAAATCAAACACAGGATAGCCCAGTAGGAAATACACTCCAGGAGAGAATTTGCTGGGGATGTGGGGCTGAGAGGTTCTTGTAAAGAACAGCAGAGTGGAGCTCCTGGCAGAGGATGTCCCTTTTTCACTCTTTTCTCAGTTCCCCACCATGACAGCACCTGGCTGTGCCCATTCCAAGGATTTTGCCTTTCCCTCCCTGGCCAGCGCCCTCAGGGAGTTTTTGGCTGGATATCCCTGCTGCAGGGTGGGGAGAGGAGGTGGGCTCTTGCCACAGTGAGGAAATGGTGATGCAGTACACACACCCAGTCCTTGGTCATCAGAAGGGTTTTTTATTTCCCTTCGTGGTCTCTTTATAACATGGTCTGCAAAAAAGGCTGTGATTGGTCAGAGAAGGACTCACTCTCTTCCCCTTTCGTAAACAGGTGACAGAAATTGTTTGGGGAATTTTGTGTGAGAAGAGTGAAGCTCCTATAGTATTTACAGAATAACAAAGACATTGTTATGAGAATGGGAATTTGCTTCCATGGGAATCAGCATGCAATAACCAGCAGCGGAATTCCGAAGAGAATACAGAGCCACAGGCTCTGGGGAGACCCATGGGAACCTCCAAGGCCACCAACAGCCCAGCTCCAAGGGGCCCTGCTGTGAACAACTCTGCCCACCAGGCAGGTGGCCCCTGTCTGTCTGTCTGTCCTCCCAAAGACCCCTGAGGGCCCTGCTGCTGCCCCCAGAGACCATTCAGAGGAGCAGTGACACCTCTGACACCTCTCTGCTCATCCAGAGCTGCCTGGCCCAGCAAACACCCTGCAAGCCTTCTCTGGTTCTGCAGCCAGCAGAGCACCCAGGAAATTCCCCAAACTCCCACTCAACCTCCAAACCCCCAACTTTGCACTCCCAGCCCTGCATTTGTGACTTTACCCTGCTCCACTCACCCAGCCAGGCTGCCCTCACCCAGCCAGCCCTGTTTTTTTCCCTGGGGTTATTATGGGAGAGCTGAGGTGGCTGTGATTACTGTGATTTTTAATGGGGTTTTTTTATGTTTAAAACCAAGCAATAACTATCTAGCAGCCTTATTCCACTGGCCTGGTGCCTGTGGTCATAATGAGCATCTCTAGCAGGGAATTGCTGCACACTGCAGATGAGGGAGCCTGTAGTTTAGTCCTCATCAGGCTCCTGGGTGTATAATCAAAGAGAAGTTGACAGAGAAATTAGAGTTGAATGCAGAAATGATTTATTGGTTTTCTTCCCACAGTGAAGAGTTTGGGGTTTTTTATTTTTTTAAACTTAAAATATTTTCTTTGCTGAAAATCCAAAGGTGTCATTCATTTTTTTTTGAGTTTCTAACACCTTTTCAAACTCTGCACTAGGAGTTCTGGAAATATTCTAAATTAAGAAAATCAGAGTCAAACTCTTGTGGGCTTTTTTGTCAAGTGACTATTACTCAGACGTGACCTACCTGCCAAATACTTCATGATTTTCCTCCCTAAAACTGCATTTCTCAGTGCATGAGCTCTCCTGCAAAATTCCCACCCACCTCAACTGCCCACAGCCTTCTGAACCTCTGGGACAATAACACTTAACTCAGATGTTTCAAAAAGAACAGACCTCCCCTAGCCCTTGGTATGGAGATTCCACCTTTTCCAGCTAAATCATCAGCCTGGTCCTCTCAAGGGGTTTTTGGGGCTGAATTTGGGGTTCAAATGGAGAGCAGCATGGGACCGGTGTGGGTGACCCAGTGTGGCTCTGGATGGTGAAGCTCAGGGGTGAAATGAGCTGAGAAAGTTCTGGTTAAGCTCCCACAGTCTGGTTTTGTGGCCGTGGCATGTGAGGGAGATTTAAATCTGGAATAAAATTGGCTCTTCACAAAGGTAGCCCACGTTCTGTTGTCCTCTCCAGTGCCCCCGATGGAGTGCAGGAGCCACAGTGCCTGGTATGAGGAAAAAATAGCTTGTGACAGGTGATTTTAGTGGAGCTGACAGTAATGTATGGGGAAAAAGGCATCAGACCTTCTGAGATGTTTGTGTCTCTTTGTCCCAGAGGCTGGGAGATGCTCATGGTTCTGCACCTCTCCTTTTGCAGCAATCCCAAACTTCAAACTTCTCCTTCCAGAGGAGGCAGCGAGGCTGGTGAGGGGCTGGGAACACAAACCCTGTGAGGAACGGCTGAGGGAGCTGGGCTTGTTCAGCCTGGAGAAAAGGAGACTCAGGGGTGCCCTCATCACTCTCCACAGCTCCCTGAAAGGTGCCTGTGCTCAGCTGGGCTTGGGCTCTTTCTCCAGGCAGCACTGACAGAACCAGGGACACAGCCTCAAGCTGTGCCAAGGGAAATCCAGGCTGGATGATAGGAAAAAGTTTTTCACAGAAAGGGTGATAAAGTACTGGAATGTTCTGCCCGGGGAGGTGGTGGAGTCACCATCCCTGGATGTGTTTAAGGAAAGCCTGGATGTGGCACTGGGTGCCGTGGTTTAGTTGAGGTGTTTGGGCTGGGTTGGACTCGATGATCTTGAAGGTTTCTTCCAACCTAGAAATTCTGTGATTCTGTGATTCATCTGCTCATTCTTCATCTCCTGGAGCACCCACCTCGTTGCTCCTCCTGGCTGTTGCAGGAGATGGATCAGGCCACAGAACAGGAGCCAGTGTTTTGGGTGGTGAATGAGGATTTGTGAGAGTTTAAACAACTGCGTGGGCCAATTCCAGACCCAGAAATGAGCTCTGGAGCAAGCAGCACCCAGTGCAGCTGTGGGAGGGTGGGGAGCAGGGTCACGGTTAATGAACATTTCGGAGGAATAAGTTAATTTCTCTGAATCTTGAGAGATGTTGCACCGATGTGGGAACTCTCAGGGCACAGCTGGGAGGCCAAACATCAACCCAGACTCTTGCGAGCTTTTCCTCTCGATGCTTTTAACTTCCAGCAGCCCAGAAATGAAGAGCAAAGTACTTTGTTGTCGTTGTTATTGCTGATTGACTTCAAACAGCAGCTGGAAACAGCAGCTAGGAAATAATCAGCTGTGAATTAGATCAGTAGACATGCCTTGGTCCTGCTCTGCTGTGGGAATGTTGTGTGAGGAACAGCTAGACAATCCAAGGTCTTGATTAGGGCCAAAGAAATAAGAATAAATTGCCTGGAAGTGTCTCAGAATATAGCAATGCACCAATTTGTCATCTAGAAACATATTTAAAAATTCTTTGTATTTACAGGATCCTGCCATTGAGGTAAATTTTTTTTTTCCCCACAAGTTTTGTTAATGAAGCCACGACCCCGTTAGGATTTATCAGCTCTGTGAGTGACAGGATTGCAGGAGCCTTGCTGAGCTGACCAGGGCAGAGCTGCACTGCTCACAGCTCCCTACCCAGGCAGTGGGAAACACAAGGAAATTGGAGAAACACATCAGAAATCTGGCTAAAAGATGATGATTTAGGTAGAGGATGTGTTGGTGTTTTTCACAAATGGGACGAGATTGCTGGGTGATGCATCAGGAGCTTTATTCCTGATGTGTCAGGAGCTTTATTCCTGGTGCATCAGGAGTTTTATTCAGGCACCACTCTCAGCCACAGGGTGAGATACAGGAGGTGGTTCCTGCTCTCATCTACCACGGGTAGCCCAAGATCTCTTTGTCACAGGACATTTTAAAAGTTTTCCAGCCAATGGCACATTGCTAAAGCTCACAGACAATTGTTCTGCCAATCACTGAAAGCACACAAACAACGCTTGCTTATAAACTTTCTATTATTAATACACAGTATTCCATTATTAAGCTTAAAACCTTCTACTATCCTGCTAAACATATTTTTCTATAGTCTTAAAGTCTATCTTGACCAAATCTGAAAACTCAAATTATTGTTTGATGTTCTCTCTTTGTATCTTCTCTACTTTCAGGCTTTGCAGCTGCAGTTAGCTCAAAGTTCTCTGCTCTTTCTGTTTCTGAGGCCTGCTTTCACAGCTTCCTAAAATCTTCTTACCTTTACCATTTCGCACAAGTGCAGCCCTCTGTTACATGTGGAAATGTGGCTGTTTCCTCCAGGAAGCCTTTTCCTGTTGGATAATTCCCTGGGTTGGGATGTTTTGCAGTGCTGTTCCCAAGCCCCTGTCAGGATGTGCTGTCGCTCATTTCACCTTCTCTGCAGGTACCCTTTGAGATGATGAAATTCTTCATCAAAGCCAGTAGGACTTCCACTGAAAACTACCAGGATTCTGTCATTTATGATACGAATTCCTGTATTTTCCAAGGTTTGGTACTATATATTCAGAGTTACTGATTATTTTCCAACAGAAGGGCGTGGTCAGCACTGTAATCATCAGGGAATTCCAGAGTGGGTTGGAAGGGACATTAAAGATAATCCAGCTTCAACCAGGGACCTTCCACCATCCCAGGCTGCTCCAAGCCCAATGTCCAGCCCAGCCTTGGGCACTTCCAGGGATCCAGGGACAGCCACAGCTTCACCCTGTGCCAGGGCCTCCCCACCCTCACAGGGAAGAATTTTACTTTCCAGCAGGGATTTCATGGAAGCATCAACTCCATTTGTTTCTCCATGGTTTCCTATTAAAAAAGCAAAATAATCAAGAAATCAAATATTTCCTGGAAAGTTATTTTTAGGCATTTGTTTCTTGCTCTCGCCGGAGAGGTAAAACAGCCTTGTTTCCAATTATGGAATAATTTGTGTAATAAAACAGGAATTCTGGATTTATTGTCTTGTGTTTTGTTTAGCTCCTGACAAAAACAGTTTGTTGCGAGGAGAAATAAATTCACGGTGCTGTGGGCTTGATGGGGATTGTTTTTTGGGAATTTTTGCCTGCTGAATTCACATTTTGTGCACTGCTGAAGATTTGCTCTTGAAGGATTTAGGACTGAGGTATTAGAATTGGTGAGAAATGAGAGTGAGGGGGTGCTGAGGCACTTGGGAATTCAACAGTGAGGTTTGCACTGGTGAGGCGAAAAGATTGGCTGTTTTTTTATTAAAAAGCCTTTTCCAGGTGATGAGGCCGCATGTGCTCAAATGCTGAATATTTCCTTCTGTTAGCCTGACACAAAACTGACTTTCACAACTGATTTTTTTTTTTTTGCTTTTGCTCAATCCCATAAATAGTGCATATTTTTGAAATGGAAGCTGTTCCATAAAGCTAAAATTAGTTTAGACACTGTCATACTTTTGGAAGGAAATCTGAGTGCTGCTCAGTGGAAGTGACATTGGGTTGTACTGGAGTGAATGACTGGATGATGGTTTAAATGCCCCTCTGGAACATGAATACAGACGTTTTGATTAATGTCTTTGTCATGGGCAGAGATTATTTCGTTAATGATTTGCAGTTTCTTTGCCTGGCTCCAGGAAATTGCCAAATCCCTGGGTGCAAGGGAGGAACCAAACAGCTTGAAGCCATTGGGTTATTCATGTGTTGTCAGCACGTGCCCAAAGCTCCTCGGAGCTCACAGGAGAATAAAGCTCATGGAATGCCAAAAATAAAAATATCTTGTGTTCATGTTTCGATTCACAGGGCTCAAAAGGCCAAGGTTATTTGGGAGGGCAAATGCCATAACTACAAGTGTTGCACTTCCCCCTGCTTCACACTGAGCATGGGGTCATGGTCTGAAATGTCCTTTTGGCCATGTGGGCCAGTTGTCCTCTGCCTGTGTCCCCTCCCAATTTTTCCCTGGCCACTGTGGCAACACAAAAATCAGATCAATCCCTTTGGCTCTGTGCTAGCCCTGCTCAGCATCAGCAGAACCCCCTCCTTTATCACCCTGCTCCCAAACCACAGCCCCCTGAGAGGGGACATGGATCCCCCAGCCCCAAACAGCACAAAGGGGCACTGGGGGCCTTGGGGCAGCAGTCCCAGTGGGGAGGGACAAAGGGCTCAGGTGACTGGACAGTGCCACCAGCATCCTGCTGCTTCCCTCCAGAGGCTCAGACAGAACAATAAAATTTTACTTCTGTAATGCTAAATGCCTTTATCAGCAGGGATCTTAATGCTGGCTCGTATCAGTGGGAGCAGCTGTGATAATGCTGTGTGTGTGAAAGAGCAGCCCCGTGCTCGGTGCCATTTTTAGTTTCAAAGCTCGTTTGGAACAAAACGTTTCGGTGTTTACACGTGAAGTTCTCTGTAAGCAAATTCATTTCTCCAGCCCTGTTGTGTACAGCCTGTCCCTTCTGCTCTAGATGCACTTTTTTATTTCTTTTCTTCTCCTCCCTCTTCATTCTCAGCTTTCAGAAAGACAGAAATGGAAGGAGCCATTCAAGGTTTAAACAACTTAAGCAGTTACTTTTAAATTATCTTAACATGTTCAAAAACCTTGCCAGATTTACCCTTTGGAAGGTAATAAAATAATTTTGAATAGAATGTGACCAGATAAAATGAATATGATTTTATTATTCATGAATACTTTAACCTGAATGCTTTAATGCCTACATCTCTCTATTATATTAAATAATGGGGAAACATAAAACTGTCACACTGGGGTTTGCAGATTGATTTTCCCTATGGATTCTCCTTATGCTTTCCTAAAGCTATCCCTGCTGCTGCTAATGGAACTATTCCTTGGATACCTTTTCCCTGCTAGTTATCTTCTCCCTCTGTTGAATACTGCAAAGCCCCTTCCTGTCTGGTTGGGACATTATCCCTCTTTTCACAGGGAACACACAAAGAACTTCATGTATTCCTACCCACACGTGTCCTTTTGTATCTGCCTTCCTCTCTGGTATTTCTTTTATTTTTTCATCTGTTCTCTGGGCATTTTTTTCCCCCAGACATCCCACTTGAGGGAGCAGTTTGGGAGTGATGTTCGGATATTTAGGTGAGAATCCCATTAAAGTTAATGAGACATGTGGTTAAAAGCCTGTGTGTTAACAATACACTTTGCTGTTTATTGGCTGCCAGAGAGGAAAGGTCACATTGGCTCCCTGCTCCTGCTCCTGGATCTTCACCTTCTCCTTTAGATCTTGGAGGGCACTGAAAGAGAAGAATGAAAGGCACAGGGCCTTGCAAATCTTCTTTCTTCTGCCAGGATTGTCCTGTAGCTCCAGTTCCTTTTGAAAAGGAGCTGTAGGAATTACAAACCTAAGCAGAGCTGTTATCCCTAATTGCCAAAAGCACGGCGAGGGCAAGTTAGTGCTGAAGAAACACAAGGTTAACTTGTGCAAAACTGGTCTTTTGTGCAGAAAATTCCACCAGAACCAGGAGGAAATCACAGATTTTCTGAGAAGGAACTTCTATTTGGTTTGTGCAGAAAATTCCACCAGAACCAGGAGGAAATCACAGATTTTCTGAGAAGGAACTTCTATTTGTTTTGTGCAGAAAATTCCACCAGAGCCAGGAGGAAATAGCAGATTTTCTGAGAAGGAACTTCTATTTGTTTTGTGCAGAAAATTCCACCAGAACCAGGAGGAAATAGCAGATTTTCTGAGAAGGAACTTCTATTTGTTTTGTGCAGAAAATTCCACCAGAACCAGGAGGAAATAGCAGATTTTCTGAGAAGGAACTTCTATTTGTTTTGTGCAGAAAATTCCACCAGAACCAGGAGGAAATAGCAGATTTCTGAGAAGGAACTTCTATTTGTTTTGTGCAGAAAATTCCACCAGAACTGGGAGGAAATAGCAGATTTCTGAGAAGGAACTTTTATCCCACTGTGCTTCCAGAGCCTGGCACTGTAGGATGCTGGGCAGTTTGCTTATCCCAATTTAGATAATACATATAACAGTAAATATTTGCCCAGGCAGTCTAAAGCACAGCACACACCTCCACCTGTGCCCTTGCTTGAGGATTTTTGGTGGAAATTCTGCTGCTGTAGCAGGAGGAGGAGATGAGCACAGGTCTGAGCTGGGATAGGAGAGAGAAAAGGGGAAGAACTGCAGCCTCATAAATGAATCCCAGGGAGTGAAAGTGAAATTCCAGCCCCTCCACCTGGGCTTGGCTTAGAGTAGCAACCAATTGATCAGGAAATTGGTATTTCTAAACGCTGTTCTTAAATGCTCTAAAGAATAAATGTTATTTAAGTTCTTTGTGCCTCCGTCTTCTCACGGGGATTATGATATTTAAGTCTTGGTAAACATGAGCTGAGAGCCTCAGGTGAAACATGCAGTAAATGTAATCTTTGTAATGTGAGCAGGAGTCCAGCTTTAGATCCTTCTTTTCATTCATTTATTAGCCCAAAGGTGATCTCTGTTCTCTATTGTGACAGAGTTTATGTGGTGTAATGAGAAGTTAGCTATTCAATGATGCATTTTTTTTCCTGTTTCTAAACTCAGTAGAAAATGACATTAACCATTGTATTGAGCTGAAGAGCTGAAGTACAACAAGGTTAAAGACAGCTTTTGTACTAAAAGGAAAATAAGATTAAAATTCTAAAGTTAAAAAAAAAGAAATACATGGGGTGAAATGAAACATTAAGATTAAACGACTAACATGGGTGGGTGAAGTTCAGTGTAAGTAGGAGTGTTTAAGATGAGAAGGCTTTTATCCAACAGTGAATTGGCTAATGATGTTGCTAATGTGGGATCCCACAGCTGACAGCTTGTTTCTGAAGGCTCTGTCCTAGACTGTGGAGAAAGGAGAATGTCACCCAGCCGTGCCTGCCATCAGCCACGGGCCAGCCCCTTCTGTCCTCTCATCTTCGTGTGGGGAGAAACCCACAGCAGTGGGAAGGGCTGTGCTTGTGTGGGAGACACTCAGAGACTCAGAATCAGGACAGTGTTTCCCTTTTGGTAAAGAATAAAGAGCTTGACTCACCCAATATATCAAGCAGCAATCAATTTATTAATTCATTAATTAAAAAATGGTAAAATGTGAGCAAAGCAGCATGCAGGATATAGTGGGGTTTCCCCTCCAACTGCACGCTGACTGCTGATTTTTGCTGGTATTTATTGAGCATCTTCATAAGCATTTCCCAGCAGGTTTTTTGTGGTTTTCTCCTAGTTTCTATTTGTGAAGTCCGATTTCTATACTCCATTTTGATCAGTCCTATTGATGACGTTGAATTTCCATACCTCAGGGTTGTAAATTAGTGATGGTGAGATCCAGCTTCCTTTTCCAGGATGGTAAATCTGTGATGATGATGTCTAGCTTCCCTTTCCAGGATTGTCCAGTTTTCTTTTATTCATTTCTTTTATTTCTTTCCTCTATTTAGGTGATTACAACTCCTTCTATATATATTCTAAAGCTATAGTTCAAAACATTTTATTACAAAGCAGCTTAAAACTTAAATTAATTTCATTTTAAAGCAAACAAAAATACTCCTGCATTCTTCTATCTTACATGTTAAAGGCCTATAAAACTCATACTAATTAAAAAATCCCTTAAAACTTATATTGTGAAAACTTTAAAGCTCACATTATTTACTTATAAACAAGCAAAATATTTGTCCAAAAGCCTCTTTCCATGCTTTTTCCATTTGTTCATTAAAACTCATTTTTATAACTGCCTTATGGCCTCTTTCCACACATTTCACAACCACAACTGCACACCTGACATGAAACACAACCCCACATTTCACACCTTGAAGAAAAAAATCTAAAATACTGCCAGATAAATCCAAACACCTGATGGAAAACATTTCCAAACAGAGCACAATGTTTGCTGACTTTCCCTGGCAGCAAGGTGAGCTGGGATATTGGCCCGTGTGGACAGAAGTATTTTGCCCTTTAGACAGGGAAAGCATGAGAATTCCAGTGCAGACAGCAGGAACTAATTAATTGGTTAATAATGGTGTCATTAATATGCTTATTACTCATTTCCTCGGCGGTACCACACAGGTGCTCCAGCCGTAAATAGCTGCTGTGCTGGGGCTGTGCATGCCTGGAATGAGGAGTGTTCTTCTGCAGGAAAGTGGCTCCATGGTGATGCCTCAGGATTTCAGCTTTTATATTTTCCATCTATTTGTAACCCTGCAGTTCTTTAGTGCAGAACTCCAAACTCCACACACAGTGGGAGCTGCTGCTTCCCCACTTTGGGCAGACACAGCAATTCCTCTCCAGGCCTGGCAATCAAGGACACCTCACTGCCTCAGGCCTGAGAGATGGAAACAAAAGGGAGTTGGGGGCAGCAAACTTGGGGTGAATGATTTCATTATCTGAAGCTGTGATTGCAAGATGGACCTCGTTTTTCGCACCCCAAAATGCAACTGGACCAAACTGATCAAAGTGTGCAAACCCGTGACCCGGAGTCCATTTTTGGGTGCAGCCCCTGTGGGGCTTTGTCTGCCCAAATGTACCTGAAGGCCCTTCAATAAATAGAACAGCTTTTTATTCCCTGAATTCTGTCTGGCCTCTGTTTTTAGGTAGCCCCAAAAGGCACCAGTGGGATCCCTCCAAGGGCTCTGATTCTCCCTTCCCAGCAGATTTCCAGGGACCCTCCCTGTGGGAAGGATGATCCTGAACATCCTCACAGAGCTGTTGCCTTCCTCACTTTTTTCAATACCTGATTGAAATAATGTGAATTAAATTAGGGAGTTTAGATAGAAAACAGATGCTTTTAAGGTATTTTTCTCTGTTTCCAGCTGTGACGACCCCTGAGTGGACACTGGCTGTTAACTTGCACATGGAATGGCAAAATTCCCTGATATTTCCTTATACACTAACATATAAGGGCAATTCTTCCACATCAATCAAGGTGATTTGGAAACCTGAGTTTCTATATAAAAAGGAATATGGGAAATTGCAGCTGAACAAAATATTTCTTTTCAACACTTCCAATCTATCACTGCAGCTTTATTTTTGTTAGAATTTCTATTTCTAAGCAAAGGTAGAGATTCTGATCATTCTAAAAGTTAAGTTCGATGTGTAACACGTCATTGCAAGTGATCTTAACATGCAAGAAGTCTGGAATTATCTGCCAGAAGCTGAGAATCGATATTTTGAGAGAGGGTGGAGATGGAAATGGAGATTGAAGGAAAAATTTCGAACCAGGTGTATTAGGAATGTAAGAGACTGGTCTTACTGAAAATTGAGGGCAGTTAGGATCTTGGTTATTCATGTATCTCTAATTCTTATCAGAAGCAAAAAAGGAGATGCAGCCCTCTATTTTCAAAGTGTTATCAATTAAATTTGTAGGGAAAACTGATCTTGGATTCTGGATATTTCCTTGACTCTGAGCCTTCACATCTACAGCTTTGTCTGGGGTCAGATTTGAGACTCCAGCAAAGAGATGTAACCAGGAAGGGGCTGGAGAAATTGCTGGAAATGGATTAACTGGGCAAGTTTCTTAATTCCCTTGATCTGCCTCATTTCTCAAGTAGCAAAAAGGAGATTATTTTGCCCTTTCTTCTGTACTTCTTAATGAGTGTAAATTTGCTGCAATGGAAACTTTTCCTGTGTCCTGAAAAGTAAAATCAGGACACACCTGCTACCCAAGAATAATAATAATAACAATAATTGCGTGACTACTATAAAAGAATTGTTGATGAGGCCTCAGTGGAGTTAGCAAGTGATGAGGATGCTCAAATGAGCAGCTCTATTTGCTTACAGATCCCTGTGCTCCCACTTCTGCACTTCAGCAGTTGTTGGAGTGTTCCATGGGAATTTGGGAAGCATTTTTGGACTCACAAATGATAGGGAAAATGTCAGGAATGTTGAAATATCTCCTCGCTCCTCAGCTGAGAGGACTGGGTATTGATTTATACAAGCCTGCATCACGTTCATTTAGATAGGTGTTCTGTGTGTTGTATTTTTTTTTTCTTCCCCAATCAATATTTTCTCCAATTTGGCTGCTGGTAGCAGTCAGGCTGCAGGCCAGCATTCCCATGTCAGCACAGGAGCTCAGCCTTTGCTTTAATTGTCAAGAGCATCGGGCCCTCTTTGCCTCCTGCTTGCCCCGTCTGAGCCACATCCCCTGGCTGGCGAAAGGGAGCCTTAAATTTGATAAAGAAGTTGGTTACAAGGCAGTCCTGCAGCTTAAATGCCATGACATTTCCTAGGTATTAACATAAGAACATTAAATTAAAATTACGCTCCTCGGGGACCGCAGCTCTGTGCGGCCGGGGAGAATTCAGGGCTGGTTCAAGGAGCCTCAGGGTTTAAGCTGATTGCATTCACAGTTCCCGCATTCCTGCCAGGGGTGCACACAGCCAGGAGGCAAATTCTGCTCCAGGATGGCCTGAGATGGCTCAGATTCACAGAATCCCAGAATCACAGAACCACAAAATCACAGAATGAACTGGGTTGGAAAAGACTTTTGAGATCATCAAGTCCAGCCTATGACCTCACATCTCTTCATCAATTAAACCCTGGCACTGAGTGCCACATCCAGGCTTTTTTTAAACACCTCCAGGGATGGTGACTCCATCACCTTCCCGGTCAAACCATTCCAGTGCTCAATCACTCATTCCGTGAAGAATTTTTTTTCTGATGTCTAAGCTAAACTTCCCCTGGCACAGCTTAAGGCTGTGTCCTCTTGGGTTGTTTTTATTTTTTTTTTCCCTCTTTGATTTTACTGTTGTTGTTGTGGTTGTTTTTGTTTCTGTTTTGTTGTTGTTGTTGTTGGAGTTTTGTTGTTGTTTTTGGTTTTGATTCTGGTGGATTTTTTGTTTGTTTTTTGTTTGGCTGGGTTTTTGTTAATCACAGAATCACCATATTGGAAGAGACCTTTAAGATTGTTGAATCCAACCCAGCCCCAACACCTCAACTAAACCACAGCACCCAGTGCCACGTCCAGGCTTTCCTTAAACACATCCAGGGATGGTGACTCCACCACCTCCCCGGGCAGACCATTCCAGTCCTTTATCACCCTTTCTGTAAAAACTTTTCCCTAATATCCAACCTGTATTTCCCTTGGCACAGCTTGAGGCTGTGTCCTCTGGTTCTGTCAGTGCTGCCTGGAGAAAGAGCCCAAGCCCAGCTGAGCACAGGCACCTTTCAGGGAGCTGTGGAGAGTGATGAGGGCACCCCTGAGTCTCCTTTTCTCCAGGCTGAACAAGCCCAGCTCCCTCAGCCGTTCCTCACAGGGTTTGTGTTCCCAGCCCCTCACCAGCCTCGCTGCCTCCTCTGGACGCGCTCGAGCGTCTCAACGTCCACCCTGAACTGAGGGGCAGAGCTGGACACAGCACTGAGTGTCCATCCTAAACTGAGGGACAGAGCTGGACACAGCACTCAATGTCCATCCTGAACTGAGGGACAGAGCTGGACACAGCACTGAGTGTCCATCCTAAACTGAGGGGCCAGAGCTGGACACAGCACTGAGTGTCCATCCTAAACTGAGGGACAGAGCTGGACACAGCACTCAGTGTCCTTCCTAAACTGAGGGGCCAGAGCTGGACACAGCACTCCAAAAACCACCCAAAACCATGAAGAAGAAGGAAGAAGAAGATGAAGAAGAAAGATCCAGACAACCCCCAGAGTCCTCCATATTGCTTAACATATATTACTATATACCAAAATCTCAAAATCCAAGTTCCCAGAATTCCAACAGTTATTCCAACAGTTATTCCAACAGTTATCCACATCACCCAAATGCTGCTAAAGCTGGGATGGTGCTCCTGGAGTTATTATGAAATAGGATCTGTTGTTCTGCAGTAAATTGGAAACTATAATTCGGGTTTTGATTAATCTTTCTCTGAAACATGGAGGTCATCCCTAACTTCCAGATATTTCTATTCTCCGTGTATATTAATTTCTAGTAGCCTGGGGTTTGATACATATTTCTCTGTTTCATTTCCACAATTAATGGCTCTAAGACAACACAGATAAAAATGCAAATGAGCAACTCATCTTTATGCTTTCCAACTACGTATTTACAATTGCAGTTACAGTGAGCTTTTAAAACTGCCCAAACAGCTTTTCCTGCAGACATGAAAATTATGAAGTTACTCTTCTAAATTACAGATTTTAAAAATTGCTGTCATTTTAAATAGCCATATTTTTTATGTTTATTGGAGCTCTTTTGAGTACAAATGCAACACAGCCTTTCTTTTTTGTAATGCAGAGACATACATGATATTAGCATAAAGAGAAATCCACAGACATATAAATATGAATATTTCTTTTCTTTTCTGCAATCTTCTCTGCAAAGATTTTAGAGTAGAGACCCATAAAAGTGAGCATTTCTTGCAATGGTTTTCCCTAAATTCTCTTCCCGGATGCACTGCTGTGACAACATCCTGGAATCAAATGTGAAAAAGAAAGTACAAGAAAATTGTGGATCTTGACAAAAACCACGGGGCTGTTACAGCTGCAGCATAATGGGGGCACTGGGAAATTAAAACTTCCCGCTTTTCCCTGAGCTGCATTTCTACAGCTGGCAGCTAGAACTTAATTTCTGATGATGTGTTAGTTAAAGAGCAAATACTGTTGGGAGGAGGCTGTTCTGACAGGAAAAGTTTCCATTCACCTTCTTGCAGCTAAACCAAAAATTGAACTGAGGCAAATGGAATAAGGAGGTGATGAACATTGCAAATCTGCTGCCTTGGGTGGGCTGGGTTTTAAAGGGATTTTTCCCTGTCCTTTCTGACAAAGAATATTCTGAGGATGAGATGGGTTTTTATTGAAGCAATACCAGGTTAATTCTTCACCAGAACTTGTGGCTGCCTCTGAAATACAGGAAAATATCAGCCCTTGCTCCTGGCAGGGGTTTGGAATGGGATAATCTCCAAGGAGATGCTGCAATGGGAATGCTGAAAGTTGAGTTGAAGGCAGAAAGAAATGAAAGCACACTGGTAGTTTTGTAGGTTTTAACAGTCAATTAAGGAATAAGAAAAGAAATAAAGGAAGAAAAAAAAGAAGTGTTGTCTGGGGCAAACAGAATTTCCTCACAGCTCTCAGCAGGTTTTGGAGAAAGGAGGAGACAGGGAATATCCCTGAGTGACATCCACTCCTGTGTGGAGCAGGGTCTCCAGCACCTGGATGAGGGAATCAAAGCCACTCTTGCATCCTTTATTTCCTTCAAATATTCACAGGAAATGGGATCAGACCTGGCATTGAGGCCACAGATAGCCTGGCCTGATTTTAGGTTGTTTCCTCCATTCCAGGTGGATATTTCCATGGAGCTTCCACTGGGTTTATGCTGGCAGGGATCATAGCCCGGAGTTGGGCTGGCACTGAGTTTTTAATCCCAGTTTTTCTGTGACTCCATTCATGCTGCAAGATGTCAGAGCTCTGCATGGTAATGAACAGAGATCTGCAGAGGTTTTGGTACAGATTTCTCATCGCTTTTGTGTCAGATTCAGCTGAGCATGGAAAGCTGCACTAAGCACAGGGATTACAGCCACAGTGAAGAGTCAAAATCTCTCCTCTCTTTTCTGATCACATCACTGTGACTGTAATTATATTTCTGAATTGGTCCTACTGCCAGCTCCTACCTGCCTAGAAGAGGGTATTTGTTTTATCCTTTGTGTTGAGCTGTGTTAGGCAGTGGGGTTGGCAATGTCTCTGCTGCTGTACCTCACATTCAACACTTGATACCAATTAACAAATAATGGCACTTTCATTCATCTCTTACTTGGGTTATTTTACTTCCCTGTTGTTTGAACGATAGGAGATGGGTTCTGAGCTCTTACTGAATTCTCAAAATAAATACACTCCAGTCACACTTATCTGGGGGCTGTCTTTGCAACACAAAGTTTTTTTTTTTTTTTGTCTCAGCAACACAACTTCTGAGGGAGCCCTGGCTGGATCTGTGGCAAATTCCTCTGGATGTAGAGGCACCACCAGGGTCTGTGGGAAGGTGATGCCCTGGCAGCAAAGTTCACCTGACACCCTCCAAAAATAAAATATTTTGGCATGGCAGGCTTGAAGGGCCATCATTTGTCTGGTGTTCTCACCAGATTTCCTGTGCAGGACCTGGCCTGGCTCCAGGCTGTCCTGTCTGAGATAAATCCCATTCCACTGGCTTGGACAAAGATTTATCCTGCTAAAATCAGGCTCCCTGCTGCTAATGATTAACTCAGATCCCTTTTCACCCTCAAGGATCCACACTGGAGAGTAATCTCTACTTTTTTGGAGTTTGGTAAAACCCTGGTCCTGGGGAATTGAGTTGGTGAGTTCCTGCTTATCAGGAGGAAAAAAGGGCAAAAGTGCTGAGCCCTGAATTTGTGGCAATTCACCTCAATAATACAGATCTGCAGTGAGTGTTTGCAAGAGAGAGAAGAAACAAACAATACAGACACTTTCTTTCTTTATTTATTTTAAATAAGGCTTTATCAATAAAGGAATCTTTGTTTTTTGTTTTAGAAGAATGGTTGGAGATCCTGAAAGTGATGCCTTATTATATTTACTGTGGTATCTACTGCATATTATGCTTTCCTTTCTATCTTTGGGTATAACAGGGCCATCTGTCAAAAATATTGGTAATAGAGAAATACGCAGGATAAGGCAAAAGTAATTACTCACTTTCCTTTGGTCTGATTTACAACAACTTAAGTCAAATAAAAGAGCAAACAATAAAGTTCCCAGGCAAAATCTGAGTGGTTTTGGTATCATCTTTCCCCGGGTTTGCTTTGCAGAATATAATTAAATCTGCCCTTGGTAGATAAGGAACAACCCTGCTCTTTCCCATCCCACACATGGGCACGGTTGGCTCCCCTAATGTTCTGCAGGGTTTGTAGGAGGGATGGCTCTGCTGGTGCTGCTCACAGCCAGCCAGACCCAGGACATCCCTCTGTGGTCCCAGACCCTGGCAAGGGCTCCAGAGACAAACCACCAGAGTTTGATTAGAACAGTATTAATTTAACACTGGGTGTAGATGTAGAATTTTGGGGTTTAATGGGGGTTCAAGGAGGCAAGATGGAGGAATCTGGGTGTGCCCCTGTCCTTCTGCTCCTTTTTCTTACCCTCCATCTTCTGCTGTGGTGGTGGCACTTTTGGATTGGATTAGTGTAAAAATACACTGTCTAACACAGGTGATGGGTATTGGTATTTACTATAAACATAGAACATGTAATATTTGGTATAAAATTTAAGACTGCCTTTGGGGTGGTCAGTCAGTGAGGACCAGCACTGTAGCAAGGACCCAGTAGGGCAGGGACTGAAAGTACCAGAAAAGAAATAAAAAACAACCTTGAGAATCCAACTCATCCTGACCTCTTCTTCTGGCAGGGGGCTTGGGACAAGGACAATTGACAAACATCTCAGGGGCCACCAGCCCATGAACTGAGAACAGCCCTGGCTCTGTGCTGCCCCAGAACCCCAACCCTGGAGAGCTGCAGAGCCCCCCCAGCTGTTCCTGCATCCTTCCTGTAGGAGCCTGAGAGATGTGGGACAGCAGGCGGCTCTTCAGAGATGCTGTTTATTGCACAGACAATGTTACAGCAGTCCTGGCTCATGGGTGACAGAGCCAAACCTAAAGCTGCCAGCTGCAGCTTAGAGGCAAGCCTGAAGCCACCTCAGTTCTGGTTACAAAGCATTTTATAGGTTTTTTTTAGGTTTTTTTTACTGAACATCTTAGTACATAACAACCAATCAGCATCACACACAATACCTTAACCATATTATGATGCAGTTTAAGCTTAAAGTTGTTTTTCTGTTTTCTTGCAGAGGAAAACTCTTTTTACTTGGTAAAAAGATGTTTTTGTTTGCCTAGGCTTTCCCTGAGATTTATCTTTACTTGGTAAAAAAATGTTTTTGTTTGTAGTTAACTTATCCTTTGCTCTTAGCCATAAAATTCTCCTTCCAATCCATCTCAGCCTTTGTCCAGTAACAACTAGCTCAGCAATTCCTAACTTAAACATCTTTCATTTTTCTATATCAAAACTTGCTTCCATCTCCATTCTGCTTTAAGGTTCCACATTCAGAGAACCTTCTGCTAAACCTACATATCTGTGAAACTTTTCCTGTCAAACTTTCATCTTTCCCAACACTTCCCACCCTCTGTTTGCCATCCCCAGAGGCTGCCAGCCTTCTCAGGGTAAATGATGCACAAGATGCTCAGCAGCCCTGCAAAGAGCTCCCAGCTTGTTTGTGTGATGCCTTGGGGTGGCACATGAAACAGAGGCTGGACAAAATTAAGAGAAAAAATTAGGGATTTATTAAAGACATTTATTCAATAGACACATCTTGGGCAGTCCAAAGGGGCCACACCCAAGATGGAAAATGGTCATGGGTTTTTCAGACAATTAAAAATTTGGTCCATCTACATATCAGGGGTTAATCCTCCAATCACAGCTTCATGTAATGAAGTCATTTACTCCAAGTTTGTCCCCCTCAATTCACTGTTGTTTACATCTCTCAGGGCCTGAGACAATGAGGTGTCCTTGAGTTTCAGGCCTAGAGAGGAATTGTTTTGTCTGAATAAAATGGAGAACAGCAGCTGACAGGCTATGAAGTTCTAGAATTATAAACTAAAGCAGTACAGGATCTGAAAAATAGAAAAGCTGAAATCCTAAGGCACCGTGTTGTTGCTGGGTTTTCTCTGGAATCTTTTTGAATGCGATGATGGGAGGCAATTCTTTGTTCCAGGCTCCTGCTGCAAGATTCCAGGTTTTCCTGGGGATTTTTTCACACATACAGAGTTCTGACTTCTTGCAACATGAATGGAGTCACAGAAAAACTGGGATTAAAAACTCAGTGCCAGCCCAACTCCGGGCTATGATCCCTGCCAGCATAAACCCAGTGGAAGCTCCATGGAAATATCCACCTGGAATGAGAGGAAACAACCTAAAATCAGGCCAGGCTATCTGTGGCCTCAATGCCAGTTCTGATCCCATTTCCTGTGAATATTTGAAGGAAATAAAAAGGAAATAAAAGGAAATAAAGGATGCAAGAGTGGCTTTGATTCCCTCCATCCAGGTGCTGGAGACCCTGCTCCACACAGGAGTGGATGTCACTCAGGGATATTCTCTGCCTCTTTCTCTTTCTCCAAAACCTGCTGAGAGCTGTGAGGAAATTCTGTTTGCCCCAGACAACTCTTTTTTTTACTTCCTTTATTTCTTTTCTTATTCCTTAATTGACTGTTAAAAACCTCCCAAACATTACCAGTGTGCTTTCATTTCTTTCTGCCTTCAACTCAACTTTCAGCATTCCCATTGCAGCATCTCCTTGGAGATTATCCCATTCCAAACCCCTGCCAGGAGCAAGGGCTGATATTTTCCTGTATTTCAGAGGCAGCCACAAGTTCTGGTGAAGAATTAACCTGGTACTGCTTCAATAAAAACCCATCTCATCCTCAGAATATTCTTTGTCAGAAAGGACAGGGAAAAAATCCTTTAAAACCCAGCCCACCCAAGGCAGCAGATTTGCAATGTTCATCACCTCCTTATTCCATTTGCCCCAGATGAATTCCTCACCTCTTTATCCAAAACCTGCTGAGACTGTGAGGAAATTCTGTTTGCCCAGCCAACATTTTTTTTTTACTTCCTTTATTTTTTTTCTGGTGCTGGTACAAGCAGAGTGTTCCCATTCAGTGCAGTCGCTGCAGAAGCTCAGAGAGATGCCCAGATTCTGGAAGAGTCCAGAGTTCCAGAGGAGGAGTTTCCCTGGAACAATCAATGAAACAACAAAAAAAAATGATCTTGCCAGGCTGCTCTTGGCTTTGGCTGTGGGCTGGTTGGCATTGAGCTTTCCTGGGGCTGGGAGAGGATCTCCTGCAGCCCTGAGTGCTCCCAAAGCCAGACTCTGCTGGATCTGGTTTCTCCAGATGCCCTAGGGTTACAGTGTAAGCTGTGCCCAAAGTCTGTGTTCCATCCCCATCCCCAGGAGCTGCTGGAACCAGCTGGGGCAGTGTTTCCCTTCTCTCCTGTCCATGGCCCAGCAATGCCGTGCCCATGGCTCATGGGGAACTCCCTGCGGGAGCTGTCTCTGGTTCATGGGCCAGCAAGGAGCCACTGCAGGGCTCAGAGAATGAGATCAGCCCATGGGGAGATGCTCCGCCCAGGGGGAGGAGCCAAGCATTCCCACCTGGATAGAATCTGGGATTTGGGACAGCACAGGGAGCCCTGACCCACTGCACTCCCAGAGGACAAGAGCTGCCAGAGCTTTCTACAGGATCACTGCTTGGACAAGAGCATTTCATCTGCACTGCTGCCACCACCCTGACTGACAGGGGGTCAGGTTGGATTCTGACTGTCAGTGGTGTTTTTTATACTATTGCATTTATTTTATTTTACTTCATTTTGCTTCTTTTCTTTTCCTCTTGTTAAATTGTATTTCTGACTTGGAGTCTCTCACTGGTTTTGCTTTCAAACCAGCACACCAAATAACGGGACAGGACTGCTGGGAGATGTTCCTTGAGCTTTTATTTAAATGTTATTTAACATCAGCCTCAGCACAGGGTGAGACAGGAACGATGGCAACAGCTCACGTCCTGCCAACAGCAGCCGGAGTTGTCTGTGTTACACAGCTTTTTAAAAACTTTTTAGCTAATAACAAATTGTTATGAGCTCACAGGCATCTGCATAAAACAATAATTAAAACTACACCTATACCTAATATCTAACTATAGGTTATTGTTTTATTTTTCTTGCTATTCAGAAACTTTTTATACTCTTCTATAAACAAAGCACAAAGCCTCATTAATTAAATTTTCTATTATCTTGCTTGACAGATTTTTCTGCTTGCTAAGGCCAGCACAAAACCTCACTTTTATATTGCATGTCCTTGCTCCTGTATCTTTCTATCTCTAGGCCTGCATCTACACAGCTCTGAGAGTTCTCTGCTTTTTTTGTTTCCCACAAGGCACGTGATGCCCTCTCCTTGGGAAATTCAGGTTTTTAAACCTGCACACCAAATCTGGGAGGAAATTCCATCTCTTGGACTACTTTTGGAGAGAGGAGCTCTGGAATCGAGTCAATTCTGCTCCCAGCTTCTGCTCGTTTGGGAATGTATTTGAATTTTGGGAGGTGTTTTGCCCACAAATTTGAGACAATAGAATGCAGCTACTAAAATATGCTTTACATGCACCATCATTTATACCACTGGTAACAATCCTCAGTTACAGAAATATTTAACAATAAATAATCTTTGGGCATTAAGCAAAAGAAATTCAAAGCCTTGGAAACAATGAGAGATATTTCTGTTTAGTGGTTCTTTTCTGCCAGTAGAACATGGTGGATACCATTTAATGACCTTTCTGTGTAAATAACCCAATTACCTCCATGAGCTGACTTCGTGAGCAGAACTATTTTTGTCTGGGGGAGTGGAAGGGAAATCAGAACAGGAAAGAGAACATTAAGCTCATTTTGGGTACACACATCTATCTGCAATTTTATTGCTCCATCCCAATTTTTTTCTTTAATTTTGTGCAGCATTGGTTCTCTTATCCCCCTGCAATTCCTGTTTGCATTGGCCCTTTTCTTTCCTGACATTCAATGGCAAAATAATTTTATTTTTCATATTTCCATGAAAGTTGTAGCTCATAAATTTGCAAAATATCATTACAATTTGGTAGAGGCAGAAAGCTAATTTTTACTGTTTCTTTCTAAACAGACTTTAACCTCAAAAACTGCCACAATTTGGATCTTTCATGGAGCCTGCTGGAGACATTGTGGCTTTTACACAAATTATGTTGTTACCAGTGGCTTGAATCTTCAATAATTCCACGGTGTTTTTATTCCATGTACCCTTTGGATGTGACAGATTGCTGTCCCTGTCAATAAAAGGGACATTTTATGGTGGTGCCCAGTGCTCTGACAATGGCATTTTTTTTGTATGAACACACTGGGTGATTTTTCAGTCAGGATCTGTAATAACAGTGAAAAAGAAACTGCGTCATTGGAATTATTGCAGGAACATCCTGGAGCCTGTGCCCACCTTTTTCAATCTTTGCAAATGAAATTAGCTGAGGGCTTACTTCATGTTGGGATATTTTAAAACTCTCCCCCTGCTTAGGAAGCCATTGGAGAATGGGAAGGTTTAATGGATCTGTTATTAAAATTAGATCTCCTTACTTTTTAAAATTTTCATGTTGAAATAAGTTCTGCCACTGCTCAGGGACAATAAAGCACCTAAGCACAACCAGCCTGTCTGTCAGGCAGAAAAGAATGGAATAAGGCAAAATCACATCCAAAATCATATTAATGTACCTTCCAAAAATCATAGCAAGGGAAAGAAAATATTCTACAGCAAATTTCTTGTATAAATGTCATATTGGATCTAAGGATGAGATTTATACCTATTTAAACACACTTAGGAATTAGATTTTGAGGTAATACATTGTTTAATAATAGTAATAGGGTTAAAATATTGCTACCTCATTAGAGTAGAGGTAATCTGGGCTAGCCTAGAATAAACAATTTTTAAATGTTTAATTATCAGCATTCCCTTAATATTTTTTTTCTAAAAATTGTATCATTTGAAACTATTTTTCAACAAATTAATTCTGGAGGCTCAGCCACTTTGTTTTTTTTCATTTCTACCATTGAAATACTGCCCGACAGGTCGTGTTTTATTCCTCCTGTGCCTCAAGATAACCGGGAATGGCTCCTGGAATCAGGCAGGCTTTGGTGCACTCCTGGTTTCAAAGATTGTCACTCATCCTCCTCGAGCCACAGGGACCTGGGACAGAGCTCTGTCTCCTGCTATCTCCTGACGTGCCTGTGACAATAAAATTTCCTCTTTCATGATGAAAATCCCCTTTAAAATAAAAGACAACTGAGGCAAACAAAAATAACTCCATCATGAAAGCAGCAGCAGAAGATGTGCAGCTGCTGTTTGCTACTGAGTCAAACCTGCCTGAAAAAAAACCCCAATTTTTATGCCCACATGTAGCTCTTTTTAATTATCCTATCACTTTAATCACACCTGCTGGCTGACATCCCACTCTGTGCACCCAAGCCTTGCCAGAGAGGAAAGTTGACGGGAGGGAATAAAATCTGATTTTTGAGTACTGTTACCTGTTGTTCCTGTGATACTGAGGCTCTGTTGAACTGGTGCTGGGGAGAAAAAAAAAATGGAAAATATTTCTTTGCTCTTCTTGATGGGAGCTTGGTGGACTTAAAAGTGACAAGTCCAAAATCTAGAGACCCTTAAACCTATTTCTTACTGAAGCAACAAGAGAGATGTGACAATTAAACAGCTCCGTGGTTTGGGTTGTTGTTGTTGTGGTTTTGGAGGGGTTTTTTTCTCTTTTTTTTTTTTGCTCATATCCATCAAATTCTCTCTTAAACCTATTCCATTTTCTCTAAATCCCCAACAGATCATTCAGGCTTTAGGGACTCGGCTCAGGGCAAGCTACTTCCACTCTGTGTCTGTCTTTGTCCTCTGCTGAGTGGAAATAAGAAAATTTTCGGGATTTTTGCTGTCTTGAGAGGAGGTGGAAGTAGTGATGGACCTTATTGCTGCCATAACCTCCTTTAAAAATCATGAACAATCTGCTAAAAAACCATTTTTTATATATTAAAATCTAAACAGCACTGACAGGGCTTGGACAACAGAGACAGGAACTCCTTTACTGCCACAGCTCCTCAAAAAACTCATTTTACAAAAGCGTTTATCAGGTTGGTGTTTTCACTCATGGAAAACTGAGTTTATTTTAATTGGTTATTTCTGTTTAAGGATAATTAATATATTAATTGTTGATCAGTAATTCCTCTGTGGAAGCTTCTGGTGCTTTCAAAGCTCTGAGTGGAGTGAACCAGAGAAGGAACCAGGAAAACTCCAAATATTTGTGTAGAGCAAATGTGCCAGTCTGGAAGTTCCTCACCCACAAATCCAGGCCTGATTTTGGCCTCTGGAAAACAGATTTGAAGAGGGAGCTGGGATGCTCAGCTGGAACCAGTGCTCATTTTAATGCTCTGATATATTCTGTATTCCTTACATTCAGTATTTTTGCTCCAGACATCAAGGATATCACACCAAGTGTGAATAAAAGAAGGGAAAAATCTTCCTATGAAGCCAGAAACCTAATTAAAGCAGATCATTAGGGAAGGGGTGGGGAAAGAAGAGTAAATAATTGGGGTGTTTTATTCAGAGCGCCCCTGTAGTCATTTGGCTTAAATTTATGGATGTCAAAAAGTCATTTAATTTTTTCTTTAGCAGTGAACCATCTATTTTGACTGATTTTTCACTGTAGGGTCTCACTAAGATTGGGGTGGTCAGGAGAAAACTCTTTCGTTGAAAACTACAAAGGATTTCACCCCTTAAACAAGAGAGTGAGAGCAGAGTGGACTGAAACTGCAAAGGAAATGAAGGGGTTCTTGTGAATTACATGGAAATATGGATAAATTTTAGTTTTCCTATAAAAAATGAAGTTGCAAAGCAGCTGATGGCACCTCAGTTAATGTGAATTTGTTAAACAATTTCAAACTTGCCTGGGTGTTTAAAAAGGAACAGTTTCACAATATGTAGAATTTATATTGGAATATGTGGAAGGCTAAATGTTACAAACAGCCTGAAATGCCTCTGGGTTTTTCCTGGTGCAATAACAGCTCAAACTATAACTGGAATATTTCTACACAAGGATACCCCTGTGGGACCCTTCGGAATGTGTTTATTGGAAATATTCTGGAAACAACACTGGAAGGGTTTTCAGTAAGCAGTGCAAAATCATCCTTTTCCTCTGTTCCTGTGGAATCATCCCTGATACAGCACGGAATCTGGAATTTTAAGGACAAGATTTTTGGCTCTGTTTTAAGGTTTTGGAACAGAATGGAAAGAAAAATGAAACACAAATGGGAGCATTGTGCCTTCATCCCTTCCATGGTGCTGACATTGGTGTTTCCCATGATTTCATTAATTCAGAAGAGCCTCAGTTTCTCCACACACTCCAGTTTTAATGTTTATTTCCTGCTCAGAACTCCATATTCCTCTGCCCTTGCCCGACAGCAGAAAGGAGCCTCTGGTTCACTGCAGTGAGTGGGACAACACAAAAGAAGGAAAAGCTCCTCATTTTTCTTGGTTGTGCCACCTGCAGGATTGGGAAGTCTGAATTTCTGAGCCAGAGCAGTGCAACACACCTGAGCTGAATCTCCAGGGCATCCCAAAAGGCTCAGTCCCATCCTATTTGAATATTAAATAATTCCATGAAATTAGCATCGATTTCCGAACGGAGCGAAGGGAATTAAAAATTGCCTCCAAAAATTACGGAGCAAATTAGCTGATCCTCTGAATATCCAGGCACAATTAGAAACCAATAACAGCTGGAAAACAAATGTCAGCCTCAGCTGGAGGTGTCAGGAGGAAGTCATCAGCCAGCGCTCTTCTTCCTTCCCCCAATCCAAACAGCAGATGAGGTTATCCCTAAAATAAACAGGGCCCAGCTGCTGCCCTCAAATTCAGGAGAGGAGGAAGGTGAAAACTGGCGTGGAAGAGGCTCAGACTCAGGAGCTGTTGGGAAGATGGAGAATCAGGGAGTTCTTTGGGACCAAGGGCCTTGCCTGGCTCTGTTCCATCCTCCTTCTGATGATGCCTTAAGTTTGAGCTTTCCTGTATTTCAGGCTCTGTGGTGCCCAGGGGTGCAGCTCTGAGCTCACAGTCAGGGTCACTCAGCTCTCTGCACACAGCAGGGACACAAAACAAATCCTTGTCCTGCTGCACACCAAGGACAACTTTCAGCCCAACAGCACAAACAAGGGTGGCTGGAGGGAGGAACAAGAAGGATGGGAGCTCACAGCCTGGAGCTGGGATTGGACAATTCAACCCCAAGATGCAAATGGACCAAAACTTATCAAAGTGTGAGACCTCGTGACCATTTGTCCATTTTGTGACCATTTTGTGTCCATTTTGTGACCATTTTGGATCCACCTTGGGTGTAGCCCTGGTCAGGCCCTGTCCTGCCCAAGGTGTCCCCTAAAGGCCTTTCAATAAATCCCTGCTTTATTCTTTAGCTCTGTTCAGTCTCTGTTCCAGCTCAGCCTTCCCAAGGCATCACCTCCATCAAGGAAATTTTGGTGGAAACACCATGGTGGGCCTCTTTCCTCCATGGAAATTCCAGCTCCACGCCTCTGAAGGAAAGGAAGGTGCAAACCTTTTGCAGGGCACCTCAAGGGACTCCTGCTTTGGGACCCGAAGCTCTCCACATCCTTTAAGGAAGAGGTTCCACTGGTGAAAGCGAAGGAAATTCTGGAAGTGGAAATTTCCAAAATATCCCTGTGTAAACTGAGGAATCATCTGATTTCTGGTGAGCAACTCAACAGCTCAAACACATTTTATGCAAATAAAAATTTGACATGGAATTGAAGGGTAGAGTTCTTAGCATGGCTTAAATATCAAATCATAGCTTATATTCTTCAATAGAGAGTACTTACCTGGAGTTTTGTTTTTTAAATTAAATTTCATGGGCAAAAGTTTTGCACTGCAGAAAAAAAAATTCAACCAAAACCCACCTTCAAGCAGAACTGAGTGATAAAAGACCCGAAACAACCAACCCAAAGATGGAAATGGAGGAAAAAGGTTGAGGTACCAATTTTCAGTAAATTGCCTTTCCCTTGTCTGGTTTCTCTCCAGGATTTATTGATCTCCAGAAAAAATTAATTTAGGGGAAATTATGCTGGACTAAACAAACTTTGCTTCCAAAAGCACAAATACTTCCAAAAGTTTTTCCTGTAGCTATGATTTCAACAAGACTCAAGGAAAAAGAAAAAAAGCTCTTTCTCTGACCTCGTGAAAGTAGAATTTTTGCCTTTCAAGTTTAACAGCTCATTCAACATCAGCATCCTTTGTACTGCTTAAAACTTCCCAAGCCATGAGCACGTGCAGAATTTATAGGAGGAAATACAACCCTCACTCTTATTTTTCCTTGTGTTTCTTATTATCTTCAGCTTCATTGGTTCACTTTTCCACCATTGGAATTGTCTTCTGCACTCGCTGAAATGAACAGCAAAAATTTTAATTTCTTCATTTGAAGCTTAATATTTAATTAATGAGACATTCCAGAATATTTTTCCTGTCCACAAAAAAACCCTCTGGGTTTTGAACTTCACCTGGAATATTTGATGAATATTTACAATTTCTTTTAATTTACTTCATTAAGTATCTGTATAATTTTTGATTTATGTAAAATCTGTTTAAGATTAGAGTTTTATTTCAATGCAATTATTGGTGGTTTGTGATTCAATAACCAAGAACTGGAACCTGTTCAAATGCCCCTTGTCTTTTCAGGAATGATAAAAATAACCAGAAACTGGACTAATTTTTACTCTTTCTGTTCTTGCAAAGCTCAAATTCCACATGAAATGTTTCAAATTGAGGCAGATAATTGGAGGCTGAGTTTACATCTAATTTCTCATAAGAACCTGATCGATTCTGGTTTGATCTCCATTTAACTTGTCAGGAATTTTTGCCAGCTGGGTAATTGCAAAAGTTTTTGCACAGCTTTATATCTGAAAAAAATAAAAAAAATCATCCCTTTTATTTATTGAGTGCTCAGTTATATTTACAGGACTTTAGTTTTCAAACAAAAAAATTCATATATGCTTCCAGGTTTGGAAATCCATTTTTTTCTTCTTTTCCTGAATGTGGAGCTCTGTATTTTCCCCCAGTGATGTATGAGGTTCATTGGGGCACAGTAAGGACAAATCAATGAGCCAGGTGTGCACAGTGAATCATCAGGGGCTTAAAACTGCCTCAAGATATATTAACTCAGGGTGAGTTATGCATGAAAATCTCCATTCTCCTAAATATCCGTCAGCATGATTTCTGGATAATGGAAAATTACCAGTTCTGCAATCCTTATTTCATATAATAGAACTGGGGCCAAATTTATGAAGTCCTGTGGGTTTTAATGCGATCCCTTGTGCCAAAACTGGGGAGAACTTTAGAAAAATATCGACTGAAAAAAGGCTTGGTCTCCGTGTTCCAGAAACCAAAAACACAACTGGCACTTTACTGCAACACTGAGGGAATAAACAACAACAACAAAAAAAACCATATTCCACAAATCCTGATTCCTATAGATTTGATTCCTGCATGAAGCTCAGGAAAACCTCATAGACACCCATTTATATGTGCAATAAATCAAATAAATTCTATTTATTTGGTGTAAGCTTCCTCTTACTTTCAGACTACAACAATTTTTTGCTCAGCAGTTTTCATAAACTCATGGAATCCCAGATTGGTTTGGGTTGGGAGAGACCTTAAATCCCACCCAGTGCCACCCTTGCCATGGCAGGGACACCTTCCACCATCCCAAGTCCCAATGTCCAACCTGGCCTGGGCACTGCCAGGGATCCAGGGGCAGCCACAGCTGCTCTGGGCACCAGGGAATTCTTCACAGGGAACAATTCCTTCCCTAATATCCAGTCGAAATCTCCAAGGCTTCCAATGAACGCAGCTTTTCCACTCCTTCCTGAAATATCTTCTGCATTTGTCTCCCTCTGCTTTGCACTCAGGATGAAATAATTTTTTTCTTTAAAATGCTGTGGGTTTTTCCCTGCAGGATAATCCTTGGTTATCCCAATGTTTCCTTGGGAAGCAGCTCTGCCCTAGGACAAGGAGGCCCCACAATCTCCATTTCACTTCAGGAATCCAGATCTGACTGCAGCATTTTATTTTTTTCTGTCCTTGAAGGAAAACACGGCACCATCTGCTCTGTCTGCAACCCTCCTACCTTTGGAGCTCTCAGATTCTGAAAACCAGGATAAAAAGGATTCCATTCAGCAGCCACCTAAAGGTTAAATTCAAGCCTAGGTAAAGAAGAAGAAGTGCAAGAAAGATCCCTTGTCTTAAATCCATTTAAAGTCTTCCAAACGTGGCCATAGCAGGGCTTAATGCACAGAGCTTTAAAGCTCCAAAATAAAAGGGAATTTCACCACCTGTAGGAACCTGCATTCCTCAACTCTTCCAGACCAGTGTGAGGGGAATTTTGTGGAAATCCTGAACTGCAGCAACACCTGAGGGAAGGAATGAGCTGAAGGAATGATGCTGCACCATCAGCCAAGGAAAAGGAAAGGTTCCTCGAGGTAACTCTTGGTCCACCACTAAAACTTGTCCCCAAGTGCTGTCATTGTAGGACACGAAAGAAAGATAAAAACTCTAAATATTTCAGAAGGCAATGAGTATAGAAAAAGCTTTATTGTCTAATTCTTATTACTTTTTATAAGTTGTTCCAATACAGATTTAACATGATTGGTGAACAGGAACGACACCTCTGTAATCCCATTGGTTATACTGGAGAAACAGCAAAACACCACCTGGATAAGATTGTTTGGAGAAAGGAGAGTTGTTTGCCAAGATGGTTTTGAGAAGAAGTTTTCTTGAGAAGTTTTCCCTTGGGAAAGATTTAGCAGCTGCTGCAGTCTAAAATCTCTCAGACCCAGAAATGTCAGACCCACAAAGTGCCACATCCACACTTTCTTTGACTTCCAGGGTGATCCCACCATTTCCTGATCAGTCTGTTCCAATTCCTGACCACTTTTTTCACACTTTTCACTGAGAAAATTTTTCCTTTTAACGGAAAATTGATGGAAAGGGGAGGGTGAAACTGTGATGACGTCCACATTTCTCAGGTCTCATGGATGTGGCATCAGAGGAAGGAGGGAAGGAAGGAAGGAAGGAAGGAAGGAAGGAAGGAAGGAAGGAAGGAAGGAAGGAAGGAAGGAAGGAAGGAAGGAAGGAAGGAAGGAAGGAAGGAAGGAAGGAAGGAAGGAAGGAAGGAAGGAAGGAAGGAAGGAAGGAAGGAAGGAAGGAAGGAAGGAAGGAAGGAAGGAAGGAAGGAAGGAAGGAAGGAAGGAAGGAAGGTAGGTAGGTCCTGGCTGTCCTTGGAAGAGTTCCAGCTCTGCTGGGATCTTTCCTTGGAGCATAACAGGTGAGAGGATAAATTCCTTTGGGTGCAGTGAACCTACACTGCAAATTTAACCAACTTTTCCAACATCACGACACCCACCTTGAAGCTTCAAAGCAGGAAAAAAGCTGATTTAAGCTGCATGAAACAACAAAATTCACAGTGTTCATCGTGACAGCAGAGAAATTTAGCATTTCTTTAAAACCCAGGAAAGTTAACACCATTCCTTGACTGAAGTTGGGTAAAACCCCAGATTTTTATGAAGACACTCATTATAGTTGCATATATTAAATTGTAATTTCAGGGAAAGTATGGCTGATGTAAGTGAAACCCAAAAGAAATCCTACACAGGGTGCAAAAGAACAACCCAAGTTTTTCTTTAAAATCAGCTTTTTTGTTCGTAATGTGATAAAAGAACCTGCTGGTGGCAAAAGTTTCTTTTTTAAATATGCAGATTCTAAAATAATATTTTAAAGGCAATAAAGAAGACTTGATGTGAAAGTTCTCCCAGCTCTTTGGAAACCAAACATCACCCATGAAATTGAGCAGATAATTTACAAATTTAGAGAAGAAGGAGTTTTACATGAAAATGGTATTTTTAGCCAGACTTTGGCATTAGAATGTTGTGTTAAATTCTCAAAGGCCTTAAAATACGGAGAGTGCAAGAAAATATTAATCTGTTTACTTTAATTTTTCAAATATATGAGTCACAGTCACATATTTTTGTCTTTTGTGCCCATAATTTTGAGTAGCTTTAAGCATTTATGACTAATACAGGGCATGACTGTCATTCTTTCTTTCTCCTCAGTGTTAAATATGTGTTTATATTTTTAAAGCTTGTTTTCAAAATTTGTTCTACATTTTCCCTGAGTTCTGCTCCGAGTATCTTTTTTCTGCATTTGCTCAGTATTTTGTTTAAAGTCACCTAATAAAGAGCATGGAGTCAAGGTTCTCACAGTGTAGGAATATTAGACTTTAAACAAATATCTTTATCACCCTTTTGCAGTCAGCGTTCAACTAAATGGATGAATATTTGACTCAGTGTTAAATTAACAAAAATATTTGTAAAAGTTTTATAATGCATTCCCTTCCCCAAGTGCCATGAAAAACAATTCAGGTTTCAAGAGAGCCAGGAATGAGAGTATGAAGAATATTATGCAAATATGAGCAAAACTATGAATCTTCTTCAATATTTGCAGTCCTTCTGCTTGAGATTTTAGCCACTGAGGGAAGAAATACAGCCTGGCTGTAGCCTTGGCTGCCTTATTTTAAATCCTGCTAGGATAGAGGCAGTGATCCAGCAATAAAACTTGCCTCTTCCTCTCACTTTTCCCATGTGAATTATTAATAATTATTGTCATTTTTTATGATTTAGTTTGTCCTTAAATTAAGGGTGTTTCTCACGGCAGGTCTGCTCCATCAGCTGTGGGATTCTCTGGCTCAGGGCACTGGCCACAGTTGGGTAAAATCCCAGATTTTTATCGAGATACTCATTATAGTTGCATGTATTAAATAATAGTTTCAGGAAAAATATGGCTGAGGTAAGTGAAACCCAAAAGAAATCCTACACAGGGTGAAAAGGAGGAGCAGCACTGGTGCCTGGCACACCCCGAGTGCTGTGGAAACCCAAATCTCCTTTTCCAAAATCCTAAATCTTCACTTGGCTGCAGCCAGGCTGTGATAAAAACTGGCAGTGTTGCTCCCTCAGTGTTTTGGGGTATGTGGGGTGTGCAGGTGGCTTTCAGGCCAGCCTGATGTTGGCACCAGCAGGTTCTGGTTGGCTCAAATCCTGCCACGGATGAGGATTCTGGATACCCACGGCCTCGGCATCTCCACCCTGAGCAGCAGAGTGACATTTCTGAGCTCCTGCAGAGGAGCTGCAGATCCAGGGGTTCCAGAGATCATCCCCCAAATCCAATGGGGTGTGGAATTATTCACCTGTGATCTCCTTGTGGAAGCCTGACTCTTCTGCAGGCACAGGGCTGCATCTTTTCCATGCCCACAAAACCAGGGAAATGGACTTCAATGGAAGCTCCAGGACACAAACTTTTCTCTTCTTCCTTTTCCTCCTCCTTGTCACAGCCTGAAGTGTTTCCTCAGCCATCAGGAGGAGGTGATCCCACTGGGAACAGCTTCTTGTGGAAGTGTTGATCTGCTGACTGTGGCTGTGACTCCTCCACGATTGATTTCCTCAGCATTGTGTCATTTCCCTCACGCTTTTCCAAGCTCAGTGCCTGAGACAAGCTGCAGCTCTGCACCAAGAGCTGGAATCACCAAAATCACATTTCTGGTAAATGTAGAATAGAAAAAGGCCCTTTTGAGTCTTTTTGTGTGTGTATTTTCTTGCATTAATGACCTGGAATTTTACAGATGAGCAGGATTTCCTGCATTGCAGAGTTACCTTGGTCAGGAACAGCCTGTGAGCTGCCAAAACAATGTAGATATTTTAATCTGTATAAACCCCACAGATGCTGGTGTTGTGTTACTCAAGTTTTTATTGAGAGATAAATTTGCCTCATCTATTTTACATTTTAGATTTAAGACTTAGACCTTTTAGATTTTAGACACAGGTTGATTACCAAATTGCTACAAACATAAACAGAAAACTTTGACAAGATGGTGGATCAGCAAATTGGATTAACTTTCCCACCTTTCTCAGGGTATGAGCCCGTGCAATCCCTACAGCTTCTGTGAAAACTCTTCTGAGCTTTCTCTTACCAAAAGGAGCCTGATGGCAGCTCCTGATGGCAGCTCCCAGTGGCTCTCAAAAGGGGAGAACCAGGAATGTGCATTGAAAACTGGCACAGGTGCCTTGCTTTGCCTCAATTGCTGCCTCTCCAGAACTCAGCACACCGAAAAACTGCCATGGAATAAAATAATGGAATGCCCTGAGCTGGTACGGATCCCCAAGGATCCTCAAGACACCCCAACAATCCCACCCTATGCTTCGGAGTTGTTTTTTTCCCTTTTAAAATGCACTTGGTGAGTCCTCACATGTCCTCAGCAGAAGCTCTGGCCTCATTTCCCATAAATGAGGATCATCACTCAGATGGTATCTGTGGTCTGGAGCAATCCTTTAGTGCCTTCTTCACCTGGCACGTTGTTTCCTGGCCTATTTGATATTCTGCTACCTCTGGCATCACAAAGAATGTCACATAACTTCATTTCTGTCGCCTGGAAAATCAGACCTTGTTCCTCAGGATATTTAAGGTCCTTAAGCCATTAAAATCTAAATCTTCCTGATGAGGGGAAGCCGAGGGGCAGAGACTGATGTGTTGTCCCTGGTGCTAAGGACAGGACTCCAGGGAATGGCTGGAGCTGTGTCAGGGCAGGTTTAGGTTGGATTTTAGGGAAAGGTTCTTCCCCCAGAGGGTGCTGGCACTGCCCAGCAGGGAATGGGAACATTCCCAAGGCTGCCAGAGCTCCAGGAGAGTTTGGGAAAACCCTCCCAGAGATGCCCAGGTGGGATTTGGGGGGTCTGTGCAGAGACAAAGTTTGAAGATCCTTCTGGGTCCTCTGAGCTCAAGTTATTCCATGATTCCAAGTTTCAAACTACCAAAAGCTCAGGCCTGGCATCATCTCTGAAATGCTTCATGAACTTGAGATGGAGGCGAGGGGAGCTCTGTGACAACAGAGAATGGGAGGCAGGAATTAGCACTGATTGCCCTGAGGGCCCAGCTGGCACTGTGGTGGCACCTTGAATCTGTCACTTCAGAGCAGCAGGTGCCAGGGGCTCCTAAGAGCCACCAGAAACATTTCCAGCACTTCAATCTGAAATCAGCTTTATTTTCTGTACACCCACCTCGGCTGGGAACGCTGTGGTACCACAGGGGAAGTACCTGCCAGGAGGAAGGAGAGGTGTTGTGAAAGCCTTGATATAACTTCAGCATCCAAAGTAATAATTATTTCATTTTATTCATGTGTGGAAATGATTTACCAGCAGGTCTTCAATAAAAAAAAAAAAAAAAAGAAAGCTCCTGCCTTTGGTGCACATGGTGCTGTGTGCTTGCAAACAGAATGCTGCTTGCCTCATGAGCTCACAATGCAAGGAGAACCTGTTACAAATTCAGTCAATGATCCAACAGGAAATTAAACCTTTTAAAAATGGATGAACCAATGGACCAAGTGTAATGGAAGAAAATGCACAAAATGGGAAGAGTGAGTCATTAACTTGATTTAAATATGATTTTTTTTTTCTTGCTTTGGCGGTACGGCACCAAGGTCTGACATGATTTCCTCTTTCAAGGATGCAGCAAGATGGGAAAAGAATTGGAATTAAACACTGCAAAGATACAATTTTTTCCTTTAATTAGGAAAAACCTCAGTGTCATACCAGGCAGGAGAAAAATACTAGAAAATATTTAAACCTGTGAATCTCAGTTTAATATAAAGTCACCCTTTTCTATGACCCTGAGGAGGAATGGACTTTTTTTTTCTGTAATATTTAATTATATGCAAGGATAGCAAAGACAGAAGGAAAGTCTTTTACTCTGAATTCAGAGCGAGCCAAAAATGCCAATTATTGCACAATTCCCACTCCCTGACCACAGCACTGGGATCTGATTGAAGGAACCTGGCTGTCAGCATGATTTAAGGATGACGGTGCTCTCACTAGAAATAATATCCACTGTTGAAAGAAAAAATTCGTTGTTATTTGCAGATGAGGTCCTTCCCATGAACACACACCCCGTGCACATCAAATCATGAAAATTTCAGAGGCAGTGGTTTGGTTTAAGGGGTTTGGGTTTTTTGTTAAGTTTTTTTAGGTTTTCCCTTCCTTTTGTGATTTACACCCCATTTTCTCTGCCTGTACGAACATCACCTTTGGGAGGTCTTTTCCTCCTCCATCAAAAGTTTTGCCTGATTTCCTTTTTAGGGATGTAAGAGTGCAAGGGAGAAGCTAAAACATCATCTGTGTGCTTCTGAGAGGAGTGGTCCTGGAAAACAACTATTTCCTTGCTCAGGAAGAGGGAGGGGGATGAAAATGACAAAATAAAATAATTTCCTGAGCCACAATGGTCAGTGGAGGTTCCACCAATGGGAGAAGAGCTTGTTTTGGGGATGTTCTCTACATTGTACAATGGAGAGATGTTCTCTAAATTTGTACCATTTGTGATGTCCTCTTTGGCACTTTTTTAGGTGATAGACTAAGTGGAAAATACTTTTGTTTAAGTGGAGCTCTTCACATTTTGTCACACAAACCTAATAAGAGCATGGTGGGAATAATTAGAAAATCACCCTTTAATAGGAGCCTTTTTAGCCACTCCTTTGCCTCTAGATCTGACAAATTCACTGATAAGGAGCAGAGTGATTAGGGGCACCAGAGTAAATCAAGGAATGGGAGCTCCTTGGAAGTTTAATCCCAAGGTCGTGTCCTGCTCAGAGCTGTCCCACCCCAGGCCATGTGAGGAGCTGTCCCACCCCCAGGTCTGTTTGGAGCTGTTGCCAATGGGATTATTCTGCAAATGAGGCACAGCCATAAACACAGGGATGCAGGCAAATCCTATTAACAAATAACAGGATTTGTGCTTGCACTGCACCTCCTACTCACCACCTTCAAAATTTACCCCGTGCTGGCTGAACCGTTGTTCTGCATGAAATCAAGTGAATTAAAACCCATTTAAAAGCCCAGCTAAAAACCCCCATCGGATTGCGCTGAAGTGTGAATAATGATTCAACATCATCAGCTGTGGTTGCCATAAGAAACAAGATTTCATAATCTATAAAGTGTAGAAGAGACAGAAATGCCACAAGCAACATTAATCTACTGAAATGATAACCAAAATGGGATCTTATTATCAGTGCTGGAGTAGTTTTGGGGGGTATTTTCCCAGCTCCTATGGCTTCTCAACAAATCAACAAAAGCAGCTGTAAACCTAAACAGTTTTCAGGAGCCTGAAGGCTCAATCTGATTGACTGTATTATCCACCCTCTGTTAATAGTCATAAACGATTTGTTTCTCTTGGAGAAAACCGAGAAGAGCTACAAATAAAGGACTTTTATCTGAGTCAGAAGTCACTTCATATCACAGTCTGCTCTTCCACAGTCAAAAGCACCATACAGAAGATGAAATTTGCTCTGAATATTTGCAGTGTTTAATATTTTAGCAGTCCTGGCATATCACTTTGGGAGAGCTGTGTATAAATTAGCATGGCCACAGAAAATGTTTATTTTATTAATAAAAAAAGCAGAGCAAGCAAGTCGAGTAGCACCACTCCTAAGGACTGGCTGGCTGAATTTTAAGCAGAAATCTCAGTTTTCCACACTTATTTCTTGGTGATGAGGATAAATCAGCAGAGCCCAAGCAGGTCAGTGGGTGATCAGGGCGTGAAGGCAAAGTGCTGTGTGACACATTGTCAGGAGGAAAAAAAGCCTGATGAACACAGGGAGACGTAAACTTTGAAATGCAGTAAAAGTTGTCAGGAAGGAAGCAAAACTCGGGGTGTTTTGTGCAGGCTTTGACAGCCGTGGCTTTCAGGAAAAGCTCGTGTTTGGATCTGCAGAGGGCTGGGAGCAGAGCAGAGTAACCAGCACAGTTCAGTGATGAACTGCCCAGCAGATCCCCTTGGAAGTGTTTGCACAGGGAGAAAGATTAAAGTAAAGGATAACCCACTGAGCTCTCTTTTCTGCATTTAATAAACACCTCTGGAGAGGAAGTGGGCTTTGGAAGGGATTTTTTAGTGTTTGAATACAAATGGGTTTCTTGATGTTTTCCGTCCTTCCAATGGCATTGGACATTTGGTGTTGGCTCCCAGAAATTCTTGGGATAAAACACAATTGTCCAAATTTTACTTTCCCTTTAATAATTAAAAAATTACTTGCAATGAGAAAAGATTTCTCTACACGCACTAACAAACTTAGGACACCGAATGTCTCAAACCCTCATTATGGGGACTTCAGGTAAATAAACACAGAGACCCTTCATCAAATGCAGGAACAAACTGAGACTGAAGAAGTTGGGAATAGAACTTAATTTCATTTCCTTTATTTCATTTCCATTGCTTTCATCCTTGATCTCTTTTTCCTTGCACAATGGCATGCTCACAGCAAAGCCACTGCATGAGGTGTGGCTTGGCACTGCAGACCTGTGCAAAAAGGTGGATTTAAAGTCAAGTGTGGTGTTGCAGGTGAGCCCATCCTGCTGTGTACTCAGATTTTATAACTGCCTGGCTGTTATTTAAGCCTGCAAAGCAGCTGGTTAATGTTATATGGATTCATGGAAGGTGTTCCTCAGTATTGTTTCTGTCAGATGCTCGGTAAAACCTTTTGGGATGCATGCAGGACTTAAATAAGTCCTCAAATGTTAATACCAGGCTCTGTTCTGCTCACACCTGCACATCAGTTTTTGATGAGTAGGAGCTTACCAAAATCATAACTGAATTTCCTCAATTTCCAGAGCTGGACCAATATATTCAAATGTTTTATTTGGTAGCTTACATCTTCCTGCTTCAGTTTTGCTTTTTGCCTTCTTACTCCCCTCTTAATTCTTCATCTCCCTTCCTCTTAGTGTGAAATTAGACTAAAAAAATATTTAGGGATGAGAAGTGCCCTCATCTGACTGTAAATTCCATAGAATGGGCTTGGTAGAGCAGGATAAATAACATAAATTATGGTAAGGATACATTTAGGGGTTGATTTTTAATGGTGCTCTTTTAGAGACACCTGTCCAGGTTAGTTTGCAAGATAAAGTAATCAGATCTATCAAGGAACTAATTTTTATATGAAATGCGAACCTGGGAAGTTTGGGCAGGCTGACAATATTGAGAAACTCATGAGCTTTCATCTGCTAAAGGCTCTGTTGATTATTTTATGTTCTTGAGTGTCCAGTTGTAATAATGTGAATCCTCCTACAGTCCTTCCGTGGGTCTACTCGACAGCAAATCATGCTCCTACTCAGGAACTTGGAGAATCTAATTTATGTATGTTCATTAAATGTTTGTCAAAAAGGACAAACTTTATTCATGAAGCTTAGCTTTCGCCCATGATTACTTTAGATGAATAGGCTTTCATTATGTTGTAAGAAATAAATCCTTTTAAAGACTTAAAACCAATGCTCCTCAGATCCAAATTATTAATTCTCCCACTTAAGGAATAGAGCTTCCTTAAGCTCGTGTGAACGCCACAGATAAATGATTAACATCGCCTCTTGCATAATTGCAGGGCCAGGTGAAATGCTTACATATTTATTTCATTGATATAAAAGGTGTATGAATCCATACATTGCATTTTAAAGGTAAAAACAAATGAGAGCTGCAGCAGGCTGGCACCGAGTGAATTCTGCTTTGCATTTTGGAAGGGCTGTAAATCACTGGAGCTCTGCAGTCAGAGTTTATGATTTCCATCAAAGAGCACGAGGGACATATTTCACTGTAGTCTATCCATTATTCTGCACATACTTTTGAGAAGAGAAACTCAAACAAAGCTCTCATTAGGAAACATTGACAGAGGAGCAGCACAGAATTCATTTGCTGGTACCTGGTGATACAGCAGCACAGCCAGCCAGGGCCATATATCAGAGTGCCGTGGGGATGGAGGCCTGAGGAGGAGATGTGCATCTAGCAGGGATTGCCGTACGGCTCTTCCAAGGTTTCTGTTTGTTCTCATTTCTGGCAGCTTGAAAGCAAATGAAAATTGATAGCTGAGGTGTCAGGGAGCTGGGAGGGCTGCCTGCTCCTGCTGGAAGCGTGGCAGGAGGGCAGGCCCGGCCCTGTGGCACAGAAAGGGCGTTCCTGGGGCAACCAAAAGTCAAAAATCAAAGTGGTGGGACAGCTGAGCGAGGATTGGAGTCAGGAACAGGCCCAGGGATGAGAACCAGAGTCAGCAACATCCTCTGGTGGGGCAGCTTAGCCAGGATTGGAGTCAAGAACAGGCCCAGGGATGAGAACCAGGGACAGCCACGTCCCCTGAAGGGCAGCTTAGCCAGGACTGGAGTCAAGAACAGACCCAGGGATGAGGACCAGGGTCAGCCACATCCCCTGGTAGGGCAGCTTAGCCAGGATTGGAGTCAAGAACAGCCCAGGGATGAGAACCAGGGTCGGCCACATCCCCTGGTGGGGCAGCTCAATGAGGATTGGAGTCAATAAGAGCCCCAGGGATGAGGACCAGGGTCAGCCACATGCCCTAGAGGACAGCTCAGAGAGGATTCGAGTCAAGAACAGCCCCAGGGATGAGGACCAGGGCCAACCACATCCCCTGGAGGGAAGCTTAGCCAGGGCTGGAGTCAAGAACAGCCCAGGGATGAGACCAGGGACAGCCACAGCCCCTGGAGGGCAGCTTAGCCAGGACTGGAGTCACGAACAGCCCCAGGGATGAGAACCAGGCCAGCTGCATCCCCTGGGCACCAGGCAGGGACAAAGGGAAAGTCCAGCTGGGACATCAGAGCCCAGGGTTGGGGACAGCATCCACAGCAGGATCAAATGTGGGTGCCCAGGTGTGGCTCAGGGCAAGGCTGAGGACTCACACCTCAAATGGGGCTGGGGAGGAGCCAGGAGAGGCTGGGTTTAACCCAGTTAAACCCTTTTAGTGCCCCAATAAACAAATCCAAACCTCCTGAAGGACTGCTGGGTACCCAAGGGCCACTCTCCCTGCAGTAAGAGTGGTGAGTACTCTCATGGATACACACCCAAAGGGGTCTGTGTGTTTTGCAAATGTTTTCTTGATTTATCTGCACCTTTTTCATGTCCTCCTGCCTCCAGGGTTAAGGTTAAGCTGCTCTTAGGGTTAAACTCCTGCTGGAGTAACAGTGTGGAAAGCACTGACAGCACCCAATGGCTTGGCCAGAATAAATAGAGAACAGGCAGAAAAATATTGTCTCAGCTGGGTTTCTGAGGGTTTGGGTGCTGGTGTGGTTTTGGGGGATTTTATTTTGTAGTTTGGAGAAAATTCAGAAAATGCAGCAAAAATCCGTGATGCATAATTTCTGCGGAAATTATTTTTTTAAATATGTCTTGCTAAATATTTATTGTAGTTTTGCAGGTATCAATCAAAATATATGCAGCCTGAATAATATTTAAACTTTATTTTTCACTTAATGAAATGGATTTTGTTGCTCTTTTGACACTGGGGTTTTTTGTGTGTTATTAGGATGATGTGATGTGCTCATTTGGCTTCTTTTTAGTAATGATCATTATTTGGGTTATTGCTGGTGCCATACCCTGATACCTCCACACATGGAGATATTGATAATTGGAAAATTGAGGTTGTGTAAGGATTTGTGGAAATAAAGCATTACTTTGACACAGCCTTACCACAGCAGCATGGACTGAGCCACTCTGCTTGTCTTTATGGGAAATAAATTAATGTTGTGGAATGATGAGTGAATTGGAGAAGAAGCTGGGATAGAAACAGATACTCCAAAAGGCCAAATGTGTTAAGTTTTGTTATTCAGTCTTGCTGTAGCTCATTTTTAATTGCTGCTATGAATCCAGATCTGCTTTAGGAATAGATCTGAAAGCTTTTCCATCAACGTGCACATATAAACCACTCTAAAGGGCTTTATTTGCATCACCAGAAACTGTTGCATTTTAGATCTCTTTTATATCAAATTTATCTTCTGACCATTTGTTTTTCTCCCAGCCAAGCCGTGGCTCTGTCAGGGGGTGAAATGATTAGTCTCATGTCAGAGGTTGTGCATCAAGGTCTCTCCAGAGCAGCCCAGTGCTGCCAGTGGCCATTTCCAAAGGGAATTGGGAACATCAGCTGCCTTTAATTGTGTTCACTGCGAGTGTGATGCTTTTTGTTCAGTGAAAGGTCAAGAGAAGCTGAACTCATTTAACAGGGGCTGAAGGGAAACACTGACTTTGCACAAGGGCACGGAGTGAGAGGACAAAGGAGGGCAGAGTTAAATTGGATATTGGGAAGACATTCTTTGCTAATGGGCAGTGAGGCACTTGATCAGTTTGCCTGAGAGGCTTTGGCTGCCCCTGGATCCCTGGAAGTGTCCAAAGCCAGGTTGGACAGGGCTTGGAGCAGCCTGGGACAGTGGAAGGTGTCCCTGCCCATGGAACTGGGTGAGCTCTAAGGTGCTTTCCAACCCAGACCACTCTGAGATTCCATGATAAATTCCAGGAACCTGGAAGATGTTTCTTTGTCTGGCAAAGGCACCAGGGGTTCATGAAGCCCAAGGCACAGGCTCATGGTGCTTGTGCCTAAGGTTTTTCTGATCAAATTTTCCTTGATGTAGGATCAGAGAATGGTTTTGCTGCCACATCCGTGGGTGTGATGATGTTGTTTGTCAGGATTTATGCCATGGAGAATTCAGCCACTAACTTAAATTGGTGTGTGCTGGAAAGGAGGAAAAGATGTGTGGGAGCCTCTGGCTGGTCTGGGAAGAGGACCTGGGTTGGGAGTGTTGACCCTGGGAATATTCTTGGTAAGTTGTTTTGTATACAATACACGTGGTCTGAGGGCTGCAGAACCAGAATTTATTGCCCACCCAATGTGGTATCACTCCTGTAACTATTTTGGTGATGAAGACACACACAATTCCTTGTCCTTTTCTCATTCCTTGTCATATAGGGACATAAATATGAAGATGCTAATTCTTTTAAACAAATTTACAACTTTACATACTTTGAGAACACCTTCGTGTTCAAATTACCTATTATTGAGGAAGGAATTGAAACTTGTACTACACACAGACCTCCATCTTCAGGTTTAACATCCTTGTAGGTGGTGAGAAAATCTATTTTGACAAGAAATTGTCTCTCCCAGCTCCTGTGGACTGAGGGAATGAGCTCAAAGTGCCACTTAGGACACTCCTGGCTGATTGCTGCCTCCTGAGTGACAGCAGAGGTGAGGGTGAGGGGCTGGAGGGGAGAAGGAGTTGTGCTCACAGTGAATTATGAATCTCGAATAATTGATGTTCCAACCAGTGTTCAGTTCTTCATCAGTGAGAAGCACAGCTTGTTTATCACGTTCTTAAATGGATGGAAGGAAATATGTGCATATTAATGTGGAGAGAAAAAAAAAGGCACTTTATAAATGGCTGAGCGAAAATTTTCCACAAGATTTTAATGAGGATAGATAATAACATGGAAGAGTTTAACCAAATTTGGTTTTCAGTCGTATCAGAAGGGACACTTAGTCACAGTCTCCACAGACTTCCTCTTCTGAGGGGCAGTTGTGTTAAAGAGAAATCTCCAAATCTGCTGGATGGGGATGAAATGCAGCTCTGGTGCTTTCTCAGCCAGGATAATGGCATTTCTGGCCTAGGAAATATTTCCATTTACATGGAATACTGACAGCTGAATGAGTTCTCTTTACTAGCTCCAAACCACAACATCCTGAGCTTCAGTTTAATCTCAAGTCAGGCTGCCAAGTGACCTTTAGCTCATGTTAGTATTTGAGCTCTTTTGCACTGTCTGTGAATAAAATCTTTGATATCTTTATGCATTTAAGAAGTTATTGTCCAGTGGTTCAGGCATGTTTGCATCATGTAAATAATGAGGTTATTTGCTGTTAGAAGCCAAGAAGGAGAAGCATGGCCCAAGTCAGCCAGGTCTCCTCACCCTGAGAGGTGCTCAGGCTCCCTCTGTGTTCCAGGAGTTATAGAGATGATTTTTGCAGTGTTTAATATTTTATATGATTTTTGTGGGGTTTTCCTAATAATAATAAGGAAACTGCATGGCAGGCTGCTGGTGTCTTGTTCACATCCCAGCCTGTCAGCTATTTTTAATTTTTGCTGAAAATCTTGGTCTCTGGGGCATAAGAATTATGTTGGGTTAAAGTTTGGGTGTAGAAAGCTTTCTTGACTTTAAAGTGACCCCAAATCCCAGCCCTGTTTCTGGACCCTACAGTCAGAGAAATGCTCAGTGTGAAGGAGATTAATGCTTAATGTGGTTTAATTATCGAGTGGGTGCTGAAAGTTGGGGAATCTAAAGAAGCTGCTCTCCATTGGGAGGAGAGGAGGGAGCAGGGTGGGAGCACCAGGCTTCTCCCTAATGGATATTAAAGTAGTTGGGGCCTGAAGCTCTCAGCTCCAGTATTTAATAGATGAGCAGTAGCTGCAGCTGTCATGCTCTATAGTGGAGCAGCACTATTACTATTTTATTACCTTTGATTAGCTGAAATTGTGTCTTATAGCCAGCAAACCCCCTATAAATGCATTTACCAGCAGCTGTATTTCTGCCCAGCCCTGGCACCACGAGGAGCTGCTGCATTAGAGAGCCCCCATCCATCACACTTTGGGTTTGAAGCAATATCCTCTCCCTAAATTAACGTCATCACCTCCTAACAGCTGTGGCCACCAGCTCGGGCATGCTTGATGGGTTTGTCAGTGTTTCCAATATAAATTCTGCCTTTAATAGATTTATTTGTAAGTTAGACCTACTTAGCTATAAAAATCTGCTCTGGGTTGGAACTTGGCATGGAGGGCTCTCCCTGGATGGTTTTCTTCACAGTCCTTCTGTGCTTGATTGAAAACTTTTTTGCCAAATCCAGTCAAGCGTAATAAAGTTCTGGAAATAGTCATTAAGGGCCTTGATGGCCTCGTGTCTGTGGTTTTGGCCAAATGGTTTCTTCTGGGGAGAGCAGGCAGAATCTCTTTATTGCTGGTGTGATCTTCTGTCTCCAAAGGGTGTTTGAGTATTATCCTGCCCTAAGTTGTTCACTGAGAAACGTAGACCTCCAAAAAATCAGCTCTGTTGCCTCCCCTAAGAATGACTGAAATTGGAACAAGAAAATTTCATGTGGATGTAACAAAAATGTGGCCCTATGTGTTTATTTTTTTGGTTTAATGTGTGAAATCCTCAAATTTAAAAACACTTGAGAAAGAAATCATTCCTTTATTTTGGATATAGTGAATCATTTCAGCTTCTGTTTTCTCCCCTTGTTTCTTGGGTGATGCTGGGCTTAGAAAACTCAACCTGTAAATATGCAGTTTGATTTAGCTGGAAGAGAATTTTGCTAAAATGCAGTTTCCCTGGAAAAATAAATATCTGGTTTTAGTTTTTAGTTGTTACTCTATCACCCATTAACAGAAAACTTGTCCAACAATGTCCTAAAATGAGAGTTGGTAACAACCACACACTCAACATGTATTTATCAGCAGAAATTTAAATATGAACATGTGATGACCAGATGTTTCCATTCTTATAGCAAGATAAGACATCTTAGCAGTCTTTGTGTTTGAAAAGCAGGTGATTCATCAGTTATTTTTTGTGAGTTTTCATCTCGGTGAAATAAATTTTCAGGCAGAATTCATGTAGCTGCACAGAGAAGGTCCAGTGGATGCCAACCAACCAAATTTGGTGTGGTCATGCTTTTTCTTCCTCTCTTCCTGCTCTGTGTTTCTACTCTGCAGGTTATTGTGTGGCAGGAGTGATCCAGCTTTCCATGGAAATGGGAAAATCTGCCAAGGCAGAGCTCAGCTCAGCATCTCATTCCCATTTATCTACCTCTTGTAATCTGTAATTAGCTGCAGTTTCTTCAATGTTCCTGGCACAAACATTTTCAGGTGTACTTTAAGTTCCAGCTCATTCCAACATCACGAGGAGCAGCACCTTGACACCCTTCCTGTGTCACTGTGTGGTTGCAGCTGCTGTTTGTTCCCTCAAAGTTCTCCTGAGCACACAGCTGGGTGTGGGTGGCCTGGAGGGATGAGAAAAATCTGAGTTTGACCCCTGAGATCAGCCTGAGAAGGGTTTGGAGCAGTGCAAATCCAGCTCCTTGGGGCTGCCTTTAATGTCTTCAAAACTTGTCAGCAGTGGAAGGAGGCGTAATTCAAATAATCCTGGAATAGGAGGGGAAAATGAAAAATGAGGAGCTCTGCTCAGAGCAGCAGCACCATGTGCCATCAGCTCTCTTGAAGCCTTGTAAACCTGTCAGAAACATTCCTGCTAATAGTCCATAATACCTTGTTGTAGAAGCAGTAATCAGTGATTTCTGAACCAAACTGGCAATTCAGAAATGAGTCATTGCTCGCATTGATTTTTATTTTATTTTTTTTTTAATGTGGTCGGCCTCTGTGTCAGGCAGCAGCATGAGCAGCGTGCTCCCATCCCATTGTCACAGGCACAATTCAGGTCTCAAACAATGAGGCACGACTTTGACCCATTGCTATGCAAATTCCCTTCCAGTTGTGTCGATAGTGGAGCAAAACATGTTTTGACTGAGAGCTGAAAGAAAGGCTGCCATTAGAGAGCTGTAACGGAGCCATTTAGGGCCGAAACTAATAATTTGTTAGGAATTGCTCACCGAAACCTGCTCTTAAAAATTTCCATTAAGAACAGGCTTTGGGTCTAAGGAAACCTGTATTTTCTGTAAACATGACAGTGTTCAATGCAGATGGGCAGGAACATTATGGGATGTGTGTGCAGCTGGAGATAGGGAATGTTTGCAGGTGTTAGGGTGTCTTCTCTAACTTTGGAGTGGCATTGAAGGACTGGTAGTTCATCCCTGACTCGGCCATCCCAGAGGCTGGGAAGCCCTCAGGATCAGAGTCCAAACTATGCCCCATCCCCATCCTGTCCCCAGGAACTGAGTGCCACCTCCAGGGATGGGCGCTCCAAACCTCCCTGGGCAGTTCCAATTCCTGGCCACCCTTCCCATGGAGAAATTCCTGCTGGTGTCCACCTGAACCTCCCCTGGTGCCTGGGGCCATTCCCTGTCCTCCTGTCCCTGCTCGGTTGCCTTGGGAAGGCTGAGCTGGAACAGAGACTGGACAGAGCTGGAGAATAAAGCAGGGATTTATTGAAAGGCCTTTAGGGGATGCCTTGGGCAGGACAGGGCCTGACCAGGGCTACACCCAAGGTGGGCCCAAAATGGGCACAAAATGGTCACAAAATGGACAAACAGTCACAAGGTCTCACACTTTGATAAGTTTTGCTCCATTTGCACATTGGGGTTGAATTGTCCAATCCCAGCTCCAGGCTGTGAGCTCCCATCCTTCTTGTTCCTCCCTCCAGCCACCCTTGTTTGTGCTGTTGGGCTGAAAGTTGTTCTTGGTGTGCAGCAGGACAAGGATTTGTTTTGTGTCCCTGCTGTGTGCAGAGAGCTGAGTGACCCTGACTGTGAGCTCAGAGCTGCACCCCTGGGCACCACAGAGCCTGAAATACAGGAAAGATAAACTGAGGCATCAGTTCCCTGGGAGAAGTGGCCCTGATGTTGCTCCATCCTCCTCCCAGGGAGTTGTGTGGAGCTCAGGATTGCCCCCTGAGCCTCCTTTCTCCCTTCCGAGTTCCCTCAGTCCCTCCCACATCCCTGACTCTGCAGACCTTTCCCAGCTCTGTTCCCTTCTCTGGACCCACTCCAGCCCCTCGATATCATTTCCACCTCTGGAAAGCTCCAGCCAGCTCTAATCCATCCCTTTTCAGGTTTTCTTCTTTCCCCATCAAAGAGAAAATTTGAAATTTTACAGCCCCCAACTGTTAGCACTGACAGAGTTGTGACTGTGAGTTCTATTCCAGGGCTAACATTTCATGGATTTTATGCCTAAAAGGGAGAAATCCAAACCAGGAGTGAACCCTTTATGTCCTGATCCTGGCAGAGGCTGAGCCCATGGGTTGTTCTGTGCCATGTTCACTCTCTCAGTGCTGTAGGGACAAGAGCAAGGTTAGCAATTCTATTACAGTTTGATTTTCTAACTCCATTCCCCTCTCTGGCAGAGGAGGTTAAACTCCAGGCACAGAAACATTTTCTTTTGAAGGCTTGACAATGGTTTCATGAGGATTTCATGGTCTCCACACCATTTCTACGGAGAAAATCCAGTTGGTGTCAATATTTACAGAGCTGAGGGTGGCCCAGGTATCAGAGATGGTTTATGAAATGTTTGCAGTCCAAAACCAAACAGGAACTCCCAGGCCTAACACTGTAATGATAAAAGAAAACATTCCTCCAGTTGCTGCCAGGAGAAAAGTGAAACAGAAAAAAATAAATGTTCATAATTTTTTCTTTGCCTGAATGAATTGATTATGGAGATTGATAATAATTGCAAATATAATCACTGGGTTTAAAAGCAACTGTCATGGGACCTGTAGTAAAAAAGGTATCATGAGTTTGCTTAATGAGAAAAAAATATTGTTAATTTTCTTTGCTTAGGATTAGTTTCTGGGAGAATAGATAAGATCTGAAATTCCATTTTGAATTACAGTACTCCCTCTGTCCTGTCTTTTGTGACTGTGAAAATGCACCTTCCCAGTATTATAAATCAGTTATTTCTGTATTTCCACTCTGACACTGAACTGAAAACTACAAAATAAGTGGTAGAAGATGAAATAATTTTCTTATAATTTTCCTATTCAGGAGCAGTGGGTATTTATTTGGTATCCTGGAGATGATTAACACTTGGAGGGGAGATCTAAAAAAATGACATGCAACTAAAATAAAAAAAATGAAAAGGAGAGAACAGATATTAAGTCAAAAAATTTCTCCCCTTGAGATACTCCATGAAATTCCCATATCTTAACTCTAATTTCTTTAATATAAATTTTCAGAAGGCCTGATCTTTCTGTGTACAGAGGAATTTTCTTTTATTAATTCAGCCCATTAAGCTGTGTGTGTTGAGTTGTTCATACTGGCAGGAGTTCCTAAACTTTCAAGACCCATTTCTGGCATGGCTTTTCCATGAAATCCAGCACCTGTGCATGGTACATGATGGTGAGCTGGGGGCTGGAGATGTTGGTTGGGTTTTGGTTGGGGTCAGGTGGGTTTCAGACTCTTCAAGGCACCATTTGCTAACAGAACTCTGTTCCTGAGTTCTTCTGTTTCCTCTCACTGCTGCACCACTGGAAGAAAATAAGGATTGCTGTGGTTGTAAAATAATTAGGAATTAACTCCTCCCCAACGTCCCCAGCGCAGTTCTCAGCTTTTTCATGTCTCCTGCTTCCTCCTTCCATGGCTGGGCTGCAGTGAGGGAAAAGCAGGAATTTGGTGTTCAGGGACCCCCACAGAAATAAAGCACCTTAAAGGCTGCCAGGGAGCAACCCCCAAGGATCAATCCAGGAGCACCGAGGAGGAAAATGTCAATTCTGGTGAAACCTCTGTGTTTATCCCAGCACATCCAGCTGCAGATAAGGGCAGATAAGAATGATAAGCAGCAGATAGGGTTGGACCACAACGTGCAATTGCAACAAATTTATCTGCAATACATGGTTTATGTTCAAAGGGATGCTCCCTTAAATCTGTGGGAACATCCTATCACAGCGTCAGAATTCAAAGCATAATATTTTTTATCTGATTCTCCTATTTCTTTTTTCCTTCTGAAATACAATTTCCTGATATAAGGAGGGGGCATCTCTTCACTCTTTGATTATTTTTTTTACTATTTATTTTTTAATTAGCTTCTCTATTTAATTAGCTTTCCCAAATCACTATCAGTAGGATCAGAATATTTGTGGAACAATCTGAACTCCCTCTGGTGGTCAGACAACACTTCTGGAGTGTTACATCTTAAACCATCAGGTTTTTTTTCAGGGATGGGTGGTGGTATCAATGGTTATATAAACAGCTGCGAATTTTATGGTATCTCAACTATTTTTATGGTATTTTATTCTGTGGTATCTCTCATCTAATTCTGTGATGAATTTGGCATTTAAAATTTTCAGATAGAGAAAATCTTCTCTTTTCATAGAGAAAATCAGCTGAATCACTGTGAATAGAAATTAACTGTGTTCAAAATTTTTATTACAATTTGTAACCCCTTTAATTGATATTTCTTACACCTTAATCAGAATCCAAAGATAATTTCTTCCCACTGTGGTACCTCATAGTGCAGCTTGTAGATAAGGCAAGCACAATCCTTACTCGTTTTATACCATATTTCTGAAACAGGGAGAGGAACAAACACCACGATTTAGGTGAAAGGTTTCATATCAGCTGTTTAAAAAAATCCAGACAGAAAATGTCTGCTGGGTGTAGTGGATGGAGTGATCTGAGGGCAGCCCTGTTGGGAAGATCAGGAACTGATCAGGTATTGAACTGGCAAAGGAAATGGGTTGGTTTTGCCTGGAATATGGAATTTAGGAATATGGAATTTAGGAGGGAACATTGATCTTGATGTCTTGGAGTGGTTACCTGGAACAGAGACTGGACAAGATTAAGAGAATAAAATGAGTATTTATTAAAAGCCTTCAGTAGATACATCTGGGCAGTCCAAAGCTGTACCCAAGATGGAAAATGGTCATAGTTTTCCAGACAATTTATAAGTTTGGTCCATTTACATATCAGGGGTTAATCCTCCAATTACAATTTCAGGTAATGAAGTAATTTACCCCAAGTTTTCTCTCCCCAACTCACTTTTGTTTATATTTTCAGGGCCTGAGGTATCCTGGGGTCCCAGGCCTGAACAGGAATTGTTTTGTCTGAATAGAACTAGAGAAGAGCAGCTGACAGTCTATGGAACTTTAGAGTTACACACTAAAAATAATAATTTTAAAAATATTTTTATGTTTTATAAATATAAAAATATTTATATTTTTAATGTGTAAAAATATAAAAACTAAACCCTGAGGCATCAATCTCAGGTCCAGCTCTGAGCAGTGGTGGCAGCATTTCCACAGCTGCTCCTTTGCTGTTACTGCCTCTCCCCTGAGCAGGGTGAAATCCCCTCTCGGGTAACCCTGGCTGAGGAGCAGAATGGAAACACTGCACAGCTGCTGCAGAGTCACCCAAACACATCAAGTGCAAAAACCAACCCTGTCCGGGCTTGGTGTTGCTTAGGGAATGCTCAGGGTGTTGTGTTCCCTGAGTGTTTTAAATATGCCTGAAATGAAATTGCTTCCTAAACTTAAATTTGAGGATTTGCAGGCTGTACTGACCACTGCCTGTGCTGAGCAGGGCTGGAGAGCTCAAACCAACCATAGAATAAATTCACGTTCTGAGCTGTTTAAATGTGACTTTGGCAACGATCTCCAAACATGAGTTGAGGCTCCCGAGCCAGTGAATGCCTGTGCTGTGTCTATTAGAGGAGCAGGATCATTAAGTGTGTCATTGCCCATCAATATCACAGCCGATGGAAACAGATAAAAAACCTTCCTGGGAATATCTCTATCCTCAGCCGTGTTTTCCAGCCATTCCTAGGCGATGGCTCCCTCTTCAGTCCTGCAGCAGAGATCAACATTTCTCTTGGCAAACAGAATATTTATGTTTCATATGAATAATGCCAAACACATTCATTGTCTTTTGCAAAGACATTTACTCCAGAAAAGCCGAACAAACAATGTGCTGAACATTGCTAAACATGACAAACACAATTTTCAGCCCTTGGACTCTGTTTCTCCTTCTTGGGTCATTTTGTTTTGAGTGATTTCTCCTGGATGGAATATCAGTCTTTGATCTCTGGACTGATTATGTGAGGTTAGCCAAACAATTGAAACAGAGGAAAACACAGATGATAGAAGAAACGGAGCCGCTGAGCAGTACAGTGTGTATTAAACTGGCAGTAAAACAATTAGGATGTGCACTCATGCAATGAGCAAACACAAAAGTCTCTGCACACGGGAACATCTCGAGCAGAGTGAGCAAACTGATTCCAAGCTCAGGATGATCATTTAGGCCATTTCATGAGCTCTTCCTCGTGTTGTTTGACTAATATCAACAGTTTGCTCCCATAAGTACAAAATGATGTTGAATTCTAATGGCCACTTAAGTCATGGAAACAATATAATTAGAGTAATAAATACAACTTCATGTTTTCATAATTAGAGTCATAAATACGATGCCATGTTCCTATAATTTACCTGATTGTTATCTGCAATTTATTGTTATTAGCCCCTAGCACTTGAGGGCCCAGGGAGCAGAGGAGTGAGCAGACAGAATGTACTGACTGTGCTTAAAATTATCCTGATTCCAGAGGGGAAGATGGATGGGAAAGGGCTGGAAAGGTCGTGGTGTCTGCAATAGTGACAGAACCAGTGATGTAATCATAGAATCCCAGAGTGGTTTGGGTGGGAAAGGACCTCAGCATCTCCCATCCAACCATGGGCAGGGACACCCTCCAGGTGGGTCCAGGCTCCATCCAGCCTGGGCAGCTGGAAAATGACACTGGAGATAACGGTGATAGTTCAGGAAAACTGCAGACTTGGTGAAATAAAGGATGTGCTCAAATCTACCAACATTTGCACCTCTATTCCCTTTCAACCTCTATCCTGGTTTTTTTTTTTTTTCAAAGAATCCCCTGGCATTTCATCTCCCATAGTTATTATTCCTCTATTCCTCTGAAGAATTGGATATTTTTTACCACATCCCAATGAGTTCCCATGCTGTGGCCAGGGCACTCTATGGAAAACCCAGCAGCCCTTGTCGCTGTGGGCATTTCCAAAAATAAGAGTCCAAAAGGAGAAAAGAGCCCAGGGAATGCTGAATTCCCATCGATACTGGGAGGACACTGCTTCAGTTTTATTTATTTTTTGAACTATATTTTTAATGCAGTGTGAGCTCAGGGCTGGGTGGTTGTGGGTTGATGTTTCTGTGTTTATAGGGTGTGAGGAAAGGCAGGTGTGGGTGTGTCCTAGGTTACAATGTAAAATTGTGCCCAAGGTTTGTATTCTATCCCCATGAGCCGTTGGAGCCAGGGTGGGGCAGTGTTTTCCTTATCTTCTGTTAACGAGCCTAACAATGCCTTGCCCATGACTCATAGATAACTTCCTCCGGGAGTTATCTCTGTTTAATGGGCCATCAAGGACCCACTGCATGACTCATAGAATGAGATCATCCCCATTGTGAGATGCTCTGCCCAGGGGGAGGAGCCAAGCATTCCCACCTGGATAAATCCGGGGTTTGGGACAGCACAGGCAGCTTTTATCCACTGGACTTCCAGAGGAGACAAGAGCTGCCAGACGTTTCTACAGGAATCACTGCTTCGACCAGACCATCTCATCTGGACTGCCACTACCACCCTAACAGGATGTCAGGTTCTATTCTGACTCTGTCAGTGAATTTTTTTCTTTTTTGTACTATTACTTTTATTTTATTTTACTCTTTTATTTTCTTTTCATCTTATTAAATTGTGTTTCTGACTTGGAGTCTTTCACTGGTTTTGCTTTCAAACCAGCACAGGGTGTGATGCCACCCAGCTGCTGCAGAGGAATTAAAACCCAGGTAAACGAACTCACCACATTCCAGGAGCTGCTGCTCCCATCCTTCCTTTAAAGGACAAATATCCAGGGGCACTGTCACCCTCCACGTCCCACAGCTGGGGCAGCAAACCTAATTCTGTTTATTGGCACACATTAGAGAGACATAAATAAGTAATTTTGTGCTAACAGAGAGTTCGAAATTCACTTTGTAATATTCTAAATGTGCAGTCCATTTCTTTTTGTTGTTGTTGTTTTCCAGAGAGTATAAAATTCACTTTGTAATATTCTAAATGGGCAATCCATTTCTCTCTCTCTTTTTTTTTTTTTTTTTTTTTTTTTTTTTTTTTTTTTTTTGTTGGTTTTCTTCTTTCAAGATCAACTGTAAGTCCTGTTCACTGAGGTGTATCTGGCACTCTTCATAAAAACACTAACACGATGTGGGGATGAAAGTGGAACTTCCAGGGTAAATTCTAAATGCTCCAGATGTGCTAAAAGTGCCCAGACTAATTCAGATAATTTATGAACAGGAAGCCTGCCAGCCTTGGTGTGCAACAGCTTGGCACCTGCTGCTGGGAAGTAACAAATTTATTAGGAAGCCCTGTGACTCTTTCTTTCTGCGCTGAATAAATTATTTCTGTGTATTAATAGACATGTGAGGTATAAATTTCTTCTATAGATTTTTATTCCTGGAAGTGACAGAAGAAAATTCAAGTGTCCCACTCACCCATCCTCGATGCCTTTGCCTCATCAGGAAATGATTCAAATTTCATCAATGCTGATGCCAAAGCTTTGTTCAGAGGGTGACACATCAGAGGTTTTGGGGGTTTTTTTTTTTTCCTTTTTTTTGTTCATTAGCATGGTGCATTTTTGCACCATCAGAGAAAACCCATCATTAATCTGTTTGAAGAAGATGATGACATCACTGCGCTTCAAGGCAGATAATTATCTGTGTTAATTACACAAACATGGAGTTTTGTCCCAGGGAGTCCCCCTGATGTGTCCCGTGGGGGTCACAGCCAGGCACGGAACCTTCAAGCAGAACAGAACAGGCCAATGCATGCAAACAATTATTCCAACCAAAATATCCACTGGCTGCTGGAAAACCAGTAAATTATTTACTCAGTGTGTACTATTTGAAAAGCTAAGCAGCAGCAAAATAGCATGAAAACATTATTGTCAAAAAATGTATGAGATCAGTGGTGGGTGAGAAATTATTCATATAAATCCTGTGGGATTCACTTCAGCAGCTCTAATTCAAGTTTTCTGAGCTTTTAAAATCATTGCAGTGGTTGATCAGCCTTTGATCACTGTTTATCTTGGGACAGGAATTTGGGGATTCTTTCTGGTGGGGCACAGCTGAGCTGCAGTGACATTTATGGTTCATTTCCTTGTTTTCCTTGGCACCACACACAGAATTCCAGGAATCAGCACCCAAAATTCCCCCAGGCCTGAGGCTTTCATAGATTTCCATTCCTAGAAGGTGGAGAATCCTATGGAAGGACAAGAGATTTTGCCTCTGCTTTAGGCAAAAGCTCAAATAAAAGAAATTAATAATAAAAATGAAGATACTCAGTGCTGGGATCACTTTTACCACAACCCTGATCTCACATCCCACACCTGGGAGCTGGAGAGAAAGGGACAGATCTAAACTTGTGCAACTGAATTAGGATCCAGCTTCCATTTGCTCTTTCTTGCTTGATGTATTCAGACTGGTTGGTTTGGGTTTTTTTAATTTGTTTTCATGGGTTGTATTTTTGGGGGATTGTTTCAAATTAGTCGATCAATATCTTGGGACTGTTTTTTTTAAATTTGTTTTCATGAGTTGTAATTTTGGGGAGTCATTTCAGATTAGTTGATCAATATCTTGAGACTTTATTTTTTTAAATTTGTTTTCATGGGTTGTATTTTTTGGGGGTTGTTTCAAATTTCGAATTAGTTGATCAATATCTTGGGACTGTCAAGAAATGCATCAAGTCAGTGTTTCTTGTGTTGCAGGGGATATATTCATTTAGTGATAGGATTTTACTCCCCTTTTTTCTATCTTTGAGACCAATAATAAAGAAATTGTGCATAAAAACACCTTGAAGTGTTTCTGTGACAAACTTTAATTTTAAACCTAAGCTTACACACGGCACAGAAATACAAATGTTGTGCTTTGGTACATGCAAAATAGGGGTAACACTTTAAATGGGTGGGTTAGACTGGCATTTAATTTGCATTTTAAAAGCATTTATTACTAATTAATGAATCAATTGATTGCTCAAAGAGCACTTAGTGAGATTTATTGTCTTATCAAAGAGAAATCAGTCGCTAAATAAGAGATTGCAGTTGTCACTGGCAGTGTCACTGTGTCTGTTCCCTCTCAGGAAAGGCTGACAGGGAGGGCAGCTGAGGGATGGATATTGGCAGAAACCTCTTTCTAAAGAAGCCAGACAGTTGTACATAAATAAAATAAGAGCAAGCACAGGTGTCTGAGTGCAGAATCCCCAGAGCTAGATCCTGCTCACAACGGGTTTGGATTTGGGTTGGTCCCAAAGGAAGGAGTTGAAGGGAATTTTCTGCCAAACTACCCTAAAACACCAATGTGGTCTTGGCAAAAAGAAACCCAACAAGGACACAAAAGATTTATCAGCTGTGCAATGTGTAAGCAAATGTCCAATACTTTATTTCATATAAAGATGTATTGGTTTATAGAGAGGTTATAAAATGGTTCATAGAGAGCCTTGCTCAATGTTCCAGTTCCCACTCCCCATTGGGTTGTGTTGTCTCTTAAAAGTGTTTTGGTGGCTTTTCCTATCCATGTTTAAAAAAAGAAGTGAATTCCTTTCAAGGTCTGAAAAGTAACCCATCAAACATCCTCACTCTTGGTTTTAAACTCTGTGCTACTTTATATAATTTTAGAATTCCCTTCGAGTGTTCCTGGGACTAAAAAAAAGTCTAAAAGTTCCTGAGAGTAAAAGTCAGCTGTGCTTCTTTCCTCTCTGTGATTGCTGCATCCCAGAAATCTGTTTAGGGAAAACTCCCCTCTGAGTTTTCTGTGTTTTCCTTCAAGAAATATGAGGCAGTCTGCCTTGCTCTCCTTTAGCGAACTCAGCAGAAATACATAATAAATTAGTATTTTAGCTCTGTTTGAAATGCAGGCGCTTTCTTGTTCCTTTTGCCACATCTGCTTCCTCAGATTTGTGTTTTCTCTTGCTCTGCCATCTGCTTTTAACAATAGCAAGATGATAATTTTCAATTTTCAGTGAAATAAAATGCCTCAGGTGTTAATCCATGCTTCACTGGTATCACCCTCTGCTATATCAGTGCTAAATATGGATCATTGTCTGACTCTGCATCCTTTTTCATTAGACAGTTTAGTATTCTGGCATGATTTGATTCACCTTATTGGACTGGAAATAATGGCCACAGTCTGATTTCTGTCTAAAGCTACACCACAGGGAGAGCTGCCTGAATTTATGCATCCTAATTTGGATCCTGGAATTATTGCTATAACCACGTCCAGCGTTTCGAAATTGTGAACTTAATTTCAGCTTGGAACAGCGCATTTTCAGTGCCATGGAAATACCACTTCCACTCATTACTCTTCTTTATATTGTGCAAATGGAAATTCCAAGATTTGCTTGGAAATTTTGTGACACTACCATACAGTTAATTCTGTTTCTTACGTGGCAGAACGAACTTCTTTAATTGAGTGATCGCCACAGTCTGTCCCCAACAATATTTTCTGTTGATGGTCTATGTCTTGATGCACCTTCAGCTATTTTGTGCATTGTGCTGCAATTATTTTCCATTTTGTGCTGCTGCAGGAGGGTTCTGAATAAACAATCCTGCCCATGGCAAGAGGTGTTGGAGTGAGGTGTCCTTCAAGGTTCCTTCCAACCCAAACCATTCTGTGCTTCTGGCATTTGAAGCTTCCATTGATTAGAAGCAACTCTAAGTTGATTTCTGTGCCATTAATTAATCAGTTTCCAAATTTTGTTGAATATCTGTACTCCTCCCAGCTTTCGCTGCCTGAGCTGTGAAAATCCAGCTCAAAAGGGACAGAATGCAAATCCTGCAAATCCTCCAGCCTGGCCCTGCTGCAGTCTGAAATTCCAGACACCCAAAACATCCTGGATGATGTTCTTGATGATGGGTTTGATCCTTGTTTTCCAAATTCACCAGAGAAAAACAGCTGCTTCCCCCACTCCAGCCTGTGCAAGGAATTCCTGGAGGACTTCCTGAGCTTCTTCAGGTAGTGGTGACAACCCCAAAACTGACCAAGACTGACAACTTAATTAAAGCTCAGGTTCAAACTCTGTTTTTAGGGCAGCTTTGTCAGTCATTTCCTCAGGTGCATAAGGACACCTTAAATACACTCATTTCTAAGTTATTTTAGATTTTAGGAGCTGGACTCTGGTGGGACAATGAGCTCTAAAGGCAGGAATCTTGGCTGCAGAGGAGAATCTCTGTTCCTGAAAAGTGAATTTCCCAGAATTGCACATAAAGTTTGTGATATTGCATAATTGCAACTCTGTGAATGCTTATCCAGACTGCTGTAACTCTTTTTTTTTCAGGAGGAATTCACTGTGCTAAATTTGGAACAAAATGCCTTCCAGGAATGATTTTAATAGCCAAGATAAAGAGCCTGCTAGTTAATAAAAAAAAAACAAAACCAAAAAACCCAGAAAACTGTTGAACATGAATGTCAACATTTTTAATGGATTGCATTTTTTATTGTGTGCTGCATGTTTCTGTCAGGGGAATATGATAATTATAAACTAGGAACAGTAATGAGGGCTTGAATATTCATAGGCAATTAAAATATGTCTCTGTGCATTTTGTTGGTGCCCGGTGGGAAAGTTGCTCGTTTTTTAGGAATAAGTGGTTCACAATCCTCGGTGAAAAATATGGGGTGGAAATCAAAACACCAGGCAGGGCACAACACCAACAAAGTTCTGTTGATGATGGGGAAGGGAAAACAAATGTTACAGCATTGATTAAAAATGTATTAATTTGTAGTTCCGTGTTCCTGTTGACAGTGGAGTCTTAAAATCATGGAATATCCTGAGTTGGAAGGATCAATGTGGAATAAAAGTGTTGCAGATTAGGTTTTAACAGGTGTAGGGACACTTCACACAACTCTAAATATTAAATATCTGTTTAGAATCAAAGAATAAATGCAAACACACTCAAACAAATATGGAAGAAAGGGATGACCCAGTAGAAGGTAAGAAAATAAGAGAATGTTAAAATAACTGGTGGATATATGTATTAAAAATCCTTGAAGCAGCACGTGAAGCTTTTCCCCACAGTTTTATCTTGGTACAGCTCAAAGTTATTGGATCCATCACATTAAAGGGACAATTTGGCTTTTAGAGCTTGTCACGTTAAGAGCAGATGATCAGTTTGCTGCTGAAGATGAATGAGCCCATGCTTTTCAGTCACATTTTCCAGTGTTTTTTTTTTTTTTTTTTTCTCTAATATTGCGCTTATTTCTGAAACTTAATCAGGGCTTGCTTCAGAATTGGAAGTGTTTTTCTCAGGACATCCTTTTTTTTCCTGGTTTGGTGTTCAGGAAATATCGATGGTGTGTTCATGTGCTGTGACATGGAGCTGTCACGAGCCCAATTTTGCTGTCATGCCCATCAGTGCCTAATGAGAACCTTCAGCATCTTCATCAGCGCTCTTCAGGAGGGATCCTGTGCAAGGAAGGCAGCAGCAGGGACAGGAATTTCGGCAGGAATTTTCCTGGGTCCCAGGCTGACAGTAGCTGTTGGAATGACACCTGGAGCTCTCCTGCAGACAATCCTGAATGGCAAAAATGGCAGAGAAATGTTGAGAGTGATGTTAGCCTTGTCTCAGAGTTGATGGATGAGCTTGCAGAATTTCTGGGAAACAGAAGAGTTTTCCATGGCAGCTGCTCTGATCCATGCTGGAATTCTGCATTCCACTGAGGTGCCTTTAAAGCTGTGTCCTTGCCAGCAGAAAGAGGTGACTGCAGTGGAAAACTGATCCCAAGAAAAACTTGTGGGTTCTAAAGATAAGTAAAAAAAAATCACCATTGCTCCTGAGGACTAAATTTGGTAACTGTGCCTTGACTTTCCAGCTCAGGAGGGTGGGGCAGAAGTTGCACTCAATAATTTCAAGGTGATTTTAATTGATCTCCTCTGATTGTGGGCAGCATTTTGAAGCAAGAGACAAAACTAAAATGAGAAAAAATTTAAAAATGCCACATTTTCATCTGTTTCTGTGGTAGGATCACTGTCCCATGGGATGCCCAGGTGTCCTCACATGAGCATCTGTCTGTGGGAGCTGTGGCTGCAAAACCTGGGAATGTTCAAGGTGTGGCTGGTGCACAGGGATACAAACAGGAGAGCCTCAGATGTTTGGCAGCTTTTTATCTCTGTGTTTGAAGTAGTTTTTCCTTAGATAAATTCAATGTTAAAAACGAGGTGCAAAGAGATGAAATTGGTGTGTGTGCCAAGAGTTTCAGCCTTGAAAGAACTGTATTTAATATTTTTCCCACTGGGCTGTTCAGGCTGGGGCCAATCCAGCTCTCCTCCAGCTGACAGAGCTGTGACTGTGCCTTCCTTAATCCAATAGAGACTTTGGCCTAAAGTTTTCCCTTTTTCTTTCATCCTTTCACCCACTTTGACCCGCAGATGTGATTTTTTTCAGGTTTGTGCTGCTGTGGCACGAGGGAAGTGAAATGTGGCACTTGAGTCTCTCCAGCTTTTCAGTCACACGGCTGCAGCTTTTATTTCTCTTTTCTTTATGGGCAGGTTCATTTCTTGCATGTGAGTGTGTGACAGTGACAAATCTCAGAGCATGGAGGGGACACAGTCCCAGCAAACTTTGCTTTCCATACATTACCCTGAATTTCATGTGCAGATCCAAAAAATTGTGAAGTTTCCCTCTCCAAACATAAAACTATACCAGGTTTGTGTCATCTCTATTTTCTTTGGTACCTTGTAATTAGGCATACCTCAGAAAAAAAAATTGAATTTTATTAATAGTGAATTAAAATTCAAACAGAAAAGGATTCAGTTAGGATATCCTTGATCCAAAATGAAACATTAGCAGGGAGTATTGAATAAAGGGTTTTTTTTTTTTTCCTCTGTTTGCTTAATAAAGCCCAACAAATATCCTTACAAACCCAGGGAGTTTTTAATTACTTCAAGAATTTCATTTAGAAAAAGGTAAATCTGAATGTTTCAATATTTTTAATACTTTCAGGGTTTCTAAAGGAAAACCAGTACACGTATGTGAGTTATTTTGGCATTGCCAAATTTGCAGTGTTTGAGCCAGAAATTATCAACAGGAGAATATTCCAGCTTACTGTAAAGTCAATACAGAAGCATTAAAAGGAAGGATTTTTTTTTTTTGTTTTTTTTCCAGATAGCCAGCTGTATGAAAATGAGCATTTATATGTCTGTTCAGGCCTATATTTGGGATACCCAGCAGTTCCTTCAGTGTGAAGTCAAGAATAATAAGAAATATATCCAGGAACCTCCCTTCTGAGACCTGTGGAGGGAAAAAAAAACCCAACACAGGCAATGTAGATAGAAAATTTTAATCAAGGACTTCAGAGGTGTTTTAGTTTGCCAGGTTGTAATTTTTACTAGAGATGTCAGAAAAATGAGGAATTTCTATTAACAATGACACTCTCTGTACTGTTTTCAGCTTTCCTCCTTAACACAAAACACATAGAATTATTACCAAAAAATATAAGCCAAGTCCCAAACCCTGACAAACTGTTTTAATTTTGTTCCCTCAAAAAGATCTCCATCATTTATAAATAATAAGCTTAAAAATGGCTTAAATAACTTGTGAGAAGTCATTTTCCAGCTCACCTTTCTTAGCCCACCACAAGCCTGAAATCACTTGCAGAGCCAACCTCTCACATCTCACTCCCAACTTCTCTCCTTGAGGAGAGAGCTCGGAGGAAACTCTCATTTTGTCAGCAAAATTCACATTGGCTCTCTGAGGAAAGAAACACCAAAAACTCACCAGGGACTAATTCCTTTAATATATTAAAACACATTTTTACGTGCCAGGATATTCCGCTGCTCTTTGATGTCCCAGCATGCAGCAAATGATTACGGTTTCATTGTGGCTGCTTGAGAGATGATGAGTGATAAGGTAAGCTCTGTGCTTTCCAATTCTTTTTTTTTTTTTTGTTTCTGCTTCGTAGGCCTCGATAAATAATTCATGGAGCAAAATTACTGTCCCAGAAAAAGGCAGTCTGTTTCATCAGCCCTTTCACACTTTATTGATTAACACATATAATTTTTTAATGTGCAACAGCGCTGGAGTTTTGAAGAATAGGGGAGTTTGCTGCTCTCTTTCACTCCAGAATGCTCCAGCAAGGACTTCAGGAAAAACTGGGACAGCCATGGAAATGTTCTTTTAGGTCAAAGAGGAATAATCCAGCTAGCAGTGGGAATGATGCTGTTATAATACATTTAAGTTTCACCAGATAATAGGAGAACACATGCAAAATTATCCCAAACGGAGAAAGAATGATAGAGAATTAATAATTGTTTTGAAGAGTTAAGTGCTGGATGTGCAGCTCCTGTAAATCCTCACTTTTTCTTTCCATTCAGTCCTGTGCTGATCTTTGCTGGTTGCAAATTTGCCCAGCTGATGTGCAAAAGGAGGGGGATCAGTGATGGAAACAGGAGGGAAATGGAGAAAACACTTTCAACTCCTGCACATTTGCAAGACTTAACGGGCACTTTGAGACTCTGTCCTTAAAAGCTGTTTTAAGGCAAAACCCCAACAGTTCAGTTTCTGAACCTTGCTCCTAAATTTGTCCCTTAAACCCCTGCTGTGTTTTTTATTTTTTTTTTCTACCACATTTTTCAGTTTGTTTGAGGCTCTGAGTCTCTAGAGAGGAAACTCTGCTCATCTCCAGAGTGTTTGAATTTCTCTTATTTACAGGTGGAGCTGTAATCCAGTTATTCCAACTCTTCTCTCTGTCACCTGTGCTGTGGTTCCTCACCCCACCAATGCTCCTGGAGGTTTTCTCTCCCCTGGCCCAAAGTGCTGCTGGGTTTTAACAACAGAACAAACCAAACTCCCTTGGAATTCCTGGCACTGAGCACTGGGCAAGTTCTGAAAGAAAAAAAACAAATCTAACCTGTTTCCAAATATCTGCATTGTGTGAGAAATGGTGGCTGTTGTTCTCCCTGGTATTAATCTGTTCTTTTTGATCTGGTGGTTAGAACTTTTTTAAGGAAATATCAACTGCTTGGGAGTGACAGTCCAGAGATTGGGTGTAAATCTGGTCAGGGATGTTTCAATTCAGTGTTTCACCCAGAAAGAAAGGGAATTTTTAACAGGGAGCATTAAGTTTGTCAAATTTATCATGCAAAAATTAGAAATATTTGGGAAGTGTCAGAAGAAGTGTTCCTAGAATTTTCAAAACCCAATCCATACCTGTTCTGGAGCTGTTTTGATTTAAAATTCATACCCATAATATGCTATTGAAGGTTGTCAAGATTATCAAGAAAAACCTTGCAAGAGCTAAAATGCTTTTCTCTGATCCAACATTACTTTTTATTCTTTCTTGCCGAGTATTTTAGGACTTTTATTCTAGTATAAATACCATCATGCTAAACACACCAATACTTCTTTACCATTTATTTGAAAGATTTCTGTGTCTAAATGCTTGAATTAATGAAATTATTGCAGTGATTCCGCTTTGATTTATGAACATTCAGAACATGGATTAAGACCCTTTCTTTTCCTAAAGGAAGAGCAGTGACAGATTTAAAAACTGAGTATTTTTCAGCTAAGGATGGGATGTAAAGCACAGCTGGCCCAGCCCCTGTGATCCTTTGCAGCTCCCCGTTAATATCTCTGTTATGGAATCCCTGCTGTAAATCTTTACATCAGCCAGCAGTAAATGGGCAAAGGATGAAATTTTTATGATGGCTGCAGTAAAAATGGGTCATAGAAGTAATGATAGGATGGTCCTGGAAGTTGTTTCTGCTGGGAAAAGGGAAGGTGTTCCTCTCGTTAATCCATTCCTTTGGAAATGAGAGGGGAAGGCATTAAAAGGAAAGGCCACCTGCCTGAGGGCTGAAGCTGAGCAGGGAATGATGAAATCACCTCCAAGGGCAGCCACAGTGGTTCATTTTTGCCAAGGTTCCCCTCACACTGTGTCTGCAAGCAGCTGGAAACACGAGTGGTGAGCTGAGGAGGGCTTGAGGTGAGACAGGGAATGCAGATTGCACCAGAACTTGGGTGTGGGAGCCTGGCAAGAATTCATTCCCTGTAACAGGAAACGGTGATGAGAAGGGAAGGGACCTTAAATCCCATCCTGTGCCACGGGCAGGGACACCTTCCACTGTCCCAGACTGCCCCAAGCCCCATCCAAGCTTCCCTTGGACACTTCCAGGGATCCAGGGGCAGCCACAGCTTCTCTGGGCACCCTGTGCCAGGGCTCCCCACCCTCACAGGAAAGGATTTTCCCCAATTTTCTCATCTGATTCTGCCTTATCTCTCATCCTCCATTACTTTCTCCCTGATGGTGTAACACAATATTGAAGTCAAAATTCTGTTGTTGGTATTTAGAGAAGCTTTAGGCAGCAATGGAGATGGCAAAGCAGTCAGAAAACTGGAAAATAGATATTTTAGATCATTCTTGCTTTTCCTTTTGGTGCAGTGAATGTTTGGTTAAAGGGTGAAGGTCAAGCTGAATTAAGCAGCAATTACTGACAGCACAGGCCAGGTATAATCAGTACCTAAATTAAGCTAAACAAGTAGTCAGGGTAATAGACAAAACTCTTCTGAGTTGTTAACAGCTCTTAAAGAAAACAAATAAAACTCAGAAGAAAATCTGTAAATTACAAATTTAAATCTGTAAATCTTCACTACCCAACCTTAAAGGGAAGGGACCTTAAATCCCATCCTATGCCATGGGCAGGGACAACTTCCACTGTCTCAGGCTGCTCCAAACCCATCCAAGCTTCCCTTGGACACTTCCAGGGATCCAGGGCAGCCACAGCTGCTCTGGGCACCCTGTGCCAGGGCTCCCCACCCTCACAGGGAACAATTCTTTTTAACACAGCAACACTAAATTATCTCCTCTCTCTCTATTATTTTTAATCCACTAAAATGTGATGTTATCTCTGTATCATTCTCTGTATTTTTAAGCAGACACTGAACAAGGCTGTATTTTATTCCAGATGCATCTAGGCAAGATTCCACTCAGGTATTTATTTAGAAGAAAGACATTTTATTTACAAGGCCTTCAGGATGCGTTCCGCTTTATGAAAAGAAATTAATGCAATTTTGAAAACTAGAGAAAATAGCTGTAATTGCCGTGTGCATGTAATGGGATTCTTGTGACAAAGCACCTGTCAGGTGCTACAGAACCCTGTGGAAAAAGACATTTCCTGAAATGGATGGCTCCGATGTGCTGGGTGCTTCCACTCAATTCACCAACCCCAGCCCAGCTCTAAGACTGGGAATAACAATAATAATATTCTACAGGAATAAGGAGCAGCAATTCTACATGTGCCTTGTTTGTGTTACATTTATGACTTTGTGATCCATTGGTTTATGGCGTTGGAAGCTGTGATCACATCCTACCTCTCTCCTCCTTGTAAAATTTGTTCCCCTAAGCAGCTGTTTCTGGGTTTTGAAAGACAGTTGTCTGTCAGGAAAAGCTGGAGCTTCCCTTGGAATGGAGAATGTGAACCCCCTCCCCTCCAAATTATTATAATTTTGCAATTAGGGGCTTTCAGGCAAAGATATGGGAATAGGAGTAACAGTTCTTTACTAGGAATATTTAAAAAAAAATACAAATGTAGTAGTACAAAGACAAGCAAGCAAAACAAAATTCCTGGTGAAACCCTGACAGGGTCAGGGATACGACCTGACACCCTGTTGGTCAGGGTGTTGGGAGCAGCCCAAATAAATCCTCCTGGAGTAACAGACGTGGTTCTGTGGAGTAGAGATGATCCTGTGGAAAAAAGACTAGTGGTGGCAAGATGGGTCCAGTCTTCCTCCTGAGCCCAGTGGAAAGACCGGATCCCGGGGATGCCAACTGCTCCTGAGTCCCAGTTTTTATCCAGGTAGGAACGGTTGGCTCCACCCCCACTGGGTGGGGCATCTCCCAATGGGATGATGTCATGTGTGATGTCATTGGTGAGCCTTCATGGCCCATTATCAGCAGATATCCCTGATGATGTCATGTGTGATGTCATTGGTGAGCCTCCATGGCCTATTATCGGCAGATATCCCCTGGAGGATGGACGGGTGGTGACAGAGATAACAAACACTGCCCCAGCTGGCTGTAACAGCTGGGCCATTATCAGAAGGCATCGGCCCCCCTCCCCCTGGGCTACAAGAGATAAAGAAAAATCAGTTTCCAACAGATGAAATAGAATACACACATTTTTTGGTTACCTAACCCAAGACAAGCTGTTGGATTGCTGGTTTGGGATCTATTATCCACATTATCCATTTATTATTGCAGTGAAGTGAGGGGTCTGCAGTTTGCGCCTCTGGAGCCTTTGGCAGTAATTAATTTCTGAGCTGCAAATTTCTTTTTAATCACGGCAGGACAAGCAGCAGACAAATGGCTTTTGCTGGTAAATATCTGTATTCTGTTGGCTTGGCAGGAGCTCCCCTCCTGCTGCTGTTTTTGGGGCAAAAAGCTGCTGGTTTATTCCATCCTGTTAAGTCAGAGTTAGAACAATTCTGAAGTGCTGCGGTAACTTTGATTACCTTGCAATAACCAGAAGTGCTCCAGAACATTGGATGCTCTGCACCACTTGTTCATTATTTTATTTAACTTTGATCAGGCTTTAAAGATGTAATAAAATGAAAGGTGAGTAAAATGTATTAAAGTAACAAATATTTGATGTTGTGACGCTCAGGGTTGAAACATTTGGGGTTCTCTTGCTGGGAGCAGAGGCAGAATGGGCACAGAGCTCTCTGCGAAACCCTGCTCAAAATTAAACCACAGCCTCAGCTGTTTCAAGGATAATCTCAGCTTAAAAATGAATTTTGTACATAACTTTCGATCCAAAATACTGAGTTATATTGTTCTATATTGTAATAAGTTAGCCACAACTCCATTTTCTTCATGCAGGAAAAATCCAATTCATTATTCTCACAATGATTTTATACAGGTTTTACAGTATGCAACTTTAATTGGTTAATTGCTTCCTTGCTAATTACTCTATTGGTTAGTACAAGGTGTTTTACTTGTCCATCAAATCTATCTGTTCTTGGATTATTTACATCTTTACTGATTCTCATGGGGCAAAAATTATTGCAGGTGAATATTATTTTTTACCCAGGAATAGATTGTAGTGCTAACGAGTTTTTATATCAAGATTGTAGAAATAATAAAGTTTATAATAAGTAATAAAGACAGACTAACTTTGGCAATTTAGCAGAGCAGGTCTGATTTTATCAGTCCTTTCTTTTATAATTCTTTAATCTGTCACAACAGTTCCACTCACCAGAACAATCAGCCAGTCCAATTCATTACTGCAGAAAACTTTTAAAAAAAATTCTAATATTTGGGGTCCTGTTGATTTTTTGGCAAGTTCAAACATCAATCCATTTCTACCGGGGTGTTTAACTTTGTTCTTCTTGTCCTGAAATGGGAAAATTTCTCCTCACATTTCAGCAAAATTTATTGCAAGTTATTAAATTATTTGTGATCTTCAAAATGCTACTTCAACTCAGATTTAAGTGGGAAAAGGAATTTTCTTTCTTCCAAATCTTGTGTTGTAATGACAGCAAGATGTACCAATAGGATTTTTGGTTCAAAATGTTTTCCCTTTAAGTTTTGGATTGGATTGGGATTTAGCAAATAGAAATGAATTTTTTCAAGGAAAAAAAACCTTGAATGTTACTTAAGATGGGAAGGGAAGTGTTATGGGACTGGGTTGTTGTGTTGTTTACATCTTCCTTTATTGGGAAATCAAAATAATAATTGAAATAAGATACATCTGTTGAAGAGGACCTGATTAAAACCCAAATATTGCACTTAATCAAATCCTAGAGCTTGACCTAAAGTTGGCCATAAATTCTCTCATCTTAATGAGCATTACTCTCAAGAGATTCCTTTTGAGCTTTAAGAAAATATAACAGGTATTATAATATAATAACTAGTGTGTGTTTAAAAAGGGAAATTTGCTTGAATATCTTGGTTAGAGACTAAAGCAGCTTTATGAGTCTGCTGTGAAAATCCTAATGAGGAATTTACTGGCTGGAGTTCTGGGCCTTGATATTTTGAGTCACTGGATCAGATTCTAAGTCAAAAAAGCTACTAATCCTTGGATTTGTTAAAAAAATCTGGAAAAGTAACTAACAAGTAGTTATGGTTGTATATTTTACCTTCAAGTATTTTTTATGCTCCTGGTCATTCAGGAGAATAAATTAATAATAATTTAATAATTATTTAAATAATTAAATAATTAATTTAATTCTGGTATGGTTTACATAAAGAAGAAAATTCAAGTTGTTGATTTATGTTGATAAAATCAGTTTTGGGCTCTTCTATTCCTTCTGTCAGAAGTTTTCCTCACCACTTGTCACGTGGGAGCTGCGAAAGGACAATAAATATCTGTAGGAAATGATTTTTTTGTAATTAAGTGGATTCGGAAGGCCCCATTTGATTGAGTAACTTTGTAAGCTTGGAGTTTTTTTAGTTTTGTGTAGTCGTTGGGGTTTTTTTTAATCTCAACATGATTTGACAAGATGAATTCTTACTTTGTAATTACGTCTGTGCTAAATTCATTTTCCACTGATCATAACTCTTGAGGGAAATCTACTGTGTCAGAAGGAGTTTTCTGGTTAACAGATATAACCAGAGCTTGCTTTGAAATGTGTGAAATGTTTCAGTCCAAAAACAAATTAAGAGCATTGTGATTGCATATTCAAGCAACATCTTTAGCATCACATCTCATAAAGAGTTCTAGTTTGAAACCTACTGTCACTCGCAAAAGGAGATGTAAAAGAATGAGAAAACATCTCTGGCATCGCACAATTATATCTAAATAACTAAATTTATCTTAAATACATGAAGATTATAGTTTGCAATCTGTCGTGGGCTCATCTCTGTAATTGAGGGACTTATTTAGTTTGTGAAAAGCAAAAAGTTGGTGATGACCTGCTTTTTTTACAGCGTCAGTGCTTAAAGTTTTTCTGGTTTAATTTTAATTTTCATGCAATCAAGTCCTGCCTTTTCTACCAGAATCCTGACAAAAAGTCTGTGACTCTGTCACCCTTCCCCTCAGCTGGGGTGGCTTTCTGGGCTTTACCTCTTATCACTTCCTCTCATCTTTCTCTGCCCTGTCCCAAACCTAATTCTTAAGGACCTATCAAGGAGGGATTATTTTATATATTGATTTATGCATTGATGCTTACACATGAATATTTTAGCTGATACAAATGGAAAAGGATTACATCAATTTTACCTCTGATTTAATTTTCTCCCACCACCCCATTCATTCTTGATGTCCTTTAGAGTGTGTCAAGCCAGCAAACATAATTTTTCCATGGGTCAGAAATGTCTCTAGGGAAGCTTTATGTCTGAAGCCTTAGATATAAAAATGTTTGCTGCATTTGTGACCCAGGTGAGCAGCAGTGATGCCTTAAGTTTTAACTTTCATGTTTTTCAGGTTTTGTGCTGCCTAGGAGCGCAGTTCTGAGCCTCAAATTAAGTGTTAAGCAAGTGTCAGTAAGCTCTCTTGACAAAGTAGGGAGACAAAACAAATCCTTTTCCAACAGAGACCAAGGGCAGCTGTTGCAAATTTTCAGGCCCAAAAGCACAAACAAGGGTGGGCTGAAGGAAGAACAAGAAGGATGGGATTCAAAATCTGAAGCTATAATTGGACAATTAAACCCAATATGCAAATGGACTGAAACATAAAAGTGTGAGACCTGTGACTGGTCCATTTGGCCGTTTTGGACCAATTTGGACCATTGTATCGCAGTAACAAATGAAGACCAGAGATCATTTTCAGGTGAGCTGAAGCTTATTAAATTCCGTTTAGACCTCCTATAGGCATCATGGTCAGTCCATTCCTTTGGTACCAGTAAAATTTTGAAACTGAGAAAACAATAAATGAAAAAATAATTTTAGAAAAAAAACTGTGAATTTTTGGAAGAGTACCATTAGCTCTGGTCAGTGTACCAGCCCATTTGGGTCCACTTGGGTAGCCCTGGCCAGGCCTGTCCTGCCCAAGGTGTCCCCTAAAGGCCTTTCAATAAATCCCTGCTTTATTCTCCAGCTCTGTCCAGTCTCTGTTTCAGCTCAGCCTTCCCAAGGCATCACAGCAGCTCTGCGGGATGGCCTGGCCTCCAGGACAGGATCTCCAGGCCATTCTCAGCTCCCTGCAGTGCTCTGCACATCCCTGTCCAACACTAAAAACTCCCAGAGCTCTTTTGTCATGAGCTGGATGTGGTTTGGCAGCCCATGTTTTATATCAGCTGTAAAGCCCTGTGGAGTGGTGATAACCTGCTCAGCTGTCAGGGAACTCCTATTTCACTGGGCTTTTAGGTGACCATAACTGCTCATTCATAATTGATCAAGTGGTGCTGGGGCTGCTTATGCAGGTTATATATGGACTCAGTATTTCCAGAGAGGGTGCCTGAGATATCGATGCCTTAACCGTGCAAAATGACAGGACACCCATCATCATCTGGTTCATATTTTGCTGAGACTGTGAAATGTCGGCATTTCTCACTGTCTGTGGGATCAGCAATCAGGAAAATCTCCGTTTTTCTCCCTCTTAATGAGACAGATCGATCAGTTCAGACTGGGGCAGCGCTCTGTACAGCAGAGAGAAAACAAATGCTTGCAAACCAAATGGATGCCAAATTTCTCTGTGTTTTATCGTCCATCACATCCCAAAATTGAAGGCTTTATGGTTGGTGGTGTGGGGAAAGCACAGTTTGGGAGCTGAGGGTAAATCCAGAGGAGCAGAGTGCCCATATTTCTGGGAAAGGGAACATAAAGAGTCTCTGCCTTGAAACACCAAATTCTTGCTTCAGACACACTTCATTTTTGAAGCTCTCAGCTCACACGTTTTGAGATCTACTGTTTCATCACGGTGTGAACCAAAGAAGATTGTCAGTGTCTAGACTCTACATCTCCACAGTCGTGTCTGTCCTGATTAATGACTGAAATGTGCAGATGAACTGCCTGCATTTTGTCCTTGAGGAGTGCAGGAGGAAGGTTGCCAGCACAGGACGGTATTTCTTCCCGCGAGACGCCTTCCTTGAGAAAACTGATCTTCTTCTGGAGTTACTGAAACAATATTTCTCTTGATGTTATCGCCCATTTCCTGCCTTTTCCTTTGAATAAATGTGCCCAGCTCCCATTTGTCAAGGGGGAGCACTTTGAGGAGGGACCATGCTTGTCACCAGGCCTTTGCTGTGATGCCCTCAGCCAGGCAGAGTAATCCCACCAGCCATCAACCCCCTGATTGGAACTTGGGACAAAATCCTCTCAAAAACCTGAAGATTTATTGAAAAATAAAATCCCTGGAGTTTCCAGCGGATTAGAAACTGGTACTGCAGTGGTGTGAAATGGGTAAAGATCGTTTTGCCTTCTCCATCCCATAAATTTGTCCAAGGGATAGACCCTTCCTTACAAGCCTCAGTTAATCAGGGTTTTTTTAAGCACTGTCTCATTATTCTGAGGCTTTTTTTTCATGATGAATATAAATCATTCTCCCAATACAAGCAGTTTTCAGTTAAATGTCACGTTCAGATGAATTATAACGATCAGCGAAAAATACACGACAGGAAAGAAGTCTGGAGAGGAAAATTCATATAATGGATTAATTCCAGGCTTGTGTTTTGGAATTAGACGATCAAGCAGGAAATAGAAAGTTAACCTGATCTTCATGATGGAATAACTGGGATTATTCCAGAAAACCAGGGGAGCTGATTCTAAATTGAATTTCTAAACATTTACATCCAGAGAAGGGAGGTCTATGTAAATCTGCTACCAGTAGTATTAATTAATATTTTAGGTATGATTTGATTCAACCTTCTTCAGAAAAAAGAGTTATAGTTGGCATTTTCTTGATAAAATTAACAGGCAGAGATCAGTAATGTTTAAGAATTATGGCAAACCTGATTTCTGTAATTGTGTAGCCAAAAAGCCTTTCTGGATAAGAGATATTTGAGAGTACAGATGGAAATATTCATCAATTTGGACAAAGAATTAATTTGTATCTTTTTACTTACACTCTGATCTTTTATTGCTGAAATGTCACATTTAGAGACTTTTAATTTATTGTGTTGAATACATGGAGCTGAAGGAAAAAATAGGAGTTGGTGGTTTCTCTGTGCACCTCTGAGAATACTCCTGTGAGTAAAACAATTGTAACACAAATGGAGAATCTTGTGCTGACTGCAGCCAAGAAGCAGTTGCAGATATTTCCCCAAATATATTAATTGGTGAAATAATTTACTAATTTAATAATTTAGTAATCATTTAGCTAACCAATATGGATCAAATGTTATTTGCTTGTTGATTCTAGGGAGAAAACATTGTCCCACGTTTCAAACAGGAAATATTTTATGTGATACTAAAGATTTAATATAAATCCACTGAAGGCAGATAACCACAGATATTTCTGCAGGTGTTTTGGTGTCAAATATGACTCAGTAAGAGACCCAGGAAAGCTGCAGCTCCAACCAGAGCTCTCCTCTAATTTATAAATCTTCGTGGTGTCAATTCCCACCCAGCAAACAGTAATAAAGCTCTCAGATAGAAGATTAATGAGCATAATTCATGCACCACTGGCCTGGAAATGGGATGTAAACCTGGAGTTTGGGTACTGCAGTTACAGAAAGGAGAACTGTAAATGTTCTTGGGAATGTTGCAGTCTGACTTACAAACTTTGACCAGAGTTGTTGCTCTTCCAAAAAAAAAAAAAAAATAGAATATTTTAAGATTTCTGCTCATGGATGATGTAGAATTTAATTCTCTTAATTATAGATGAGGGTTATGAGTGTGAATATGTGAGCAGAGTTGTGCCTGGAACTTCATTCCCCTGAGCACCCAAGTCCCAGTCCTGCCAGGACTTCCTGCCTCCCAATCAAACATTAATGAAGCAAATCACTGCTCTGGAACTGCTTATCACATCTGCTTTAAAATATTTCAATTAAAAACAGGCTAGAATTTTTTTCTATGCTTTCTAATGATGTTTTCCCTCATTGCCCCTCTTTTGGGGTAGAAGTTTTGATTGGGAATTTCAATAATCTGCCATTTGGATGAAACATTTGGAGTTTTAAGGATGAAATTCTGGAAGTGGGGACATTTCCACCTTGACCCTGGTGAGTCAGTGCTGTGAGAGCTCTGTTCTTGTCACACTGTGACACAAAATGAGCACACACCACATACTCAGTAGCCCAGGCAAAAAGGGAGAGCTTTATTTACAGTTTTTCAGAATTTATAGATTCTCTAAAGTGAGAGTGGATTGGAGGATGAATCCCTCCTTTGAACCGCACTGGCCAGGTGAACAGCCTGTCAATTTTCTCCTCCTCCAAGAAGGAATGTGAAAACACAGAGTGTTTGGGTAAAAAGTGTGGGAACTCTTGACTCCAAGAATGTAAACATCAGAAGGCTTCAAAAACCAGGGCGATGTTCTCACACTCATTTTGTGGCTGTTGGCTGCATCTCCCACTCTTTAGCTGATCCTTTCCAGAGCAGATCCCAGCCCCAGGCAATTCCCCAGGCTGTACTGACCTGCTCTGCATCCAGGTGATTGATCTCCACCATCCCCAGCACCACTTCTGGTTCTATAACCATACCCCAAACCTCTCCTTTTAATTCTCCTCATGCCAGCATGAACAGCTAATTATCCTCCTAGATTCCACTCATCCTTAAAAAATATTCAAGTGTATGGTTGAGCATGTTCAGAACTTCTTAAACCTTTTTTTAAGCATTTCTCTACATGTAGAGGAGAATAAATAAGAAACAGGTTTTTCATTTGGGTTTAAAAAATGTCCCTCCTTTTCTGGGTCCATTTGCGTGCTGTCCATGAGTTTCCAAGGCAGGAATTTCCTGGTTAATTCCCACGAAATGTGGAATTTTATGGGCTCTCCCACAGCAGAGCTGGGACTGACTTTGGCAAATCTCAAATGCTCCAGGAAGGCAGAAACGTTTGTCCTTTATTACATTGCTTCTGCGGATAACATTCTGCGTGGTGACAGCTTATTTTCTTCTGATTTTTGTTATAAATATTCTGTCAGAGACATTTAAGAATCTTATCAAGGTTCAGCGGGTTCCATAATCCCATTATACAAGAATCATTACTCGGTAATAACCCGACGAGCAATAAAGAAATCAATACCTGCTCCAAAAGCACGGACTGAGCTACGAAAATCTGCTTTTCCTTCTCCTAACACAAATAGGGATGGTGGAGCTGATTTTGGTAGCTCTGTCCCACACATCAATCACAACCTTTGTGTGCAAGATAAACTCACTGAAAGCTTCACTGGAGTAGCTAAATGGGAGGAGTCACAGAAGGAGGGTGTGCTGGTTTGAAAGCAAAACCAGTGAGAGACTCCAAGTCAGAAACACAATTTAATAAGAGGAAAAGAAAAGAAGTAAAATAAAATAAATTAAATAGTACAAAAGACCACTGACAGAGTCAGAACACAACCTGTTAGGCAGGGTGGTGGCAGCAGTACAGATGAAATGCTCTTGTCCAAGCAGTGATCCTGCAGAAAGCTCTGGCAGCTCTTGTCCTCTGGGAGTCCAGTGGGTCAGGGCTCCCTGTGCTGTCCCAAATCCCAGATTCTATCCAGGTGGGAATGCTTGGCTCCTCCCCCTGGGCGGAGCATCTCCCCATGGGCTGATCTCATTCTCTGAGCCCTGCAGTGGCTCCTTGCTGGCCCATGAACCAGAGACAGCTCCCGCAGGGAGTTCCCCATGAGTCATGGGCACGGCATTGCTGGGCCATGGACAGGAGAGAAGGGAAACACTGCCCCAGCTGGTTCCAGCAGCTCCTGGGGATGGGAGCACAGACTGTGGGCACAGCTTGCAGTGTAACCTGGACAGAGGGTTTTCCTACTGGATGGCTGTTTTTGTGACAGTGAAGACTCACATGAAAACTTTTCTAAGTAGTCTGTGAGATCCATGGGGCATTTGAGGGACTCTTCTCCCAGAGTGATGAAAGATTATGTTTAAATGGTAAAACTGACTGAAAAAAAATCATAGTTTTGTCTATGTTAGTTGTGGGAAAGCGAACAGTTTTTGGAGAAAAAGAAGGGTTTTTTAAGTTTCAATTTTCAATTTTCTTTTTCTTTTTCGTTCTTTAGGGTGTAAAATTAAACTATATGTGTAACTTTCAAGTTTAGGCCTGTTGTGCTTTTTATTTTCTCCTGGTCAAGTCCCACAAAGGAGCAAACATTCAAACCACTTCACCAAACTTTGCAAATGAGATTTAGCAAACGTGAACCACTACATTAAATTAATGTTTCTGCCCAGTTTTAAACCAAACCAGAACAGTTCTGCAGTGCTAAAATCACTCACTGAGAGGCCACACCTTGCTTTTAGCTGAATTAAAGAGCATTAAAGTGAAAACAGATTGATCAGCAAAGACAGCAAAATATCCACCTGTTCAGTGGGAGTTTAAATGGCTGCACAGGGTTCTGTACTGCCAAGAAGGAGAGCGAAGGAAATGAAAATGAGCTGGAAAGGATCCTAAATCCCATCTCATTCCCTCATTCCATTGTCCCAGGCTGCTCCAAGCCCCATCCAAACTTCCCTTGGGCACTTCCAGGGATCCAGGGGCAGCCACAGCTGCTCTGGGCACCTGTGCCAGGGCTCCTCACCCTCCCAGGGAACAATTCCTGCCCAATATCCAACCTAAATCTCTCCTCTTTTGATTTAAAATTGTTTCCCTTTATCCAGCACGTTTTTAGGGCTACATAACTTAAACTGCTTAATGATAGAATAAAAAGGCTGTAATTATTTTGTTAAATTATTTTGCAGTGTGTTGTTCTTCATCAAAATGATTTCTCGCTCAAAACGTTAACCATCAATTTATGGTTAATACTGAGGGGGATGAAGTTTTTTCCCTTGTCAAAATAAAATTTGTTTCTAATGATAATGAGATTGTCACTTTTCCTATTTTCCCTTTGCTTCCTCTTTTGTTTCTCCCAAATTAATGTTTTCTGATACTATTGTTAAATACAAAATGGAGCTCTCAGGAAAGAAAAAATCAATCTCATTAATTACAAGGCAGCTTTGTCCAGAATTCATTAACATTAATATCTTATTTTCCATTGTGCATTTTACATGGATTATTTATATTCACAGGCATTCATCAACAAGTGGAGGCTGAGATGGGACACAGAACAAAAGGGACAGCGACCTTCTCATGGAGAATAAAACTGAGACAAAGAAATGGTGAAGTCACCATTTAAAGGCAGATCTCAGGCTCTCAGTTCCAAACTGGCAGCAGATCCAAGCCCGTGGCTTTGGGACAGAATTCCATGGGCTCATTTAGAGAATTCCTATTGGGATCCTTGGGATAAATTACCCTCAGCAAAGAATATCACTTCATTTTCCTGTTTATTCAGGGGTTTTAGTGTGGTTCTTTTGGTTTTCTGGTTTTTTGGAGTTTTTTGGGGGGTTTTGTTGTTGGTTTTTTTTGTTTGTTTGTTTGTTTTTTTTTTTTTTTTTTTTGTATGTGTTTGGTTGTGGTTTTTTTGGGTTTTTTTTTGGGGTTTTTTTTTTTTTGGTTGTTTTTTGGTTGTTTTTTGGTTTGGTTTTTTTTTTGGTTTTTTGGGGTTTTTTTTAGGCTTGGTTTTTTGCACTGATTTTGACCTTTCCTTTAAACACAGTGTGTGATTCTTTTGGGTTTGGGTTTGGTGGTTTTTTAGGCTTGGTTTTCTGTACTGATTTTGACCTTTCCTTTAAACACACGGCACTTGAGATTTTTAATTAGTACTTCTGTGAAATCAGTGGTCATGTGAATAGTGGTGGTAGAGGTCCAAACCCGTTTTCCAGGTGCCACAATCAGCAGGAGAGGGACCAACATTGCAATAAATAAAGTAAATTTGCACAGTGAATTCTCTCTGCCTTGGACCAGCCCAGAGCCAGAATGGGCACTCAGTGCCTGGATCTTGGTATTTACAAAGCTGAGAACTTCTCTCAAGGTTGTTCTTGCAGATTTCCCTGATTTCAGGGACATCCTGTGGCACAGGAGGACACGAGGCTGCTCTGATCCCTTTCCAGGGCTCTGGGAAAAGCTGCCTGAGCACATCCCCCAGGGAACTTTCCAGCTCCAAGGGGAGTGACAAAAATCTGACAAAAATGATCTGCAGGCTCCTCTCCACTGCTCCCAGGATCTACAGCGTGGATCCTCTGCTGGCTGAAATCCCAAGTTTAAAATAAAAAAATCATTTGGGCTTCAGGTTTTGGTTTTGTTTCTGGTTTTGTTTGTTTGTTTGTTGGGATTTTTTTTTTAAATATTCAAGGAATTCTAAGGCAAAGACCTGAGGTTTGTTTCCCTTCAAATGCCAATATACTGGATTTTTATATTTTTATCTATTCTTCCCTTTTACTGATTCTTACTGTTTACTACCCATCTCATGTTCTATTTAAATTAACATATTTTAAATGCTTTTTTTTTTTTATATTATGCTCATATTTTACCCAGATGTATCCAAAGCAGTTATATTTATCCAAAGCAGATGCACCTTTAGTTTCATGTTAGTGTAATTGTGATATATTATGGACTGTCCCATCTTCAGAAACCAGATTTATTCCACGGAAAACACTGAATTATATTTGGTAGAACCTTTTGTAAAACAGCTCCAAGACACCACATTTTGTGGGCTTCCTTTAAAGCCTTTCTGGGAGGACGAAAATTCCTTCCCTCTTCTTACAAAGATGAGATTTTAGTTAATAATGATAATAACAGTCCCTAATAATGGTCACACACGTCCTTTCTTCAAATAAGTCATTTGGATTTAGAGACTTTCAAATTCTTTGATCTCCTGATTTACCCAACAGCCAGCAAGGTTAATGCTTAATAAAGTAAAATGCCCTTTTTATAATCACTCCATTAAAAGGGAGCAGCCAAAGGTACATTAAATTAAAGTGTTTGTGGTGTGGGATCAATTTGGTGGAATCCCAGAGGTCTCCCTGTGCCTCATAAAGAGCTCTCCACTTTGAACACATCCATAAATGACCCATGGAGAATTTCTGCTCTCTTTAATTTGAGGAATTTCAATTGCTTTTATTGCCTCCAATGGGGGGAAGTCCTGAATGAGGGATAAATTGTCCTGGAAAGGAATTACGCTGTGGGTGTACAGCTTGAATAATTCATGTCCTTGCAGCACTCAGAAAATAAGCTATTTGTAAATGGGAGCAAAATTAATAATCCTATTCCTTAGGAAAAGTTTTCTTTTGCCTCCTGCAAGTGTGTAAGATTTGTAGAGGTGTGAATGAACATATTCTGGATTATCCACGAATTGAGGGGAAAGATAAAATCTCATTTCTTGGCCCATCCTGAATCCTTACACCTTATAATTATTTGGAACAAAGCTCTAAAAGCTTTTAGTGCCCTGCTGTTTGCTGATTAGTTGCCTCCAGGTGTTACAGTAGTTTTTCTACTTAAGATAAATAGAAAACAAACCCAAAAATATTTCACATGTCTGTGGTGAACTTGTGCTTGCTGTTTTTTTTTTTTTTAAAGTGATTCAAAGATGCTTGTAAATGTTTAATAGAATTAATTTCTGTCTTCATAGCTCTCAATTAAAATATGAGGTTTTTTCCTCGTGGTTGGATCAGGTTTGGAATATGGAGCATTAAAAGAACAAAAGTAGAAATACAAAAGCATCTCTCCCATGCATGGCTTTGTGAACCAGGGCTTTTCTCAGTCAGGGTTTGATGTTTACCTGACTGGGGCATCAAGGTCTACATCAAGAGTTTGGACACTGAGTAACAAGCAGAGAACTGATGTGGGCCTGATCTGAGCCTGAGACAATTTTTTAGCCTCTTAGTAACTGTTACCTCTTTCCCAAGGGAAATCTCCTCAACAAGTTACTTTCTCAAAACAATCTTGTATAAATAACTAATTCTTCTCATAACAGCTTTGCCCAGCTGGGGTTTTTCTGCTTCTGTAGTTTAACCAGTGGGATTAGAGAGGTGTCGTTCCTATGCGCCAATCACGTTCATTCTGTGTTGTAACAGCTTAGAAATAGTGAGAAGAATTAGAAAAATAAAACCTTCTGATGTCTTTGCTTTCTGAGAATCTTAGAGTTTCTTCATCTTTATTTCATGTCCAACAGCAACAGACTATTGTGGAGAATGAGTTCTTTTAAAATGGGGGCATGTGAGCCATCCAGCTTATCCAAAAGGATTGGCCTGAACCGTTTCAAGGATGAAGAAGTCACATACAAAGAAGAAGAAGATGCAGAAAGTCAGGTACAAAAAAGAATAAAAGATGGTAAACAGCTCCAGAATGTGGGAATCAGAAGAAAGCCACAAAAAATGAAATGTATAATTTGCTGTGTATGTTAGAAGAATTAATCAATAGAGACTAAAAGGCCAACATGTGCTTCTAGGGGTAACCAATTGTAAAGTTGTATGAAACACTTGATTAAGGCTAAGAATTGTATAAAAGAGAGTGTAAAAATTAAATAAATCAGCTCACTTCAGTCATATTGGTCATAATGTCCCATTTCTTTTTTGCAGACTGTGGTTACCCCATGGATGCTCTCAGCTCATGACCAAACTGAGCCTTTCCAGCCTCTGCTTCCATCATCAGCAGTCATTAACAGCCTGCTCTAATTATTCTGTAATTAAAATTATTCCAGGCTCCATTTTATATCCAAGTATATATTAATATTACTATAATATAATAATATATTATATATAAATATAATATATTATATCTGTATTATATAATAATATGATTATATTATATAATAATATAAAATTATTATTATATAATATTTATTGTTACATTATATAATAATTATGTTATATATAATAATTATATATATATAATAATTATAATATATGATGTGATAATATATATTAATAATATATATTATATACTATACATTATATATCATTGTATACTGTTATTACAATTACTATTGTATTATTATATTATTGTATTATTATTATTATTATTATTATTATTATTATTATTATTATTATTATTATTATTAAATATCCAAAATGATTCCACTCCTTTTGGGTATTTCTCCCTGGCAGACCTGAATAACCAGACCTTGCTTTGGCCTTTTACATTTTCCACTCTCTCAGTTATGACTGGGAGCTGTAATTTATCAAAGGCACAATGAGAGGTTATCAAAGTCTTGTTTCAGCAGAAGAAAGAGGAACATTACCCTCCAGAGATAAATCTTTCATTAAACTTTACAAAGACCTTAAGCAGTTTCTACCCTATTTATCTTCCCTGTCTTTTTTCTTCATGCTCCAGCTGCCGGTGTTTAGAGAGCAGCACAGGGCAGAGAGCCAAAACAGGAGCTGATTTCCCAGGCAAATGGAGAAACTCCCCCTTCATAGCTAACATTTCACTTCATGTTTAAAATCGGCCTTAACTTTCAAAATTATTATTTTTTCATGTCCTATTTCATGTCCAATATTTTTAGGAGGCAGAGGAGGTCGAAGAAAATACTCATAGAACACAAAAGATGAATTTGGTGAGGAATTGAGAACCCAAACTCATCTGTTTGGGGTTTTTTTTATTGTCTTGTTTAGGAAATTAATCATTTGCCATTTTGTCAGGTAGAAATTGAATATTAAGGAATTGGATAAGGAATTTTCTCAGGTGGATCATATTGGAGAGGAATTACAGAGGCGAAGTAAATAGGTATTGGAAATAAAAACCTCCCCTCCTCAGCTTCTGGGAAAAGATATTGATTATTTTATAATTTTTTTTTTTGAATTTCAGTGCTACTTTTCTCTTTCTCCCTTTTAAAAAGATGTTATTGAGTAGGAAGGAGAAGTATGAATAAACTAGACAAGGGTAAGGATTACAGGGGAAGCAAAATTATAGAGTTGTCACTTGTGCAATACCATGGTTGTGATTAAATATTAATTTGGTTCTTTGTAAGAAAAAGAAGACACAATATTTGTCCAGTCCTGATTTGGGCAACACCGAAAAACAAATTTTATAATTTTATTTTAGATATATTAAGTTTCTTCTCATCCCATGGATATTCTCAGTAGGGAAACGAGCACAGGATTCATTTCCTTGGGGGGTGCTGGGGTTGGGATGAGATTGGCTCTTCCCACAAGGACCATTCCTGATTTCCCAGCAAAAATCAGATTTCTGTGGGGTTCCCCTCGCTCCCCTTTTGCCCTGCATCCGAGATGATTTGGATCCAAGGGATCAGGAACTACAAGAGCTCCTCTCTGCTGCCAGCTCTGATCAAACCCCTGATCTGCACAACTCCCAAGCTTTCTTTGGGAAATTTATTTCCCATCCTCTCCCAAAATGATGAAATATTTCATGGATCTGTGTCTTACCCCTCTATGGGCTCTATAACAAGTGTCTGAAATCATATTTAGTTGATTAATTGGTTCTGTCATGAAGTTGTATGAAATTACATTTCTTTTCAAAGTCTCCTCTTTTTCTCCGTGAAACAGTGATTTATTTAATGGCTGTAATGTACTCGGGCCAAATCCATTTAATGTTGTTATATCTATATTGAAATCCCCTAATTTATTCATAAAAAAAGAAGGTGCTCACCCTTTTAGTCAAGAATTTCAGTCAGAAGACAAGTGAGGCTTGACCTCTGCTACTGCACTGAGCCTTTTCAAAGTGTGTAATGCATTTTAATATTTAAATTCAGAAATATTTAGTTTTAGTTTAAAAAAAGTTAGTGAAAGTTAATGAAGAATTACAGATATTAAATAATTTTCAGCACTGGTGTGTAAAATAGCACATTTATTTCATCAGGAGGAATTCCAAGGGTCACATGCAGCAGTTCTGGAAAGTGAGGCTCAGAATCTTTTAAAGTGAGGTTTGTTCTGTGGGATTTGTCTCGTGGTCCCCATTTTCCCCAAATTCAATCTTCTCAAGCTGTGACCTTGCAGGAACGTGGACAAAACCCTGGATTTTCCCAGGGCTTCAGGGATCTGGGTCAGGGCTGGGATTTGGGCTGGGATTTGGGCTGGGATTCAGGGCAGCCCCTCAATGGGATTTGTGGGAACTTCACCTCCAGGCTGCACTCAGTGATCCAGAGCCACCAGAGTGGTAAAATAATTCTGAGTTTGTTTACAAGCAGCACGATTGAGATGAATCCTCTCAATTTTTCTTTTTTTCCTTGGTTTTTTAAGTGGCTTTAATGCATTTTTAAAGTGTCCTTCCATTAAAATTCCTTCCAGAACAGCATTTCTGCCCTGACTCCTGCTCTGCCTGCACTTATCAGGATATTTCTGAGCTGGTTTTGGTGCCATTTAGACAAAACCATGTCATTATGGGATGGTTTCTTTGTATTTTCTCCTCTAGCTCGCCACTTTTCCTGGCCAATGCTCATCTCCTGAATGGCACTGTGAAATCTTTTCTCTGTCAGATGTTGTTTGGAGTGCTCTCATCCCAAAGATCAGGAATGGGGAGATTTCTGGAGAAAATCTGTTTGTGGGAGATGCCAGTGCCAGATTTAGGATTTTGGGAATGGGAGCTGAAACAACAATGCTAAAATTTGAGATGCATTTGTGTGGTGTGGCTGTCCTGGCTGGATGGTATTTAAATAATGATTTTTTTTTTTTTTTTTGTCCTCAGGGAGTAAAAATCTGAAGAAAAAAGATCATTTGAAGAGGATTCAGCATTGAGGAGGGGTCCTTGCTGTGGTGGCAGAGGGCTGAAGTAGTCACAGCATCCTGGGAATCTGATTTTTTCAGGAGAGGAAACTCCTGATGGCACCTTCAGCACAGAGCTCTGAAATCTGCATTTTGGGGAAGGTGCTCAGCTCTTGGCATCAGGAATGGTGAATCTGGCATGTGGAGGGAGGCACAGAGTTCCACAGAGCCTGGCAGGGCAGCTGTGAATAAAGGGAATTTCTACAAATGGAAGGAAACCAAATTATAAAAGATCTTGGGAGGTTTTCCTCCAATTGTCTTGGGAGGTTTTTTAGCCACATAGTCCTTGTTCTCAAACCCTTACAACAGCTCAGGTTGTAGAAAACACTAAAAATTTTGTTTTATTGCTTTTCTAGTCCTTTACTCTGGGAAATGAGTGGCAAAGCCGCCCTGGCTCCATCAGAAGTCACAGAGCAGGGCTGGAGTTTTTGAAGCTTTTCCCCCAGGAGCCCAAAGCAGGTGGAATTCATCAAAGGCAGCTTTGAGGTTGGGTTTTTGTGAGACGCTCCCATCTCTGTTCAAACACGAGGAGGTAACAAGGATGAGGCTCGGCTGTCACTCATCCCTGCAGCCACAGCTCCTTCCCTTAATGACTCCCAGGTAAACACGGGAGTTAATTCAGAATCCAAGGACATTAAGGGCAGCACAATAATCCTCAGCACGCTCTGAACCTCGTTCGGGGATGCTTTGATTTCAACTTTGCTCCTTGGAAATATTTTTACTGCAGGATTGAATGTGCAAAGCTCAAATTAAAGGAGGAAGTCATCACTCCTCAAAGGAGCTGACAAACTTTGTGTATCTTTTTTTTTTCAACTCTATTTTTTTAACTGAAGTCCTTCTTGTCTTGATGCTGCTGCAGAGCTCCCAAATAAGCTGAGAACAGCCTTATTAATCTCTGATTAGACAGGCAGCTCTTTAGTTTTTACCAGAAAGACTTAACAAGGGCAGGAAGGCAGCAAAAACTTCAGCTGAGCTCAGAGAACAACTCGAAAGCTTCACATAATGAGCTGCTTAAATAATGTCACACATTTTGCCATTGTCAAATTAGGCTATTTCTATTTTTTCCTTGCCTTATTTCAGTTGCAGGTACCTCAAACATTGAAGGCTTCACTTACTGAGTACTTTTCATTCTTATTTTTTTTCTTAAAAATGGGGAAGGGTTTACCTAAAACAGGGTGAAAGATCACAGCAAGGTTAAAGGTCTGGAAGTTCAAGGTTACACAAGGGAGTGAAATTTCATTTATATCAACTAAACTTTCCTGACCTTTGAGGTAACACATTTATAGCTGGTTTATTCCAACTCAGGTGTTTTATTCACTAATTATGGATGTTGGGATTTCAGACACTAAAATTCCTTCTCCCTGTGTTTTACTCAATGTGTTTTATTCAATAATGGATGTCGGGATTTCAGACACTAAAATTCCTTCTCCCTGTGTGTTACTCAATCTGTTTTATTCAATAATGGATGTTGGGATTTCAGACACCAAAATTCCTTCTCCCCATGTTTTACTGAATGTGTTTTATTCAATAATGGATGTTGGGATTTCAGACACCAAAATTCCTTCTCCCTGTGTGTTACTCAATGTGTTTTACTTAATAATGGATGTTGGGATTTCAGACACCACAATTCCTTCTCCCTGTGTGTTACTCAATCTGTTTTATTCAATAATTATGGATATTGGGATTTCGGACACCACAATTCCTCCTCCCTGTGTGTTACTGAATGTGTTTTATTCAATCATAATGTGATTCCTCCTCCCTGTTTTGGTTGGCTGAGGTTTCTGAGAGAAGGATAAGCATCAATCCCTCCTAATTTCAGGATCACTTAGGAAGTGGAGGCAAAGAACTAAAATTTCCTCTCCTTGGCTCTGAGTGTCTTGGTTTAAACCACCTGAACCCTGATCTTTATTTTGGGCTCCTGGATTACACCGAGCTGCTACGGAGATGTGGTGCTGCAAATGTGGGGTTTGTTCTCCCTCTTGTGTTCATTCCCAACCCTTTTTCCACTCCAAGCCAGCAAAGCTCCTTTTTGAAGCTGTTCCCACTCTAATTCTTCTTGTCACAGGTGAGAAAAATCGAGGCAAATTCTTGTGAGTTGCTTAAATTACTTTTCAAAACAGGATGTAGAAAACTTACAGGAGATTTCAATTTCTCTGCTGAAGGAAAAGACTGGAGAGAAGAAAGGGGAAGTTTCTATCATGCTAAGAATCTGCTCTCATAAAAATTTTCTGTCCTTCCTCGTGTTTTTCACTTTGTTCCTGCACCACAAATGGTTTGTGGAAGTGAGAATTTACACAGTGAATGGAGTGCTCTGCTGGACGTCCAGAATTTGTGATAAATAAAACTCTCCCACATAGAAATATTTGCATGATTCCAAGTTATCTCAAGTTTTCATTAATCATTTGGGGTCTCTGAGAGTTTCCCTTTACCCTCATGTGTTTTCTTCTGCAAAATCTGGCACTGTCCTGAATAATTATGGAAATGCAGCCTGATTTTCTTGTTACAGTACAGTGAACATGGCAGTGATAATAAAAAAGGTAAAATCAGAGGAAAAAGACAGATATGACCATAAATATTGCACAGGGTGCAGTTCAGTGTATGAAAATGAAACACAGCCCAAAGCAGAGCCCTGTTCTGCCAGCAGTTCCCTGACTCTGGCCTGTAAAATGCTGTGGGGTGGTTCAGGATCTCAGCTGATCACCCTGTGCTTTTTCCTCGAGTCACAACACAAATTTCTGCAGATCCTCTCACGTGTGTGTTGCTTTTTACAAGGCTTGGAACATAATTCCTGTTTATCCAGGTGCTGCAAATCCCATCAGGAGTGACAGCTGCTTTTACCCCGTGCCCCCATAGCCAGTCACGCTCTCCTGTCTGCAGCCTGGCAGCTCTCAGGGCTGTTTGATGCTGCAGGCACCCAAGGCAGCTGTATTTTCACCAGATAATTGGGTGTTGAGATGCAGAGGTGAACTCGCAGGCAGCTGTGAGAAGTCCCAGCTGGTGCTTGCTCGCGTTCCTTCCCCACCAAAGAGTTTTGAAACCTCGTCCGTAGTAAATTGTACTGGAGTGATGGGAGAGCACGGCAGGGAAAGTCACAGAAGGGCAAAAGAGGGAGAGTTACAAAACCAGCCAGTTCATCAAGTTTTTATTAATTGCATTTTTCAGGAGAGATTTGCCCTGCTGAATTAAAGAGAGGTTTGATAAGCGTGAGGTTATCCTTACCCTTGGACATTGAGGGGTGGGTAATTAATGACCCTGCATCGTTACTGGGCTCCAGCAGGGATTGCCTGGCTTGGCAGAGGCCTGGGGGAGGAGGAAGAGGAAGAGGAGGAGGAGGAGGAGGTTAGAGGCAAAGCAGGTGGAAAACCCCTCAAACTGCCCTAAAGAGTCCAAGACCCCAGCAGAAACCGCAGGAAAGCATTGCTTTCAACATTAGTTCATAGAAAAAAACTTCCAACACTTATAGATGAGTTAAAAACAGCAAAGGTGTGAAATAAATGATAGTTACTTTATCACCGAGTATAAATGTAGAATTTTTGAGTTTTTAATGAGGGCTCATAAAGAAAGCAAAATAGAAGAATTTAAGCGTGTCCTTGTCCTTCTGCTCTTTCTTCTTCTTGTCCTCCATCTTCTGCTGTGGTGGTGGCACTTTTGGATTAGATTAGAGTAGAAATGCACTGTCAAACATAGATAATGAGTATTGGTATTTTACTGTGAACATGGAACATGTAATATTTGGTATAAAGAGTTCAAACTGCCCTGGGGGTGCCCAGTCAGCCACGACCAGGACAGCAGCAAGGGCCCCAGCAGGGCAGGGACTGAATGTATCAGATAAGAAATAATGAAAAATAAACAAATAGTGAACAACCTTGAGAACCTGAGCCAATGCATCTCGACCTCCTCTTCTGGCACGGGGCTTGGGAGAAGGACTTTTTACCAATACCTCAAGAGCCATCAGCCCAAGAACCAAGAGAGGAGAAGGAGGAGGAGGAGGAGGAGGAGAAGGAGAAGGAGAAGGAGAAGGAGAAGGAGAAGGAGAAGGAGGAGAAGGAGAAGGAGAAGGAGAAGGAGAAGGAGAAGGAGAAGGAGAAGGAGAAGGAGAAGGAGAAGGAGAAGGAGAAGGAGAAGGAGAAGGAGAAGGAGAAGGAGAAGGAGAAGGAGAAGGAGAAGGATCCTTTCCTTGTGAATCACCACTGTGGCTTGAGAACTTGCACAGTTTCACCTCTGCAGGTGTTACACAAACGTGCAGTTTCCCAGTCACTGATCTTCATAAAATCATGGAATGGTTTGGGTTGGAAGGGCTTAAATCCCACCCAGTGCCACCCCTGCCATGGCAGGGACACCTCCCACTGTCCCAGACTGCTCCAAACCTGGCCTGGGCACTGCCAGGGATCCAGGGGCAGCCACAGCTTCCCTGGGAATTCCATCCCAACCCCTCCCCACCCTCCCAGGGAAAAATTTCTTCCCAATATCCCATCCATCCCTGCCCTCTGTCAGTTTAAAGGCATTTTCAGTTATCTCCTGGTTTTCTGTGTTCCCCCCAGGCTGTCCCAGAAGGGGCTGGAACAGCAGCCCTGATGCCAAGGAAAGGCACTTCCTCCATTTCTCTGCATTCCAACTCTGTGATCAAGGTTCTCCTCCTCCTCCTTGCTGCCAGAGGTGCAAAAAATGAATGTTGGAATGTCGGAAAAGACACCACAGGAGGGAAATTTTAAAATCTGTGATTCATAAAAGTTGGGTTGGCTTCTTTCAGAAACTCTGAGGTGCAGTTTAGAGCAGCCTTAAAACAGCACTGGATCACCAAATCATGTAAAAATGCATGCAAATATTCAAATTATCTTCCTGATAATTCCCCCTAATTCAAAGCACACACCAGAGGAAAGCCTATCATTAATTCTTTTTCTTTTTCTTTTACAAACTGATGAGATATTTTCTTGCTTTAATTGACAAAATTAGGTTTGATAATTTTGAAGCATTTAATTATTTTGCTGCAATCTTTGATCTGTCATTTGCTTGATTAGCTCAAATTTTGAAGGGAAATGTTGCTTTGAAATGGGAAATCTTCTTATTTTAATTTTGAAAATGCCAAAAGAAGATATTTTGGTAATTTTACCAACTTAGGAAATATTCAGATATTCAGATTTGCAGAACTGGGTGAAACTGGTGGGGGGTTTTGTGTAGTTTTGTTTTTTGTTTGTTTGGGGTTTTTTTGCTTTTTTTTGTTTTGTTTTGTTTTGTTGTTTGTGTGGTGTTGGTTTTTTTTGTGGTTTTTTTTTTTTTTTGAAGGAGCTTTGGTTTTGAGGATTAATAATTTTCATAAAAAAGGAATTATTTTTAAATTATTTTTTAATTGTTTTCCAGACTGATGACTTCTGTTCTCCTGCTGAAGTGACACACTGTGAGGTTTTAGAGAGAAATCTCAAAAACTCTCTTTAAGGCAAGTGGACTTCAGAGTTTTATCAGAGTTCAACTTCCCAACAAATCCACCTTTTACACTATTTTCCTACAATTTCCATGCAGTTCTCTGCTTTGCTTTGTTCTCAGATATTCAGTGTACTCCTCAAACTCCCAGCAACTCTCATCAGATTGCTGTGCAGAAAGAGCTGAGGAGCACACAGAATTATTTTTGGAAGAAAAACACTTTCTCTAATTGGAGCTGCAGAAGGGCCCAGGTTTATTAGCATACGATTGCATTTGGGAAGTCTGAAGTGCTGCTTTAATTGGAAACTAATTTGACAAAGAGGAGGGCAGACACGTTACCTAAATTAAGAAACAGAGAAATAAATATGCCTGAAAGAAACTCCTGGTGGTGCTTAAATTGAGTAGGAAATTCGGATATATCCATATTTCAGAGGGCAGGTATTGCTGTGAAGTCCCAGCTGCATCATAGAAATAAAACACTCTGTCAGAGCTGCACATCTCAACAAAGGGTGGGTTGTCCAGAACACAGAGGCTTCATAAATTTGATTTTTAGAAATAAAACAGATTTGATTCAGAAATAAAATGTATTCCATTGCTATGGGATATCTGCTTCTGCTGGATCTCTCCTCTCACTGCTGAAATCACTGAAGCTGTTGTTGCCCTTGCAGGTGTCCCAGGAGTTGTCCCTGGGGCCAGGAAGGTGCTCCCACCTCTGGCATGGAGTTTATCCTATGGAATCAGGCCCAGGTGGAGGCAAAAAAAGCCCCCAGGTCTCTTCTCTGCAGCCATAAATCCATTGTGAACCTGCTGCAATCAATGGGGCAATGCTGATGGGAAAATGGTGAGACAAGCTTGGAAATCAAACGGTGTGGCCGAGTTCAGTGTGCCTCCAAAGCCGAGGCTGGAGGATGCTGTGGGGTTTATCCTGCCCATCCAGGCATGGAATGTAGGAATGCACCCCCACAGCTGAGCAGGTGTTTCCAAACAAGGAAAAGGGGTTCAGTTTTACCCCTGAATTTTAAGGAGAATCACCAGAACTTTCTGTGTTTCTCTCACTGTGGTTGGCCCAGGCCAGCACAGGGGCGCTGGTTGGGTTTGGGAAATGTTCCTCAAAACCTGTGGCTGTTTCCATTGGCAGCAAGCCAAAATCCCTCCTAAAACACTGAGTATTTAAGGAGCACAGAGGTGCTCAGGGCTTTTTGGGGTGTCTTAGGGAGGTGTCAGATGCTGCCCTGACACCTGTGCACAGCTTTTGTTTTGTTTCTGTATCGTTTGTTATTTTCTCTTTTATTAAAACCTTTGCTTTACAAAACAAATTGTGAAGAGCCATCTCACAAATATTATTAAGCCACTCTGGGAGGTTGCAGGTCAGAACCTGATACATCTTCAGGGGCTCATTCCACTCTGGCCATTTGTAAGACTTTATCAATGGAATACCAGGATATTTTCCCTGGAGAACGGCACACCCTGGAATGTTGCCAGCACCGATTCATCATCCTCAGTCCAGGTAAAACATCTGGGCTTTATGTATGGAAAGCTCTCCTGAAGTTTCTGAGCTGTGCTGGATGAGGAGATTTATACAAAATATGTCCCCCCATCCATACATTTACATGTGTGAAGGGAAACTTCTCAGAGAGTGGTTGAATTATTCTGTCATTCATCATGTTGGCAACCAGAGCACACAAAAACTGAGGATTTCCTTTAATATCCAAGTTAACTGGGTTTTGATCACATTGATATTTTCTGTATTTGTTTTCCAGGCATCCAAGACATCAGACAGAAAGGGTGAGAAGCAAAATTCAGAGTTGTCCATAGGAGTGAGGTGAAATGTAGAGCAAGGTTTGGTGTCCTCAGGCAGGCTCAGCCTGAGGCTTGTTTGAATTCAGGAATTCAGTGCCTTGTGTCCCTCATGGCTCTGGAGTGGACATCCACACTCTTCCCTCTGTTTTTAAGACTCCCTGTGTTTCTGAGGTCTGTATATTCACAAATCCTCACACAAAGTTTCCTCAGCACTGATCTTCCACCCCTTTTCTCAGGACGATGTTGCCTCCTTTTTCTAGCCCTGATCTGGGCCCTATAGGAAGAGTTTTTAATTTTAGTGTATTTAAGTTATTTAATGTGAAAAGTTAGCTTGAAAAACTGATTCTGATTCATCTCTGTGTCCGAAAAAAGTCTCCAAAATTCCCTAAAAGTAAAAATAATTTCTTCATGCCTTTCCAGGTCCGGATTCATTAAAGGAATTGATTGACTTTGAGTGGCTGTGGAGCTGGCAGTGCAGTCTATGAATAGATTCACTCTGAAGAGGTCCTGCCCTGGCTTAAATAACCACTGCTGCCCCTTGGTGATACCTGTGGCCTTGTCATGAGGAGCAAAAAGAGACCCCTGGCAGAACAAATGTCAAGCCAGCTCAGCAGCTGGGATGCAAATTGAGTTATTCCTTATAAATGATTCAGGCTCCACCTGCCAAAATGGGCCTGGTTCTGCTCTTGTGGGGCTGCTGCTTTTCCTGCAGGGATATGTGGGGATCATCCCAGCTTCCTGTGCTGCTGGAGATCCGTGTGATGTCTTAATCCAGGAAGGAACAAGAAAATAACACGGAAATGAACTCCCAGGAGGGATTGGCAGGGATGGGAAGGAAGAGCTTGGCCACCCTGGAAATGCTCATGCTGGCATGAGGTGGGTTCACCTTCAAGCTGCCATGAAGGATTTCTCCTCCCTGAGATCTGCAAAAAGGACTGAAAAAGTGGCTCACAAACTTTTCCTCCAAAGCAGATGGCTGAGGTGGGGTTCAGTCTCTTCTGCTGTGGCACCAGAGAGAAGATGAGAGGAAATGGCTTCAGGTTGTGCCAGGGGAGGTTCAGACTGAGTTTTAGAAAAAGATTTTTCACCAGAAGGTTGGTCAGATACTGGAATCAGTTGCCCATGGGGTGGTGGAATCACCATCTCTGGAGGAGTTCAAGAGGCTTCTGAATGTGGCTCTTGGGGTCAAGGTTTAGGGGTGATTATGGTGCTGCTGTGGACTTGATGATCTTGAAGGTCTCTTCCAATCCTGATAACTCTGTGCTTGCTGCTCGTGGTTATTTTGGAAGCCCAGGCATGCAAAACAACCCTAAATAATTCTGCATCAGCGCCATGAATGCAGAGCATGACTCTCCAAGGAGTTGGCACAACAGCCAGCAGCATTTCCCATTTTCCTGTTCATTGTTTTCAAGAAAAGAAAGGTTTAAAATCTTCCAGATCTTGCAAACTTTGGGAAGAATGCAGGCAGACACAGAATGCTTTGAACTCCCATAGAAGAAGGCTGTTAAAATCAGCCTCTGTTATAAATTTATTCTGCTGTGGTGGCTGTGAATGTCCAAAGCCAGACTTGGACTAGATTTATGTGGAGTCATACATTATGTATCAGCTATAAAAAAAAATAAAAAAGAAAGAAAGGCTTTATGATTTAGCACTAAATTTTTAGAAAATAAAAATTCTGCTGAAAAGGGAGCTGTGCAACATTAAAAATGCCAGGCTTGTGATCAACACCTCCTCCTCCTCTCAGCTGTCTTTGATGCATTTCTATTTGGCCTCATGCTGGTAGGGGTTGTTAAATTTACATTTCATGTCGGAGTCAAAAGTCAACTCCAAAGGCTGTGGAATTAGCATTTAATTATGAAACAGTTAGGAAAACCAAGAGAAGTAGGATTTTGGTGTTAGTAAAATGAAAGAGTAAAAAATCCATTATTTGTGAAAGGTTGATGGCTTGGACTCCATTGGAAAGGTGTTCAGCACTTGGAATTTTACACTCCATGAACGTCTACCAGGATGGGCAGAGGGATGGAGCAGCTCTGCTGGGAGGAAAGGCTGGCACAGCTGGGATTGTTCACCTGGAGAGGAGAAGATTTGGGGTCACCTCAGTGTGGCCTTCCAGGACCTGAAGGAGCTGCAGGAAACATGGAGAGAGACAATTGACAAGGGATGGAGTGATGGGACAATGAGAAAGGTTCACACTAAAAGGAAACAGGTTTAGATGGGATATTGGGAAGAAATTCCTCCCTGTGAGGATGGGCAGCCCTGGCACAGATTCCCAGAGCAGCTGTGGCTGCCCCTGGATCCCTGGCAGTGCCCAAGGCCAGGCTGGAGCAGCCTGGGACAGTGGGAGGTGTCCCTGCCCAGGCAGGGGTGGCACTGGGTGGGATTTAAGGTCCCTCCCCAAACCATTCCATGATTCTGTGATCTTTGATGTTTGATAGTCTTTCCTCATAAAGATGTTTACTTTAAAATAAATGTTTGATAACGTCATAAAAATACTTTCCCAAACCAGCAACAAGTGAAGATGCTCCATAATTGGATCAGATAATTCTTTAAGTACAAATGAAACCAAGAATTCTCAATTTGAACTTTAGGGCAGAGCTGGGAGCCGCAATGAGGTTTGGAAAGAGAAAAGTGGCTCTGCTGGAGCTTTGACTTGGGCTCAGAGCGCCTAGAAATAAATAGAAATCAATCACTGCTATAGGTCACGTTTGACAGCACTAAAACTTAATTAAATGGTGTCATTTTCTTTTCAAATTACAAAACAGCCTGTAAATTGGGTAATTGTGAAACATTTCCACCGTGCTGATTAGAAAAATGAATACACAAAAGGGATTTATTTTAAGCTGAAGGAAGAAAAGTGGAGAAGGCTGAGAGGACAGAAAATGTGAAATGTGTAGAGGGAGGAGTGGGATGTGTGAGACTGAGCAGGCCGTGGTACCCCGGGGTTGTGGGGCTGTTGGCTCTGTCAGCAGCGCTTCCACGGGGTCTTGGATGTGCTTGGAAAAAATGGGTAAAAATGGGTAAAAATCGTAAATTTAAATTCTTACTCTAGAGAGAAACTTGGTGTGAAAGCATGAAAAAAAAAAAAAAATCAGCTTTATTCTGCAAACAGGCACCAAAACTCCAAGTTTTGCTTCATCTCCACAAACACACCTGGAATTGTCTGGGTATTATCATGTCACTGTCCTTAAGGGAGGAGCCACAGTCCTGTGGGCTGTGGTTTCATGGTCAGTTCTGGATGTGTGCTCCTCAAGGAATACAAGTTTGAGGTGGGTCAGGCACCAGGGTGCAGCTGTTCCCTTCAGGGACAGAACAGCCTTACTCCTGTAGGAATATCTGAAAACAAGCCTACCTTTAAAAGTTTTTTTGTTTGTTTTTTTGTTTTGTTTTTTGGGTTTTTTTTAGTTGGACTGAACACAAAGGTCAACATTTTATATCATCTAGGCTCAGCACTAAAGCCTAAATCCAATTGTTGGACTTATCAGCCTCAGCCTGGTCTCTGGTGACACCCAGGTGTCCCAAACTCAGAGCTGCCACTGCTGGTTCAGCCTTTGTTTTCAAGGAAGGATGACCTGGGCCCACAAAAAAAAAAAAAAGGTGGAAAGCTGTCTGGAAAGAACAAAAAAAATTGGTGCTGCTCATCTGTTCTGCGTCTCATTTACCTAAACTGTGCACAAGATGGGAAATTCAGGGGGTAGAAAACAGCTCAGAGCCTCTGATGAGCATGAAACACTGAAATCCAGATTTCTTTTGAAGCACTGGGTTTTATCACTAAAAGACATGATCTTGGCATCTTTTTTATCCTGGAATATTGAATATTTATGCCACTTTGGGGTCAATTACAATTAAATAAGTCAAATTTATCTTTGTTTCATACGTGCATAACAGCGAGGAGGTTGGAAGGCTTCTCTGGATCAATGTCCCATCAGTTTTGTACATGAGGGATATTTACTAATCATGTGTATAAATACTAAGGAGAGTTTAAGCAATTCATTGTGGAAAAGCTGTGAAAAAAGAAAAGAAAATAACCCCAGAGTGTTATACTTGGAAGCAGCTTTTCATTGGGAAGGTCTGGGAATTATCTCTGCTCTTTGTTTAACGTAAAGGGAAGTTCTGTTGGATTTGTGACTGTCTGGAAACTTAAACTAATGAAAATAAAGCTGCAAAAAAATTATGTTTCTCATATTTAGTTGTTGAAAACCTTAACTAATTTCCAGTAGTTGTTGGAAGTCATGCCACAGAGCAATTACTACATAATTTAATGCTTGGTTCTAATTAATTTGTACAAAATATTACTTTCTCAGCCTTTTTATTGGTGTGGCAAATTTGCATTGCCTTTTTTTTTTTTTTTTTTTTTGCACCCTGTATATTGCAGCTCATGTAATTACTGCTCCTCCTGCTGAGCAATTAGTGGGAAGGAGTCCCAAAATTAAACTAAACAGAGCTCTAGAGTTGCCTGTGAATTTCTGCCAGAGATTTTGAGCAGTGCCACACATGAAGACACCAAATCCTTCCTGCTGAAACTGTGAGCTTCAGTTTTAGAGTTGTTAATCAATTTAATTGATTTAATAGGCTGTTAATTGATTTAATAGGCTAATTATCAGCATTTCCTAAGCAAGACTGGGGAGTCAAATCACTGCATTTTCTTTTAGTGCTCAAAGAGCACTTTGAACATCTTGGATGGTTTTTACATCTTGCTCTGTACAAAAAAATAAATCCATTTATTAGACAGATAAAAAATAGAGAGAGAAGTTCATTTCAATGTGTCTTTAAAAAGCTTGATTATTCTCTGCATGTTTACCTTTCAGCTTTATGGCTCTGTTTTCCCCACTTTACTGTCTGATACTTCACTGAGCACCTCGTGCAAAGAATTTTATGGATACATAAAAGTAAAGCTGAGCTATTTAGTTTGAACTGGTTATCTAAATGGGAGCTAGTATCTATTGGAAAATTCCAAAACCTTACGTTTAAAAATGCATCTGTGAAGATCCTGGTAAAATTTATTCTCTTCTTGTGTCCTCTGAGTTTCGTGATGTGTGGAGAAATCCAAGTTTGCTTTTGTTCCATCACGTTATTCAGTGTTCCAGCTGAAAGCTTGTGCTGGTTTGAAAGCAAAACCAGTGAGAGACTCCAAGTCAGAAATACAATTTAACAAGAGGAAAAGAAAAGAAGTAAAATAAAGCAAAATAAAATAAATGCAATGTACAAAAACCACTGACAGAGTCAGAACACAACCTGACCCCCTGTCAGTCAGGGTGGTGGCAGCAGTGCAGATGAAATGCTCTTGTCCAAGCAGTGATCCTGTAGAAAGCTCTGGCAGCTCTTGTCCTCTGGGAGTCCAGTGGGTCAGGGCTCCCTGTGCTGTCCCAAATCCCAGATTCTATCCAGGTGGGAATGCTTGGCTCCTCCCCCTGGGCGGAGCATCTCCCCATGGGCTGATCTCATTCTCTGAGCCCTGCAGTGGCTCCTTGCTGGCCCATGAACCAGAGACAGCTCCCGCAGGGAGTTCCCCATGAGCCATGGGCACGGCATTGCTGGGCCATGGACAGGAGAGAAGGGAAACACTGCCCCAGCTGGTTCCAGCAGCTCCTGGGGATGGGGATGGAACACAGACTGTGGGCACAGCTGACATTGGAACCTGGGACATTCCCCTTTCCCATTTGTGATCCTGGCTTTCCATGATGGCACCCCAGACAGAGAATCATTTTAACTTAAGTGTACGTTCTGGAGAAAAATGAACTTCACACTCCAGACTTGATTCTTCAGTGGTTTCAGCATAAAAAGAAATATTAAACTCCCACAACACTTTAAGGCAGAGCTGCCAAACTTTTCCTGGCTTCCTGTAAGTAATTCTGCTCTCTGTCTCATGAGTCAGCCCAGCCTGGGTATAAATTTAATAAAATGCAGTTTATATTTTGTTAAAACCAAGCTGTTATTTTAAAATTAAAGTTGTCAACTGATTCTTAAATATATATTAAAAATGCCACCTTTATGTCAGAGCAAAGCCACGTATGAAAGTAAATTTATGGCATCTAATTTTTCAGTGACAGTCACTGACTTTGGATTTTGGTTTTGCTGGGGGCTGAGATTCAGGAATATCAGGAATATCAGGAATATCAGGAATATCAGGAATATCAGGAATATCCATCCACAGCAGGAAATGGCTGTTACAGAAATTTGGGATAAAGACCTTGGGGGTAGGTTGATTAGATCTTGTTGTCCATGTTTATTTCTTCTTGATTTAGCTCCAGTTGGGGAGTTTGCAGCCTCGGGGATGTTCACATATATTCCTCTGCCTCAGGAGGGTTTTTATTTGTGAAGTTTGGTCTGCCTGTACGTTAAAAATTCATCATTCTTGCTCGGAGTGCTCATTAATGATCACTCAACACCAGCCCTGAGTGTCTCAATCTCTGATTAGAAGGAATGTGAATGTTTTCATTTAAACCCCCTTGGATGCTGGGGAATTTTGGATTTTGTCCCCTTCCCAGCAGTCAGTTCAACACAGAGGGATAATAAAACAATGTATAACCCAACCAAATATTATTTTTCTCTAGAAGAGGACACGGAGGGACACAGCCACACAGTGAGGTGACCCCAAACCTGGAGCCAGCTCTCCTGATCCCTGGGGCTGTGCAGGCTTGGGATCATCACTGGGTGCTGTTTTCCCAAGGAGAGCCCCAAATTCCCTAGAGACAAACCCTTTGAAATTGCCCTATTAGAACGGGAAATTGTTTTGTTATTGCCCCAATTTTCTCTGACAAACTACTTTGTCTAATGAAAAGGATCTGCTTTCTCACTTAGGAGGGAGGTATTAATAACTCTAATTGCCACTTATTAGCAATTTTACAAGATGCTGAGCACATAACTACACTTCCTAACAGTCTATAAAAAAGAACAGCATTAAAGATAATACGATCACTGCTAATGGTTTTCTGGCTGGAAAAGAGGATTTTTGCAGCAATATTTGAACATTTCACATATGGCTCTACTGGGATGAGGAATGAGATCAGCAGCATTGGTATTTTCAGGACAGAAGGGGAGAGGAGTCATCTGGTAGAACTAAAAATTCTCGCTTTAAGTTCTTTGCAGCCTTAAAAGATTCAAAGTCAAGATTTGAGTGTTGCCTGGTGCTCTTCTTCATGGAAGCAGCTGTACAGAAAAGAACTGCAGGTCAATGAGTTATAATCTTAGAAAAGCAGTTTGGCACAAGCATCTCTGCAGGGTAATCCCTTCAGGAGTGTTTGTTCTTATTTGGGGATGTTCTGGATTTATTTTACTCTGCCAGGTTTGAGTTTCTTCACAGTTCTGTAATGAGGTTTTCCATACAAAACTTGATTTTTAAAATGTTCTGGATTGGATAAGAACTGTCCTTTTGAAAGTTCAAATATGTAGTTTTTACTAAAGCTGCCTGCTTTTGCATTGGGAAAAGGAGATATAATGACAGGTGTGTGTATGTATACAGAGAATCATAGAATCATTAAGGTAGAAAAGGAACTGGTTCTGCTGCCACACTGATACTCCGTATTTATTTATTTCTCTATCTCATAACAGCAACTCCACAGAACAATGTCCTCAACGGATGAACAGCCTCTGGTAGAGATCTTCCCTAAAATGGATTTGCCTTGGCAGGAACAGCAGACATGGGAAACTCCTCTGGAAACTGATGAGCACAAAGATGAAGTGTTGTGATCAACACCAAACTGCTCCTCTCCCACCAGTGAAGGATTTTTGTCTCCTGTTTTGATCCAGGGTGCTTCAGACCCCCCATTTATCCCCCAAACCCTCCTGCACACCAAGTTTTGTGGGCCTTTCACACCCAGCCTTGCCTGAATCTGACAAAGGTGAAGCCACACCCCGAGTGCTGTGTCCAGCAGTTTGGGATGGACATTGAGTGCTGTGTCCAGCTCTGGCCCCTCAGTTTAGGATGGACATTTAGTGCTGTGTCCAGCTCTGGCCCCTCAGTTCAGGATGGACACTGAGTGCTGTGTCCAGCTCTGGCCCCTCAGTTCAGGGTGGACACTGAGTGCTGTGTCCAGCTCTGGCCCCTCAGTTTAGGGTGGACACTGAGTGCTGTGTCCAGCTCTGTCCCTCAGTTTAGGATGGACACTGAGTGCTGTGTCCAGCTCTGGCCCCTCAGTTTAGGATGGACACTCAGTGCTGTGTCCAGCTGTGTCCCTCAGTTCAGGATGGACACTCAGTGCTGTGTCCAGCTCTGTCCCTCAGTTTAGGATGGACACTGAGTGCTGTGTCCAGCTCTGGCCCCTCAGTTTAGGATGGACACTCAGTGCTGTGTCCAGCTCTGGCCCCTCAGTTCAGGGTGGACACTGAGTGCTGTGTCCAGCTCTGTCCCTCAGTTCAGGGTGGACGTTGAGACGCTCGAGCGCGTCCAGAGGAGGCAGCGAGGCTGGTGAGGGGCTGGGAACACAAACCCTGTGAGGAACGGCTGAGGGAGCTGGGCTTGTTCAGCCTGGAGAAAAGGAGACTCAGGGGTGACCTCATCACTCTCCACAGCTCCCTGAAAGGTGCCTGTGCTCAGCTGGGCTTGGGCTCTTTCTCCAGGCAGCACTGACAGAACCAGAGGACACAGCCTCAAGCTGTGCCAAGGGAAATACAGGCTGGATATCAGGGAAAAGTTTTTCACAGAAAGGGTGATAAAGGACTGGAATGGTCTGCCCAGGGAGGTGGTGGAGTCACCATCCCTGGATGTGTTTAAGGAAAGCCTGGATGTGGCACTGGGTGCCGTGGTTTAGTTGAGGTGTTGGGGCTGGGTTGGACTCGATGATCTTGGAGGTCTCTTCCACCTGGTGATTCTGTGAATTCTGTGATTCTGTGATTCTGTGAAAGCCCCTCTGTCTGTGGGGAGAATCATTCCATTGGAATAAAGCACATAAGCACCACCCTTGATGGGCCCTGAGAACTGATAATGTGCCAAAGGATGCTTCCCATCAGAACGTTATGGCTGTGTTATCGTTAGAGAAAAAAGTATTTCCCAACACTCACTCAAGTCCAGGAACATTTCAGGGGATGCACTTGTGCTCAATCAGATGGATAATTTATTTTGTGCCGCATTTACATCGGGCATTTCAAAGGGGCACAAAGGAGGAAGGGAATCAGCAGTGAGAGCTGAGTGCCTAAATGAATTTAGCCATTCACATGTCCACAAGTATCTAAATGGATTACTTAGGAAAATCAGCAGCGCTGCTTGTACAGATGGGTAATAAATTCTGTTTCATTGCATTGACTGGTATTTGAAGATTTAAAATGAAGACTGATTAAATCAAGAGAAATATGCACGTAAGTTGTCATTATGTGGATGGATACACCTTACTCTATTAAAATTGGATTTTAGATTTGCTCCTCGCTTTATTTTGCAGCTCATTTCTGATGACAGTTCATTCCTCCACACCGCATTATAAATTCTGCTGTATTTCAGCTCTGGATGGAACAGGGGTTTGTGTGTGGGGGTGAAACTTTGTTTCTGTTTTTCCCCCCCTATTTTCCTGTGTCAGTATTTTACACAAGGTCAATAACAAGCTCCAGTGTGTTTACAATTACCAAGAGGATGGGATTTGTTATTGTGCCCCGACAAATGTGCTGATGCTTCCATTATTTATGGAGAGGAGATAAAAATCGTGCAACGTTCTGAGACAGAAGTGAGGTGTGTGTGGTTTATATCTGTATTTTTGATGAGTTCCCTTAATAGGCATTGGGCAATGCACGGACCTGTGACCATGGGATGTAAATTTTTTTTGCACTAAAGCTGTCAAAGGTTTGTGGGTTTTTTACGACTCACATTTATGCAACTTGGGGGAAGAAAAAAAAATCTGATTTCCTGTAGTATTTAAACCCAGAACTGATTGGTTTGTAATGGCTGTGGGCTCAAGAGGTGTGAAAATAAGACAAATATATTCACTTAGTACTGAGGGTAGTTTTAGGAAAATTTTATTGGGAGAATTGAATTTATTTTATTTTTTTAAAGGGATGCAATTCAGTTTTTAAAATCCCAATAATATCTGTATTCCTGTGGTTCAGCTGGAATTGGTGAATTACATCTGAGCCTTTGGGATGAGTCCCATGGAGGGGAACAGAATCCACCACCGGGCAAAGCTTTGGAGCAGCCACCCCAGCAGGGGCTGTGGCACAGACTGGGGACTGTCACCTCCCTACCCTGCTGGGACAAAGTGGGATCAGTGTCCTCTCCCCAGATCCCTCTCTGGGGATTCAGGAGCCACCAATGAATGCGTGCCCAGGGATAAGATGGGGAAAATCCTGATTTTCACTCCTTGGAAAGGCATTAATTCCAATTCCTTTGGAGTTATCCATGCCAAATCCCTTTTCCTCTGTCCCTGTGATGCCAGCCCCTCACTCCTACAGCTTCCAGCTGGTGTCACCCCGGTGTGAGCTCTGTCCCTGCTCCACCTGGGAATGCCAGAGGAGCGGGAATAGCAACAGGAATCACCTGCAGCTGAAGCTCCTGAGGAGCCATTACAGCAAATAATCCTTCCCAAGGGTGGGGTGGGAGGGGTTTTATTTGGGAGAAACTCAGAGCACCTGTGTCAGATTTTAAATTGCCCTCGGAGCAGCCTCTCTCCCTTTTTACTCAGGGGAGCAGGGAGCGCTCTGTGGCTGGAATTTGGGAGCTGTGCATCCCTGCTCCTGTGTCTGTGTGAGGAGCAGCTCCTGGGCCTTCGAGCTGCAGCTTCTGGAACAGGTAAGGGTGGATTTCTCCTGCTCTCATTGGCTGAAGTCACTTGAATATCGATTTTTTCCCCAAGGATTTGTTCCTTTACCTCCCTCCAGTTCTTGCTGGCTGGATCCAAGCAAGCTGCTCTTTCCGTCTTTATCGTGAGATGTAAAAGGATTTAAATTGTTTTGATTTTTTTCATGAGAGAATTGATTTTGTACTGTTTTGGTTTAGGTGGCAAAAAATGTTTGAAAGTGCAATTTGATTGAGTTTTGCTTTATGTTCATCTCATCGCCTCTTTATTCTTCTTGAGCTAACCTGGATATTGAAAACACTTTGGATTCCAGAATTGTATAAAATTCTTATCAGCCTATAAGAGACTCCTGAATGTTTTATTCCCTGGTGGAAAGGGAATATTTGCTGAGGCAGGGAGAGCACCTCTATAATTGAACATGGGCCTTTACTGGGATGTGAAATCTTTTCTGTGGAGTTGTTTTAAAGATCTTGAGGGCAGCAGCTTTTTCATAATTGAGTGCTAAGTGTGCTTTTTGTCTAGAACAAGGCTCTTTATGCATCTTTTTATTTTCTCTGCTGCGCGGCTCACTAATTCTATTTGTTTCAACACTGCCAAACTACTTAAATTTTAAATTATTTTCTCCACCACACGCTTCAAATCTACCTCAGCTGCTGAATCCCTTATGCAGGAGGGCTGCAAAGTTTCCTGCTCACACACTCAGCAATGTATTGTGGATCTAGAAATGGCTCCTGAAAGGGTTTTTGGTGATGTGTTGCTCCTTTCCAGAAAACAATGAACTTTTAAATACCTTATTAGTAATTTCTGTGTTGCTCTATGTTTGGTTATAACTGGATATGATGGGAATTCTCAAACTAATTTTGCTTTGGAATAATCTCTGAAGAAATTATTACTGAGGGAATGCAAACCTTTGTTTCCAGTAAAATTTCTATGGGAATCTTGATGCATTTAGGATGGGGATACAATTGGAAAGAGGGGGAAAAGTTGTGCCTGTTTAAGCTCTGAGTGAGAGGATTAAATTCTGCCTGGTGTGAATATGGAGCACAGAGCCTTTAATTGTTTTGGGTGGGTTTGGCTTTGTTTTTTCTGTTCCTGGTTATTAATGCTCAAATCCCAGAATGGTTTGGGTTGGAAGGGACAATCCCCTGTCCCAGGGACAATCCCAGTGTCCAGCCTGGCCTTGGGCACTGCCAGGGATCCAGGGGCAGCCACAGTTTCTCTGGGCACCCTGTGCCAGGGCTCCCCACCCTCCCAGGAAAGGATTTTCCCCAATTTTCTCATCTGATCCTGCCCTTATCTCATCCTCCATTACTTTCTCCCTGATGGTGTAATAGACTGTTGCAGTCAAAATTTTGTTGTTGGTATTTAGAGAAGCTTTGGGCAGCAATGGAGATGGCAAAGCAGTCAGAAAACTGGAAAATAGATATTTTAGATCATTCTTGCTTTTCCTTTTGGTGCAGTGAATGTTTGGTTAAAGGGTGAAGGTCAAGCTGAATTAAGCAGCAATTACTGACAGCACAGGCCAGGTATAATCAGTACCTAAATTAACTTAAACAAGTAGTCAGGTAATAAACAAAACTCTTCTGAGTTGTTAACAGCGCTTAAAGTTTAAAGAAAACAAAACTTGTTAACAGCTCTTAAAGAAAACAAATAAAACTCAGAACAATATCTGTAAATGACTCTTTACTACCCAAATTCTCCTTTTGCTGAGCAGGAATGGGAAGGGCTCTTCAAAGACTGCCACAATTTCCATGCTTTCACTCTAGGAAATGCTATTTATTATTTAAAACCTTTTTTTTTTTTGTTGTTAGTGTAGCAGCAAAAAGGGAAAGCAAATATTCACCGTAATGAAGTTCATTACAACTCTCTCATACATGGAAAAGTTTAGTGACAAATTGCCAGAGGTTATAAATATCTGCTTATAAATATTTAAAAAAATCAGTCATTCAAGCATCTCCTTGTCATCAGCAAAGCAAACTCTTTAAATTTACAAAAGCAATTCCTCTAATAAAATGATGGTTCAGAGCTGCCATCAGCTGCTGCGGGTGATTTGTCACTTTGTGCTGATTCAGACAGAGCAGAGCTGCTGCTGACATTGCTGGGGATGGAAATCTGCTCTCTGTCCAGGCACAAGGAACATTTGCAATGAATATTCCTCACTCCTGGGCAAGCAGAGCCTGCCTGGGACTGGAAATATGGGGAGTTTTATCCTGCTTTGGTTTGTGGTGAATCAGGTGCCAAGCAAGCCCTGCAAATCCCAGGGGCAGCAAACAGTTTGGTAATTCAGTGAGTGAAGTGGAATAACAATTTGGGAGAGCAAAATCTCTTCCTCCTCTCTTCCTCCTCTCTTCCTCCTCTCTTCCTCCTCTCTTCCTCCTCTCTTCCTCCTCTCTTCCTCCTCTCTTCCTCCTCTCTTCCTCCTCTCTTCCTCCTCTCTTCCTCCTCTCTTCCTCCTCTCTTCCTCCTCTCTTCCTCCTCTCTTCCTCCTCTCTTCCTCCTCTCTTCCTCCTCTCTTCCTCCTCTCTTCCTCCTCTCTTCCTCCTCTCTTCCTCCTCTCTTCCTCCTCTCTTCCTCCTCTCTTCCTCCTCTCTTCCTCCTCTCTTTTTTCTTTTTTTCCTGCACCTTTATAACCATAGCAAAGTTTGTGGTTTCAGGAAAACAAGGAAATTATCACTGATGTAAAAAGTGGATGGAAATAGAGACAAGAGTTCACTGCCTACTCCTCACCCCAGGAACTCCCCAGGCAGCCTCTGCAGGTTCCTCTGATGGAGCTGAGCCAATATTGCCTTTAGGGCAACTTTAAAACTTGGGGGCCTGAGAAATAACTCAGATATGTGGGTGTAGAACCAGCAAATATCTGTCCTGCAGTGCTGGGTTTGCACAACTTACAGCTTGGGGGAAGATGAAATTAAATCCTGGAGTCACCTGAGTCATCCCTAAGGAAAGCTGGGAATTGTAGTCCCAAACCAACGGGGCAGGAATCAGTCCTGTGCAGCTGCCAGAATTACAGAATTTGCTCTGTAATTCTGCTCACAGGATCCTCCTGAATTTCCCCATCATGGACCTGAACCTCCCACACTTCTGGGAATTCCCTTGGAACCAGAAAGTTGCTCCAAAGTTCCTGCTTCCAGCTTTGGGGCTCTTCCCTCCCCCAAAATTTAAAGTGCTTTAAATTCCCTAATTCCCTCCCAAAAAATGTATAAGTTCATTATTCTGCTTCTGCAGCCTCTGCATTTCTGAACCTGCTAACAAACCCCAGCCCTGCCATGAAACCCAGGATGGTATAAAAATACAAAGTTCCAAAATAGAATGGAATCTTTGGAATATTCCACAATGTTGAGGAAAGTTTCTTAAGGAAAAATCCCCAGTGTTGTTAAGAACAGAGGATAACTCCAAATATCTGGATTAATCCTTCAATTTTTAAATATGGAGGGGTTGGCACGCCTGTACAAACAACATCCTGTGTGTTTTTGTTCCATAAAACATCCTCATGTTTCACACCCTCACCCTGTTTTTTGGTGTTATTTTAATTTACCTGCCTTGCTCCGGTGTTTTTGGGGTTCCTTTTTTAATGCAAGGGGACTCTGGATGCTCTATAAACAATAAGAGAATGGGAAAAAAATTAATATCTGTTTGCTGAGCTCGGGAAGGACAGGACTGCTAAAACAAGGGAGGATGAAGGTAAAAGTGGCACATTTTATTCCCAAATCCAATAGAGCTGGGTGGAAGTTGTGCCTTCCATTCAGTTTGTGCTGCCAGAGTGGCTCTAGCGAGCTTTTTCTAAATAAAATAAATGTAAATTCTTGTTAAATACAAGAATTGGGCGCGCACAGAAGATAAGATTAATGAAAAAATTTAAAAAAAGAGGATTTTATAAAAATGTGTTGGGCAGCTGTTCAGCATCCCGGCAGGAAGGCAGCGGAGCTGTTTCCTCCCGCATCACCAGAGGGCACTCAGCAATTGCATTTCAGCGTTTTTGCCGTCCATTCCGCGTTTTCCTCCTCCAAATAAAAGACAACACGCGATTCCACACAAAGGTTCCACATTTGTCACAGCAGCATCGGCTGCTGCCGAATAATCCTCCGCAGAAATGTAAAATAAATGTTGTGCATGGACAGCGCTTCGGGGAGCGCAGGGAGTTTAATTCCGAGTTACGGGTGTTTGTTTGTGTCTGAGCAGAGGCTGGGTGCTCTTGAGTGGTCTTCCGAACATTCCTGCAGGGCAGGGAGCAGCTCCGAGCAGAACTTTCTCTGGATTTAGGGTTTGGGATCAGTGAGCAGAAATTTGAGAGCTGGGATTTAGGATTTGGGATCTGTGGGGCACAGCAATTGGGATTTAGGGCTTGGAATCTATGGGGCAGGGTTTGGGATTTGGAGATTGAGATTTAGGATCTATGGGGCAAGAATTTGGGATTTAGGGTTTGGGCTTTATGGGGCAGGATTGGGATCTATAGGGTAGGAATTTGGGATCTGGGGGGCAGGACCAATCTATGGGGCAGGGGTTTGGGGTCTCTGGGGCAGGAATGGGGTCAGGGAATGTGTGGGGCAGGGTTTGGGATCAGGGATCTGTGGGGCAGGATCAGCGGGGCAGGGTTTGGGATTTGAAATCTGTGGGGTAGGAACTGGGATTTGGGATCATGAGGGGGAAAAAAAAAAAAAAAAACAAAAAAAACCAAAACCAACCCCAAACAAAACAAACAGCAACAACAAAAAACGTACACACAAAACCAAAAACAAATTTTAAAAAATCTGATAGAAAAGAGGATCTTCAGGGTTTGGAAATGAGGAATTTGTTGAGGAAAGGTGAGGTGGGAGAGGCAGCCTGGCTTTGGTGCTCCGGGCCAGGATCCCAAACACCAACTCCAGCCCTGCCCCTACAAATACAGACAGTTAAATAGAAACATTTAAGAATAAATACAAACAGTTAAATGTAAATATTTAAGGAAAAATACAAATATAAACAGTTAAATATAAGTACTTAAGAAAGTACTTATACAAATGGTTAAATGTTAACATTTAAGTATCAATGCAAATACAAAAAGTTAAATATAAACAGCTAAATATCAATACAAATTTAAATGGTTAAATACAAACATTTAACTATCAATACAAATGGTTAAATATAAACATTTAAGTATCAATATAAATACAAACGTTAAATGTAACTATTTAAGAAAAAATACAAACAGTTAAATATAAACATTTAAGTATCAATACAAATGGTTAAATATAAACATTAAGTGTCAATACAAATACAAACAGTTAAATGTAAGTATTTAAGAAAAATATAAATATAACATTTAAATATCAATAAAATGGTTAAATATAAACATTTAACTATCGATACAAACTGTTAAATGTAAACAGTTAAGTACAAATACAAACTATTAAAAGTAAACATTTCAGTATCAATACAAATACAAACAGTTAAATGTAAGTATTTATGAAAAATACAAGCAGTTAAATATAAACATTTAAATATCAATACAAATGGTTAAATATAAACATTTAAGCATAAATACAAATACAAACAGTTAAATATGAACTGATCTGGATAATAAGTGCAAAATCCCCCAGCTGTGTGCTGGTGATCTGTGTTTTCCCTCCTACCCAAGAACCCTGGAATCACAGAACCCTTGATGATGGAAAATATATCCAGGATCACGGAGTCCAGCCGAGAGGGAAGAGAGCTGGGCACGAAGTTGTCAGGACAGAGGTTTGGCTGTCGCTGTGTGGAAATTGTGGTGGGTGTGGAGCTCTCCAGCCACCCCCAGCTCTGGAAGCTCTCAGGAAATCCAGGAGAGGACAGGGATCCTGTAGGACACTGGAGCATCCCAGTGCTGAGGCAGCTCCCATAAATGCTGTGGCAGGATTTTGCCTGGACTCATCAGTAATTGATTGGATGAACCAATTAATCCCTTTGAGATTGTCTTTAGAGGGTTTTTTTTTTTGCAGGTAAATTATTTATTGGGAACACAGACTGACGTAGAGCCCTGAGCTGTGCTCTCAGCTCTGAGCACAGCTCCAAGTGAGTCCACTTTGAGCTTTTCCATCAGTCCACATCCTTTTTCCAGCTAAGAAATTGGTTCTGAAGCATTTGGAGCTGCTCTTATCTCTGGTTCCACGTGCCACAAGCTCTCTTGCTTAAATTGAGCCCCTCTGTTTTCAGCAGAGGATTTTCCAGTGAGAGAACTGCCCTGGCATCCTCTGCCACCCTCCTTCAAAGGGGAGTCCTGAGCAATTCCGTGTGATCCAAGTGCTTCTTCCCTCCGTGCTATCATCAGGAAACACAAGGTTCTCAGCAGATCAAAGGCTGGGAAATTCTTGGCTGTTCAAGCCAAAAGGCAGAGACAACAAATCTCTGCACCTGCCTCTGAGCCTGGCTCAGGATCCTCACGTGGTCACAAACCCAGAGTTTTCTTACAGGGATGGTTTTTTTTGTTAAAAATCCATCATTTGGCTGCTACCAAAAAGGAATCATCACAAGAAACCTCTTTTAAAGGAATTGCATCCTTTATGAATGCATTTTAAAAGGACAGATATTCTGCACAATGCTCAGAAAATACCAGAAACCTGGGCCCTGACCCTAGAAATGAGTGTTGCTGTTTTCCTTCCTGTCCATTCCCTTTGCTTTCAAATCAACTGTGGTCAAAAAAAAAGGATGTGGTTTCTCTTTTTAGGAAAGAAAGGGGAGCAGGAAGCTTGTTTATACTGAATGATGGTAACATAAAACATTTAATGTCCTTAAATGATCCAAAGTGTTCTAGATCTGAGTTGGGGCATTGTTTGAGGTCTCAAGTTTGTGCCATCCTAAAACCCACCAAACTTTGATGTCCTGCACAGCTGCAGCATCACAGATGGATGAATATGCAAAAGATGCTGGAGCTGTGAGGTCATGAACCAGAAAACTCGCCCAACAAGAGTGCAGAGAACAGTGGGTCCTGTTCAGATCAAAATCCTGTGGTTACAGCGTGGAAATGCCAGAGCTGTGATGGTTCAGTCACGTGGGGTCACTTCATCCCGAGGGCGGATGTGTCATTTTCTTCAGGGGGAGAGCCAAAGGTCAGGCAAATGTTCAGGGGAAAGGAACGATTCCAAGTGCTGAGTCATTTTGTGCAAAGGCTTTGTGTGCTGGGTCTGTGGGATTTGTGCAGCAGAACATCAAACACAGGCAACAAAGGACAGAGCAGACACACAGGGAAAGATGTCAGGTGTGGAGCTGGCAGGGAAAGGCTCATCCTTTTCACATTTCTGAGAGTGAGCTCGGCTCACTGTGATTTTTAACTGGAAATAATGTGAAATAAAAGCCAAACATCTGAATTGGCTAGAGGAATATTGCACAGCAGGGCCTGCTGTAGTTTATTTGGGAGATTTCTCTTTGTGACAGTGGAGAAACCTCAGTTGGTGGTGAGGGAGAGTGAGTCAGACAACTGTGATTTTCCTGGGAAAAGCTTTAGTGAGAAGATGAAGGTGAGAATGTGAGGAGAAAGAAAAAGTCTAATTTGATGGCTTGCACCCCTTGGCATCTCTCCATATCCCAGAGATCCCACGTGTTTGGCATGAAAAATCTTTAGAGTTTGGAGTGTTCATTCACCCTCCAGAAGGAGATTTTCCTTTTTCATGGAGTGCAGCGACTCATCAGTCCCTCAACTCTCTCTGGTTGCCCAAAGCTGGTTTCCCTGCCTGCTGTAGCTAATAAAAGGAGGGCATGAACATTGATTGGAGAAAATGCCTCATGGAAAAACCTTATTGAGGCATCTGTGCCTCTCTCTTCCTTGTGGGCTGTAGCTGCTAAAAATACCAAGATAAAAACTATTTCCATGATACACCAGTGAAATTTTCTTTAGCTTTCCGAGGGATCTTGCCCAGATTTGACTTCTCTTGGTGTCATTAGAGGTTGAGGTCTCAGAGCATTTGTTACACCAGCAATTGCCTGATGCTGCAATTTGGGCAAAGCTGTTGTATTTAACAAGATTCATACATACAACCAGGTTGTATTTTACTCTTAAAATTGTTTACATGTATCTACAATTAATAAAACTTCACGTTTTTCAAAGAAATGTGATTTCTGCTGGGAGCTGCTGGAGAAGGTCCCTGCCAGCAGGAAAAAGGACGCACAAAAAGTGGATACCCAAAAGATACCCAAAAGATTTTCCTACTCAAAATAACAAATAAACAGAGTGTTAGATTAGTTTAATAATTGCTGCTGGCAGCTTGGCCATTCTGCAGAAAGGAGAGAGGTAAAAGTTATACTTTAAATGTGTTTGAGTAAATTGTTGTATTTTTAAATTTTTTAAATAGCTTTTTTGTAGAATTGAATTTACTAATTATTAGATACTTTTTAATATTATACAGGTAAAATTAAAGGAAAAAATCTTTTCGTTTTGATTAGAAATTTAGAAATGGGAAAGATTGAAGGTCTAATTAATAACTTAGGGTAAATAATATGCTTGTATTTTTACAGGTTTTAATTTGAAGCAGATTTCTTTGAAAAACGTGAAGTTTTATTAACTGTAGATACATGTAAACAATTTTAGAGTAAAATACAACCTGGTTGTATGTATGAATCTTGTTAAATACAGCCTGGCAATGTTTAATGCCTTCAATAATCAGAAATTTTTGACATATTTGTGGTACCTTCTGCAGGCTGTAGGAACCTGGCTTTGGGTCTGCAGACTCCAAGGCTTTGGAGCAGTTCCAATGAGTAATGGTGGATAATTTAAAGGAATATTTGCAATTACTGTAATCCTCTCATTAAATTGTATTTTACATCCCCCAGCAACAAATTCCAGTGGTAGCAGCAATGAACTAGCTGAGAGTAACATTTCCTAATAAAGATCAGGGAAATGAAGATGACAATTGCTTCCCATTTTTCCTGCATCCTGGCATGATGTGAGAATTGTGCTCATTTCACTGCATAGAAATCTAATTAATCAATACATTGGAATTGCAGTCGCAGCAGCTCCTAAAGTAGGGCTCAGGATTAATTTTTTCAGCTCTGAGATTCAAACAGCCTTTCTCTTTAATTCCGTATTTCAGCACACAAAGTGCTGCATTTAAATAGGGGCTGGATTATTTAATTATTCAAGTTGATTAAGGTGGGTAATTAAATGCTTCTGCTAATATATTATGTATTTTACATTTTATTTCCATTAAGACTGATTTTTAAGTACAAACTAAAAGGACTATTTGAGTTTCCAAATCCACTTTTCTACTGCTTCTTCTGAATTGCCTGATCGCTCATCCCCCAGTATTTCCAGCTTTGAACCAGGAATCAGAACAAGCATTTATGGAAACCAACACCAGTTCCCACATTTGCAGCTACTTCTTTTAGCAACTCTTTTAATCTGGCATTTTAATTCCACCTTTCCCAGTTGCCTAAAACACCGTGAGCAAATTATACTCAGCAAGTCACCTGTATTTCTATTTCACATAACCATCTTTTGATGTGCTGCTGATTTCTCATTTGGGTGGGGTTTTTTTTGGTTTGGTTTTTTTTTCTTTTTTTTTGTTGGTGGTGGTGGTGTTGGTGGTGGTGGTGGTGTTGGTGGTGGTGTTGGTGGTGGTGTTGGTGGTGGTGTTGGTGGTGGTGTTGGTGGTGGTGTTGGTGGTGGTGTTGGTGGTGGTGTTGGTGGTGGTGTTGGTGGTGTTGTTGGTGGTGTTTGGTTTGACTTTTTTCCCTTCAATTTCTGTTTTCAGTGTGGGACAGTGGAAATGTCCAAGGCCAGGTTGGATGGGGTTTTGAGCAGCCTGGGATAGTGGAAGGTGTCCCTGTCCATGGCAGGGGTGGAAGCAGGTGTAGCTTTGGGTTTATCTGGTTTTTGATGTCTTTTCTCATCCTCAGCTGTTTGGGCAAGGCACCAGGCCTGAGGGGGGAAGTTTCAGAGCAGTTTCTGTGTCTGGCTTCCCTCTGGAAGTTGGGAACAACAGATAGAGTTGACCAAATTCCAACCAGGAAGTCTCCATGGCTACCAGGGCTGTTTTCTAGGGACAGTGCAAAATTGGGACATGGAAATATTGCAAAGATTCCTTGTGTCCTGTACATAGGGCAGCGAAATCCCTTCATAAAGAAATCATCATTTTATAAAAAAAAATAAATAAAACCACAGACTGGTAGGGGGGAATGTTATGCAGAATTAGGAACAGTCCCTGGATCTGGTGTGATACCATCACCATCCTGATGTTTTCTCCTGGGATTTTCTGCTCTATCCCTCTCAGTGTGGTTTCCATCCAGGTCAGTATAAAACTGCCAGCCAGCTGCTCTCTGGCATGTGGCACTCAGGAACTGTTCTGGGAAGAACATGGGAAGCTTTTAGAGGAGTATATGCTATGATGCTTTAGGATTTCAGCTTTTATATTTTCCACCTATTTGTAACCCTGCGTTCTTTAGTGCAGAACTCCAAACTCCACACACAGTGGGAGCTGCTGTTTCCCCAGTTTGGGCAGACACAGCAATTCCTCTCCAGGCCTGGCAATCAAGGACACCTCACTGCCTCAGGCCTGAGAGATGGAAACAAAAGGGAGTTGGGGGCAGCAAACTTGGGGTGAATGACTTCATTACCTGGAGCTGGAATTGGAAGATGAACCCCAAAATGCAAATGGACCAAACTGATCAAAGTGTGAAAATCCGTGAGCCGGGGTCCATTTTTTGGTGCAGCCCCTGGGCGTCTTTGTCTGCCCTAAATGTACCTGAAGGCCCTTCAATAAACAGAACTGCTTTTTATTCCCTGAGTTCTGTCTGCCCTCTGTTTTTAGGTAACCCCAAAAGGCATCACAGCTGTGGGACAGGTTCCAGGGTCCTTCCTCACTCAGAGCATCCCAAGGAGCTCTCCCTGCTGCCCCCAGGGTGTTTGCCATGCTTTGTGCAGGGATCACCCGTGGCTGACAGAAGCCCTGGTGACAGAATGGGCCCTCTCCAAGTTTTAGGGCTGATCTCTTGTGCATGAATTGGGTTTCTGTTTGAATTTTGGCCCTCTGCAAAGCTGGCTGCTCATTTTGCTAAGGCAAACTCAGAATACTAAACAGGTAATTAATTTCTGTTCTTTGCCAGGAGTCAAAAGGCAGTGTTCCCCAGGCATTGAAGGACTTTCATGAAGCTGAGCATTTAAAAAATATATAAGCAACACATTGCTAGAATTTGTATGCAAATAACATAACCAACTATCACTGATATTCACAATTTGTTTTATTAGTGCCTGTGCTTTTCTTCTGGCTTATTTAGAAATGCTCTTTGTGGTGCAGTTGTGTTTGTTAAGAGGCTACAAAGCTCTCTAATGAGGTCGGGATGTCTGACTCACTTGTACCAGAGCAGTTCCCTTCTTGCAAGTTGAAAAGAGTGAGCCAAGCAGGATTAGGGGAGGGCACTGCCCCCAGGGGTGAAATGAGACCTCTGTGCTTCCCTGGGAGCAGTAACAGGAAGATGAACCGAGTCATTCCAGACTGCCCCAAAACCACCCCTGTGATCTCATGTGGCTCTTTGGTCCTGTCCCAGGTTACAGTGCAAGCTGTGCCCACAGTCTGTGTTCCATCCCCATCCCCAGGAGCTGCTGGAACCAGCTGGGGCAGTGTTTCCCTTCTCTCCTGTCCATGGCCCAGCAATGCCGTGCCCATGGCTCATGGGGAACTCCCTGCGGGAGCTGTCTCTGGTTCATGGGCCAGCAAGGAGCCACTGCAGGGCTCAGAGAATGAGATCAGCCCATGGGGAGATGCTCCGCCCAGGGGGAGGAGCCAAGCATTCCCACCTGGATAGAATCTGGGATTTGGGACAGCACAGGGAGCCCTGACCCACTGGACTCCCAGAGGACAAGAGCTACCAGAGCTTTCTACAGGATCAGTGCTTGGACAAGAGCATTTCATCTGCACTGCTGCCACCACCCTGACTAACAGGGGTCAGGTTGTGTTCTGACTCTGTCAGTGGTTTCTTTTGTACTATTGCATTTATTTTACTTCATTTTACTTCTTTTCTTTTCCTCTTATTAAATTGTGTTTCTGACTTGGAGTCTCTCACTGGTTTTGCTTTCAAACCAGCACAGGTCCTTGCTGTATTTTTGTGTTGAAGGAGAAGAGAAAGGGAAGGGGCTGTGGCCAAGCAGCTCTTTGGGAACAGCTCCTCTTCTCTGATAAGCTCATGAAAGAAAAAATATTTCCAGTCAAAAAGAAAGATCTTAGTGAGCTCCAGGCAAGCTGGGCACTAAAAGAAGCCCATGGAAGCAGAGCAGGAATCCTTGAGCTCTGTGATGAGGGAAATCTCAGGCTGACTCAGGCCAAGGCTGTGAGCTGAGCTGTTCCCTGCTCTTCCCAGCTAAGGAGTGGAGAGGTGCAAATAAAGATAAATCACCTTGTTACAGGGCCAGAGTGTGTAATTAAGGACTCCAGCCCTCTGAAATGGGGAATTAAAGACTCTGGGCTGAAGGAGGACTTCTTGTCCATCATATAACATCGAAAAAGTCATTAGGAGCTGTCCTGGAGAGGAGCTCAGCCCCTTGTTCTGATTCCTCCCTGATCTGGTTTTCCCAATAAAGCTTCCCGAACATCTGCCTGCTCCTCACCATCTGAGCTGTTACAGAGCCACCAGGCATGTGGGATTTGGGAGGATAAAAGAGATTTGGAAGCCCTAGACCTGCCTGTGCCCAACTTTCTGCAATATTTTTCTGAGCTGAGTGAGAGGAGCTGACAAGACAAAGCTGAAGTCGTCCCAGAGGGTCTGTAAAATGAGTTTTTACAGGAAAATCACAACTAAAAGAACCCACACTTGTTTTGCTTCTCAGTTTCGATGGCAGGCTGCTGTTTCTCAGGATGTGATTCCACGTGCTTCACACTCAGGATGGCTTTGACGTCCTCCAAGTGTACGTGGGTATTTTTAGGGCTGTATTTTTTAATCCAAAAAAAAAAAAAAAAGCCCCAGTAGGCATTTGTAGCCCCCCCTGGCAAAACCTGCAGCCAAAAAAGAAGGCAGAGGCGCTGCTGAGAGGCAGCATCACTCCAAGCCCATGTGTTCAGGAAGCACAGCAGAGTTTAAGCCAAACCCAGCTTCTCTCTCACCATTTTAAAGCACTAAATGTCAGCAGAGCTTGGCAGCTGTCAATAGAAAGCGTTTTCCCTTTCACACCGGTAGTTATCGGAGTTTTATGCACACTAAATTATTTATTAATTTGCCTTAATAGGAAGGAAATTGTCTTTTTAAACCCCCACTAAATATCTGATGGAATATATAAACTGAGTTATGTCCAATATTGATCTGATCTTGTGTATATATACCGACTTCCAGTCACTTAAAATTAATATAATTGACTGTAGAAGTGCCAGGCACGTTCCTGGAAGGCAGATTAATGACCTGGTGAAATGATCAAGCACTTAGTGGCTTTTGGCTGATAAATCATTTCAGCTCCTTGCCACGTAGGGCATTTAATTATGGTCATTTAAGCACTGTTGACTGTTGTGCCATTGTATAAACTAAAGCAATCAAAACATTAACCTGAGAGTGGGGTTGGAAATTATTGTGCCCACAGCCTTGCAGTTCTTGTATGAGCAATGCTGTCAGTTAAACCGGGACTAATTTGGCTTTTTGAAGAAGTCTCAAATATTTCAGAGAACTTATTTAGCTGTTTTAGGGCATTACTAAATATTTTTATTTAGTATTTCTCATCACACAAAGCAGAGTTTCAGGGTTATGGAACAACACCCAGGCTGCCCAGGGAAGCTGTGGAATCACAATCCCTGGAAGGGTTCACAAAAGGCACCAGGGAATGTGGTTTTGTGGTGGATTTGGCAGTGCTGGTTGAACTTGATGGGCTTAGAGAGCTTCTCCAGCCTGAAGGATTCCATGTTTATATCAAATCAGGAATGGAATAAATCCATCCTGTCCCACTGGAGCAGCTGGGAGGAAAGACTTTCCTGGGGATCCCACATTGGATCCCCTGCAAGTGCAACTGAACCTGTTGTTCTCTGGCTGCTCAGGTGTGAATTTGGGGGCATTCCAATATCTTCCTAATATTCTTCTTTGTCAGGGTCCCTTGCAGTGAGAAATCTTGCAGTGGAACCACAGGCTAACCAGTTTTAGCCCAGAAATAGTAATTTAAACCTGAAGCCCCAAACAAGATTCTTTCCTTCCTGCTGGAAATCACTTTTATCTGCAGAGCAGGGCTGGCAGCAGGTTTGGCTCTTCCCCAGGGAGAACCTGCCTGTGCTGGAGATAGAAAATCCTCCTTCCTCCCTGATTTCTGCATTTGTGCTTGGGAAAATTGCCTGCCTGCTTAATTCTGCTGTTTTCTTTCTGCTAATCTCCACCTTGGAAGGACTTTTAAGGGGGTTCAGAGGAATGAGAGGTTGATACCAGCAGGCTGAGCCAAACAGGCTCTGATTTTTGGTGTTGTTTTAATAATAGAGATGAAATAGGGCTGGTGGCTGCAGCAGCAGCAGCTTTGGGGAGTCAGAGGGAGCTTGGGATGCTCCCGTTGTTGCAGAACCCCACCTGATCACCCTTCCAGGGCTTTCCCTGGCTCCAACACCCTGCCCTGCTCCCTGAATTGGGTATGCAATTATTGGGTGGGCTTGGAGCAACCTGGTGGGGTGGGAGGTGTCCCTGCCATGGCAGGGGGTGGGTTTAGATCAGCTTTAAAGTCTCTTTGAGCCAGAATCATTGGGATTCTGCCACTTTTTGGGTTCTGGAGGGAAACCAGAGGAATTGCTGAGGCCAAGGGAGATTTTTTTCCCCCACAAACCACAGAGGTGCTGCTGGAATTCCTTTTGAGATGAGATGACCCTTATGTAATTCTGCTGGGATTTTGGGGGGATTTGTTTGTTTTTATGGAGTAGCCAAGGTGCCAGGGCAGATGATGCCTTCAGTTTTATCTTTCCTGTATTTCAGGCTCTTGGTGCCCAGGGGTGCAGCTCTGAGCTCACAGTCAGTGTCACTCAGCTCTCTGCACACAGCAGGGACACAAAACAAATCCTTGTCCTGCTGCACACCAAGGACAACTTTCAGCCCAACAGCACAAACAAGGGTGGCTGGAGGGAGGAACAAGAAGGATGGGAGCTCCCAGCCTGGAGCTGGGATTGGACAATTCAACCCCAATATGCAAATGGAAAAAAACTTATCAAAGTGTGAGACCTCGTGACCTTTTGTCCATTTTGGGTCCATTTTGGGTCCACCTTGGGTGTAGCCCTGGTCAGGCCCTGTCCTGCCCAAGGTGTCCCCTAAAGGCCTTTCAATAAATCCCTGCTTTATTCTCCAGCTCTGTCCAGTCTCTGTTCCAGCTCAGCCTTCCCAAGGCATCAGAGCCATTGGGAGGCTTTTCCCACTGCCTCAGTTCCCTTTTGGAGCCAGGGCTGGGGGGCTCTCCCTGCTCACTCAAGGACTTCCTGATCCTGGTGTCTCCACACAGCCACTGCCAGGCCCCTCAGTGTCCCTGTGTGTGGGAGTGGTGGCCTTGGGTGACCCTCAGTGGTGGCACTGGGCTGTCCCTGGCTGTCACATCAGGGGGAAGAGGGGCTGCTCCTCAGCAGCCCATGGGCAGGGAACGTTCTCATGGAGCTCCTCTCCATGGGAAAGCAAATGCTGAGCAGCTGTAAATGGCACCCACTAATTAAATTAGGCTTAATTATTAACCTGCGAGACTTAATTTTCTGTTTTCATGTTCTAGTCTGAGTGCAGAAATATAGATATAAATACAAATAAGCCATAGAGGCAATGCCACCATGAACTCGCTGATTTTGTGATTCCAAAGCTGCTGAGGTTGGCCAGGAGGTTTGGAGGGCACCAGGGAGGGAGTCTGGGGTTGAGGAGAGGTCTGGAAGCGAGGCCTAAAAAAATGGGTTTATTTGGTGATGTCTTACACAGTAAATCATGGATTTCTCTGCATAACCTTCTCCTGCATACAATTTTATGCCATTTATGCTAGAAATGAGCACTTAGCACTTTGGTCCTGGTGATATCAAGGTTATCTCTGACCCTTCTGGGGACCCTTCTGGGGTCCTTCTGGGGTCTGGCAGTGAGGCCTCAGAACGGGTTCATTTGTGATGTCTTACATGTCAAATCATGGATTTCTTTGCATAACCTACTCCTGAGCATGATTTTATAATATTTATGCTAGAAATGAGCACTTAGGTCCTGATGATATCAAGGTTATCTCTGGCCCTTCTGAGGTCTGGCAGTGAGGCCTCAGAATGGGTTATTTGGTGATGTCTTACATGTCAAATCATGGATATCTTTGCATAACCTTCTGCTGAATTCAATTTTATACCATTTATGCTGGAAATGAGCACTTAGCTCTTAGGTCTTGGTGATATCAAGGCCATTTTTGACCCTTCTGGGGTCTGGCAGTGAGGCCTTAAAATGGATTTTGATGATGTCTTACATGTCAAATCGTGGATATCTTTGCATAACCTTCTCCTGAGCATGATTTTATAATATTTATGCTAGAAATGAGCACTTATGTCTTGGTGATATCAAGGTTATCTCTGGCCCTTTTGGGGCCTGGCAGTGAGGCCTCAGAATGGGTTTATTTAGTGATGTCTTATGTGTCAAATCATGGATATCTTTGCATAACCTTCTGCTGAATTCAATTTTATGCCATTTATGATAGAAATTAACACTTAGCACTCTGGTCCTGGTGATATCAAGGTTATCTCTGACCCTTCTGGGGTCCTTCGGGGTCTGGCAGTGAGGCCTCAGAATGGGTTTTTTTTTTTTTTTTTTTTTTTTTTTTTTTTTTTTTTTTTTTTTTTTTTTTTTTTTTTGCAGTGAGGCCTCAGAATGGGTTTATTTGGTGATGTCTTACACAGTAAATAATGAATTTCTTTGCATAACCTTCTGCTGAACATGATTTTATACCATTTATGCTAGAAATGAGCACTTGGCACTTCAGTCCTGGTGATGTCAAGGTTATCTCTGACCCTTCTGGGGTCCCCACAGAGATCTCCCTGCTGGAGTTAATGTGCTGAACTAAAGATTACAAATTACAATTAAACATTTGATGATGGGGAAAAAACATCTCAGATCCATCTTGGGGTGGACTGGAATCAAGGAGGCCAGACAGGAACGAGAGGCTCTGTCTCCTTTTCTGCTGCTTGGGGTCAGTTTTTCATGGCTTCTGCTAAATGGACTGGGAATTCCTGCTGTAAGCAGGGGAGGAGCTGTAAAAAGAGCGTGACTTTTGCTAAAATGTCATTGCAAGCTGTTCCTGGAGGAGGAATGAGGGAAAACAACGCCGTGGTGTGCGAGGCACTGCGATGCCTTTGTTCCGTGCCAGCACAGCTCCCAGAGCCCGAGCAGGATTTCAGCCCTGCTGCAGTGACATTTGTAAATGAGAACATGGCAAGGGCCGAGTTTGGCCAGGATAAAATGCTCTTTTTAAGGGTGGGGGTTAAAAAAAAGAGAAAAAAAAAATCTGGCTTAATGGAAAAGGGGAATCAGTCCAGGGGGAAAAAAAAAAATAAAAATGTTTAAGGAGCAAAATAGAATTTGGAAAGAGCAGAGCATGGATGCCAAATCACACAGGAGAAAGGGTCTTGCAGAGGTAGAATGAGAGGGGCTGGGAGGGAAGGGACGGGGAGAGGGGGGAAACAGCTTCTGGAATGGCACAGAGGCTTAGAAAGCTAAAATGAAAACAAAAGGCCAAGGGGGAACATTCACATGGATATAAGGAAGAATGAATAGCTGCAAGGCATTTGAAGAATGCCTCTTACAGTCTCTGAACTGAGGATCCTTTTAAATTTGTTTGTTATGAATTTTACCCTATGTCCTGTTTTGCTGTTTGGTACGAGGCTGTTGTGTGAGAAATACAGCCCCCGTTTTCGGGGAGCTGCCATTCTTCCCGGGGATTTCATGGATCTTAGCACTGCTTAATGTCTCCTTTCATTCTGCTGAGGAAGTGACAGATTGACTGGGGGCATCTTTGACCCCCCATTTGAGCACGACGTCCCTCTGTGCTGTAACAAGGGCAAACTCCGAATCACAAATTTTTAAAAATGCGATTTGGGAGACCAAGAGGAACAGCAGAAGCAAACCCTGTCCCAGCACAAACCCTCAGCAGCAGCTGGTCAGGAGTGGAGGCAGAGGTGAGCTATCACCTTTGTTTTCCCTTTCCACCTCCTTCTGCCTCCTGCCTAATGAGGCACCGGCTATTTGTGAGCGCAGAACTGCTCAGGCAGAGCTGGGAGTGTGCTGGGAGCTGCCAGGACTGTCAGCACGGCTGCAGGGCAATGCCAGCATGCCCATCCTGGAGGCCAGGGTACACCTGACCCACCAGAGAAAGCTCTGAGCTCCTCCAGGGGAAACACCTGAGGCTTGGTTCATGGCTGTCACAGAGGGGTTTGCAGCCTGTTCCCATCAGAGGAGAGGGGCCAGGTGAGGCTCCTGCCCTCAGGCATGGATAGAGGGACTGTCCAACAGCCTCTGTGTTATAAACAACAATTCTCCAGTCTTTCGCTCAGGAAATTTATTGGAAAACGACAGAATCGAGCAGAGCCACAATCAAAGTCAGTTCTGACCCGGGGATCAGAGCTGGGTGAACACAGACACAGCCTCTCCAGTACTGATGTCCCACAGGTCACACCAACATCTCCCAAAGCCAGTTCTTACACTGTTCCTCGTGTCCCAAGGCTGTCCATTGTTCAGTCCAGGTTTTGGATATGCAGATCGGTTTCTTTTTTCTGAGGTTTGCTCAATGAACAGAGTTCTGGGAAGGTACAATTGTCTTGATTCCATCTTCTTGGGCAGGGCAGTGGGTGTATGTCCTTGATGGGCAGATATGATGCTGATCTGGTGTTGATGGCTGAGTCCTTGGCCTTGCCCAGCTCCTTCGAAGTCCTGCTACACCCTGCACTGTGCTGCAAAATACCTTCTCTTTTGGGTTTCTGCAAAATACCTTCTCTTTTGGGTTTCTGCAAAATACCTTCTCTTTTGGGTTTCTACAAAATACCTTCTCTTTTGGGTTTCTGCAAAACACCTTCTCTTTTGGGTTTCGGGAGGAGGATGGTACAGTTCCTGCCCATTCAACCGTGAATGAAATTTGTACAGAGGCGTACAAGGAATACAGTTTGTTTTAACCATATACGTAGTTACTTTAATAAAACATGAATTAACCGTATATATATAACATATATATATATATATGTGGAATAACATGTGGAATGATGGAGTGATCTCCTGGAGCTTTGGCTGCTCCAGACACTGGTGGGCTGGAGCACATTCCTGTGCTCCACATCACCATTGTTCACCAGTTTCCATTCCTTGCCTTGCACAAACCTTCCAGTCCTGTGTTGGGACAGCAGATGTTTTTCCAAGAAATATTTCTATTTTTCGTCCTGCCGTGCTGGAAGGATGTGGGACACAGCTTCAGGGCACCCTGCACCCTTCTCCATCCTTCCAGGCATGTTGTTCCATGGTCGAGAGTGGAGATTTAGATAGAAATGGAATTCTTGACGTTTTTCTCTCTTAATGAGGATGGGAAGCCATGTCTTCCAACACTATATATTAAAAAAAAAAAAAAAAAGGCTTTGACTGGCAATATAATTATAGCCTGGATTAATTATTAAGTTATTGCATTTTCTGTCATCATTCGATGTTGACTTACAAGAGCTGGATGTGCCTGCAGTGGCTGGGAGATTTTGTACCCGTTCTTGCAGTTTCATTCCAGGGCTCTACACATTCACCCAACAGTGCAGTGATTTCATTAAATACAGGGTTTAAGTAAACCTCCAAACTGAAATTCATCTGCTCTGGCATTAGAAATGTGCAAAAATGAGACACATGGAAAACGGCGGACGAGATTGGGCTATTAAGAATAATTAATACCGAATTTAATTGACAATTACTTAGCAAGAGCGATATTTGGCTTTCAAAGGCCATCTACATTTACGGCGCTACACAGAACAATAAAAAGAAGCAATCTGGTTTTGGGAGAGGAACATAAAGCGGGGGAAATGCAAATGTTGGGCTCCTTTATCCTCGGGCAGTGGCTCCTAGAACAGCCAGGTACACGGTGGGAGGAGCTCACACCTTCATCACAGCTTCTGAAGGCATCTCCTAATTGTTTCCTCATAGGTACGGGCTGGATTTTCTGGATTTAAATCCTTTTGGGGAAGGAGCTGTTCGAGCTGGTGTTATTTACATATAAAAGATTCATCTGTTGTGTTAACGGGGCTGTAGAGCGTGAGCGTTTACCCACGGGCAGGTGACTCACAGCCCCGGATAAATTCGCTTTTATGTTCAATCCCGGTACTTTGTGATGCCTGGGAGTATTTTTCATGTTTTTTTCTCCTGTTCATGGTTTGAACACTGATCTCCTACGCTCTCCTTTGTTCCCATGCTCGTATTATTACCACGTTCTCACCCTTTAGGCTTTTCCCCCCACACTTTGTGCAGCCTTTAGATGAGGGCAGAAAGGAAAGGGGATAGAAAGGAACGAATTAGGGAAAGAATCAGTAATGGAATGAATGAAAAAGCCATGGCAGCACCATAAGGAATCAGTAACTAATGAGTAGGAAGTCCTGTACAGTATGTCATTCATTTAGCCCTCCCTGCTCAGGGTAGTAGCAGATGGTGCCCTGAGGGACTTGGATGTTCCCATCCATGCTCCAACACTACTAAAGAGGTGAGATGAGAGAAGGAGACGAGATGGATCACACCAATCAGCCCGGCAGAAAAAAATGATTATGATTACATAACTAATGACCCAGGGAATTAGACAATATCAAAAATAGGAAGGATGCCAATTTGTGACACGTCTGAGCGCACAAGCAGTGTGGGGGCTGTGCAGTGAGAGCTGTGTGGTTAAGAAAAACAGGGGGGGCTCCTCATCAAGCCTTCAAAAACAATTCTTTTATTTGACAAATCCTTGATATTTCATTTATCCTTTTCGCTGGATGCTGAGAAAACTGCTGAGAAAACTGCACTATTGGGTATTCCTGCAATAATCCTGCCTAGGTTGTGAACTTAAAAGTTCTCTTTTTTTAGCTCAGCTGGAAACTTGTCAGAACCTGGTTTTGCTCCAGTTTTGCTGGAGAGCTTTGCTGAGAGCCCAGCAGTGGCACAGGGACTGTCAGAGTGGTTCCTGCTCCTGCTGATGGCACAGGAGTGTGCAGCTCCTGTGCTCCTACTAGGAGTGTTCCTACTCCTATTAGGAGTGTTCCTACTCCTACTAGGAGTGTTCCTACTCCTCCAGAAACAGCTGGGACCTTCCTGTGTGCCATGGAATTGTCCTCTGTAGGACCAGGGAGAGCGCCTGGTCAGACACCTTAAAAGGATGGCGTCATGACCCCACAGAAAACTGAAACATCCCACATTGAAACATTCCAGGGGAAGGAATATTGGATGAAATCTGAATTTACTCAGGAAAAGGGTTTTTTTAGCTGGTCTCCCTCCCCCAGTTCTGATCTATTTTCTTCTCCGTTTTATTGATTTCTTTATTGAAATGTCTGGATTGAGATGGCAAAGCTCCTCCTGTCTGTGCTGCAATCCCGATTCCAGGATGCTGTTAGCGGCTCCGTACGTGCCTGCCAGCTACTGTGATTGAAAAAGCTGACTTTGTTGTCCCACAGCTCAGAGGTCTGGCAACAAAACGTGGAGCAGCCCAAAAAATGATCCAAAATGCAGCTTTTTGCCATCTGCTGGAAAATGTTAATGAGCTGATGATCTCATCCTCTATTTCAGACAGGTGTCCACATCCCCCCAAAAAATGTGATGAGAAATGACATCTTTGCTGACAGTCTCATCAGATTAATTGGGACTCCAGGAGTGAGCTAATTCTCACATCAAGAGCCTTGAGAACATACCGTGGGAGCTGTGTGAAGAACCTTGAACTCCTCGGATCACAGCAGCTTTGAGGGGCTGGATTAGGAGATCAATACCCGCACATTGACACGCTAATCCCTCCAGGGACACTCATTAAACACCGTGCAGGGCCAGGACAGGACGTGTGCCATCAGGAGCTGTGTCATGTTTTATTTGGGTGCTTTCAAACCGCTTAATTCAAATATTAAAATACGTATTAAGCTCCCCAAACCACGGATTTTGGGCGTTAAATGGAGCCTGTTAAAGCACGAGGAAGGGTTGGGGTTTGTTGGACATGGAATTAATGGGGAAACTCCGAGGAGAGGATGGGATCTGCTGGGTCATGGGTTGAGTGCTCTGCTGCAGGAGATAGGCCATGGAAAACCTTCCAGGAGCTGCTCAAGTGCCACTTGAAGATTAATTAGAATTTTGCTCCTCTTGGGACTCCCTCTGTAACCTTTCCCCAATAATGGGAAAGAGGCTGTCATCTAATTCAGAATAAATATATTCCTGGCTAATTTATATTAATTTTTTTCCTCTTTTTAAATTTACAATCCTTTTCACCTCACTGGTGCATTTACAAACAGGAATATCTAATCTCTAAATAGATGGAGATTTTCCCTCTAAGGCTGGATTGCCAGATTTGGTGGATGTCTCATTAATTCCTGGCCTTTGCTCCCCTCTATTCCTTTTTTTTTTTTTTTTTTTTTTTTTTTTTTTTTTTTTTACCAATTCCTGCAGGATTTGGGGCTTTTGAGCATCAGGTGATGCAGTGACATCTCTTTTCCTGTGCTCCACATCACCATCATTCACCAGCTTCCATTTCTTGCCTTGCACAAACCTCCCAGTCCTGTTTTGGGACAGCAGATGTTTTTCCAAGGAGCCAGCTGGGAGGTGGCTGAAATCCTGCCAGGACAAGTGTTCTGGTGGTGTTACATTTGCCTGAGGGAAGGTGGGGAAAAATCCTAATTAAAAAAAAAAAAAAAACCACCAGAAATATCCTGAGCAAACTCATTTATATTTTACTCTTTGGATTTGATCTTCTGTAAGAAGTCGCTGGCTCTCTAATTAAATAAATAGAATTACTTTTGTTTTAGGCCATTCTGGAATTCACAGCAGAGATTCAAGTCACTGTTAATATTTAAATATTTTGTAAAGAAGAATAAAGCAGCAGCAGCATTTCAGACTGGATATTTAACGCCTCAAAACATTTTTGTGGACGTAAAAGTGTTCATGATACTGAATATATCAGTTTTACTCCATAAATTCCTCACTATCCATTCTTTAATAAATATGTATTTCTGTGGATAAGGACAGTGCTTTCACAGCTCACCTGAACTCCCCAAATGTGGTAATTTGATATTTTTAAAGATTATTGACCAAAAGACCCCGTGGAGCTGCTGTTACCTCTGTTTAATGCTTTGTCTGATGAATTATTTCCTCTGGGGTAATGACTATTGCAAGTCCCAGCTGAGTGAAAAAATAAGATTTAAATATTTGGGGAATCAAGCAGAAAAGGGAAGGACAGCAAAAAGATTTGGATGGCTTCATCCTTGTTCTTTATCAAATCTCATGCTTGTGTTTATTATTTGAAATAAATGACCAGCCAATAGGAATGATGGCAGAGGTTTTGAATTTGGTGGGGTTTTGGGTTGGTTTTGGGGTTTCTTTTTTTTGTTGTTGTTGTTGTTGTTGTTTCTGGGTTGGTTTGTTGGTTTTTTTGGGTTTTTTTTTTTTTTTTTTTTGGTGTGTGTTTTGTTATGGGGATTTTTTGTGTATGTTGACTGAAATGTTATAATGACATTATACTAATTATTCTAACTACTAAAAACCACATTATCTCATCTATTTAGAAAAAAAAAGTAGGTTACCCCAATACACAAAACACCTAGGTATGAAGTGAAATAGAATAATATTTATTTCCAGATTTTATGTTTTTTGTAGCTGGCTTCCATCAGATTTTCCTGAGTTTACAAGATGAAGTAAGACAAGGATACTTGAACTCTTTTCCTCCTCAGGTGCTCCCATAACCTTGTTTTAGCCCACCACGATTTGCTGCAGCTTTCACAACTCAAAGGGCTGCTGTGGTCCTTTTTTTCCCCTATAAAACCTCTTTTTTTTTTTCAGTTTTCCAGATCCCTGAACCCGGCCCCTGCTGTGGCTGAGGGTCACACCCAGTCCTGCTCTGGAATTTCTCCAGCAGGAGAGGCTCAGTCTCATCCCTCCAGGATGCTGAAGTCCCTCTTTTGTGGGATTGTGTTATCACTTTGGGTTTCAAATAAACATCTCACAGAGCTTCCCTGACTGTAAATTATAATTTTTTCTCGTCATTTGATCTCCCTGCTCTTTCTTGATCCTCAAAGCAGGCCTTGCAAGGCTCTGTTTAATTGATTATTTGGCTGTTATCTGTTTGATCTCGCATGATTATCAAACGCTTTCTGGGCTGGCTTTGGAGGGTTTGTTAGCAGAGGGATCAGCTGGGTCAATAGCACAGAACAGAGATGTTAATTGCTTTGTCTACAGCTACTCTCACTTTTAGTCCCCCTTGTCAATCCTGCAAGTCACAGTGGCGTGAACTCTTGAGAGAATCTCCAAATATGCTGCAAATTCAAATTAATTTTGTTGTTTTGTGTTAGGTGTGTAAGGTTTAACCTCAACTGACACAGCTTTTGGGAGAAAATCCCAAGTTTCTGGGCTCTTTTCTGATGTAAAACCTGTTTTGGCCAGTCTGGTTGCTGTCACTTTCTGTCTTATCGAAGTGTTGGCAGAATGTTGTACAGAAAATAGGTGATCCCTGTTCCCTGCAATTCTACCACTCCATTTGTACAGGTTCCACAAAATTGCTTTTGTAGGGTCAGCGTGGGTCAGAGAGCCTTGATGGGTGTGGAACTTGTCTGACTCTGGGTTTGAAGTGGTTTATTTTAATGAACAGCTAGAAATTTACACTTGTTCTCAACCTGGTGGAGACGAGAACCTCAGAACCTTTAGAAAAGCTCTCTTGGTTTGCAGACAAGTTAAAACTTGGAGGTTTAAATTAGATGTTAGGAAGGAATTCCTCCCTGTGAGGGTGGAGAGGGTCTGGCAGAGGGTGCCCAGAGCAGCTGTGGCTGCCCCTGGATCCCTAAAATTGTCCAAGGTCAGGTTGGACAGGGTTTGGAGCAGCCTGGGACAGTGGAAGGTCCCTGCCCATGGATGGGGGTGGAATTAGATGTCCCTAAAAGTCCCTTCCAACTCAAACCATTCTGTGGTGCTCTGACTCCACAACCTTCCTGCATGGATTACATTTGAGGCATTTTAAAAAGTATTAATTATATATATTTCATTGTGAGATGTGAGAGAAAAAATTGTACATAAAGTTTTTAGCAAGCTGCCGTGTAAATCAGAAAAGCTCGTTGTTATCACCGGTGAGGAGCATCCATTTATGAAAGAGACAATTTTATTTATTTCATGTTTTATGAGGAGATATTTGTCTGGTGCAATAGCATAATTGGGAGTGAAACCCAGCAGATTATTTTCGGTGCAGGTGACAGGATGACAGAGAATTAGAGATCATTACACGACACAGAGAAATCTGTGTAAATATTAATGCAGGAACAGGGAAAAGAAGGGAAAAGTTAAAGGGGGAGCGTGGAGGAGGAAGAGCAGACACGTGGGTCAGGTCGGGAGCGTGGCAGCTTTTAGTGCAGCACCAGAAATGTTTTAATGTGTTGAACAGTGGAATCAAAGGAGAGGTGAGGGAGCCATAGGACAGGAATGTGACTGGTTTGTCAGCTCAGGGCTCAGAGTAATTCTCTCTCTGTCTGAATCTCTCCCCTTCCACTCCTCAGCAGGAAGGAATTGAATTCTCAAGAGAGGTTTTGTTACATTAAAAAGGATCACCAGATTTTGCTACAAACCTTATAGAAAGCACCTGTTTGAACTGGAAATATTGCAGTATGGTCTGGTACCTGTTGGCTTGGATTGGGAAATGCCCACACTTGGATCTTTGATCCTAACAAACCTGGGATCACTGGGGGAATATCAACACAGACAACAATCCTTGTCTTTTTTTATTTTGTGTTGTTTAACCAACTTATCTTTGTCTGGATCCAGAGCAAGAGGGAGCTTTTAAAACCACTTATCTTCCCTCGATTTCCCCCTTTTCTCAAGCCTTAGGTTTGAATAGAAATGTGTAAATAATTGGTCAATACCAGGAGGAGGCACTTACTGACAATCATGTGAGGAGCCTTCAAGGTCAGATCTGGAGAACAACCAGGGAGATCTCCTGTGAAGTTTGGTTTTTTCTCTGTTCCAACGTTTTCTCCATTCATTTTTAACTGTTGTGGGGAAATGGCAGATTTAATGTGTTTATATATCTATTTTGTGTGTGTGTTTGTGCAGCACAGGTTGTGCACACTGGAGACACCTCAAAGGCAGTGATTGATTTGGTAGACAATGACCAAACATGTTTAAAACACTCCTTGTTCTTGTAAATGATAATTGTTCTTTTTTTTTTATCTATCCTGAATAAATTGCCCAGACACAAAGTGTCATTAAATGCTCCTCTTTTACAGCTTACCATTTCCCCATGTCCAAATTTCAATATTAACACTGTGTTCCTTTGTGAATTGAGCTTTTATTCATTATATTCCTTTTTGGACTAATAGTTATTATTATGCTGCTCATACTTTAGCTTCAGAGCTAATTATAGTCTTTGGCTCTCTCCTTCTGGAATATAGATACTGATATATATTAATGCCACGTACCTTGCTCTCCAGCCAGCACTTATTTCACGACGATGCTGTGATTTTGTCCTCTCACACTGACTAAAACATCCCAATTTTATTTTTTTTCTTTTTTTTTTTTTTTTTTTTTTTTTTTTTTTTTGCATTACCATTTCGCCCTGCTGAAAATCATTATCTGGGAGAAATCTCTGCAAAGGGAGATCACACCCCTCCCTGCCAGCGTTGGAAATCCCTTAATGCAGCCATGTACTGTCAACTCACACATAATGAAAATGTCAATAGTGCTCAGATTGGAGCAGTTTAAGGCACTGAAACAGATGTAGCTCCACACAACATAAATCTATTGAGCAGGGATGGGGGAGACTGCTTGGTCACAGAGGCATTAAAAAAATAAAACCCAGCCTCTAACTGGAATTAGCCCTGAGAACCCTGCAAATAATGCAGGGTTTGATAGAGTCTGGCCCAGCAGAGTCGTGGTTTGGGTGGTGGATCCAGGGAGTCAAAAGGAAGTGAGATTCCAGTTCTGCTCCCTGCTATGGGGTGGCAAACCCTGCAACCATCAGCTCTCCTGGCCATAAGCAAAAAAAAAAAAAAAAAAAAGATTTTTTTCAACCTTCACCTTGCTAAATCCTTTGCAGGCAGGGTGGAAGGTGGAAAGAGAAGTTCTGGTACAATCATGGACATGATTCCAGCAGAGCAGCTATGAAAGGTTTGGATAAATCCAAATGATGGAATCTGTGGGATACACACTTTTCTTGGTGTCCATCCCTGAACCATATAGGAAAACCTGAGCTCTTCCTTTCATCTTCCTTTCATTTGGCATTCCTGCTTTGGGATTGACTTCTTCAGATTTAGGTGGTTCTCAGTCAAGAGGCAAGGGCAACATCTGAATCCACTCAAGGAATTTAATATCCTTTAAACAGTGCTTTGAATTTTCATTTTTATTTCCTGTCAGGTCTTTTTAGATCAAGGTGAGTAATTCACAGTTGGTTAAGAGCTGCAAAATAGTCACAAAATTACGTGAAAACTGCTGTTTAATAATCAGTGGAAAAACAGCTCCCATGAAAGTGAGTGACCAAAAGGTCACACACATCCCAGGATTTATGAGCAGGGCAGTATTCACACAATTTGTGCAATTCAGAAATTTCAGGGAGTACAGAGAAGACTCAGAGAACGGTGAAGTGGTTGGAAAATTTGTCTGTCAGTGGGAGAGTGCAGGTGCAAAGAGAATATTAACAATTCACCCAATGAGTCTCTCTGCCTTTCCCTGTGAGAACCCAAATGTGGATAATCAGCTCCTTCAAAAGTTACTGTGAGATGCTTGTCAGGGGAAAAAAAAAGAGTCATAGTCTCAGCAGGCAATTAACCATTTCTACTGCTGAATGTTTTTTGTGGATTTTCTCTCAACAGCACTTTTCTTAGAGAAAATTATTCCACCTCCCACAAGATCTGCTTTGCTCTAGCAAGGATTTATTCAAAGAGCTTCCAGGAGCAGTGAGAGCCTGAGAGGTAAAATTAATGACTGAGTGTAGATACCAGCAAGGTTTCTAAACTACTTGTAATCCTGGAGAACTTAACAGTGTTCCTGAAAATAGCTCAGGCAAGACTGGAAAGGCATCCTTTAAATTCAAGGGGATCTGAATAATGCTGTGGTGAGAGGCATTGCTTGTACCTGTGTTTGTAGGGTTTTACATGACAGAGCAGAGCTGTGATCAGCAGAGATCTCCTGAAGCAAATCAGCCTCAGCCTCACATCCTGGCATGCACTTAAAAAGAAAAGGGAACACTGATCCTATTTCCAATATGTGATCAGCAGAGATCTGAAACAAATAAACCTCAGCCTCACATCTTGGCATGCAGTGAAAGGGAAAAGGGAACACCGATCCCATTTCCAATCTGTGACCAGCAGAGATGTCGTGGAACAAGTAAACCTCAGCCTCACACCTTGGCATGCACTGAAAGGGAAAAGGGAACACCGATCCCATTTCCAATCTGTGATCAGCAGAGATCTCCTGGAACAAATCAGCCTCACACCTTGGCATGCATGGAAAAGGAAAGGGGAACACCGATCCCATTTTTCCATCCATTCACCATTTCCTCTCTTGCCTTGCCTGCACACACATCACGATTTTCCTCTACATTTCCTCCCTGAATCCATGACCTGTTCGTATTTACCTTCTCAACGACTCATTCTGTGTTGTTTATGGTATTTATTTACCTTTGAAATCGCTCTTAATTCAAAATGCCATGAATCCCATTTAAGGGGTGGCCACTTCGTGATACCCTGCAAGGACATCGAGGAATATCTCTATTAATGAAGGATATGGGCAATATCTCTATTAATGGGAGATAATCTTATTAATGAGGGAAGATAAATCAGCCTGCTGCTCAAAAAGATAACAATGAAAAGGGAAATCATGCCACGAGGAAATGTAACCACACTGGGGAATGTCTAGAAATTCTCTTTTTGAAGAGTATTTACAGGACTGGGAGGCGAGATGCCTCCAGCACCCAATATTTCAGTGTTGGGGGTGGGATTTGTTACTCTTGGAGCAACATTGTTGTAAATTAGTCTTTGCCAGATGCTTTGTCTTGTGGCCTAAATTGCTGTAAAACCCATTAGGGTGTATAATGCACATAAAAAGGGACAGAGGAGTTGCAGAATCACCGTGATAAGGGATTATGTGTTCCTTGATTGTTATCCATTAAACAAAAGGAATTTCATCATCCCACTTGAATCTTGCCTTAGATGCTCGCGTTTGAATCCTTAATGAAGATTAAAGGCTGGGGCTGCAATCTGCCGATGGAATTTCTCCTCTCTTACGTTATTGTTCATTAAATACCAGTTATTCCTTTGTGCTGCTGAAAAAAAAAAAAAAGAAAAAAAAAAGGTTCTAGGGAAGCACCGGAGATGTTTTAAATCATAAATGCAGCTGTTGGGGAAGGGGTGATGGCAGGGAGTGTCCTTGGCCCTGCACTCATCCATGGGGCTGTGCCATTGTTCCCCTCTCCAGACTGAGAGGGACACAGCTTATTTATCAGCCCAGCAAAATGATGTATTTACTCTGAGATTCGAGGCTCCAGCCTGGCATACATCACAGGGCTGTTTCTGTACAGCAAAAGCATCAGTGCAGGCTGGCGTGGGCTGCAGTTATTGGGGAATTAGTGGGATTTAGAAATTCTCCCAAGAGCTGAATCAGATGATATCACTGCTACCCCTGGGTGTGTGCACCACAGAATTGTAACCAAGCAACGAACTGCCCATAGTTATTTTTATTTTTAGTGGGTTATTTTTTATTATTTACACCCTTGGTTTGTTTATCTGTTTGGTGTGGATTGCGGTAATACAAAAGAAAATTTAAGAATAACTTTCTAAACTATTTCTCAGTACAATTTCCGTGGATATTGCCATTCTTCCATTAAAATCCGTGTGAAATCCATCCTGTTATGAGTTTTGGTTTCAGAGTTAAAAAGCTCAAAGAATTGAATAGGAAATCAGTGACCTGTGATCCGTTTGCCTCAGCTTTCCTTCCATCAGCTCATTTTCACTCGAAGATCTGAGATTTCCCTCCTTACAGTCTTGGCACTGTGGTTGTTTAGCTCTGAGGATCGTCTCAGGGAATTCTCTTTGATGTCAGCAGCTGATTCTGAGCTGTCCCGACCTCAGCTGAGCTCCAGCAGATGGTGATGAGGAGGAGATGAAGGTCTGGCCCTTTTCAGGCTGTTTTTGAAATCACTTCTTTTTTTTTTTTGGTAAAAAATTTGCTTCTGAAGTTTGACAGGCTCAGATTTAACTCGTTCTCCAGACTCTGCTTCTCGTGTGTTCTGGTGATGGTGCAGAGCTGCATTTCCTGCCTGGGAAGGATCAACCTCTGCTAAACTCAGCCTGGGGGTGGCTGCCTCCACCAGGACTGGGGGCTGCAGCTCCTGGGTGATCCAAGAGAGAAGGATCCAGCTTGACTAAAGCCACGAGCACACACCCTGATCACATCAGTGACAAGTGGGGGTTCCTCTGGCCTTTGCTCCTCCTGGAATCCCTGCTCTGGTTGGGCTCAAGTGCAGGTATGAGTTGTTGCAATACGACAGGAATGAACGACACTCACAGGCTGAGATGTCCAAGGCAAAAGAGAGAGCGTTTATTTCTAGACTTGATATTTATAGAATTCCAAAGTGACCATGGGTTGGAGGATGAAATTGTCCTCTCCAACCACACTGGTCAAACCAACAGTCCATCAATTCTCTCTTCTTCTAGAAAGGAATGCAAAACAATCATTATTTACACAAAAAGTGCGTGAGAAACTCCATTACAAAAATGTAAACATCAGAAGGCTTAGGAGAACTTTAGAAGAACAAGGCACACTGAGTTTAACACCGTGGCTGTGCGTGCTGAAAGAGGTGAAATCTGCTTTTGCATTTTCCTGTGGTTCACTTTTCTGTGACTCATTTTCCTTCTCTCTCTATTTTTTATTAGACAAATTATAACTGTTACCCTCTCTGTGGTGCCTGTAGAGCCAGGTCTGGAGCTCTGACAGTGTCACCTGTGAATCTTGTTGTGATGATCTTGTGTCACTGAAAAGGGGAAGAAAATGTTGTGAGGAGAATGTAGATCGATCCACTTTCCTGCTCTTACAGGTAGAAAGCAGAAAATACCTCGGGGCTTTGTTGTTATTCCATTTTTCTGGTAGCAATATTCAGGGGAACGTCTGCATCTGCTGAGCCCACCTCCCTTCCTTCCCCAGCTCTGTTTCTTTGGGGACACAACAAGAGTGTGAGGGTTGGTTTTAATATTAATTCAGAATCCCAGTGTGGTTTCTTTCAAACAGAAAATTGCTGCCTGTGCTGAATGATGCTGATGCATGCAGGGCTCAGAAAACAGCCTCGTGTCTTGTTTAAGGCTTGGAAATTGGAAAAATTTCAAGATATGATGAGTGTGTAGATTTCCTGATTCTTTTTGTCGTGTAAGGCCCTTGGAAGATGAGGTGTCGGAGCGATTTCATGCTGTGTAAGATCCCATCGTTGGCAGGGTCTCTTTGGTAATGGAATTTGGGTTTTTCAAAGTACAGAGGCTGCTAAATCAGCCTGCATGAAAAGCCAGGGTTTAGGGCTTGTAATTGTGACACTTCAATGAGAAGGTAAAAAAGTGATGTTAAAGGCAGTGCTGCTGCCTAGAAGTGTCTCCCAGAGTACAAAGGTGTAGGACAGAATGGCCAACGTAGGAAAAATAACTCAGAAATGAAATCTGGCTGCTCAGATTTAAACCAACTCCATCTCTAGCAGCAGGATAAGATCTTTCACTCCACCTGAATGATCAGGAGGTAAAACTGGTGTCTATTCTTTATTTCATTTTGCTGCCTATTAAAAATCCTCTTTTTAATACCAATGTAACCTTCCTGCACTAAACTTTAGTCAGCTTTTTACAAAAGGAAACTTTAAGTCAGAGTTGGGTCCTTTATGATAAAGTTCCATTTTGGGGCAAAATAGATTCAATTTTCAGAGTTTGGAAGTCTATTGAAGATGGAGATAGGTGACTTTTTTTCTTTTCAGGATTTTTCTCCCAGTAAGGCACAAGGCACATTTGTCAAAACAGTAGTGAAATTGCTGCAGTCTTTCATTATTATTTTTGGTTCTGTGTTGATTAATCATAGAATCTTTGATTAGTTTGGATTAGAAAGGATCTTCTCATCCAACCCTTCACCATAGGCAGGGACATCTTCCAGTATTCCAGGTTATCCAGGCTCTGTCCAACCCAGCCTTGGACATTTGCAGGGATGGGGATTAAAAACAACCTGTTCTTAAAACAACTGCCAAAAAAAAATCCCAAATCTTAGGGATTTTTTCTTTAAACAGTGTTTTGCAATGCTTTTGGAAGGGAAGCGAGGGTATTTGTGTGTGTGCTCACAATGGAGCCATGAGACAGAGATCTTGAGTGTGGTTCCAGTCAGAAAGAAAGAAAATTTGACTAAGAAAATATTTATTTCTACCATTTTCAGGGTGATGGAGTTTATCCACCTTCTCTTAAAGAAAAAAAAAAAAAACCCACAAAAAAAAACCCCAACAACAACAACAAAAACCCACACAACCACAAACTCCAGGCTGAATGGGACGGGGTTTGGAATATTACAAAGATGAAATGGGTGTGACAACCCTGGAGTTTTGTGGCAGATCCATGGGGTTCCTGAGCCCCACTGTGCCTGGCAGGAATGCCCTTCCTGTCCTTGTCCTTTCTGCAGCTGAAGCTTCTGAACTCTGCACATCCAGATTGCACAAACTTGGATTCAGGTTTGGGCGTTTGTTCTCAGGATAAATATTTGCTCTGGATCCCGAGGCCTCAGCCTTCTGTTCCATGCATCCATAAACTCTCCCTGCCACCAGCCAAGGACGTGGGCTGAATTGGCATTGCCCCCCTGGTGCTGTTCAGCTCCACATCACCTGAGCTCAGCTCTGTGCACCCATTCCTGTTGGTTTTTTATCTTCTTTTCTTCGTGTTAGAGCTGGATTAACGCACAGGAGTCGCAGTTTTGTGTTCAGATTTAAATGTTTATTAATTCTTATCTGTAGCACAGTCTCATGAGTTGTGAGCTCTAACAAGGTAGAAAATGGCTCTGTCTCTTACTCTTTCCAAGGTCTTTAAGCGTTATTTATCCAATATATATCAATGACACCTATATTATTTATACTTTTAACCAATAATGAAATACATGGGTCCACAGTGTGGACTTTTTCACTCATTAGGAAAAAACACCCAAAACAAAGAAGAAGGTGAAAGAGGAACTCAGCCTATGCCCTAAATCCTCCATATTGCTCTCTATATATTACCATATATATAAAAAATATATCAATATAGTAAAATATATAATAAATATATATATATATAGAACTAAAATCTTGAACTCCAATTTTCCACCCTGCAATATCACACAATTCCATTCAAACTCCACACCCACAACCCCAGTGCTGTCACTCGATTTCAGAATCCTGTTCCACGGCCTCAGGTCAAATGCAGAGTTTCTTGAGGGTCAGTGCCTTTTAGCACAGAAATCCTGGAATTCTCATCCTCCAGGGTTCCAACACATCAAATGTTGCACATTTGAGCTCAGCAGCTCTGCCCCAGCCAGGGCTGCACGCAGTGTCTGTGCTGCCAGTGGGATTTGTTTCCATCCCCCTGCCCTGAACCGAGAGCAGGAACCCTCACAGTGAAGAAAATTGCCATGCCCAGGGACACCAACACTCTTTTATTTTCGTGAGGTTTAGCTTGGAGCAGGTCTGTGGCTCTTTCTGGTGATGCATGGCTTTTCCTGGGGGCTGTTTCACTTTTTAATGTTTTCTCATGTCCCGCAGATGGTCCTGTGGGCTTCCAAGGGGATGGGCCAGGTGTTTTCCTACACCCATGCAGAGCATCCACTGAGAGAGTTATTGCCTCGCACAGCAAATGGATGTGGCTGGACTTTGTGTAAAATCACCAATGATAACCTAAAGCCACTAATGCAATTATTAAAAACATCAACTCATACCAATGAAAAACAAATCCTTAATGCTAAACAGAATAAAGCCCTAGAGAAAATTAGTAAAAAAATTATTACTTGCCATGTAAATCAAATAAAGCCAAATCAACCCATTCATTTAATAATAGTCAATTCAAAAAACCCTACAATTGATAAACAGCCTCAAGAGCATCCATGTGCTCTCATTTTACAATAACTGAAAGAGATTAAAAATCTCTTTTAGTTTTAGTTATTGGCATTGTCAAATGCTAATAGCTGGACTAATTTTTACGCTGTGCAAATGAAACTGTGGACTTTTTTTGGGCTGGTTGTTTGAGCTGAAGTCCTTCATAAATCCTTGAATTGTAGTACTTGAATGTTTCTGTGGAGGGCTGAAGCAGAGGTTTTCCAGCACATGAAATAACACCTGTGGGATGATGGCACACGAGCTCTTCCCGTGTGAGCAGACAAGAGGAAGAGGGAGGCAGAAGTCTGAGATGTGGAATATTTCTGTAAAATCCTGTGAAAAATACATTGATCATAGGAATAAGAGTAGCTACAGCTTCTCACTCACACAGGACTGGGAATGGAGCCTGGGCAGGTTTACCCTCAGTGAGAACAGGTGAGAGAAGAGTGATGGCACCTTTGGGTGCTGAAGGAAAAAAACCCACTAAAACCCTTGAGTTCCCTCTTTCCTCCAGCTCTGCCCGTCCTTTCCCCTCATAATTTCTGAAGGACTCCGGCTTGGGAGAAGATCTTGGCAGATGAACTCCTTGTTCTCTCTTGGAGCCTGTGCCGGGAAGGGGGGGATGAGAACGGAGGGAGGACTGTGGTTCATTTGAGGTGCCCTCAATGGGCGCTCACAATTAACAACTGAACGCATCAGTGCCCGCAAATAGCCTGACTGCCGTCATTCATGGGCTCACAAAACCCGCCGGCCTCATTAACATTTGCTGGAGCTTCAATGTTGAACTTTTTTTCCAGATTTCAGGGCCTGAGTCGGGAAGTCTTTCCTTCTCCCACACACACACATCTGCACACTGGGGATGGAACTTTGGAGGAGAAAGGCGAGGTTTGGCTGTTTTTAACTCATTTTATTTGTCACTGAATTATCAAAGAGACCCATCAGAGCTGGGGTAACACCAGTTTGAGGGAGCTGGTCCCTATTCCAGCTGCTGAACTCTGGGGCACAGCACTGAGCAAGGTGCAGGAACGGGAATCTCAATTTTAAATGGCTTCACACCAGACAAGAGGTTTAATTCAGTGGACAACAAACTTGCCCTGTTCACTGGCATTGCCGTCCGTGGATCAGATGGATTTCATGTGTGACTAAATATTCATGTATGAATGGCCATGGCCTGAAATCAGAATCCTGCCCAACATGGAATGACATCTGAGCCCTCTCTGCAAATTTGAATTAAATGGGAAAAGCAGCAGCCATGCTCTTGGGGAAAGTGCTTGTTCACAAATCAAATTAAACATAAAAAGCTGAATAAATGCTAAAAAATAGGTTTTGATGAGAAAGCCTTTTTTTAACAAGGTCTGTGAGGATTTTGGGGATTGTGTTGCTACATTTCCTGTAATGAAAACGTTCACGAATTGAGGCAATTTTTTGAGCATGACCATTTATTTCCAACGAATGGATTAAAAAAAGCTTTGGGAAAGCAGAAGGTGTGAGTTTAAATGCAAAATGTCAGAATTGCTGCCGTGAAATCTATAATTCAATCTTGCTTTATCATCCTAAGAAAAAGATGGATTTCTGGTAATGGATTGTCAGTTTTGAACGGCGCTGTAGCTTTTTGTAATAAGCACAAGTAGATTCTTGTCAACCAGACATGCAATATTTTTCCACATAAATATTTTCCCTGGTAACATTCTGGCCTGCAGTTTTTACCAAGAGACCACTCTTTGTGAGGATATTTTCTCACATCACCCAACACGAGGGGTGAAGGACTGAGAGTAAGATGCTTTTGCAATTAAAATCATCCAGTTTCGGTTGAAATCGTCCTTATTTATGCAGGGCGGCCGCTCATCATAATTTATTCAGTGATTTCTCTTTCTTTTGTACCTGAAGACAGGCCTGGCAAGCCAGAGGTTACAACCCTGCAAAAAGGAGCCGGTAATTACACCTGCCAGCATCTCCCCCTGGCCCCTGGCACAACCACCCATCAGGGATAATTGACAAGGAGCTAATAGGATAAGCTTTTGTTTCTTGGGGTTGTTTTCCTGTGTTTTCCCCCTGCTTAGCAAGGGGAAATCCATTAACTGCTGAGGCTCCACCAGCAATGAGCCGGTGGGCACACAAGGGCCGAGTCCTTGAGCAACAGGGAAGGGACAAACATCTTCAAGAGGGAGAAATAGACGGCTTTCATCTTCTCTTTGACGTCTAAATTCCCAGCTGGCTGCCCCAAAGGAGCAGCAGCCATATGGGCTCCACCTGAGCTGGGCTGGGCAACAGGTTTTCTCTGGGGCCAGCTCAACAAGGCACAGCTCCCAGGTATTTATTCGAGGAGCTGACAAAGCTCCTCCAATAAGCCTGTGTCTGGGTAGTGGTGGGACAGGAGGAGACCCCTTGTGAAAAACGAGGTTCACTTTCTTGGAAAAATTTAGAAGTTTAATTAAAAAAATAAAGAAAATAGACAATTAGGAGAGATAAAAGCGAAGTACATTTTCTCAGCCGAGGGTGCCTGGCACAGAACCAGCCAGCACACCGTATCTAACAGAGGTTTTTTTTTTTATACATGAGCTTGTTGCATATTTAAAAATTCACATGCATGATTCAAACATTCCTTTTGAGTGTGAATTCTTTTGTTAGTCTTAACTCCCTCCAACCATTCTATCTGGCAGACCCGTCCTCGGGTGGCTCCATTCCATCTGATAACACAGTTCCATAAATTCTTCTCTGGGGCTCTGGTCATTTTCATTTGGACAAGATACTTGATAACAGAAGTTTAGTTGCTTTCTTGGTCAGCAATCTTCATGCAGGAAAACAAAAGACCCCAGTCTTCTAAGTTACAATCACATTTCTAAGTTCTATTAATTAAAAGAAAATACAGTACGATCTTCCCACATTCTACATACAGTATTCAATTTAATACTTGCGAAAATCCAACTCTATACTGTGCATTTATAACACCCTGAAGCTCTGGGAAGCACAGGATCCATTCCCTGAGAGCTGAGGGATGAAGAGGAGCACCCAGCAGCCTTTTATTCCTGTAGAGTATCTGTTCACAGCTTGGTCAGAGCAAGCAGTGCTCGCTGCTCGAGGTTATCACAGCAAAGGTGTGAGTCCTGAGGCCAGGAGAAGGGAAAAAGTCATGGGGAGAGGATAAATCACAGCTCAGGACACCTGGTGGGATGTGGGGGATGAGGATGCCCAGCTCCAGTGCTGCAGATTTGTGGTTTGCACCCCGGTCTGAGCCGTGGTGCTGCTCTGCTCTGTGTCGGGTCCTCCTCAGGCAGAGGGGAAAGGGAACGTGGATCTTTCCCCTCCCCAGGCCAGATCCACAGCGATTCCTCTGCATTTCAGTCAACTTCTAAAGATGAACTTGAGCCCAAAGTTCCCCAGGAATGGGAGACCTTTGTGGTCAGAGAGCAGCGTGAGTGCGGTCGGTGCTCAGTGTTTGCTGAGGGCTGGCTCTAAACCCACCCCTCACTCAGCCTGGGGATGTTTTTATGTTTGCATTTTGCCAAAATTTCTGATTCCCCCTTCTAGAGCTACCTCTGGCAGCTGGCAGTGCAGTGCAAGTGATGCCTTAAGTTTTATCTTTCATATTTTTCAGGTTCTGTGCTGCCCAGGGGTGCAGCTCTGAGCCTCACATTCAGTGAGCTCTCCTCACAGGGTAGGTAGACAAAATCCTTGTCCTGCTGCACACCAAGGACAATTTTCAGCCCAACAGCACAAACAAGGGTGGCTGGAGGGAGGAACAAGAAGGATGGGAGCTCACAGCCTGGAGCTGGGATTGGACAATGAAACCCCAATGTGCAAATGGAGCAAAACTTATCAAAGTGTGAGACCTTGTGACCGTTTGTCCATTTTGTGTCCATTTTGTGTCCATTTTGTGTCCATTTTGTGCCATTTTGGGTTCATTTTGTGCCCATTTTGGGTCCACCTTGGGTGTAGCCCTGGCCAGGCCCTGTCCTGCCCAAGGTGTCCCCTAAAGGCCTTTCAATAAATCCCTACTTTATTCTCCAGCTCTGTCCAGTCTCTGTTCCAGCTCAGCCTTCCCAAGGATCACCAGTGTGACATTTCTTGGTGCAGCTGCATTCACTGGAGTGCAGCGATGCTGCTCGGATGCACTCCAAGGCTCCCCTAAGTTGCACATTCCTGCTGTGCCTGTCCCTGGGGATTTCAGCTTTGTCCCCTCACAATCTTTCCCCGCACAGCTCGGTGCCTGCGTATCAAGGTGTGCTAAAATTTCTGAAGGGATGGTATTAACTCGTATTAGTTGTGTTTAAAATATGCAAACCCATTAAGTCAAATCTCACCTGCTGGCTTCGTGCTGGATTTTGTTTCCAGACTGAATCCTGTTACCTTTGAAAGAGCACAAAAAATGGGTTCTAAATAGCTCCTGTTAGAAAAAAAAAAATCAAAATTATGAATAAGGATGTTTCAAACCCTTTAAACCATCTGCATGCTGCCAGCTTACCTATTGTGCCTTTAATTTAAAAGGAATGCTAAAATGAGTGCAAACACTGGAAATTATGGCTCTCTGTGGAATACTAATCCACAATATTTGCATATTTCTGACATTTTAAAATCCCCCAGACTCTCATTCCTCCATGCTCCTGTCAGGGCAGTTTTGAGGAGGTTCTGTGGTTGTAAGGAAGGAGAGCTGAGAGGATTTCATCAGGGTGCTCCGTGTGACGTGGAGAACCTCCTGTAATTTTGGGATTTGTCTGGCTAAAATCAATACTCCATCCCTCAACATTTAGGGAGGCTGTAAGAACCATGACTCCATCAGGAATGGAATGGGATTTTCTTTAATCATCCTCTTTCTGTGTCCTGTTTCACATTGCCAGTGAGAGGGACATTTATCCTCCAGCCAGTTCCTAAATCCAAACAGGGTCACGATCAGGCTGAAGGTGTGCTCAGCCCTTTATAAAACACCTGGGTAGGATGGTCTGGAAAGAATTTTTGCAACAATTTGGAATTTATATTTAAGGCTGGATTTTCCATAATTTCTTCTGCCTCAGGTGACTTGATTAAAATGCTCTTTTCTGTGGATGACAGAAAACATAGATTTTTTAAAAGGATTAGGAAGGATCATTCTGCTGCTCACCTGTGAATGTGTTCTGAGGTGTGTTGCTGTAGTGTGCCACTAATTTTGGTCCTGGGATCTGTGTTTTGGGGAGAAACCAGTGTCACCAGTTGTGTTTGGTTCTCAGCTTGGCCCTGCTTGTCTGCACTGAGGAATCTTGCCCAAAAATCAAGGCAAGAATAAATCAGGTACATAGAATAAAAATCTGTGTACATTTATTTCAACTTCTGAGCTGAAATACGTACACAGATTTACACAGATGTAAAACCAAAAGCAAACTTGCTATTTTGAAACTGACGCCAACACCAATTCCACACTGCTGCAGACATTCCTCATTTTGCTCATTCATTTCCACTGCAGAATTACCAAGGCCCAGAACTTCTGCTGGGCTTTATGAGGCCTTATCTCCATCAGCCTCTCCACTAGTTCAGGAGGATGTGACTGCAAGCAATTAACATTTTGATGCACTTCACCACACAATTGCCAGCCTTTATTTTCTTCCCATTAAAATCATTGGCTGAGTTTACAGCTGGCTTGGTTTTTAATCTGGTTTTTTGCTATTCCTATGGTAATGGAATCCATTCAATTAACACTCTGTTGGCTGGAGGAGAATACCAATCATTAAGCTATGCCTATTTGCCCTGGCCAGGCCTGGAGGAGGGGGTTGCTTTTTGCTCTGTCAGGGGTAAAAATCTTGAAATTTGATGCTGTCAGGAATTAATTTTGTGAGGAATATGGGTAATTATTGGTTTCACTTGGCTGTTAGTGTGGGGAACCTCAGTGTTAGGATCCTTGAGTGTAAATGAGACAGTTTGGCACTGGGTTTGTATTTGATGGTTTGGGGGTTTATTTGGAGGGAGAGCATGTAATATTTTGGAGGTTTGGGGTTTTTCTGGTTGGGAGTAGAGGTGGGGTTTTTTTGTTTCTCTTGGATTTTTGTGGGTTTTGGAGATTAATTTTTTTTTTTAAATTGAATCAACCTTGCTTTGTACAGCAAAAGAAGCCTGGAAGAAAACGTGTCTGAATTGTGCAGCCCTGCCTGTGAGATGAATAGCGTGAGAGAATAGAGCAGAAACCAGTGAATCTGAGGTAGGCTTGAACTTTCTGGACTTCTTTTGTTGCAGATTTCTTTTCATTACCACGGGAGGCATCTCACTGCTGGCCAATGCTCCTGAGCTCATAAAAACCCCCCTGAGCGGGCCTGGCCACAGCACTGGGGGAAGCAGACCTTGAATGCTGCCAGCAAAATATTCATAGAATTTGACCAGGATAGGGAATCTTCCTCCCAAGAGGGAAGGAATCCCCAGGGAGGGGAGTGCCAGCCCTGGGAGATGCCTGGAATTGGGGCACAAATATTTGGGATCACTGAGCATCCATCACTGACTGTCACCCAACAGATCTGCTCTGGCTGCCTCCACATCCTGCTCTTGTCCTCCCAACTACCTCAAAAAGGAAGAGGATCGTGGCCAATGTTCCTTTTTCGTCTTTAATAGTTCTATTTTGCAGAGAAAACAGATCCAGGGGCTCAGATATTCTGGAATGTATTCATTCAATGGTTGGACTTGATGACCTCAGAGCCCTTTTCCAACCTTGGTGATTCCATGAAAACAGTAATAGGCTAGACAGGAATAAATCTGCTCTGCTTGAAATCCTATTGCAAATCATGGTGTGATCCAGTGTTTTAGTAATCACGTGGAAATTATGATTTTTTTTTTTTCTGGGGAATTAAAAAAAAGCAGCAGACAAACTTGAGAAAATTGACAATGTAACATAAAATGCAAAATAAGTTTTGTTTTCCCAAGTCCTGTTCCAGCGAACCTCAATGCATAATTTCACAGCAGTTTCACACTCAGGCCCATTACACAACTGGTGTGTGTTTCAGGAGGAAAACACACCAAATGTTTCCTGTTTGCAAATCTCACAAAATCCGGGGTGATTTTCAGTCTCACCACAAAATAGGAGAGCCGCACTCCCATGGTCTTGAATTTTGTGGTTGGAACATTTCATTGCCAGAGGGGGAGAAAAAAAAAGAAAAAAAAAAAAAGCTGAACAGCCTGTTCAATTAAAATCAATGGAAATTTTCCCAGGGACTTCAATGGAACTGAACGTGGGCACCAGAGCTGTGAAGATGGCTGGAAATGGTCCGTGGAGAATCCCAAGGCAGGCAGCTTTGAACTGGATATGAAACAAACGGGAAGCTGAGTGCCAGTGGGGCTGTGATAAGGCAATGTGCAAACCCTTCCTCTGATAGCCCCGGAATTAGCTGCAATTAAGTGTGATTTTGATGAGGAACACATGGAATTTCCAGTTCAGCGCTGTGAGCAGTGCTTGTGCAAAATTCTTGTGGCGAACTGAGAGTCTCTGCAGGCCTCCCTGAGGTTGGCTGTGTGTACAAAACCCATGGAAATCCCAAATTTCCAAAAACTGGAAGAAGTTAGGACACCCTGGAGTGAAATATTTGCCAAACTGGAGTTTAATGAGAAACTGGAAATGGAGGAGACCTCAAAACCTCTGTGAGAAACAGAAAGAAGAAATGTGGAGGGGAGCAGACTGAAACATGGAGTGCCCCAAGCCATCTCCTCTCTCAGGTGGATGCTGTTTGCAGGGCAATCCCTGAGCTCACCAAGGTCTGTTTTGCTTTTATTTTCAGAATTATGCTCTGGTTCACTCAGTGGGAAAATCAAGGAAAACAATCAGGTAACTGCTGGGGCATTTACACGCACCATAAAGCTGGTGTACATTGTAAATACGGTGCACACAGCAAATATGGTGCTAAATGAAAAAGATTTTCCTATTTCCTCTCACTGTTCCTTCATTTCTTCTTGTGCTGGTTTGAAAGCAAAACCAGTGAAGGACTCCAAGTCAGAAACACAATTTAATAAGATGAAAAGAAAATAAAAGAAAGTAAAATAAAATAAAAGTAATAGTACAAAAAAACCACTGACAGAGTCAGAATACAACCTGACACCCTGTTAGGGTGGTGGTGGCAGTCCAGATGAGATGGTCTGGTCGAAGCAGTGATTCCTGTAGAAACGTCTGGCAGCTCTTGTCTCCTCTGGAAGTCCAGTGGATAAAAGCTGCCTGTGCTGTCCCAAACCCTGGATTTATCCAGGTGGGAATGCTTGGCTCCTCCCCCTGGGCGGAGCATCTCACAATGGGATGATCTCATTCTATGAGTCATGCAGTGGGTCCTTGATGGCCCATTAAACAGAGATAACTCCCGGAGGAAGTTATCTATGAGTCATGGGCAAGGCATTGTTAGGCTCGTTAACAGAAGATAAGGAAAACACTGCCCCACCCTGGCTCCAACGGCTCATGGGGATAGAATACAAACCTTGGGCACAATTTTACATTGTAACCTAGGACATTTCTCTTTCATTCTGTTGCTTTGGGCTGGGTGCTGTTTTACCACACTGCTTTAAAAACTGCTCCCTGCTTAGGCAATGCCTAACTTATGGGATAGTGAGGATCCCTGAAGGAATTCCCTAAAAAGTAACCTTAATTACTGTTTCCAGCTGTATGGAAATGTGCCTGCCCCTGGCAATGCAGGGGATGTTGCTGAATGGTGACAACATTGTCCTGCACCTCCTAAGCATGATAACTCCTGATCTTTTCTATTTCAGCACGTGGAGGGCTGAGCCTGTCTCTGAATGTCCCTACATGTGCCTGCCCTCATAAATTATATCTGTACAGAGCTTTTTCTCAGTGATTTCGCCTCAGGAAGAAGCAAGAAGCACCTGCACTTAATAACAGCTCCAGAACTGCTCATCAAAGCTGTCCTGGTTTTTAGGCAGCCTCACAGAAAGTAACAGAGCCACAGCAATTGCAGGTGGAGTTTAATCGAAATGAAAGCAGTGGAAATGTGCAGTGTGGATGAGCCAGGACAGGGTGGGCAGTGCTGCTGGCAGGGCAGGTGAGGGAGAGCAGGGGGAGCTCCCCCAGCTGCTGGAAATGATTTCTGCCCTCAAGGAACTTGTCAGGAAATGCTGTCAGCTGCCTGCACTTCGCAGTGACAGGATTTGTCTTTATTCACCCAAATAATGGCCTGCCTGTGCTTTAAAATGGGATAGAGGATTGTATTTGAGCTCACAACTGATAATTTTGTTCATTGTCGGGTTTGTTTTGGGTTTTTTTTTTTTTTTTTTTTTGGTGGATGTTCTTTTGAATTTTTTGGTTTTTTTTTTTTTTTTTTGGGTTTTTTTTTTTTGGGTTGGGGGGTTTGGGGTTTTTTTTGTTTGTTTGTGTTTTGGTTGGTTTTTTTTGTTTTTTTCGGATGAAGATTGCAACCAAAACGATGTTGTCTGAGCCCAGATTCAGCCTCCAGGCATCAGGTGATTTGTGGCTGGGCTGTGACCACGCTCCAGCCAAGTTTGGGTTTAATGAACCTGCTGGCATCTCTGGATGTCCTGTGGGACCCTCAGCTCTTCTCTCTCTCTGCTCCTGAGGCAAACTCCTCCAGTTGTGCTGGTGCTTTTATTCAGGGTGGGACTTTTATTGAGAATATTTGCTGGTTTGTAACTCTGTTTCTTTTTCCTTTGCCTTTCCTACCCATGACAGCGCCTTTCCCTTGTTCCTGCTGTGCTGGAGGTGAGCTCTGCTGCTGATGAAACAGGGATCCATGCACAATTCCCTCACCATTACCCTGCACATTTTTACATGAGAACAATTTATCTTTTGATTTACCATCAGCTCCTGAAGCTCAAACTGCTCCAAAGGTGGGGACACTTATTGCAGTCGTGGCCTTGAAGGAATTCACATGATATTTAATTCTGCAAATGGCAGAAGTGCTGAGGGTTTGGAGTTTGTGTGTGCCACACCTTCCTGTGTGTGCAAAAACCTTCCTGTAAATTCAGTTATTCTTTAGTAGGATTTAATTTGGGCAGCTGAATCTACCTGAGCTGGAGCTGGGATGAGCCACAGCTGTGCTAGGGAGGCATTTTAGCAAGGTTTTGTATTTCAGACAGCCCCTACATAAAAATGATGAGTTAATAGCATTACCAGAATTTCATGCCTTCATGCCCACAATTTAATCTACAATTTATGGTGGGATCCAAACCCTGCAGCTGCTGCTGGGAGAAAACTTTTGTTCCTACCTTAGGAATCGCTCAGCATTTCCCTTTTGTAGCTCAGCAGGGTGAAAACCACCAGGGGAAGATTCCTTTATAAAGAGTTGGAGAGCAGCGTGGTCACTTTGGTTCCTCTCTGCAGGAGGGGAAGCAGGACCCCACATCTGCAGGAGTTTTGGAGTTTTTGTGAAGCCCCTCCAACAGGACAGGGCCATGCAGGGTCCTCAGTGAAGATACTCAGGGGTATTATCCCAAAATTCCTGTCAGGGATGTGTAATGAGGAGCTGGATCCCACAGCTTTGACTCTGAGGTTGCTCAGGTGGGTAAGAGCTTTGAGATTTCACTTCCTTGCTTTTCAGTGGCAACAGAATTGAATCTGTGGCAGGAGATCCATGGAGTGGCATTCAAAACACGAACAATATTCCTAGACTGGAAATATCCTGTCAAAAATATGAAAAAAACCCCTCCAAACAGAGAAGTAATAAATGGTGATGCCCTAAAATAAAAAGATAACCACCCATTTTTTGACAAATCTCTTCACCTAAGCCATGCAAGGTAGGGAGAATGTTTGTCAGGAGACTTTTTTTTTTAGGAAACAAATGTTTTCATCAAAGTGTCAGAGATGAGGTCACCCATTAAAATTGGCAAGCTGGCCATGTAATTTCAATGCACTCCATGCACACCTTAGTTCTCGGAGATGGATCACTCCCTCTTGCCCAGTATTTTATTTTCCTTGGTGTAAAGGTGATCCCAAGGCAGATGTGAGGGGCATCCCTGTCTCCAGCAGGATGGGAGTCCATGGGCTGTGCTGCTGGGATGGTTTCATTTCCTGCTTTTTTAGGGCAGGATAAATTCCAGGTCTACCTAAAAGTGTTGTGCCAATGGAAAAATGTGCACTGGTCATTGTGTCAAGAGGAGGGATGATAAATTATAGAATGAGTTAATTGTGTTGGAGAGACCTCAAGGATCACCCAGTGTCACCCCAACCATGGGCAGGGACACCTCCACTGTCCCAGGCTGCTCCAGCCTGGCCTTGGGCACTGCCAGGGATCCAGGGGCAGCCACAGCTGCTCTGGGCACCCTGTGCCAGGGCCTGCCCACCCTCACGGGGAACAATTCCTTCCCTAAATCCATCTAAACCCACTCCTGAACACTTATACCTTTCCTTTTCCACTGGGGATATTGTACTCTGAACTCTGGTCAGAGCCAGAGTTCCTCATAATGAGTTTTAGGAACAAGGAGCTGGGTTTCTCCTGGAGAAGATGCTGAGCCTTCCTCAGACAGGGAGAACATTGCAAGTGTTTCTTACACTTCCTTTACTCCCTGTGAAAAGTCATATTTTTCTTCAAAGTCGCTGAGAAATTTATGGCTAAACCCCCCAAAACCCCAAAATCTGATGGTGTGGGGATGAGACCAGGCTGAGTGTGTGCAGTGGGGAATCCTAACACTGAACTCAGACACACTTTATCAACGTATACTTTGGATTTCTTTAGCAGTAAATTAATAAAAATATTTCTAGAGAAGGAAAATCAGCTGGTTCTCAGCATTTGGCATCCCAACAATTTGCACTGATAGCTCCAGGCTAACTATATTTTTTCTTGACAATTTATGCTGCTCAGCCCAAAATAGGAGATGTAATTTGTCTGTAGATTCACGGGCAGAATGAAAAGTTGGCTTCCAACGGGATCTCAGGGCTCCACAGAAGGACCCTTGCTGTGGTCTGGTGCAATGTTGTTCTTTTATCATCAGATTTGAGCTCTAAAACTCTTCATTATAGAGGATTCCTTCAATTCCATTTTCATGTTATTTATTGTTATTTTAAAGCCATTATTTGGTGCACAACATTATTCCTTAGCCAGTCAGCAGGTCTGAACATGAAAATGTTAAGATGCAAATTGCTGATATCTGGCACTGAATATGTATGTTTGAAACCAAACTCTGCTCCTTGTGAATAATCATTACTCTTAGCTCTCAAATCTCCAACTGTTTAAAAGACAAAGTTCATTAAGTTAATTACAATTTCTTGATGGCAAATCATCTTGTTGGCAAAGTCACTCTCTCTGGGAAGGCAAGAAAGCTGCAATGTAATCAGATGCTGCTGCAGAAAGCAGTTTAGAAAGGCAAAATGATTGAAATTAGTGCATTTTTAAAATCAGGGCAATGTGTTCCAATCCCAGGTTTTCTGTGTCTTTCCTTTAGTCAAACAATTGATTTTTGTGTATTGTTTTTAAGTCGGCCACTACAATGGGTAATTCATCATCACTGGGAGATAGAAACTCAAGCGGTCTCCAAAAATAATTGAATTTTTCAGAAATTCTCTAAGGGGGTGAAAAATCCATAACAGCCATTAAATCCTGCTCTTTGTAAAGGAATATGAAATATTACAATTATGCTCAAGAAGAAAAACCCTCTTTAATTCCAGTTGCTGGATCTAGAAGAAATAATTCGGTGTTTTGTTACGCTGCTCTACAGTTTCAATGGAATTTGAATGGAAAAATGTGATAACACATATCAAAAGATGTCATTTATAAGGGGAGAGAAGAAGCTGTTTAGGAATTCCAGACTGACAAGTGCAGGAGATGACAGCTTTGATGTGGAGCTGTGAACATGAATTGGGGCTCCATGAATGAGGAAGCGTTTGGTGCCTGCCCTATTCCGGCATTTCTTCATTTTCAGAACATCTCCAGATCTTTTTTAACTCTGCCCAGCTGTGATTCCCAGGATTCACTGTGCAATTTCAGGCCATGGGATGCAGAAATATCCACCTGGAAAATCCATCTGCCGTGGCAACATCACGGCACAGGAATGGCACCAAGAGCTGAGTAGGATCCAGGTTTGAGCTCTTTATCAAGAAGAGGTTTCAGGCAAGTATTATCAAGAGGGTTTCCAGTGAAGGAATTAAGACAGCTTCTCCAAGGTATTTTGTTCCTTTTCTCATAGCTGTAGGATTTGAGTTGCCCATCATCTTCAAAAATGGATCAAAATCTTTATAATTCTGATGTTTATCAGTAAGACTTGAGTTCTAGTGGTCGTACACCGAATATTTGCTATCCAGGAGAGATATCACAAATATCTGTGCTTATAAAGGGCTCACAAAGATTAGAAGGAGCCATATTTTTGGAAATGGACCTACACTGGTGAGTTAAATGGGAAAAGAACAAACATTGAGGAGTAAATAGAGCTGTGATAATTTATTACAAGAGATTTTTTTCTCTATACATAATAGCATGCTGTAAAGCAATAGATCATGGGAGATGAAGCCATAGCATGACAAGATGGATCATTTAAGATATTAAATGATGCTTTTCTTTGTACTGTTGTTGTCCAAAGTCTATTAAAAAAGTATCGGACAGGATATTTTTCCCCATCACTCTTGTGTGCTTAGGCCTGGCTTAGTAAATCCTCTGCAACATTAGCTCCTGCCTGAGTTCAGCTTTTAGAACAGTTTACAGTTCTGAAACCATTTCATTGAAAATTGTCATTTTATTAGTGAGTATTAGGGAAAAAATCATTTGGGAACAAAGGAAAGAAGTGCCCATGCTGTGCTGTAGGATCCATACCCAGTTCTAGTGAGAAAATGGCGTTGTTTGAGTTCGGGTACAAAGATTTGATTTTGTGTTGGCTCTTGAGATGCTTCCCCTGGCTGCTGTGGGGGTTTGCTTTCTCTCAAAGAGGGTACAAACCCCAAAATCTGTGTGGGGCAGGGTGGGGACACGATGTAGGGGCCCTGCTTGGGGTCTGCCCCAATTGAAGGACGAGCAGTCCCATTTGAAGTCCTCTGAGGATGCTCCAGGCTTAGATCTCAGTGTGAACACATCTTTAAGGCAATAAATCCCAGAATCCCAGAATGGTTTGGGTTGGAAGGGAAATTAAAGATCCATTCCACCCCATACTGTGGGCAGGGACACTTTTCACTATCCCAGGTTGCTCCAAGCCCCAGTGTCCAACCTGACCTTGGAGACTTCCAGGGATGCAGCCAGAATATGTCAGCATATTTATTTTAATTTAAACCCAGGGTTATTTCTGTGGTAGCCAAGCAAATATTCACTGGGTTTGCCATGATCTGTCAGATTTTATCTGAACCTCTCCCTACCAGTGACTCCCAGTTCTGGTTTGAGGCGTTGTCACAAAGGAAGGGTCACTGAGCTGCCACCCTGGCTACCCCCCTTGGAGAAAGGGAAGAGTGACTGCCAGCAATACCCTTGGCTTTATGAAGTGGAAACATCTTTATTTAAAAAGGGCACTGGGATCGTAAATTTGAGGCAGGGTTGATGGGGAGCTGGGTTATAACCCCAGGGGGGACAGCACTGCTCACTTCCAGCCACCCAACACCCAGCTGAGCCAATCTTTGCTCTTAATTTCACTGTGAGCTCTCAGTTTTGGCTTTTCCCAATATTTTTTCAAGGGTTGTCTTGCACTTTGTTTTCCTGTTTCTGCTGTCTTGCGGCATTTTGTGTTTCTGAGGCGTGTTATGAAAGTCAGGATTGTCTTCCGCTGAGGAATTAACTACTAGCCAGTGTTGAAAGGAAAGGATATAAGATTTCATGGACCAGCAGGCTAATACGATGTGAAATCCTATTTTCCTATCATCCAAGTGTCTACAGAATTCCAAGTTAATGTACTTTGTATTATATGGTTGCCACCTGTTTATATTATCAGTAGTTTGAATATTTAAGCATGACACACTCCATTTCCTAGCAATTCATCTGTATTTCCAGAATGGATTCTCCCAGTGTTTCCATACTTAATTTTTGGTCTCCTTTTTCCCCCCAAAATGAGTATGACTACATTTAAAATTTCATTAAAAAATATGTAGTTCACAGCACAGATTTAATTGATCACACCCTTACCTGGTGTAAATCAACCCAAGCAGCGTTAATCCTAACAAGATTTCTCACCAGCTGAGGATCTGCTCCTGTGGATTTCTGTGTCCTCAAAGCCAGGGGAAGAGCAAATCATCAAAAAACATCTTTGAAGATGGCTCCCTTTTGGCTGAAAATCACATTTCGCCATCACATGCACATTTGGGGAACATCATAAATCTCACGTAAACATCCCCTGGTTTCGGTGCATACATTTAAATATCTGATGATCCCAGGGCCCGGGGATCACAGCTGGGTGGGTGGGTGGGTGTGAGCACCCCAGCTCACACGGGGCCCTCGGATCATCCCCGCATCTGGACTAATAAATGGCAACTGCAGTTAATGGGGAACAATGAATCCTGGAACAAAGGGGAAAAATCGCGCATCTGCTGGAGGGAAGATGTGCCGAATACTGATTAGGGAAGAGATCTGGGAGTTGTTGGGGAAAAATCTCTAAAGCATTCAGCTTAATGTGCAACTGCAGAGAAAAGGGCAAGCGGAGCGCTGGCTTGTAGTGCTGGGGGAAGGCAAAATAAATCAAAGCAGCTGCCTTTGTTTCCATCAGGCATTGTTTTGACATCACCCAAAGAGCAGAACTTTATTTGCTATTGGCCACTCTGGCTTCAGAAGAATGTGGTTCTTCCTGGAGGGGATTTGCCGTGCACTAAAGTAAATTACCATCTTCTGCATTTTAAGATAAGGCAGAGGAAGAAACGGAGCAAAAATCAGCTCATTAAGAAGTAAAGCGACCACTCTGATTGGGGCAATTGTTGTCAGAGAAGAGCAGTCTACAACTTGACCTGAGGTTCAACTTCAGGAGGAAAAAGAGAGGATGTGCAAATATTACCTAAAACACGGTTAATTCAGATTGAGAAATAAGTGTTTTGTTGAAAATCTATTTTGTGCAACTCTAAAATGACGCGAGTTATCGCTACAAAGACAGCAAACGATAGAGGAAAATGTAACTGCTGGGGAATGAAAAGAGCAGAATAATGAGCTCAGGGCTCTTATCTGCTTACCAGCATTTGGATTTTGTCAGGTTTTAATTTTACAAGATTCCCAGACCAAAGAAGGGACGATGTTTAACCCAAAACTTACAGCAGGACCTGCTGCAGCTTTTGGGGGCCATTCTCTCAGCGTTGCCATCGCAGCCCCTCGCATGGAGGAGTTGTTGATTCAGCCATAAATAACCCCTGCTGGTTGGAAACCTGGAGTGCAAAATCCCAGCTCAAATTCAGCCACAGGGGCTGTAAAATGAGACATGAAGAATGTGTTTTAAACAACAAGAATTTGTCCTATCTAATCCTGCATTCAATGGGGGAATGGGAACCTAATGCATTTTGTTATGGCCTCAAGTTCCTAATATCTAAAATTCCCCTGGAGTTTTAGATATTAGGAAAGATTTCATCACTTAAAGGGCAGCCAGGCATTGAGACAGTTTGCCAGGAAAGTGGTGGAATCACCATCCTTGGAGGGATTTAACAGATGTGTGGATGTGGCACCTGGGGGCATGGGTCAGTGGTGGCCTTGGCAGTGCTGGTTGGACTTAATGATCCCAGAGGGCTTTTCCAGCTTTAATGATTCCTTGATTTGTATTGGATTGGGAAAGAAAGATCCAGAATATTTATCTTCTTTTCTTCTTGATCCACTTTGAGCTTTAAGTCCCTCCCATGGGCTTGCTAAAAATTACTCTGTTTTCTCCAAAACCTTGTCCATACAAAGAAAACCAAAGGTGTGGCAGGAACAACAGCTCTGAGCACCCTGTGTGGTTGTGCTGGGTTCACAGTGGAGCTGCCCTGATGTGTTCCCTCATCCCTGGGTAACTTTTCACAGAATCCCAGAGGGTGGAAAATCCCTCCAGGACCATCAAGCTGTGCCCAATCCCCATGCTGAGGATTGAGTGTCACATCCAGGAATTCCTTGGGCACCTCCAGGGATGGGCACTCCAAACCTCCCTGGGCAGCTCCAATTCCTGACCACCCTTTCCATGGGGAAATTCCTGCTGCTGTCCACCCTGAGCCTCCTTTTCTCATTTTCCATTTCTATCCAGCCCCAGAACCTCTCAGAACATCTCGGTATCACCAACCTCACACTTCTCACCTTCCTGTCTATCCATCCCCTGTCTCAATTTCTGACTCTGATGTATTATTTCTCAGAATTATTCCAATTGAAGTCAAACAACAGGAATAAATTAGAGAAGAGTGGTGAGCTGAACAGTTTTCACTTTAACAGTATTTTAATAATCAGCAAAGTCACCCATGTATAGTAATGATAAATTGCTTTGCTACGGGCTAATATAAACTTTACAAGTATAATAAATATTTCTGCTTGGCCAAGAAAACTGAAAAACTGGAAACTGCTTAAATATGTGCATCAGAATGAATGAAGACGAAAAACTGGGGAATATTTTTAAAATAGCCTATGTTTTTTGTAAATTAAATCTCAGCCTGTCTTTATGGGAACAGGGATTTGGGTCACTGATTTGTTTATGGTCTACCTGAAATCAAGGAGATTTTGGCATCACATAGGTACAAAACTTAGATTTATTCCTTTTCATGTTGCTGTTATTGAGATGGGATTAAAAGATTCAGGGTTATTTAAAAGAAATATGTCCATTTCAGATTTTTCACCTAGAGATTTGCTTGTGGCACACTCTGTTGTTGAGTCAATAAAACTCACTTTTTTTCATAGTTGAGCCCTTTCTTTGGAGAGTTACAGATGTGATCTGTATCAAAGACAGTGTTTATTAGAGATAAAATGAGATTTTTATAACAGCCCTGCAAAATTAGTTTTAGAAGTTCCCATTTCCCATCAGCAGCCAAGGGATGAGGGAACTTAATATTGTGGTACCAGGAATAGCCTGGTATGAAAATACAGGTAATAAACCATGAAAATGGCAATAATTTTATTGGGGTTTTAACCCCATTTATGGTTGGTTGGAAGTTAGCAGGGAGAAAAGGAAGAGCTTCACCCCACTTGAAAACTGGGATTCCTTCAGCTTTGTTGTCAGTGCTTGTGACACCAACCCTCATTCATTCCACAGAGGACATTTTCCAGCTTTATTCAATTTTCTTTCCGAAGTTATCACATTCCTCTCCTGCTAAGAAACATCGAACTTCAGTCAGAGCATCCAGCTGCAACAGCCTGGTTTTCATCTGTCTCTTTTTCCCCCGGACGCTGTCAGTCACTTCCATCTCAGCAACCTTTTATATCAGACCTTTCATCATCCAGGCTTTCCCAATATTTTAAAGAGAGATGCAGTTTTTGATATGACTTAAGAATAAATGCCAGGGCGTTCCTGCACCTCCCTGTGAACATTTCCAACGTGGTTTTCTTTTCACTGGCTTGTATTGATTTTTCCTGTGCATCTTCAGTTTTGCTTTGTTGGGACAAGTGGTGGATGGGGGAAAAAAAGCTTTCCAGTTTCTGCTTCTGGTTTTATTTCTTCATCACCTTTTTCCTTCTTTCTCTGCATCCCAGCTCTGTCTCCACAGGAGTGACAAGGCACCACCGAGGGCTGATGTCACCAGTATTTGCACTTCCTCTGTGAGGGACAAATGTCACGGAAACAGGTGCAGAATAATCTTCTGCCAACACCATAATCCCCATTGTGAGAGATTTTTGCAAGGTCAAATTGGAACAAAGGATTTGTATCTTTTCCAGATCTGGCCCTGGAGAAGAGTGGCATCATTCAGCTTATCCTCAGGACAGGAGAGCTGGAAATCTGAATTGACCTTTTGATCTCAACTGTAAGTTTGAAACAAAATCTTGCTGGTGCTCTCCTCCAATTTTGTTTTATATTTCCTTCTGTGTTCATTGATATATGGGTATGACTCCTGGAAGTGCAAATCCTGTCAGGAGTAAGCAGCATTCTGTCTCTGCACTAAATAAAGGGAGGATGCTGTGCTGCAGGAGGGGTTTGGGTGGTTCATTCTGGTTCATTGCCCTCTTCTCCTGACTTTTCAACTCTGCTGAATAATTTCATTCGTTTCTGATTTGTGTAAAAATCACTCTCTGAGACCCAGCAGCTGATTTCTGTGTGGGTTTGTAGCAGATAAGACACTCAGAGCTGGGAGGATGAAAGTGAGAGCAGGTTTGTGTGCTGGGGTCAGAGCTGCCCTGACCCTTTCCATGGCCCTTTTGGGGAGCCAGCGCTCTGGGCCTTTTGCAGCTCAAGTTGACTCAGTGCAGGAAGTGGCACATTCAGGAGCCTGATATCCAAATAAAGATGATTAAAGGGAACAACTGCACCCTCGTTTTGTAAGAGAACGCACAGACTTGAGGCTTGATTGCCAGGGATGCTCAAGAGGTATTACAGCACCATAAAATGGTCTGAGCACATCACTGATGCTCTTTGGGATGAAACCAACCCCCTGTTCCTCCCTGGGCAGCCTGGAGGTGGCTGCAGAGTGATCCAGGGGGTCCTGCCAGGTGTGGGGCAGTGTTGGTGACCCAGCGGTCACAGCTCCTCCTGCTCCGTGCCTGGAGAGGTGTGGGGGAACCCCTCTGCTCACCCTCAGGGGAATTTCGGTTTGGTGCCCATCTGTGAGGTGATTTACTAAGACACAAAATCCAGCCTTTTCCATCAGCAAGAGGAAATGATTTTATGGAGTTCTCACTTAGCATGAAATGCAGGGAGCTCAATTTTTTCCTTTATTTTTTCTTAGACAAGAATGAACCCACGGATCCATTGCTCAGAAAGGAGGTGGGTCACACCCTGCTCTCTCTAGAAAGGTCCCTGATGATCCTTCCAATTGTTTTTCTGCCTGAAACCCCCATTTGATTGCTCTTGCTGCCACAAACAGTGCTGGCATTCCTGCTTGGCACAGCACAAGCTTTTCCTGACCAGAGATTCCCAGAAGATGGAATCCACAATCCCCACCCATGCTGGGAACACCTCACGTCCCTTCCCTGTTTGCACAGGAGAATGGTGCAGGCAGTGGGGATTAATTAGGATTGATTCCTGCTGTCTCAGTGGCACACATGGATTCCCCTATAATTGAGAGAGATTCCAGTGATGGAATTGAGCTGATTAGGCTGAACAAAGTGATGTTGCACCCACATGCATCCTGCCTCCATGTAATTAGAATTGTTGGTCTTCCAGGAACAACTGGGAGCAGAACGCCGGGAGCTAAAGGATTCTGTTCACATTCAGGAGCACATGGTTCCTTCTCCAAGGTCCTTCTGGTCTGAAAGGAAAATTAAAAGGTGAGAACAGCGAGGGAAAGAAGGAGGTGAAGGATTTTCCTGAGGTGATACCACAGGGTAGCTGCTGGACTGGGTAGAATGGAAATGTCCAGGGTTTCTTGTCTCACAGTGTTACTGTCAAAGGATTTAAGCCACTGGAGTACAGACACTTTTTAATTTAATTTTTTTAAGGTCTCTGTGCCTTTAAAAGCAAAAATAAATTACTGGCTTGTAAAGGGGGACTGAGAGGATGTCAAACACTCGTGCAGGTGCATCCAGCCCTGCATGATGTCACCTCGCTTTGAAAAGCAGCAAATTGTCAGTGATCTATAATGGAATCACACAAAAGTTGATATTTTATTTGCAATATGCTGTCAAGGAAGATTCTAGCAAATCTGCTTTTTTTTCTTTTTTTATTCACCCTGAAGAATGCTGTCCTCAATCCTGGACAGGTGAAATCTCATGGCAAACCTCCTTAAAAGACAGATTTTTTTTCTTCATGATTTATTGAGGTATTTGAAAGGTTTATGGCAAAAGGGGCTCTGCCATCCCACATTTACATAAGCTTCTTATGTCAGACAATACCTTTGTTTGTTCCTGAATACACCATGTATTTTTCCTCCATGTTTAAATGTGGATTCACATCAGGGGATGATAAAATGCATTTGAAATTAAACAGTTCCTGAGTTAACCACAGCACCTTCTTTCAATTAGGCCTTCATACATTATAATAATCCCCATTTTGAGATTATTCCACTATGTAAATGGAAGATTATAAGCAAGAATGCTGAGAAAACCCCTCTCCCCCACCCAATTACCAATTTATCCTCTGAATCTTTCCGTGTAACACCTTTCAACCTACTTGGATCCAGTTCTGCCTTTGCTCATTGAGTCTCACAAATGTTGCAGGCTGATGAAAAATTTCTGGGCACTGATTTTAAAACATTGGGTTTTGGCAAAATTTTCAGTCCTCATCAACACCTGGGATCCAAAATTCAGTTGGATGAACTGTTGGAGGAAGATGTGTAATGGGCAGCTGAAGGAAGGGGATAGGGCTCCCTGAGGATATTTGCATTTATCAGTATTTTCTGGAAAATGTTCACAACTGAATTTACCCTAAATACAAAAAGGAGTTTACATGCAATACCAGTCTGTGCATTTGTTTTGGTTCAAATCTGAGTGATGAAGGCAAAAATATGTATTTGTTAGAGATACTGCTTAGTCATGGCCTGTCAGAGGCTTCTGGAGGGGAAAAACGCTCTGCATCATCTTGGATTTCTGCTTTGCCAATTTATTTCTTTCCTGCAGAACATTTCTTGTTCGAGCAGCTGCAGGCTGGAGTCTCTGCATCTCCTGAGTGGGGCAGGTGAGGCTGGGTGTGTGGGACCCTGAGGTACTGCCCTGAAGGGGGAAAAGCTCCAGGTGATGCATGAAACTTGTTCAGGTGATGAGAGTCCCCGTGGAATCAGAGGGTGGCCGTGTGTGAGGAACACTGGGAAGCAGCACAAGCCATGGGGAGGGGATGAGGCTTGGAGGGTGAGTTTGTCCATAGGCAGGCAGTGATGGATAACATGGAATGGTTTTAAACTAAAAGGCAGGGTTTGGATTAGAGATTAAGAGGAAATTCCTCCCTGTGAGGGTGGCACAGGGTGCCCAGAGCAGCTGTGGCTGCCCCTGGATCCCTGGCAGTGCCCAAGGCCAGGTTGGACATTGGGGCTGGAGCACCTGGGGCAGTGGGAGGTGGCCCTGCCATGGCACAGGTGGGAGGTGGGACTGGATAATCTTTAAGGTCCTTCCAACCCAAACCTCTCTGGCATTCTCAGACTCCGCTCCCTTCCAGGTGTCTTGCTGACCCAAGGACTGGCTGATGTCCAGGCACCTGCTGCAGAGGACAGCAGGACACTCATCCTGTCGTCATTGATTGGAACGGCGGTAATAACGACACGCAGACTTCTGATCTCCAAGATGAGAGAGAGAGAGACATCTTTATTTTACACCATCCTTTTATAGACAGTTCGAGAAAGAAACACTTCTGGACACTCAGAACAACACCCCTTGACCGTTTTTTCCAAGTAAACAACAAGTTAGAAGAACATCACCTGCTAATGGTTTTCCACCTTAACGGTTTTCTACCTTAATGTTTTTCACCTTCCAAAGATTGGTTTTGATTCTTCCTTGCAATTTCTCAGGCTAGCGGGAGAAAGTTATGTGAGTTGATTTCACACAGACTCAGACTCTGCTGTTGCTGCTTGATCTCTCCTTTCGGCATCCACATTTGTTCAATAGGACACAAAATGAACACGCACTCACACGCTGAGATGTCCAAGGCAAAAGAGAGGCAGTTTATTTACAAACTCAGAATTTGTAGAGTTCCACAGTGACCATGGATTGGAGGGTGAAATTGTCCTCTCAACCACACTGGTCAAACCAACAGTCCATCAATTCTCTCCTCCTCTGGAAAGGAATGCAAAACAATCTGTTTTACATGAGAGTGTGTGAGAAGCCCCAATACCAAAATGTGAACATCAGAGGGCTTAGAAGAACTTTAGAAACAGGTGACACACATTATCCCATGTCTTACAGGCAGATTCTTGGAAGGACTCTGGTCACTCTGTGTGCTCAGTGACACGAACAGCGAGGAGATCACGAAACTCTGCACCTCATAAAACACCCCCTCCATCCTGTGCACAGCTCTGCTTCCCCAGCCCTTGGTACTTTTTCTAAATATTGATTTAGTGTCAGCTTAATTTGTTTTAATTCACTCCAATATTCCAAACCAGCAGCAGCTGAAACACCTATTTCTGCAATTAGGGCAATCTTGCTCCTGCATGAAATCTTTTCTCCAAGCTGCTGCCAGCTCTGAGAAGTGCACTCAGAAGAGAACTGGCTCTCAGGGTAACTGGAAGTGATGTAACTTCAGGAGCAAATGCTGATGGAAAAATACCATGTAATTTAATTTTTAGGTGGAGGGACAGACAGTAGAATCCCAATTTTACCTTTTCTGCACTGAAATTCGAGGTCTGATGCACAATTCAGTAATAAAAAGCTGTCTGCTCATCACAGGGCTTTGTTCTGTCACTGTGCCATAGTGACCCAATGCTTTTCTTGGGAACTCAGGAGTCTGGTCAGGTTCTGAGCTGACACTCAAACTTTATATCTTCTCCAGACTGAGAGCACTGCTCGAGGAAAGAGCTTGTGTGTCCTGTAGGGAAGGACAATCTTTGCAAAGAAAGGTCTTCTCTGGGTTTTGTTTTGAGCCTCCAGGACAACTTTGACACTGATATCTGTTCTGAGGGTCTGATGGATGTGGATTGATTTATTTGGGAAGCTCCCACAGTCACTTTGCCCACAGAGACAGGTCTGCTGTTCATGAGGCTCCTTCCACAAGGCCTATGCATCAGAAAGGGGTTTTGGTTTTATCAACCTCAGGCAGTGCAGAGCAGCACAAAGCCAGCTTCGAAGAATCCCAAAGAATTTGTGTCAGCTAAAAACCTGGGACCATTTCCCAGACCAGAGCGTGTGGTTGTGGTGCTTCCAGGAGAAATGATGTGTTCATGTGTCCCTGCAGCATCACTGCAGCCCTGGCAGCCATGGCCAGCCCTGGCATGGTGACACATCTCCTGGCATGGTGACACATCTCCTGGATGGGTGACACCTCCTCTCTCCCAGTGTGTGAGCTTTGCTGCTTGGATTCAGGGTTTTCACAGACACATAAATGAACATCAGTGCCTTGTGTCAGTCCAGCAGCCAGACCATCCTGGTGATCCCACTGCCACGGAGGAGCTCTGGCACCAGGAGAGGGCATCACAAGCCCTGACTCTGTCCTAGTGTAGCCCAGGGCCAGAATTTCCTACAATCCAAAGGTTTCTCTTCCTTCATTCCCATGTCCAGCAGTACCTCATGATCTGACTTGGAAACACTGGGGTTTTGATGCCTTGGGAAGGCTGAGCTGGAACAGAGACTGGGCAGAGCTGGAGGATAAAGTAGGGATTTATTGAAAGGCCTTTAGGGGACACCTTGGGCAGGACAAGAGCCTGGTCAGGGCTACACCCAAGGTGGGCCCAAAATGGGCACAAAATGGACCCCAAATGGTCACAAAATGGACAAACGATCACGAGGTCTCACACTTTGATAAGTTTTGCTCTATTTGCACATTGGGGTTTCACTGTCCAATTCCAGCCCCAGGCTGTGAGCTCCCATCCTTCTTGTCCCTCCCTCCAGCCACCCTTGTTTGTGCTGTTGGGCTGAAAGTTGTCCTTGGTGTGCAGCAGGACAAGGATTTGTTTTGTGTCCCTGCTGTGTGCAGAGAGCTGAGTGACCCTGACTGTGAGCTCAGAGCTGCACCCTGGGCACCACAGAACATGAAAATATGAAAGATAAAACTGAAGGCATCAGTTTTAGCCACGAGAGTTCGTGGCATCCTGAGCAAGTCAGATTTTCCTGCAGGTGTTACTGAGTGGACAAACACTCTTCCAGAGGCTGCCATGCCAGGCTGGCACTATCCAGAGCGTGGATCAGCAGCTTTAGCAGAGAGCTGCAGAGCTCCTTGGGAGCAGTGACCCGCTGCCAATCCCACTCCTGAGCAAAGGTGTGAGCCTCATTAGGGAAACAGTGTCGGGGAATTTGCCTCTCCCTTTTCTCCTGCCGAGACTGTGTGAATTGGCTCGTGATGGTTTTGTTCTCTGCTGAAATCCTGCAATCTGATTTACAGCCTTTGAACAGTCTGAGGCAAACTGTGCGGCTGAATGAAGAGGGAGGGAGCAAAACAGGGGTGCTCGGGGGAGAAGCGGAGAGGAGCTGCTCCATGGATGGACTGCAGGGAAGGTGGGACAGAAAGCCCTTGGAGAGATTAATCATCTCTGCTGCCCTTTCTGCAATCAGACACATTTTCCTGGCCTGCTCACACGAGTCCATGTGTCTGCCAGCTGCCTCTTGCAAGCTCTGAAAGAAGTCATTGAGTGTCTCTGAGAAAACTGCCTTGGCTCACGGGCTCAGAGCATCAGACTGGCTCCACACATGGCTGGAGCTCCAAAAAACCCAGTCTGATCTGCCAAGCAAGGAACTGGAAGCAGGGGTTTGGAGGATGCATGTTATCCCAGATGAAATAACACACTTGGAATTATTTTCTCCAGCTTTAGAGCACTGAGAGTTGTTGAATTTCCTCGGGTGTCCTTCTCCAAATCACCACTGTCATCCTGGCATGGGTTTGTATCTTCAGGTTTTGATGCTGGCTTGGGAAACGCATGAAATGAAATCTAAGAAAATGAAATAAATCATAGAAACATAAGGAATGTCCTAATAAAATGTGCACCAGGTAAAACTGGGTGGAATGAGGCGACCCCTGAGGCAAAACCTGTGGCATTAATTCACATGGTGGTGCTGCACCTGCCTACAGGTGGGCACAGAAATTCACACCAGCAGAATTTCCTGTGGCACGGCCATCCTGGGAGTGTTTTTGGCTCCCTGTGATTATTGAATCCATCTTCAAAATATCATCCTCCTCCTTATTCAGCTTTGGAGCTGCACACAGGGATTTCCTGTCTACCTGCCCTCCTTGCCCATCCAGGATTCAGGAGCTCAGCAGCCCTTGGACAAGCCTGTTTCCATAACAACAGAGGAGGAAAAACCTGAGAAGTCCTGGTAGCTGCATGCAGGGCTGGTTGGAGTGGCCCCCTGAAAGTGGGAGGAGACCCCAGAAAATTCCCTTTCCTCCCACCAGCCTCTCCTCCCACCTCCCTTGAGGAAACCTAAATTCTGTCGAGGTGGGAGCTGGAATGAGCAGCCCAGCTCTGACCCTCACACGAGGGGCTGATGCCTTTCAGGTCAATCAGTTAAATTTTATTCATTATCCTTTTGCTGTGCATCCTCTTTCCCCCCTCTTCCCCAGGGCAGTAATGACCTCAATCCCCCTGTGCAGACTCTCCAGGCACCCCCTGCTCCCTGGGACCCTGAGCTGTGTTTAAGGAGCACCCAGAAAGTGTCTGGGAGCCCCTGGGGACCTTGAGCTGTGTTTAAGGAGCACCGAGAAGGTGTCTGGGAGCCCCAGGGTCAAACCTCTCCGGCCAGTGAAACCTTCAGGGTGCCACAGGCACCACGGAATCACAGAACAGAATCACAGCATGGTGAAAAATCCCCTTTGGTCTATAAACCACTTGTACTGCAACATTCCCCATTCCACTGTGTTGTTTGCACCAGCCCCTGCCTGATTTCTGTATTTTTGGATCTTTTCTCAGGAGTGAGCTCACAGCCCACATAACGCTGAACTCGCGGTCATTACTGCAACAGAAATAATAATAAATTATTCTGCCAGCAAAACAAACCCTGTGCAAATTGGACTGCAAAGATGCCCTCTCTTGCAGCTTTAATTTGAGGCAGTTTGGTGTTTTTCTCCTGGCTCAGAAGTGACTTGTTCCCTTAATGAGCAGGGGTCTCATTCTGATCAGTGCATCCCAGTTTCTCAGGGGTGTCACTCCCCTTCGCAGCAGCATCACTGCTGATTTATCCCACACTCAGAACATGCTCCTCTCTTACTCAGCCGTCTCCTTTTATTAATTCCAGCTTGTCTTTGCCCTTTCTGGCACCCATAACTCCAGAGGCACAAGTGAGAGCACTTACTCAGCGCAGGTGAAAAGGCAGCTGCCAATTAAATCCCTGTAATTCCTCGTCATTCCCAGCCCTGGAGTGGGAGCAATCCATTTATCCTCTCCTTGGGTCACCCTGCAAGCCAATAACCTCATCAGCCTAAACACCCTTAAGCTTCCTCATCCTCTTCATCACCCTTTGAGCCATATTTTACTTTCTCTTGCCTTTGGCGTGCTGAACTTGCAATTCCTCCATGGCCTTGCACAGCTTCTCCCACTGACTCTGCAGTCACCCCACAGAGTGAGAGGAAATTTCTGGCTTCTCACTTTTCCACCCAATTATCTCGTTTTCTTTGGTGGAGCAAAAAATAGATTTTCTGGGGGACACATAAGCAAAGGTTCCCTGGTCATGAAGGGAACTCATGCTTGGGACAAAAGTGATTATTTAGCTTGAAGGATAAATTCTTGCCAGAAAACTGTAGGGAAAATATTGCATTTCACCTGTACCATTGTCACAATCAGTTTGTAATGAGCTAATACACAACATATTTAAAGAGAAAACATAGTTCCTATCTAAAACTACTCAATTTTGAATTACATTGGTCAATTAATATGTTAGGAACCATCCTAGGTGCCCCCAGGGGTTTAGTACAGCAATATTTAAACCCAGCCTTGGCTGAGTGCTCTGTGACCACATCTAGGCCTGGTTTAAGAGAGGCTTTGTCAGCACTGGGCTTGTCACAGCCCTCAAAACCCTCTCTGGAGAGCCACAGCCATAAATCTGCTGCAGCCTGCTCAGTGTGTTAAATTCAAATAACATCTTTTAATGAGAAAACACCAGTCAAAACACTGAGGTGTAAGTATTTCTCACTGGTTTTTGGTGGTTTTTTTTTTTTTCTTCCCCACTGTATGAATCACTGGCAGCATTCACACCTCCAGCTATTGCTTTGAATATTTCAGGGATTTTTTTTTTAATTTGAAGATATTTTGTTTGGTTTTATTTATTTTTTTTTTAAATTTTATTCTTTCTCAGATGCTTGTGATAAACATGACTCCTTATCCCATTCTACATTTCAGTGTGTAACATTTAAAAGTGCTCAAATGTTTCAGGTAAGTCAATACTGTCTTCTCTTTAACCTGTTTGCAAATTGGGGTATATTTCTAACTGCTTTGAGCTTTTTAAGCATCACTGCTAATATTTAATTGAAATTTAAATAACATTAAACAGCAAATCATTCTCTTGTGAATTTCTTGTGCCATCACCATGTCACCTTTTGGCACATGGTGACAATTTTTCAGGCCATGCTGAAGTGTCACCTATGAGTGGCACATGGGGGAAAAAAATAAATCCATCTGGGCTGGATTTACATCTCCAGTCTGGCACCTGAAGGAGCTGAACCCCCCCAAATTTTGCCGACTCATTGGTGTTTCAGTGCCTTTTTTGAGGGCTCGGAGCTGTGCCAGGGAGCAGCGGTGACAGGAGAAATTAAATTCCAGCGTGTCCCTCTGCCCATCTGGAAGCAGCAGTTCAGGCTGCTCCCCACTGCCCTCCCAAGATTAATTGGCACTTGATTGCCTTTCTATTCTAATTTCCCACCTAAGGGCCCTGTTGTGTTTCAGCCGGGCCTGCGGAAGGGCAGCTTCGTGTGGAATTAAAACTTGTTTGAGTGAAACAATTCTGGGCAGAGGGACTTGATTATTTTGAGGTCTTTTTTTGTCTTTTCATCCCTGATTACTCCAGCTTTGGAGAGACAGGTTAACTTACAAGGATTTCCTTTCTCAGTGGTTTTTGTCAGGGGTTTTTGGCTTTACTTTTGCTGCAGCTGCATTATTTAACATCCTTCTCTTTATTTTCGGGCAGTTCAATCTCTTGGCAATAAGGGTGGAGGAAAACAAATTGATTTTCAAGAAATATATAAGATTACACGGCTGACTATTGCAAGAAGAGAAAATACAGTCCCTTAGTCCCTTATAAATCAGGAGGTAATTAACAAGAGAATGCTGCAACTATTTAGATTGGAATGAGATGTAGTCAGGTAGAAAAGTCAGGAAAAAGTCAAATTTGAAAGATTTTTTTGGTTTTATTTATAATTTGAAAGAAAATTCAGCTTCACCTTCCTGCTTCCCCCACCAAGAAAATGTGTAAGGCTTTCAATGTATTTTAGATGGTACAGGGAAGGAATCTCATTTTAGCAAAGATAAGAGAAACATCAGCAGTTTGAGTGTCCAGAGCTTTACAGAGGATTGAATATCTCTGTCTGGAAACAATTCCTTTTAGGAAAGTTCCTTTGGTACAGTGGTGATTACTGTCATCCTGGGGAAATGATGCCTGCCTCGCATTCCTGCCCAGAGGTTGGATGTTGGCATGGGGATTTCTTTCTCTGCTGCTTCTCTAAGGGATGTGTGCAGCTCCTCAAATGTGGATATCTCAGGGCTGTGCCATGGACCTTGGAAAGGCTTGAAATTATAGCCAAATGTAGATTATTGCATCTGCCATTTTTTAATCCTTAACCATTTGTGTTACACGTGCATTTAACTCCCAAAGGAACAGGACACTTTTAAAATGCCCTTTCTGTTGTGGATTTCACTGTTTTAGTGTGTTCTGCAGAGTCACTGCCAGAGAAACTCCTGTGAGCCCAGCAGAAAAGGCAGGGCAGAAGGGCTGAGAGAGCAGATTCACCAAAGCTGAAATGTGGGAGCTGCTGGAGATGATAGAGACACTGAGAAAAGCATCCAGGATGAATTTCCAGCTGAGGGAAAGTGTCAGAGCCTGATTGACTTCAATGAGCTGGAAGCCAGCTCAGCTTGGACTTCATGGTCCCTCAGGGTGTACTTTAGCAGGATTTTTAACAGAGGTGGATTTGACAGGGCTTTTCCCTGGTTTTGCCTCCCCTCCCTGCCAGAATTACCCAAACAAGGATGCATTTGTAGGATGACACCTATCTGCCTCTGCTGCTGATTTCTGAGGGAGCAAATTACCTCCCTGAGGAACTTTCTGAAGCCCTCAAGCAGGACATGGCTGCTGTGACAGCATCCTGGAGCTGGGCTGTGCAGCAGGAATGAGATGTGGAGTTTGCTCCAGCTGCAGCCTCTTCAACCAGAGAAATTCAGGCCCATCTTGCCACCACTGGACTTTTCCTGCTGCATTATCTGTACCCCACAGAACTCATCTAGGATTTATTTGGGCTGCTCCCAAAACCCTGACCAACAGGGTGTCAGGTCATATCCCTGACCCTGTCAGGGTTTTTCAGGACTTTTGTTTTGCTTGTTTGTCTTTGTACTACTGCATTTGGATTTTTTTTTTTTTTTTTTAATTCTTAGTAAAGAACTGTTATTCCTATTCCCATATCTTTGCCTGAAAGCCCCTAATTGCAAAATTATAATAATTTGGAGGGGAGGGGGGTGACATTCTCCATTCCAAGGGAAGCTCCAACTCTCCCTGGCAGACACTTGTCTTTAAAACCAAGACAGATTTTGGAACGTGGGGCTCCAACCCACAACCCCGAGATTGAGAGTCTCATGCTCTACCAACTGCAGAGTCAGAAAAGTCCCAAACCCAGTTTCCTTTTGCTGACAGCTCTTGGATTAATGGGTTCCTTTTGAGGTCACCTTTGTGCATCCTTGGCTCAGTCCAGGCTCCTCTTGGCCTGGATCTTGTGCTGAGTTGGGCTTTTGCCACTGCTGGGCATCAACTTTTGTGATCAACTGACAGAAACTTCTCATATTCTACATCCCCAGTTTAATCTTTTTTTTTTTTTAAGTATTTTAAAGAAAAAATATCTGGTCTTGGTGCCATAATGGCCCAGCACAAATGATTGACCACACGAAAATTTTGGTTTGGAATATTTTGGCTCAAGGGTTAATTAAACTCTCTGCTTTGAAAAGAAGTCACAAAATGCAAGAGCAATAGAGACTTTTTATACCTATTTCATATTCTCTGCTCATTCAGCTGTGGATTTTGTAGCCCTCAAACAGATAAGGTTAAACCTGTGGCTTTTAAATCCCTCTCAGACTTATGTCCCACTCAGAGGTCCATAGGGATCCCAATCCCATGCCTTGAATTCCTTGTCCTTGCTCCATCCCATTGCATTTTCTGGAAGAAATTCAGTTTTCCAGTGGATTCTTCCACTCTGGAAGAATCTCCTGCTTGCTCACAGCCAGCTGACCAAGGTTAAAGTCACCTTGCACCACCTCATTTACTGTTAGGTTTGATCTGAAAGTTTTGGAAGTATTTATCTTTTTTATTTAAATACTGAAAAAAAAAAAAAAGCTAGACAGCCTGCACAGTCTATTGAAATTATTGCTATATATTATCATTCTTTACAAATATGATTCTGAATATTTGGGTAATCCCCAGCACTTTAAGTCCTTACTTTCATTCTTGCAAGAATATAATTTTTGACCCACACTCATCTTCTTGCCTTAGTGACAACATTTTCAATATTTACTGAGTGATTCTTATTTTTAATAACGTTTCTTGGTTTCCCATGGCATGAATTTATATATGTGCATAAAAAGGTTGAAGAGTTTGCTTTTTTAACAGCGTTTTCCCAATTATTCTATTTGATATTCCCATTACTAGGGGTTTTTATTTCTCATTGAACATCTTGTCTGAAGGATACTGAAGAGGGATAAATCATTTATGTGCTCTGTTACGTGAGAATTGCCAACATTTTTAAAGAAGCCTCACGCTGTTGGTCAAGCTATCACTTCCCTGCTTGCATAATAATTTTGTACAACTGCTCATAGCCTGACTGTGCAAAAAAAAATTGCTTTAATATCGAATTATTTGTATGCTGCTGTTTCCTGAGCCCTCCAGACTTCCATAACTTTGTCTGTCTGGTGGAATTTAAAAGCAGCCTGAGTTGTAATTGGAAAATGTGTGTCATAGCTTGTGGTGTTTAGAGGCAAATTGTCTGGGCTGAAATTGCTGATGCAGGTGACCCACCGAGCCCCCTGCGAGCCACCGGTCACATTAAACTGGTGAAGGAGCACAGGCAGCACCAACGGGCTCAGCAAACACCCATCTATTGTTTTGGGGGGTTATGTGGATTTTAATGCAGGTTGTTGTAATAAAATCAGCTCCATTGACGTAAAAAATGGGAGAATACAAATGACAGAATTAGGCGAGCCCGGTGTTTGTCCCTGTCTGAGGAGATCAGGGACGTTTCCTCCTCTCTCATGAAAACCAAATGAAGCCCAAGGCAATCATCCTGCCCACGTGTCTGCACAGTTTGGAGGGGGTGCCTGGGAATTCTGATTTAGCTGTGGACGTTCAGAACTGTGACTGCTCGGTGTCAAGGGTGGCTACAGCAATCCTGGAAATTTTTGTTGTTATTGCAATCCAAACGGGTTTGATTCTCAGCTAGAAATGTGCACAAACCATTTCTTTACCATCCTTGATCTTATTTTTTATTGTGTTATACACATGTAGGGTTTTTGCAGTAGAAATTTTGTGGAATTTTGTGTCACTTGACCTTGACAGGAAGAAAGGAAAAAATTAAAAAATCACCACAAAGCATTTTATTCAGCAGTTGGTGAGCAATAGGTCACCGGAAAAACACGACAGTGCTCATGGATTATCCAGGCAAAGGCTCCATTCTCCGTGTCCCACCTCCACACTGGGCAGGGATCAGAACAACTGCAGGACCTCATTGCTGAGGTTTTGTCCAGTGAGCAGCAGCTTTTGTCCAAGAATAGGAAATCTTTATTCCTGGGCCCCTTTAATCTCTTCCACAAACGAGCGAGATCGATGCCATTGTCCTGACGTGAGTCACAATTCCATTTCTCTCAATATTGCAGCTTCCTCCTCCTGGGCTTTGTGCCAGTTCTGGCAGAGACCAAAGGTGCATTTTCACAGAGCTGGTTTGTGTGAGGTGAACTCACTTTTCCTCATAAATATCCTCATTCCTCTGCATGGGCAGGGGCTGCTCTCCCTGGCACAGGGTGCCCAGAGCAGCTGTGGCTGCCCCTGGATCCCTGGCGGTGCCCAAGGCCAGGTTGGACAGGGTCTGGAGCACCCTGGAATAGTGGAAGATGTCCCTGCCATGGACTGGATGAGCTCTAAGTCCCTTCCAACCCAAACCATTCTGGGATTCTGTGGAAAACCAGGAATTCTCTGCCGTGGCACCGCTGGAGCTCAAACCCTCTTTCCATAAATCCGTAACAAAAGCGAGGCCCAGTTTTGCCCCAGCTTAGATCCAGGAATCTTCAGTCATTTTCTGCTGCATGAAATGTTCTCCAGAGCTCAGTCTGTCTGTCCTGCAGCAGAGCACAAACCTGTGTGGAGCTTTCTGGTCCAGCTGGGAATTAAACCGAAATCCTCATCTCCAGGCTGAGCCCTCTCATCTCCTGCTGTGCCTGTTTTTCAAGGAAAAGAGACCACGACCTCCTTTTTTTGATGGGAACATATGGAAATATGTGGTTGCCACAGGATACCCGAGTCAACCCACTCTGTGAATTGTTTTCCATGCTGATCTTTGGACCTGAACCTGTGGATGAACCCCCCTTGCCTAAATGATCTGTCAGATGCTCTGTTACATTCGTGCTCTCAAGTGTTGTGGGGCTGTTTGGTTTTTTTGGATTTGTTTTCAACCTAAATCTTGCTGCTTTCTTTCAGAAGGACTGTAGGAACTAACTGGGAAACAAAAACCAAATATTTCCCTGAATTGGAGCCTGAACCTCTTTGTGTTAGCACAGCAGACAGGCAGCTCGCTGCATTTTGGTGTCAGATTTGTTATCACAGATTAGATCAATTGTCTGGCTGCAGTGGCAACCCCCTCCCTTGTAATGCACTTAGTCAGTTGTGAAATCATGGACTCAGTGGTGGGAAAACCACAAAATTCTCCATAACCCCTCCAAGCCATCAATTTATGCCCTGAAGCATGAGATTTGATTACCATTGTTATTGTCTTAGCTTGCATAGTTACAAATGTTATTAGCAGTCATAAAATTATCCAGCCTTAAAAAAAATCAGATTAGGAAAATAAAAAAAAATAAAAATCCCAACATTTCACTGCAGGTTCTTCAAAACCTGAATTCCTGGGATTGCTTTGAACTGAGAAAAATGGTACTTCTTTAATTCACTTTAAATTTGCTGTCCTTTGATCACGTGGATTTCTCCTGGACTCTCATTAGGAAGGGATAGATGAGCATTTTCTGGCACGTCTGGAGTTTCTCTCTGCTCAAGACCCGTCCAACTTTGAGCATTTCAAAGCTAAGTGTTGATGAGGTGTGTTTATAATCAGATCACTCAGATCTGTGTTTAATAAACCATCAGCAGGATGTGCATCACCCTCTCTCCCATCTGTGTTTTCCCCTCAATGGTTCAAATCTTTTCCTATCAACTCCAAGTTCCTAAAGCAGCTCAGTGCTTCTCAGGCTGCAGCTCAGCTGGTATAACTTAAATCCTCCAAAAATTCAAAAGTTAAGGAAAAGGCTGCAAAATGTTGCAGAGGGATAATTCAAAATGTAGATGGCATCATGTTAATTATTTTAGACACAATTTGTCCAGGACCAAACCAGATTCCCAGAAGCTTATCCTGGTTTTTTTTTGTTTTGTTTTGTTTAGTTTAGTTTTGGCTTTTGTTTGTTTTTTGGGTTGGTTTTTTTTGTTTGGTTGGTTTTTTTTGGGTTTTTTTTTTTTTTTTTTTTTTTTTTTTTTAGTTCACATCAAATTGTGGTTCTTGATATTCAAATGCATTCCCATTTTTGCATATCTACCTACTCAGAAATTACAGCATCTTTATTAAGGAGCTCTGCTGATGGGATATGTGCTGACAATTACAAGCAAATTGATTTCTCCACAGAAAATCTGGCCAATCTCTTCTTTTGTCCTGAGTATTTCATGTGTCTCAAATGGCATTTAGAGTAGGATTGGGAATCTTCTGAGCCTGCCACCAGACTCTGAGCTGGGTTTAAAATGTGGGTGTGTCTTGAGGGAGAACATTGAGGGAATCAGGTAACAAGTTACAGTTGGGATTGGCAAACCACACCCGCTGTTCCTTCTGACTCAGTGACCGAGATAAATATTCTGAGGGGGTTTCTCACACTTGATTTCAGACAATATTATGCATTTAATGTGTGTTTAAAATATGTGATCAGTACCAGCCTGGAGGGAATTATTTTTTTCCAGTGTTTCCAGCAGCGTTGCTCTCTCATTCTCGCATCAAGCAGAGGGTCTGATGAAAAGGCCCCTTGATTTTCAGCAGGAAATCCCAAAATAAAGAGCAGTTCTGTCGGACACAGCGAGGACCACACTGAGCTTCTCTGTCCTTATTTTTGTTTGGTGCAGGCTGAAGTGTGATGACATTTGCCCCATTTCACTGCCCAGTGAAATGTGAAGCACGATTGATTATGTCTATTTACACTTTACTTAAGGCAACCCCATTCTCAAACAGATTTAGCCGGTGCCATGTTATTATTATTAACAGGAACACATTTATTTTGCAAGTGGGGAAGCTGCTGTACTTGGCCTGGCTTCCTAGCAGGAGAAAAACTTGATGCACGATTCTGTGTGAAAAATGAAAACCATTTAATTCTTTCCATATTATGGCCTCAAACCCGAATATGGGAGAAGGCCTTGGGAAAATCACATGGCAGAGAGGATCTAAAAGCTGGGCCAGCTAAGCAGGGAAGTGAAGGTCTGAGGGTGGCTGCATTTTGTAAGCCCAACCTCCCTCTGTGGCACAGGGATACAGGGATGGGCAGCCTGGGAAGAGGCTTTGGCAGCAGCGCTGCCTCCAGCAGCCTCTGGAGGTCATTGAATTGGTGTCTCTCTTCCTCCTGTCAGAGCCCTGCAAAAATCAGCCTGGAAACTCCTGATGCTGCTGAAGCATCCCGGGTGGAGCTGAGGATGGGCTGGGGAGGATGAGAGATTCTGGCTCAATTTTTTATCCTCCTGGCAATGGCAGCAGGGGCAATGCCAGCTCTCCTTGGCTCTCCCAGGTTTCTTATCTCTGCTTCCCACCTTCCCACCCTTGGCACTTCCAGCTCTTGCTAAGGCTCCAGTGAATCTCCAAACCTCTGGGTTGGAGTGAATCTCTATGGCTCGTTGGTACTGGGTCAAATTGCGTTTCATTTCATGGGCAGAGCCCTCAGCCATCCCTCTGGAGCTGCCTCCTTGTCCATTTTCAAATTGTGTTTCATTTCATGGGCAGAGCCCTCAGCCATCCCTCTGGAGCTGCCTCCCTGCCCATTTATCTGCCCAGTTTCCGCTCACAGGGCACAGGTCTGTTGCTTAGCTGTGGGTTGCTTTGGAGAGCAATGTGCTGTAAATACAACATTTTACTGCCCTGGGATGGAACAGTGACCCGATTCAGGATCTGTGTGGAGGGCAGCATCCAAAGGGAGGATTGCCAGTCCTCTGTGTGTGCTCTGGGCTGGGTGTTTGCCACACAGGAGTCTGCCCAACTTCAGAGCTTCCCATGCTTTACTCCACACATTTATATTGGTGCCAGGTCACTTATGCATAGTTTAATACAAAAATTCTATGTATTAATTGCCTCACTTTGCATGACTGCAAACTTACCATTGTTTTAAGTGTTTTGCATTTACCTAATAAATATATTAAACTATTGTACCCTTTTCCCTTCCAGTTTTCAGATCTTTTTTTCTTTTACTGCCATCTTTATAACACCTTTCCTTAAAATTATTATTTACTTCCCATCCAAATGCCAAGCTCATCTATTTAAATCTGCTGGAGATAAACAGCACCAGTTGGCCGGTACATCCACAAATTCCAATTGCCAAATTCCAATTGTCCAAAAATCTTTAACCCAAATGCTAATAATCCCCGGGAGTGCCGCTGTGATTCGGTAGGGTGGGTTTATGGTTTAATGTCCGTGAATGTTTCTGTTTGATTATTGCTCATCGCATCAGGCAAGGCTCCGAGCAAAGCCAAGCACCCAAAGGTCAGCAGCGAGACAGAAACGTCTGAGGAGCCCGAGCCCTCACGGAAATGATTCTGTCCGACCTTCCCCACCTCTGGGGGTGCAGTGCTTAAAACAATGCCTGGCAGGTTTGTGACGCCTGAGTTCCCCATCACTTAAAAACTGAGCCCGTTCCGCCAGGGCTCAGGGGATGGAGCAGCCGGGCAGAGCCCGGGCGCTCAAGCGCACACGTGAACCTGAGCTGGGTTTGTGGTCATGGGCAGCACACGCTGCGATAATCACACACGCGGGGGCATTTGATTTAAAAAATAATAATTAAAAACCGAAGAACAGCGCGTTTTCCGAGGTTTGGTGTTGGGGTGGTTTGGGTACATGAGGGTTTAGTAGGGGGGAAAGGCTAAACCCAGTTGCGGTTTTCTTAATCTTCACCCTTTCCCCCGAAAAGCAGCGACAATTCCGCCCCCGAGAGAGGGCTGAGAGCAGGCGGGGACCGTCCCTTCCCCGCCAGCGCCTCCCTCCTCCTCGCCCGGATTTTGGCGGACCCCGTGCCCGCCGAAGCGAGAGCATCCCGGCTCCTGCGGGCAGCGCCCTCACTCCGGCCATCCCTTCCTCCTCCTCCTCCCGCCCCGGCTCTGCGCTGGCCGGCACCGGGGGTCCCTCTCCGGCACCGGGGCCCTCTCCGGCACCTGCCCGCCTGCGGGACGGCCCCCCGGAGCTGGGGGCGGGCAAGGCTCCCCTCGCTCCCTCCTCTCCTCCCTCCCTGCATCCCTCCGGCTCCCGGCGCATCCCCAGGTGCCGCCCGCAGCCGCGGGGGCGGAGGTGCCGCTGGCAGCCGGCTCCGGCCGAGGGGATTCGGATCGGGCAGGTGGGACCCGGAGCGGGGCCGGGCCGGGGCCGGGGCGGGGGTGGCCGTGCCCCGGGGGAGGCCGTGGGGAGCGCGGGGGGCTCGTTGCCATGGCTCCCTGCAAGCTCCGCCGGAGGAGATAGCGATGCCAGTCACGGAGGGACCCTCTCCCTGCTCGTGGGTGTGGAGCGGGGCTGGCTTTGGGGTGGTTGCGTTGGGTTTTTCCGCTCCCCCTCCTTCCCTTCCCCCCCACCCCCTCCTTTTTTTTTTTTTTTTTTTTTTTTTTTCGGGGTGGAGCGATTAATTCGGAGCGCCGGGACGGGGCTGCGGAGCTGCCGCCGCCACCGGGACCCCTCAAGGCTCAAGGTACGGCGGGGGGACACCGGGGAGGGGGTCCGGGGGTGTCCGGCCGCGGGGCTGCCCTGCCGCCTCCCGGGCTGGCCCTGCCTGGCTCCCCAAGCGCTCTTTAATTATTTTCGCTCTCATTTGAAAACTGGTTCTCCTGCCCCCGGCGCCGCACCTGGTCCTGCAGCGGCTGCGCCCTGCCCAGCCATGAGGAAGCGGAGCCGGGCTCAGCCCGGCCCGAGGGGTCCGGGGGGTTCCCCAGGAGCCGGTCCGGTCCCTTCCCCAGCCCAAGGAGCCGCCGGGGTCCCGCGGGCGGAGGAGGCGCTGCCCGCGGAAAGTTTCGGGGTGCGGAGCCCTGGGGGGGCAGCGCGGGGGCTGCGGGGACAGAGCCACGGCCCCGGGGCTCGCAGGGCATCGGCGGCTCAGCCCCGTGGGGCTTTAGGTGGCCGCAAGTTGGCGAGCCCGGGTGTCCTGCATCTGTGGCGAGCACTTGTTTCTGCTCTCCGAATGATTTCCGAGAGGAATTGGGGTGGTTTTGCTGCAGCACCTACATAATTACCGAAGCCCTCAGGTTTTTTTGGGTTTTTTTCCCGCTGGGGAAGCGATGAGCTCGCGTTGCAGCGCAGGAGAGCGGCCGGGCTCTCTGAGCTCGGTGTCTGGGCTGTTGTGCTATCGATTGGTGCTGCGCGATCATCGCCGAGCTCGGCAATGCAATCCAGGGCGATTCTGTTCTCCGGGAGTCAGACACAGAAATGTACGCGGGCTTCTCATCTCCCGCTGCTGTCATTAGTGATTCTTGGCTGCTTTGGGGTAGAAAGGGACTAGGATGTGTTTTGTTGGATTATGTGCAGGTATTCAGCACTGCCTGGGAATACTTCTGCTCCAAACACGGTTTTGGGAAATTTCAGCCGAGCGGTGACAGGTGGCATTTCTGCGCCGCTGCCAAGGGTTTGTTTGGTGTGCCCGAGTTGATTTGTGCTGTGTAGCTCCCCCAAATCCCTTTCCACGAGCAATAAATAATAAGTGTTATGACTTTAGTACAGGTCCGAGGAAAGGAGAGGAGGTGGAAAAGCTGAACTTTAAATAAATATGTATTTTTTAGCCTTTTGTGATGAAATTTATCTCGTTTGGAGCTGTGCTTGCCATCCTCTGGCCATTGCTTCCCACGTGCCTCTGCTCATCTGCTGATTGAACTATCAGAGCGCACAACTCCTGCCCTGTTAACATTTCTTTCTTGTTTAAAAGTAATAATTTTTCCTTGCCTTTCAAAAAAACCCAAGCCAAATAAAGCCCTGTCTCAATGGGTCATTAAAAATAGGAAATTGTGGTTCATCAGTTTCTGGTCCTACTCAGGCTGAGCATCTGCTGTCAGTGGAGTCTGGCTTGCAGAGGAACTACGAGTCCAGATCATGTGACACCAAAAAAGATGCACAGGATAGGACAGCAAGGTTTGCAGAAGGGAATTTCTTTAGAAATATTGCCCAGTGTATGTGAAATCGTCATTAAATATCTTTAGTAAAAAAACACCTGCCAGCAATCAAGAAGTTGAAATTTTGCCATAGGCAGCACACAGCTTGGAAACCAATTTGTTTCTAAACTCCTCCTGTTTATTATTGATTTTTATATCAAAATAGGGATGGGATGAATCTCGAATATGAGGCTGAAATAACGAGACTGTCCTCCAGCAATATACATTTACCTCAGTGAGTGTAATTATTGTGGCTTTAGTATGAGTAACTCCAGTAATTAAACCTCATGAATGAAAACATAACAATCCACTTCTTTACCCCAAGAAAAACAACAGACAAGCCTTCATTTAAATGAAAGATGACATTATTCACAGCTTGGATGTGTACCTCGAGTGGCTTGGACTGGAGCCACCTTGTTTGCCAGCAAAAATTTACTTTATCACTTCTATTCGGGAGGAAAAAAATGGAACAAAAAAAGAATTTATTCTTTACATAAAACGATGTTGGGGACAGTTGCTTGTGTGATGAGAAAGGATCTGCTCCTTTCCCCAGTGGGAGAGGACAGGGACTACTTTAAACACTACTAATTAGTTCAGTTTATCTTGCACGCATTACAATGCCGTAGTTAGTTAATTATAGCTTTTGCCATTAGCAGTACGTTAAGAATAATGAATTAACATATCACGCAGATCAAAAGAACATCTACAAAGTTTATCTTAGAGGAAAGAAAGTGTTATTGTGTGTCAGGAAGTCCCCCTGGCTTTCCCAAGGCACAGATTTTGTTGGAATTCCTGAGCTGGTGCTTCAGAGCCCCGTGAATGACTTGAATTGATCACAAACAAGTGACACTGGAGCTCTCGGTTGCTTAGCAACCCACCAAGATGCCACAATTTCTTTTGGTATATTTGTCCAGTAAAGTAGAAATTCGGGTTTTGTCACAGATCATGGGTTCTTGCTAGCACAAAACCGCCCTATAACAACCCTAAATCATGGGAATGAGAATTGATGTCCCAGCACAGAGTGTGGGAGCAGCACGGGTATGAAAACAGAGCAGGAATCTTGTAGCCATATTCTGCTGGTGAGGTGCTCAGTGGTTTATAACAACTTCTGATTGTCCTTTCTTGGTTAGACTCCTAAAACCCCCAAATCATTTGTGGGACAAGTTCTACCAAAGAAATTCATCCAGCAGGTGCTGTTTGAACAGTTCCCTCGTGCTGTCATGGGCTGTGAGGTCTGTGAGGTTACCGATATCCCACTTTGCAGTGCAGCCTGGAATGTGTGGTTTGATTGTGGTCTGAGTTATCCCATGTTCCACGGGGCTGGGGAGCTCTGCTGAGTTCTCCTCACAGCAGGCACGGGATCCTCCCCAGATCTTTCTGTGTCAAGGAATAAATAATTTTGTTTGTTGTGGTCTGAATTATCCCATGGCCCACAGGGCTGGGCAGCTCTGCTGGGCTCTCACAGCACACACTGGGTCCTCCCCAGATCTTTTTGTGTCAGGGAATAAATAATTTTGTTTGATTGTGGTCTGAGTTATCCCATGTTCCACGGGGCTGGGGAGTTCTGCTGAGTTCTCCTCACAGCAGGCACTGGGTCCTCCCCAGATCTTTTGTGTCAGGGTATAAATAATTTTGTTTGTGGTCTGAGTTATCCCATGTTCCATGGGGCTGGGGAGCTCTGCTGGGCTCTCCTCACAGCAGGCACTGGGTCCTCCCCAGATCTTTTGTGTCAGGGTATAAATAATTTTGTTTGTGGTCTGAGTTATCCCATGTTCCACGGGGCTGGGGAGCTCTGCTGGGCTCTCCTCACAGCACACACTGGGTCCTCCTCAGATCTTTTTGTGTCAGGGAATAACAGGTTTAGTGCTGGAAGAGCAGAAGGAAGATAAATGTTGCACAATTATCTACCTGAAGTGCCAACATCGGTATCAATGGTTTATATTTTGGTCAGTGAATTCTTTTTGTTACCTCTGGCTCCACCTGTGCTGCACTTTAGTCCTGGAGGGCACCTTGAGAGAGAATCCTGCATCTCCTCATCCCCACTCTGTGCTTTAGGTACAGGGAACCAACAGGGTGAGTTTCCAATATCCTGGAACCCAAACCAGGATATTTCAGGAGCTCACTCTGTGCCCTTCAGCTCCTCATGGACTTTCCATCCAGAGCTGGGCAAAGCTCTGCAGTGTGTGTGGGTGGACCTGGGGCTCCCAGCACCTTTTTGCTCTATTTATCCCCACCCTTCTGAGCTCTGCTCTCTGCTCATAGAGACAAATCCTCATCCTGCTAAAACTCTATCTAGGAAAAGCCTGCCAGGGTGTCATGGAATCCATTCTACTTAAACAGCAGTGGCATTGGGAAGATTTCTTCCCTCTGGATGAGAAAAAGGAATCCAGGTCCTTCTCTTTATAGAACTTGAGTATTGAATAATTTACTGTGGGACTAGAGGGGAGGTTGCAGCAGTGCCCACTGAACCCCACTGAACCAAATCCCAGCTCCTCACTACTCCTAGGCTAAGCTCATTGTAGTTCATAATCTGTGGACTTGTAATTAATTGCCTTTCTAGGCTCAGACAGACTTAGGTGAAGAGCTTAGGTGAAGACCTGTGAGCTTGGCTGACTTTGAGGTGATTTTTTTTTTCCCTTAACAAAGTCAGTGCTCAAAACTCAAGGTTGTTGTATTTAGCCTTTTTTTTTTTTTTCCCCTAGCTACTCCCTTCTATCTGTTTTATTCATTGACTTCTGTAAGTGCATTTGCATTCCCATTTGCTGATTAGTGATTGCCTGTGCACAACAAACAGATGAAGGTGCTTGGTAATATTTGGTGCCTTGGGTTTCTCCTCCCAGCGTGTCCAGGCACCCTGCATGAAGCACACGGTGTGTGATGGCTGTGGTGATGTTGTTTTCTGGGGTTTCAGCACTCCCTGGCAGATGTTTCCTTCTTCCTTCATTGCACCTGGATGTATAAATATCAAAAAAAAAAAAAAATGCATATGGAGAACAGTTTGTCATTAAAAGTAGTGTTTATTGTTACAGCTTAACTAGCTTGTGGTTTTCAGTGTGATTTCCAAGTGCAGATCCCGTTCCAAGTAAGAAGGACAAAAATTATGTTGCTTTCTTCATTAGGGCTTCTCCTCCTATTTTCTTTGGACCCTTGCTAGTCCTCTCTTTTCTCCATTTATGAAGAAAATGACCAACTTCAGGTGGTTTTCTCCTTTTGCTTGGTTTTTCTCTCTTGCAATGGGATGGGTTTAAACCAGAGCTGTGGTGAGGATATGATTCAGCTTAAGGGAGGGTGAAGAGGAGGTTGGGGAGGATGAGCCTGCTTGGATCCATCCCCATCTTTGCTGGTGGCACAGCAGAATTGAGATGTCTGCATGCTGGCCTGAGCCAGTGGTGGATCCCGGGCAGGGCTGAGAGGATTTTCACCAGATGGTTCCCAGCCTGGCTGGGGGAGCTGGGCTGAGCTGCCTGGGGACAGTCCCAGCCTCAGACAGGTGACCTCAGCCAGCCACTGTCCCTGTGCCAAAACCAGAGCTGCCAGTGTCCCTGCAGAGCCCTCCCCGTGTTTGCAGCCAGGGAGGGATGGAGAGGTGACCCCTGCCATGGGTTTATCCTCAGTGCAGCACCAAGGGCCCTTTGCATTGCCCTGGGGGTGCTCTCTGTCCCCAGCCTGGCCCTGTGTCACCGTCCCCTGCCTGGTGCTACTGCACTCACTGCCTCCTCCTCCTCCTCATCATCATCAGAGGCAGCACCTGGGCTGCTCATTTCTGTGTCTGAGAGGGCTTCAAAGGTGGGATGGACCCACCTGAAGGGGCTCTGATGGCTGGGGAGTCTCTGTGCCGTCCTGGAGAATACAAAGTGTAACTACAAACAAGCCAAGCAGTGAGAGCACGAGGCTGCAGTCCCAAAGAACTCTGCACATTCCAGTGAGCCAAAGCCCTCTGACCTCTCAATGCAGCTTAGCTGGATGATTTTTAGTACTCTCAGAAATCTCATTTTGAGCTTCTCCATTTTTCTGGAGGCCCATGGGATGACTCTGCAAGGTTGAAATCACTGTTCAGAACAGCATCCTGGCTGGAATGAATGGGAAAGGCAAAAATCTACTCAGAGGAGTAGGAAAAAGAAAGAAAGAAAAAAAAAAAAAGGCAGAATTGGGCCCATCCACCTTTCAGTGTCTGTCTGCTTTGGTGACTTTTGGAGTGTGACACAAGCAATTCCCTGTCAGCCTTCCCCGCTGGCTGACACAGAGGAGGTGGCTTTGAATGCTGCCTGCTGTGCTTGTGTGGCACTTGAAAGGAGAGAGGGCTGCCTTCAAGGAGAGTGTTCCCACAGTTTAAAGGGTGTTTGAAAAATGCAGCGCTCCGTCCCATCATGTGTTGTGGCAGCATTAAACCCGATGGAAACCTGGAACAATGTCTCAGTAAAAACTGCCTGGTGCCAGTGAGCATCCCCAGTGCTTCAGATGGAATTAGTCCTGATGAAAGATTGCTCTGCTGATAGGGAAAGTAAAATTAGTATTGTGGGTTTTTTTCTGTTATAAAACACCCCATCAATTCTTCAGCTAAAGGAGTGATTAATACATTTTTTTTTTTTACACATGCTCACAGAATGCACTATTATTTTTTCCCTTTACTGAAATCAGAGAATGGTTAATAAGAAGGGATTTTCTGTAGGTTTGGAAGCACCCACATGTTTTTCCCAAGGTTGATCTCTGTCTGTCCATCACTAAAATCCTTCCCCTGGGGCAGTTTGTGTTGGTTGAGCCAGGTTTGTATGTACGCTTGCATCCATGGCTGTTTGTCTAATTTTGTTGATTTTACTTCTTTGTAAGCAAAATACTCCAAACCACATCCTGTTTGCTGAGTTCTGTGAACTTATTGCCTAAAATTTGGGTTATTGCTCAAGTGCTTTACTGAATTAGAGCCCAGTGCTTTATTTTTCTTTTCTATCACTCCAGCAATGACTTTGTTCCAGTAAAATTTCATTGAGAGGATGGATTTGAGGGGATTTCTGTTGTAAGTCAGAGGAGGTCTTGTCTGGTCTTTTTTTTTTTTTTATTACTCAGTTTTACAGGAATAAACTGTATTCAGTGCTTGCTTTGAGTTCTGCCAAGGCATTGGTCAAAACTGCAGGAATATTGCTCATTACCACCCACATTCCTTTGGGATAAATATTCCTTTTGTTGCATCTGGGCAGAAGAAAATGGCACAGAACTGAACTCCTGCTATCAACCAGTAGTGGCAGATCTTATTTAAGAGATTTTTAGGATAAGCTGTGGTGACTTCCAGGCTGGATATTGCCCAGGCAAAGCACTGGTGAAGTCATGGCGCCACTGAAATGGATGCTCAAACTCCCAGTGACCTCAGCAGAGTCAGGTTTTTGTCCTGGGAGTGATGAAAATCTAATTTACAGCCTAACCAGTTTGAGGAGGAGGCGTAATGGCTCGAGTCCTTGACTGATACAAATGAGGGAGGTTCAGCTGAGGGTGATTGAGTTACCCTGGCTTGAACCATCTGGGATTTTGGAGAATCCAGGATCCCTGCGGGCTCTGCAGGCAGGAGAGTTGGGTCTCCCCGTGCCACATCCCTGCCTCGTGTTTTACCTGGGAGCAAATAACCAGGAAACAGCAAGGAATAATTCCTGTTTCCTGAGCCACAGGAATGACAGCTGCGGTGTGCAGGGCACGGAGGAGCAGTGATTAAAGGGCTGTCCCAGCTGTACCTGCTCCATTCAACTGACACTGAAATCCAGGGGAATTGCTCAGGGTTTACCACCTGCATGACAAATGCACCTTCCTGTTATTGCCTGCGTGAGGCTGGACTGGGGCTTTCACCTAAATCTGGGATTTTTATGATCTCTGCTGAGCCTGTGGGATTGCAGCCTCCCTGCTGGCCATGTGCTCTGCTCACCCTGATTTTTGGCTAATTCCTGCCTACCTGCTGGGAGAGGCTCAGCTTGCTTTTTCAGCTCCACATCCTATCCCAGGGAATTGCTGAAAATTGGGCTGTTTGAGGTGTTTTAGGGAACAAAGCTTTAATAAAGGTGAAGTGCAGTCGGTGTGGTGGCACCAGAAAATAATCACAGAGTGACAGAGTGGCTGGGGGTGGAAGGGACATTAAAGATCAACTCATCCCTCTCCCTGCCATGGCAGGGAAAGCTTCCACTGTCCCAGGCTGCTCTAAGATCCAAATTCCAACCCGGCCTTGGGCACTGCCAGGGATCCAGGGGCAGCCACAGCTGCTCTGGGCACCTGTGCCAGGGTCTCCCCACCCTCCCAGGGAGGAATTCCTCCCCAGTATCCCCTCCAAAGCTGCTGTTTCAGTTTGAATCCTTTCCCCCTCATTCTGTCACTACCTGCCCTTGTCAATAGCCCCTCTCTATATTTTTTGTAGCAGTTATTTGGTGATGCAGCCCCCAAAGAAAAGGAAATTTCTCCCCGTGAGCAGGATGCTGCCTTTTGGAGCATTGTACCTCATTATCCTGCCAGAGCAGCACATTTTCCCTGTCAGCCATTCCCCCTGTCAGACATCCCTGTGCAGTGAAACCTCACAGAATCCCAGCTGCACAGCAAGAGAAAAATTTCATCTTTGGTGCGTTAAATTATGCCTCAGTGTTTATTAAAAAAAAAAAAAAATAAAACAACAACCATGAAAACCACAACAGACAAGGAACCTGGAGGGTTATTCACAATCTTATCATGTGTACCATAAAAAAAAAAAAAAAAACCAAAAATTGGAATAATCTTTGCTTTCAGCAGATAAGCAGCATTCTCCCTAAAAACCTATTCCACTGTGATCCTCCAAAATGTGTGCTGAGCTTGTCTGTGCACAAAGCTCCCTGAAATGGGTGGTTAGACCAATTTTTTTTATCCCTGGGTAGGATGGAGTCAGGAATGTTGTGTATTTTCCCTGCTAATTACATAACACACTGACTGCAAATAATAATGTATGCAAAGTTTGGATGCTCAGGCAATGACAACCCATTTAACCATTTATAGCTTTATGTATTTTATAATCCCTGAACCCAAACGTCCCTGGGGAGGCAATGTGCCCTTAAAAATTTTAGGCCTTTAAATTAAGTGAATTTAAATTCCCTCATTTGCATATTTTTCCCTTTCTTTGTTCTGCCTGAATGAGATATTGCTCCAGTAATTGAACTGTAATTTCAGCACAGGTAAATGATGTAAGACAGGCGAGCTGGCGGGCGCTGCCTGAGCGCTAATCCGGCGATTTGCAGCACACCTTGGAGAGCAGAGGCTGTCCAGGCCACTTAGGATCACCCAGCGTGGGGCTGGCACTTGAGAGTTCAATCAATCTCTGGTGCTAAATGTGCTCCTGGAGCAGGGGCTCGAAGGGATGAGGTGGGGGGAGGGAATTCCTGGGAAACAAACTTCTTGCTGAGCTGATATCAGACAGAATTCCAAAGGGGATTGGGTGGGAAGGAGCCTTAGAGATCATCTTGTTACAGCCAAGCCCAGTCCAAGCTGTCCTTGGGCACTTCCAAGGATCCAGGGTCTCCTCTGGGCACCCTGTGCCAGGTCCTCCCCACCCTCACAGGGAACAATTCCTGATATCTCACCTCAATTTCCCCTCTTTCAGTCTGATCCCATTACTCCTTGTCCTACCACTGATGAATACATAGATGGGTCAAAGCTGGATTCTCCTAAAAATAAAATTTTACAGCTGAAACAGAGCACTGAAGCTTCTAAAAGGGTTTTCATCAGCAGGCTCTGGTGATGGCTTTTTGGTGTGTGCTGTTCTCAGCCCAGGGATTTGGCATCCCAGTACCTGTGGGACAGCTAAACTGGGATGGGTGGGCAGGAGTGGTGTGGCAGGGAGAGGCAGGACTGTCAATATCCATTGGAAAAATCTTGGTTAGGATCTTTGGGAAAGATTGGGTGATGCATCAGGGAGGAATTCCTCCCCGATATATCAGTGGATCCCAAATATCCCAAAGTGGTTTTGGCTCCACCATCCTGTTGTAATGACTTTTCCCCTCTTCACTAAACGTTAATCAATGCAAGCCCAGCACAACTGTGTGCCTTCTGCAGGAGCACAGGAGAAGCCCACGTGCAAAGGGGGAAAGCAGAAGAGGTCAGGGATGATTGTCTGGAGAGCTTGGCACCAATCCCAGAAAAATAATGGAAAAGTTGATGGAGGACTGAATTAGAATGGAGTTAAAGGACGGAGATAATTTAGGCCTCTCTGGAAAGGGAGGAGTTACAGGTTTGGTAAATGAGGATGATAAATGAGGTTTGTGTCAGTTTCCTTCCATGTGGTATGCCGTGAAATCTCAGTGAAAACCAAACAATCCCAACAAAGCTGGCGTGGGGAATTAGCAGCAATATTGTTTCATAGAATTCTGGAATGGTTTGGGTTGGGAGGGACCTGAAATCCCATCCAGTGCCACCCCTGCCATGGCAGGGTCACCTTCCAGGCTGCTCCAAGCCTTGGCCTTGGACACTTCGGGCATCCAAGGGCAGCCCAGCAGGCTGAAGGACAAACAGAATCCTTTCACACAGGGATTTTATCTGAATCCATGAGAGTGCTGGAAAGCCGGGGTCAGTTTTGGTGTCAACAGCTGAAAGAAAGAGTTTACAAACCTGGAGAGTCAAGGAAATAACCACAATATTGATTTGAAGAGTAGAGGAAATTCCCCGCAGTGAGAGATTTAGAGCTCAATCTGCTTAGCTCATCAAAAAGAGGATTGAGAGGGGACTTGATTACAGGGACAAGTATTTTCATGGGGGAAAGCATATCCAGCTTTTTAATCAAGAAGAGGAAAAAAAAAATCAGATCCAATGGCTGCCAGCTGGAGCCAGACAATTTTAAATTAGACATTAAAGACAATTTTTTTTTTTTTTATCTGTGATTAACCACTGGAATGAATTGTGATGTGTTCAGATGGAGACTGGATACCTCGTGTGACACAATCAAACACTGGATATGATTTGCAGAGGGTAGGGAAAAACATGACAAAATGTGCTGTACAGACAGGTGCAAAGGCCTTAAAATCTGTGAGCCTTGAAAGGGCAGTGGAAGGAAGAGGAAAGAAAAAGGAGGAATTGACATGGGAAGCACAAAAAGGAGGAATGGAAGCACTGGAAGGACAAAGAAAGGAGTTTCAGAGCTTCTGTTTCACAGCATTGGAGCATATGTGTGAGCAAAGTGAGTTTTGGCATCGGGAGCACCTTGGGTGTTGGCAGAGCTGGAGTCATCTGTTTCCCAGTCAAAACTGCAATTTTGGATTCTGGGCTTTGTTAATGATGATAAAGAAACTTCAATTCGTGGTCTGGGCTTTTGGCAGCGTGGTGGTGCTGCCAGGAGCCAGGATGGACCCGAGGGTGGGATCCCACCAGGGGAGCTGGGATGGGATCCCACAGGAGAGCTGGGAGGGGATCCCACAGGAGAGCCGGGATGGGATCCCACCAGGAGAGCCGGGATGGGATCCCACAGGAGAGCCGGGATGGGATCCCACAGGAGAGCCGGGATGGGATCCCACAGGAGAGCCGGGATGGGATCCCACAGGAGAGCCGGGATGGGATCCCACAGGAGAGCCGGGATGGGATCCCACAGGAGAGCCGGGATGGGATCCCACAGGAGAGTTGGGATGGGATCCCACAGGAGAGTTGGGATGGGATCCCACAGGAGAGCCGGGATGGGATCCCACCAGGAGAGTTGGGAGGGGATCCCACCAGGAGAGCCGGGAGGGGATCCCTCCAGGAGAGCCGGGATGGGATCCCACCAGGGGAGCTGGGATGGGATCCCACAGGAGAGCCGGGAGGGGATCCCACCAGGAGAGCTGTGCCACCTTCCCCTGGAGCAAAGGGCGCGTCCTGTGTCCCTGGGCATGGCTCTGATGTCCCTTTGCACCACCCAGTTGTCACTGTGGGCTCTGATCTCCCACCAGTGTTACACAAACAAGTGTGAACAGAAATTATTGACTTCACATTTCTACCATTGAACCAAATTTTCAGGAAATCCTCAGGGAAATCTCTCAGGATTTTTGGTGTTTTCTCTCTCTGTGTTTGTCCTCTTGAAGTTGTTTCACCACAGCAGTGATTGAGACTTTGTTTTTTCCAAGAACAGAACTCTATTACAATTGCTTACAGTGCCTAATAATGAGATAATCATTAATTCAAACCTAATACTGTGGGGTTTCTGTGGGTGGTGCAGTGGTTCATGTCCGTGCTCCAGGTGACTTTGTTGCTGCTTTTATTTCCTGTGGATCTTCAGCTATAAGGAAAGTGAAGCAGATGCCTTAAAGGCTGTCAGGAATTTTGCTATCATGGGAGCTCTTTAGCCAGGACTGGAAATCACTTTTCCAGCAAAATTTCCAGAACTCTTCTACACCTCCAGAGCAGAGGATATTCTATCATGGTTATGTGGAGGGAAATCACTCACACACACTCTTTTTTTACAACTCCATCCCAAAGGTGTTGCCTTTGTTTTGCAACGTTTCCTGCATTGGTTTTGGACAGGAAGGGAGTCCTATTTCAGGATCTTTCCAGTGGAAATAGGAACATGTTTTCTTTGGGCTATTTAACAAAACCATGAACTCTCTGTGATCAATTAGAGCTCCAATTACCTGCAGCTCTGTTTCTGCCTTGGATGGCTGTGCAAACCGAGTACCAGAGTGTAAGTGGCTGGTTATGGTCTTATTTTCCTGGGAACTGGGAAAGCTGAAAAATAAATGGGAATAAACTGATTGATTGGGGAAAAAAATACAGAGCAAAGGATGTGTGTGCTACCTGTAAGAACTGGCTGAGTGGGCAGGAATTATTCCAAAATCCTGTTGAATATATCGACCTTGATGATCATTTTCATCCTCAGTGGACATCCCAATAATTGTCCCTGCCTAAGGATCCCCTGGAAGCTGCTCTCAAATCAGAGCAGCCCTTCAGCATTTAACTCCTGACATTGTGACACCCATTAGGAGCGCAGAGAGGTAGGAATTACCCTATTCAATCTGATTAAAGATCCAATTAACTTGCAATCCTCTCCCTGTTAGTAACTAATACCACATGACTCAACAGCCTGGGAAAAGCCCCAAACCTTCCTCCCTCCTCCTGTGAACTCTCATCACAATTAGGGAACAAATTGTCCCTTAAAGATTATTTATTTTATTTTATTTTATTTTATTATTTTATTCTATGCTATGCTATTCTATTTTATTTTATACATTCCCTCTCCTCTCCTCTCCTCTCCTCTCCTCTCCTCTCCTCTCCTCTCCTCTCCTCTCCTCTCCTCTCCTCTCCTCTCCTCTCCTCTCCTCTCCTCTCCTCTCCTCTCCTCTCCTCTCCTCTCCTCTCCTCTCCTCTCCTCTCCTCTCCTCTCCTCTCCTCTCCTCTCCTCTCCTCTCCTCTCCTCTCCTCTCCTCTCCTCTCCTCTCCTCTCCTCTCCTCTCCTCTCCTCTCCTCTCCTCTCCTCTCCTCTCCTCTCCTCTCCTCTCCTCTCCTCTCCTCTCCTCTCCTCTCCCTTCTTCCCAAGCACTTCCAGCTTGGCTTCCATCCTGAAACATGAGATCAATAGCCCTTATAAATTCTTCCCCTGCCTTGACAAAGCATTATTATCAGCACTTTAAATACCTGTTCATTCTCCTAATCACCCTGCCCTTTGTATCAATAACTTTGTTGTGTCAGACAGGTCGCAAAGTTAATTATGGTGATTTTCTTTCTTGTTTTAAACGTGCTGTGTCTTAATTCCAGTGCGATCATTGGAGTGGCTGTTTGACCTCGGTTCACCTGTTTTTATAAATACTTGTGTCTGTCATGTCCGTTCCTTGAAGCACTTCATCTGTACACGAAATCCTGGGGATTCTTCTCATTCCTTTCTTAAAGGGACTTCTAATATTTTCCTATTTTTTTTCCTCATTAAGTCCTTTTTACAGCTCTGATTTTTGAATACAGTTCTGCTTGGTGTAAAAAGCAAAAATAAATCAGCACCACTAAATTGCTAAAAATTATTATTAATAACTATTTTAGTCCTTTCTAAGGCGTTCTGCACAGAATCCTCATCTCAGTTGCCTCTTGAGCACCTTGGGCTGCTGAGCAGATGCTGCCTATTGAAGTGATTTTTATTCATTTCTGTGGAAAGCAAACAATCCAATTGAAACCCTCTTCTCCTTCAGCCTCCTGAAGGCCAGGGGCTATTTGGTGAATTTAACTTCAGTTACATCAAATGAAACAAATCCACTGTGACCCTGGAGGAAGCCTCATGTTTTAGATCATAGGTCGCTTCTAAATATAGGGATGGGAAATTAATGCCTCCCTGGATGGATGATGCTGTAACTCAAGGGTTTTAACAATTTCCTTTGAGCTGAGTGGCCTGGTCATTTCTGAACAGGCTGAAATTTGAGTGGATAAAGTGTTTAAAATATATATATTTAATATCTATTTATAGAATATATTATATATATATTTAATATATATTTATTTTGTTTATATGTGTGTGTACACAACTAGTTAAATTGTACATTTGTAGTTACATTTGTATGGTTTTGCTCAGAATTGTTTAACCATTGTGGCATTTCATGGAAAACAAAATCATTTGGGAGATATATCTGTATCTACCTATATATGTATCTTATTTTTGTTTCAAAACCATTTTGTGCAACAGGCAGGAGCTTTAGCCTTGGGCTTTTGAATCTGATACTACATTTATCTTCCCTGAAAATAATCAGAGTACAGCAACACCTGACGTGCCTGAAAGGGAAACAAACACGAGTGAAGCAGCTGAATATGGAGCAGAGGAAGTGTTTTGATTTATTCCTGAGCCATGAACTTGGAGATTTGATATTACACACCTATAATGTGTTTTCATGAGTGACCCCATACAAGTGCATTTATACCTTCTATTCATAAATAATCGGGTTTTTGCCTTGTGTGGGCACACGAGGAGTACTGGAAAGCTCTTACACTGACATTTATTTCTTCTTAATAATTAACAATTACCTGAGAGGTGGTTCAGATTCCTTCTATTTTGGGATATTGCTTTATTTGGCTGCTCCTCTCTGAGGAACAACTTCATCCTGTCTTTGGCACTGGCACTCTCAGTGGCAGATGTTGTGACTCAGAGCAGACAAGAAGATTCAGATTTATATTTTCTTCTTTTTTTTTTTTTCATAAGTGACTTGCCCCCCAGGCATGTTTTGACAGGGAAGATATAATTTCAAATTAAATGTGAATGTGGAGGCTTTCCAAAGCTCCAAATTGCAGAGATTTCTCAGCATGGCTCAAGGAGAAATAAAACTCTCCATGCTGATGGGCGGGAGCAGCTCTGGTACCAAACCCTGAGTTTATTGCCTTGGTACAAATTTGGACACAAGAGAGGCTCTGTCCATCACTGAGCTGCTTTCACTTCACTCTTTTAACAAACCTTTCCCTTCTGGAAACCTCAGGAAGACAAACAGCTGGATTTTCCCTTCCACCTTTTCCCTTTCACCTCCAGATGGTGACTGGTGGTTTAACATCTTAATTATCAGGTGAGTCTCTAGGATCAGTGAGCACAGGTGCTTTCAAGAGGAAGAATTTGGTGTCTAAGCAGGGGTCAGGGAAGGCTTTTTGTCCCTGCCAAGGTGTTTGCTCTCATTTTGGATGGGGAGAGGTGCAATGAGGGGAGGATATCCCTGTTCGTTGTGGTGGGATTTTTTCAGGAAATTGGTGTCTGTGATGTGTATGTCTTTTGAAGGAAAAAAAATTAACACTCCAGATTTAAACACATGAAAGGATGTCTCAAGTTTAAGATCAGAACTTCTTGATGAAACAGAGCACAGAGGAACTTCCCTGTTCCTTGCCTGAATCTCCAGGCTTCTGTCCCAGCCCTGACAAGGTCAGGTTTGCATTGTCTGGAGCTGCTCCTCTTTGTGTGGGTTCTGCCTGGCTGAGGACACGGCATCTCCTCACAGTTTGCCTTTCCCTTCCCCACCTTTATTCTCTTTTTCACCTTTTGTTCCAGCGTTTGGCCCGTGTTTCCTCTCTTGCTCTGCTCCTCCCTCTGCAGTGCTCCTGTCCCCACTGCTGCTGGCTCTCAGGGCAGGGGAGGTTCTGCAGCCCCTGGAACTTTCCACAGCAGGATGTTTTGGGGTCAGTGTGGTTTGATGCTGATCACGGACTGCTTTCATCAGGCATCTGTTAGTTCATGCACCTCTTGGAAATTGTGGGGTTGCAGAAATGTGTGTGCAAGGCAGAATCTGTCCCTCTGCACCAACACCAAGCAGGGAGGTCACTCTTCCCCTGTACTCAGCTCTGGTGAGGCCCCACCTTGAGTGCTGTGTCCAATTCTGGGCCCTCCATTTAGGATGGACACTGAGTGCTGTGTCCAGTTGGGTCCCCTCAGTTTAGGATGGACACTGAGTGCTGTGTCCAGCTCTGGCCCCTCAGTTCAGGGTGGACATTGAGTGCTGTGTCCAGCTCTGTCCCTCAGTTCAGGATGGACACTGAGTGCTGTGTCCAGCTCTGGCCCCTCAGTTTAGGATGGACACTGAGTGCTGTGTCCAGCTCTGTCCCTCAGTTTAGGATGGACACTCAGTGCTGTGTCCAGCTCTGGCCCCTCAGTTTAGGATGGACACTGAGTGCTGTGTCCAGCTGTGTCCCTCAGTTTAGGATGGACACTCAGTGCTGTGTCCAGCTCTGTCCCTCAGTTCAGGGTGGACATTCAGATGCTCGAGCGCGTCCAGAGGAGGCAGCGAGGCTGGTGAGGGGCTGGGAACACAAACCCTGTGAGGAACGGCTGAGGGAGCTGGGCTTGTTCAGCCTGGAGAAAAGGAGACTCAGGGGTGCCCTCATCACTCTCCACAGCTCCCTGAAAGGTGCCTGTGCTCAGCTGGGCTTGGGCTCTTTCTCCAGGCAGCACTGACAGAACCACAGGACACAGCCTCAAGCTGTGCCAAGGGAAATACAGGTTGGATATCAGGGAAAAGTTTTTCACAGAGAGGGTGATAAAGTACTGGAATGGTCTGCCCAGGGAGGTGGTGGAGTCACCATCCCTGGATGTGTTTAAGGAAAGCCTGGATGTGGCACTGGGTGCCGTGGTTTAGTTGAGGTGTTGGGGCTGGGTTGGACTCGATGATCTTGGAGGTCTCTTCCAATCTGGACATTCTGTGATTCTGTGATTTCCCCCCTGCTCCCTCTGGAGCCCCTTTAGTGGGACGTGGCCACGAATTTCCTTTGTGCCCCCACCTTCAGGAGGTTTCTCCTTCAATGCCGAGGATCCAGCCCCGGAAAGGAGCGAGAGCCAGCTCGGAGAGCTTTAACCCACAATAAGTCAGATGTCCTCGGGGAGGAGGGAGATTAAAGAGCCCAAATTCTCCAGGAGATTGTCACTTGGCTAATGATGATCGTAGCCCGTAGCAGTGGGGGATGATAGGGCTGATACATAGCAGGGGTTGTGAACCAATTAGTCTGCTCAACAAAATACTTGGTCCATTGGGTGCAAATGTTAGGAATATTTATAGGGCTGGCTCCGCAGTCAGCTAATCAAAACTGCAGAAAAAAACGACTTAAGAGCTTGTCCCGGGCTCTACAGAGGCCCTGAGATTACACAGCTGACAGATAAACAAATGTTTGCCCATGTAAATATTAGGACTCAAAGACTGCATTTGAACTCTTTCTCAGTTTCCTGGTGGTGTAAAATCAATTAGGGGTGATTAAAACACGCTGGAGTGCACTTCCCCTGCGGAGAGAGGCTCTGATGCTGGCTGTCCATGGGCAGCCTCCTGCTGGCTGCTCCCAGCTTGGCTTTTGGGGTGTCCCATGGTCCGGCTGGGGATGTCACCGCGGCTGGACCAGGTGAAAGGGCAGCAGCACAATGAGAATTCAGCGTTTATTGGGGTGGTTTGCATTCATCAACTGCCTGATGCTACATCCATGAGTGTTCATTAACTCCTGAACCTGCTGGTTTTCCAAAACACTGTTGTATAACATAAATAAACCCTGATCTCACAGTCAGTGCTGTCCAGCACCTTCTGCTACTGAAGCAGAGACTTGGTCCTTGCATAAACTCTTAGAGTTGGAGAGAAAATAATTCATCTTAATTTACAGGCTGGCTAAAATGTTTCCAAGGGTTTCTCTATTGGCTTGTTTATTTATTTGCACTTCATTTCGAATTGTCAGGGGTTTTTTTCCCCTCTGATCTCAGGCCTCAGTTGCTGACACAATTCTGTAAAACAGCCAAAAGTAAGAAAAATCCACAGGCTTCCCTGGAAAAGCTTTTTGAAAGCTGAGAGTATCGATTGCTCAGATTGAAGGCATGAATGTGGTTGTACATATCTTTACAGAAAATCTACAAATAAAAGAACAGCTTCTAACCCTGCAACCCAGCTCCTCACCAAAATATTCTGTCTTGCTGTTTTCCAGCTGTTATTTTACAGCAAATGATCATTTTGAAATACAACCATTTTGGGTTTGGGGCTCAAGGTGATTTTCTCCAGTTTATTTGAAAAATCACATGTTAAACTGGGGCATTTATTGCACTTGGCAAGGTCCACACGAGGTCTTTACTTAAAGAAAATCAAATTTAAAAAAAGCCAGGTTGCAGATTGTTCTGGCGAGCACAATGTGATTTTATTTTTTTTTATTATTACGGGTTTTTTACACCTCTCCTGCGTGTAAAAGCTTTCTTTATGCTGCTGCTATTCTGGCTGTAAATGGCTTTAAGTGCAGTGGGTTTTAATATACAAATGCTCTTTCTGATGGCTCCTATATGTTGAAAATGACATAATGTCTTTTTTGAGCCTGAAAAGCACCATTCTCATTGGTCCTGGTAATTGTGTTAACAGTGCTCTTTATTTGTAGGTTTTCTTCAGGGTTTTTTTTTTTCCTTTCTTTCATTTTGTCCCTGTGTGTATCAGAGATGCAACACACTGGCAGTTAAATGGGGTAAAAATGATCTTTTGGAGGGGACGGTCCAAGTCCATGGCGACTCCCCAGGGATCTCATTAAAGCATTCTTTCCTAATCCAGTGTAGTGCAATATCAGCTCTCTGAATCCCCACAGTGTGGCTTCCTGATAGGTTAGTTTACACAGAATTAATTGTCTAATTTCGCAAACAACCGGTACAGTGCACATTGATTTTTATTTATTTATTTATTTATTTATTTAGCTGTCTATTTTTTAATCTGGTGTGTTGCTCTTGTGGATTCCGCTTTGTGTGTCAAGGTAGTTTTTACAACCCATCTCTACTTACACCAGTTTGTCATGGCCCATATCACATAGGAATCATTATTTATTTTTATCGTTCTTCTTTTTGTTCTTCCAATATATAAGAATTGCTGTTAATTTAAACAATAATTTTTTGTATTAAAAAAAACCCCAAATGTAAGGAAGTTTCAGAAAAGCAAATTGAGATTATTTAAGGCTTCAGTGGTTTAGATGCTCCAGAGGCCACTCCTGAGTGAGGAGCTTGGATTTTCCTTGTCCTCAGAGGTCACCTGGCTGCTTTGGTGGCACTGGAACCAGGAAAATGAGCCTTGCCCAGAACAAAGGACCAGCAAGAGGAAATTGGTTGATACAGAAGCACAAAAAAATGCATTTGAATAAAATCTCATGGACTGGGCTGTGAATTTGGCTTGAACAGGATTTTTAATATATTTGGAGGATCAGTTTTAAGGTAAAGTTCTTGAAATGTAACTCGCACACAGAGGATTTTTGCATTAGAACCAGAGGATTATTCAGGTTGACAAAGATCATGAAGCTGAACTGACTACCTGTGGTTTTTAACCACATGAGAAAGATGGATTTATCCACAACAACCCTCAGCTTGCTTTGACCAGGGTGGCTGCTCAAAACCTGCTGCTCCCAAGCACCTGCTCCAGACTGCTCCCAGCCTGGATCCTTCTCCTCCTTCTCCTCCTTCTCCTCCTTCTTCTCCTCCTTCTCCTTCTCCTTCTCCTTCTCCTTCTCCTTCTCCTTCTCCTTCTCCTTCTCCTTCTCCTTCTCCTTCTCCTTCTCCTTCTCCTTCTCCTTCTCCTTCTCCTTCTCCTTCTCCTTCTCCTTCTCCTTCTCCTTCTCCTTCTCCTTCTCCTTCTCCTTCTCCTTCTCCTTCTCCTTCTCCTTCTCCTTCTCCTTCTCCTTCTCCTTCTCCTTCTCCTTCTCCTTCTCCTTCTCCTTCTCCTTCTCCTTCTCCTCCTTCTCCTCCTCCTCTCCTCCTCCTCCTCCTCCTCCTCCTCCTCCTCCTCCTCCTCCTCCTCCTCCTCCTCCTCCTCCTCCTCCTCCTCCTCCTCCTTCCCCTTCCCTTTTTCACTTTTCCTTTTCCCTTTCCCTGGAAAAGTTGTTGGAGTTCTGCTGTTCCCTCAGCCTGCTGAGAGCTGTGCCCTGAGGATCAGCTCTGCTCTACAAAGCTCACCACAAATACAAACTCCTCTGTGAGGCTGGGGCTGTTCACTGGCATCAGCAGTGGCTGCAGGAATCGGTGACTTCATCCTCAGCTGTTGTAACCTGGAGAAATTTTATCCTAAATCCCAGACTGGCTTTGGGAGGAACCTTAAAGCCCATCCAGTGCCACGCTTGCCATGGCAGGGACACCTTCCACTGTCCCAGGCTGCTCCAAACCCTGTCCAGCCTGGCCTTGGGCACCGCAGGGATCCAGGGGCAGCCACAGCTGCTCTGGGCACCCTCTGAGTAAAGAATTTTTCCTAATATCCCATCTAAACCTGCCCTCCTTCAATGTTTGGAGGTCAATGAAGCCATTTCCTCCTGTCCTGTCACTCCAAGCTCTCACAAATGGTCTCTCCATCTTTCTTTCCAGGTGGGAGTTCAGGGAAAGGGAATAGGAGTGAAAAGATGGAAAAATGAGATACTTTGGTTTATGTAAGTGAGGGAGATTAAGGCAGTAGGATGAGGTGAGGGAAAAGACAAAGTCACAATAGCTTATTTGGAAGGGGAAAAAAACCCAAACAAAGCAGGAAAATTGTCCTCAAAGCCCTTTGTGATTCAGAAAATGCGTTAATCAACACTAGAATTTCATCTTCCGTTTCTCGTTTACATACATAAAACATTTCCCAGTGAAAACTACAATTTCTTGTGTAAGAAGTGAGCATTTTGGGCAATGTTTATGTTCTCTTTGTTCCATCCTTTGCCAGCACGTCTAGGATGGTGAATAAAAAAGTCAGGGAAAGTTTGCTTTGCCATCTCCTTTATTGTCCTTTTAGCTCTTCCTTCGATTAAAGAAATTCAGGAGCAGCGTATGCTGGGAATTTATATTGCCACAGCTGTCCCAAACTCCTTTTGCAACAGGGATTGCATCTCCCTGGATCTGAAAAATGAAGAAGGTCAGTGGGATTTCTCCATTACCCCCAAAGTCCCCAGGAACTCTTGAGGAATAGCATGGCCTAAAATCCAGTCAGCTGGAGCCTGAACACTGGGCTTGAGCAGAATTTCCCAGGAACACTGGGATTGAGCAGAACTTCCCAGGAACACAGGGCTTGAGCAGAACTTCCCAGAACACTGGGCTTGAGCAGAACTTCCCAGAAACACGGGGCTTGAACAGAACTTCGCAGGAACACTGTGCTTGAGCAGAATTTCCTGGAACACTGAGCTTGAGAAGAACTGCCCAGAAACACTGGGATTGAGCAGAACTTCCCAGGAACACTGGGCTTGAGCAGAACTTCCAGAAACTCTGGGCTTGAACAGAACTTCCCAGGAACACTGGGCTTGAGCAGAACTTCCAGGAACACTGGGCTTGAACAGAACTTCCCAGGAACACTGGGCTTGAGCAGAACTTCCCAGAACTCTGAGCTTGAGCAGAACTTGCCAGGAGCACTGGGCTTGAGCAGAACCTCCCAGAACTCTGGGCTTGAGCAGAACTTTCCAGAACACTGGGCTTGAGCAGAACTTTCCAGAACTCTGGGCTTGAGCAGAACTTTCCAGGAACACTGGGCTTGAGCAGAACTTCGCAGGAACACTGGGCTTGAGCAGAACTTCCCAGAACACTGGGCTTGAGCAGAATTTCCCAGGAACATGGGGCTTGAGCAGAGTTTCCCAGAACACTGGGCTTGAGCAGAACTTCCCAGGAACACTGGGCTTGAGCAGAATTTCCCAGGAACACTGGGCTTGAACAGAATTTCCCAGGAGCACTGGGCTTGAGCAGAACTTCCCAGAAACACGGGGCTTGAGCAGAACTTTTCAGGAACAGTGGGCTTCACCAGAACTTCCCAGGAGCATTGGGCTTGACCAGAACTTCCCAGGAGCAATGGGCCTGAGCAGAACTTTCCAGGAACACTGGGCTTGAGCAGAACTTCCCAGGAACACTGGGCTTGAACAGAACTTCCCAGAACACTGGGCTTGAGCAGAATTTCGCAGAACACTGGGCTTGAGCAGAACTTCCCAGAAACACGGGGCTTGAGCAGAACTTCCCAGGAACAGTGGGCCTGAGCAGAACTTCCCAGGAGCACTGGGCTTGAGCAGACCTGAGGTTGTTCCCAGTTGGGAGGGAGTGTGACACGACCCTGTCTGTCCCTGTGACAGGGCTGTGACAGTGAGCAGAGCCCCCCAGAGCCGTGTCCCACCCTGGCAGTGCTCACGTTCTCCTCCTGTCAGTTGTTATCTCTGGATGTTGACATCCTACACTAAATAACACTTAAGGCAGGTCTCTTCCCATTCAGAGATGAATTCCCAGCACAACTGAAATCTCGGGGGCCCTTTGTCACCGACTTCAATGGGCCTCAGCTCCCACCTCGTGGCTCCACGGGAGGAAGGAATAAATTGCTGCCGAGGCTGTCGGTGCCATGCGGGGGGGAAAAGGATAATTAGCAGTCACTCATGGAGCTGCCGTCGTGGTTGTTGTCTGATGAATAATAGAACTGAGTACAAGGGAAACGCTGCCTTCCAAGTGGGTAAAGTGATTTTAGCAGATTAACATGAGTGTAGGCAGCCAGGAAATGTGGCATGAGAACCAAGTGTGAGAGGAGTTCTAGACAGAAGACATCGACTTTTCCGTCTGTCTGGCTTCCAAAACAGGCTGTGGATTTTTAGGTAAATACTGCACCAGGAAGTTGTTTGGGATCAAGAAGACAAAGTCTTGTGCAACTAGGATTTGTCTCTTCTTTTTTTTTTTTTTTTTTTGTCAAGTGGGTTGATGTTCTTAGAGGAGTATGAGGAGATGTCAATGAACACTTGTTTCCCTGGTTTTTGAAGCCTTCTGATGTTTACATTCTTGGAGTCAAGAGTTCCCACACTTTTTACCCAAACACTCTGTGTTTTCGCATTCCTTCTTGGAGGAGGAGAAAATTCACCTGGCCAGTGTGATTCAGAGGAGAGATGTCATCCTCCAATCCACTCTCACTTTAGAGAATCTATAAATTATAGAAAACTGTAAATAAAGTTTCCTTTTTTACCTTGGGCAACTGAGGTGTGGTGCGTGCTCATTTCCTGTCTCAGTGTGACAAACACTCTTCTCTGGTTTTGCTTCTTGTCAAAAATACCTTTGGAACTTGCCAGAGGAGCTCCTTTGTAAGGTGCTCAAGACCAGCTTGGATGGGGATTGGAGCAGCCTGGTCTAGTGGAAGGTGTTCTTGCCCACGGCAGGGGATTGGAACGAGATGAACTTTATGGTTCCTTCCAAACAGAACCATTCAGTGATGGCACAAGGATGATGGATCATGTTTTGTTGGAAACTCTGATTCCCAACAGAAAGCTGGTGAGACCAGCTGGTGCAGCGAACCTGTGGGACAAGGATAGGTGCTGGATTTGCAGATCTGTTACCTCCGAGCAAAGCAAGCAACAATTAAAGCAGAAGAAAGGCAGCCCAGTGTCGTTTTAATCATTAGTCTCAGTTTGTCGTTGGTCTTAACGCTGCGTGAAGCTTTGTGGAGCATAAAGGCAGCTCTGTAATGCCGAGCCTTTTAACCAGCCCTGTTTGTGCATTGTGATTGGCAAAGCCATTGACTTCATATTCTTTCATGTCCTTTCTGTTCCCTCCTGTTTTGATGTTATCCTGCAGTCATCTTAGCTGCGTATTAAACAAGAGACTACTTCAATATAAAATGATCAAAGGGCTGAGGGAACACAGGGCCATAAAGAATATATGGAGAGCTCGGGGAGAATGGTGAGTTGAATTTAAAGGCTTTTTTCAAGCTGCTTAATTCCTGCTTAGATTTCTGGTGTCACCAATAGGCAACAGTCCCTTTCTTTAAATCTTTTACTAAGGATTGACTGGCAGAATCGCTGTTTTACATGGGGTTTAAAGAGTAAAAGGCCACCCTGAAGGTCAAACCCTGGGAGATTTCCTCTAAGAGCTCATTGATTCTCCTAGAATTTTGACTTGGAGAGAGACCACTCCTTCCTAGATGTGCAGCTCGGATACAAGTGCCTCAGTATGTGCCAGCACAGAAGGCAGGAGCCAAAGTGTAAGGACAGGAAAAAAATTAGAGAGAAAGATGCTGTGGGGCAGACAGACAATGATCTCAGTCTTGTATCACTCAAACTGGTGACATTATTAGCTACTGGTCCATGAAAAAAAAGGGCAGTATTATTTTATCTGTCTCAGAAATGGATTATGTTAACAACGAAATTGGGCAGGATAAAGATTTATGGTCCCGTCCTCAGCTTGAGTAAACAGGCAGAGGACCTGAGTGCATGGGGATGGAAAAGCTGGGATCTGGTTTTCTTCACACACAGACACAAATTCAAGGGTGCTGTGACTGCACAGGCAAGTAACTGTCTCTTTTTTATACCAAAAAATTCAGATGAGCCTGTTTTGCCTCTCTAACCTCATTAAAGTGTTGGCTCTGTGAGCTGCCCAGTGCTGTGGCAGTGATTAGCAAAACCCTACCCCATAAGCAAACTCTGTATTTTGTGCTATTACCTACTCCTGTGATATTTCAATCTGATTCATTAGAGAAATTAGCATTTTTATGGACTAATTAGGGGAAAATGTTGCTCGTACCCTTCCTGATATACAGAGATTTTTCACACAACAAAGCCACATAGAAGTGAAACATGATTCCATCCCCCCAAAAAGGAAGAAAGACAAAATTATTATTCTAATTAACACAGAATATTGGGCAGATTTGAACTTAAAACCAGGAATTAAGAGAAGGTTAGATTGCTTCACTGCTGGCAGTTTGTCCAGTCTTTTTGAATTCAAAATTCCAGCTCTCTTTCAGCTATTTTGGTTCTTGAGGCATAAAAATATTTTAAAAGCTGTCAGTCAGTCACTGTATTTTTTGTGACAGTTGCAAAATGCACAGTAATGAGAATGAATAGTAATGAGTACATTATTCAGCAGCTATAAATATCAATTGATTTCCACTGTAAGTTTATATATTTCAGTCAACACGCATTTTTAGCCTTATTTTTTTTTCCTTCTCTTTAAAACCAGGCTCAGGTTTTTATTAGACTGTAGCTAGAATCATTCAAACATGTCTTGGTTTCCCTAATGAACCACTTGCTTTTGAAGTTTAATTCTACATCTGCCTGTGTGTCACTTGCTCCTGCTCACGTTTTCTGTTTGCCAGGAGGGTAAAAATGGATGTCTGGGACTAAACATCTGAGGTCGCCTCTTCGCAGGGGAAGTGGCTTATTTTTTCTTTCTGAGAGGGTGGAATAGCATTTTTTTAATCAATGCAGACATTTCCTGTTTTGATCGTTATGTTTTGATAATGATCTTGCTTTGCAGAGGCTCAGAGCAGCGGACCCCTCATTCTGGGCTTCTGTGGAGAAGGCACAAATCTCCATCTTGCACAGAGGGGAGAAGTTCAATTAGGCCTTCTGGTGCCAGGGGAGGCTGATCAGCCTTTAATTGGCTCTAGCTGACTGGTTTTTAGGCCATGCTATTCCTCACCTGCAGTTGGATGCTTCTCAAATATGTATGGAATTTTGTATTGCGTCTGAAAGCACCGCACAAAGTCAGAATAATTATTTGAGATGGTACTTGGCAGTGAACGCACTCTGATGAGCACAAGTGAAGGAGAAACCATTAATGTTGCAGGGGAATATAAGTAGGAAGGGACCTTTGGAGGTCCTCCTGTTGAGTGTTGGTATGGCTTTGAACTTAAATCAGGTTGCTCAGGGCTTTGTTGGGTTGAGAACAGGAATTAGGCTTCTCTCTCTTCTCCCAGCTCTCCTCTAAGTTATGTGCTGCATCTCCCTCCTCATCCTGCTCCATTCTGCTGAATTTTTGCCTGTTTGTCAGTGTTTTCTAACAGGGAGACCCAAACTGGATGCTCTGTTCCAGATGCAGCCCCACAATGGTGAGTGAGGAGTAAGAATGGCTTTCCCTGGCCTGCTGGCTCTGTCCTGCAAACAGAGTCCAGCCTGAGGGTGGCATTTGTCACCATCACTGCCAGGTCCTGCTCAGCTCCCAGGCTGTGCTCCCTGGAGCTGCTTTCTGCTTTCTGTGGGCCTCAATTTGTGAGTTTTGTTGGAATGCTGGAAGGTTTCTGCCAGAGGCCTTGTCCCTCAGGCTGAGTCACCCCTGAATGGCCGCCCCACTCTCCAGTGCTGGTGTCACCTGGAAACTTGCTGCTCTCACTCTCCAATGAAGATATTAAGAAGTTAAACAAATTGTAGTGCTGGAGATTTGCTCCATAACCTTTGGGATGGAGCTGAGAGTCACCAAGCAGTTGGATGTGGGTGTTTCCTTCTTTCTCATCTGGAGGATGGACATGGCAGTTGCCTTTTCCAGTTGTCCAGTTGTCCCAGCAGTTCAAGGACACAAAGAGCAGCCTCAGGATTATGTCAGTGTGTCTCCTGCCTACTCTCAGACCTAATCAAACTCACAGCTTGATTAGGCGGTTCCTAACAAAGGCTGCTTCTGTTGAATATCAGACTTCCCCACCCACACAAAGACATCAGGACCCTGGAGCTGGGCAGCCTGAGATGAGGCCTTGCCAGTGAACACTGAGGCAAAACCTTCACTCATCCCTCCCTTGTACCCTTTGTCAGTAGTTTTAGTGACATATTCACGAGTGACTCACATTTCCCTGATTGTTTCCTGCAGCTGTAGCTGTGGGTGAACCTTTCTGACCAGCCATAGTGTCCCTTGCCACCTTCAGCTCCACCTGGGATTGGATTTGCTTTTCCTCATTTTTTCCCTGCAGTTCAGGCCAGGCTTCTGTGGTTCTCCTGGACAGTCCCCACTTCCACCTTCTGTTCATGTTCTTTCTGTGTTGGAGCTCGGTCAGGGATTCCATGTCCAGCCAAGTCAGCCTTCTGCCACGTCTGCTCCACTTCCCACTCATCAGGATGGGTTGTTCTTGTTCTTGGAGTTTTCCATGAAGATCACACAGCTTTCCTGTGCCCTTCTGCCCCCAGGGCAGTCAGCCATGGCCTTACAACTCCTCCCTCCCTTAGCAAGCCAGACTGTTCCCCTGAATTTCAGAATTGTCAGGAAATCTCAGTGGCTGGTGCATCACCTGTTGCCATTTTTGTAAAGGCTGACTCCAGCTTTATGCACTTCCAGTTCTTAACTGGGTGATGGGCAGCAAACCCCCCAGCAGTGTCCTCCTTGTTGGCCTCTCATTCTGTCCTCCAAGAGTTAACTCCTAACAAACCTGTTTCACAGCATAAAATCCCTGAGAAAGAATTCTGACTCTTTAATCTCTTCTGAGGAGAATTCTGTTGTCTTGGCATTATTTAAAACTCCTTTAATCCTATAGAATTCCTTTTTCCAAAGAAACATATATTTTTTCTGATAGGAAAAAACCCCAAAACCCTAAATCCTATTGGACTCTAAATACTTGGAGTGCCATAATAAATTAAGCATCTTCTTGATCATCTTCCTTTCTAAGGATTGTTGGTGTGAAGCCTTCGTGCATGTCTGTGGGCACACTTCAAGCCTCGAGTGCCAGGGTAAAGCATTCATTGAACTGATGACTTTTTCAGTTGCACTCTTTCCTCCTTGTGCTTTCAGCAGTTCAGAAATTGGGATGCTCAAATTCCCATCTTGACCTCAGTTGTCTCCTGTGTTAATAAAATGCCCTGTGCTGCTACTTAGGCCATTAGCTGCGACTCGGAAGTTTTATTTCTGGCTCTGCAATTATCCCCCTGCTGTAATTTCCTTATCTGGATTGGGGATAAATAACAAAGCTCTCCTTCTTCGTAAAAGGCTCGGAGATTTGATGATGAGAAATGCTATATAAGGGTTCAATGTTGTTGTGGGAACAAATATCACTTTGTTTGCATGGCTTGACCATCTTAACAAGCAAGCAGAGAGTTGATGACCAAATCAAGATAAGAATTGAGCAATGAGCAATTTCAGACTGTAGACTTCATTTTTCCTTCTGCTTGAAAGTCATTCACTTTTATGTCTGTCTGTAGAGGATTTTTTTAGTCTGTAAATCATTTGCCAGTTGGGTGTAGAAATCTTTTAGTTTGCTTGTTTCATGATTTGCTTATCATTTTAGATGCCAAATAAGTTACTTATTAGCTTGTATGATCATTAGCAATCTCAGCACAGAATCACATATTTTAAGGTTAGATTTCCAATTTTAACGTTGAACAATTTTCAAGTGCATTTAAAGGGCATTTCCTGGGGGGGAAAAAGAAGTGAAAATTACAGTTTAACACTGAACTATCTTTATAATAGGAAAAAATTGCCCTTCATTAAAACTATGCTCTAAATCTGTTATGAAAAGGGCAGCAGAAAAGTGATAATTTAAAAATATTTTGAAACGTCTTTGCCTGTTATTTTCACTCAGTGCCATGGGTTAGGTCCTTCTGATCTTTCAGAGTTCACGCTCGTGACAGCCTGCATGAGATTGATTTTTGGGTTGTAGAGTGGAAAAAACATCCTCAATGTTCAATTTGCATATAATTTTAACCAAGAAACATAAGGAAATGATTTGTCAGGTGGGGTAAATACATTTAACTTCAAAAACCCTCACTGATTTATTTGAGTTGAAGACTATTTACCTTCAAACTGAGAGTGGGTTTAGATGGGATATTGGGAAGGAATCCTTCCCTGTGAGGATGGGCAGGCCCTGGCACAGGGTGCCCAGAGCAGCTGTGGCTGCCCCTGGATCCCTGGCAGTGCCCAAGGCCAGGTTGGAGCAGCCTGGGACAGTGGGAGGTGTCCCTGCTCATGGCAGGGGTGGCACTGGATGGGCTTTAAGATCCCTTCCACCCCAAATCTTTTGGGGATTCTATTTCTCTGTGCTGAAAGTTGCTCCCAAGTTCCTGAGAATGGCCATGGGTTTGGGTGTGAATAGCTGAAAAATCAGATTTTTTTAAAGATTTTATATCTTCAAAAACACAGAGCGAACTTTCCTGGCTGTTTTCTTTCCTGCAACCCCAACATTGTGATAAGATTCCGTGGGTCTCCAGGAAAACAGTGGCTATTTCTCAGCTGGTGTGCAAACAGGATGTTGCCTTCCCACTCGGAGAAACCCTTTTGTCAGCCCATCTGCTTGCACATGGTGAGGAGCTCAGAGCGGGGCTGTGAGGCAGGTTCGAGCATGAGGAGGTTGTTAAACCCAGTGCCAGTGCTGCCTGTACCTCGGGGACATTAAATGCAGAATGATTCTAACTACCAGGCAGGTAAAGCGTGCCAAATTTTCCCCCAAAGGGCTGGCAGGCTGCTGCGTGCTGTCGGTTTTGCTCACTGACTTTTATGGACTATCAGGATATATTGACCCAGCAAGGGAATATTGACAGAGGTGATTCTGCTCGGCTCCCCGCTCCCCTTAAGGGGCAATAAGAACACCTGGTGTGCGCTGTAAATTTGAACTCAACTCGTGTGTGTCGTGGCACGAGGTTTAATGCTGAGCTGATGGTGTGAACACGAACCTGGGTGACTCTGCACAGACCTTGACATTTTCTTTAGGGAAGAAATGGCTCTGCTGTCCCTGGGTAATGACAGGGCTCAGAGAGAGAGACCGTGCAGCAATGAGGGTGCTGGAGCCAAGGTGATTTTCTCCTGGTAGCTATTCTAACAGCTTTTAATGCCCTACATCCATATGATTAAGTTCACCACCTGAATTATGTAGTGGCAAAGAGCTATAACATTTCTTATGCCTGACTAATCGAGGACCCAAATCTGGCCCAGTAGACTTGATTTACAAAAACGTGTTCACGGCTGCCTTCTTTCACTGGTGCAGTAAATCACAGGAATTGTCAGCCAGCACCATGTGATGGGCCCAGGCAGCTGTGATTAGTATTGCAAGGCTCTCTTCATATTCTGATAGCATTTCCAGTAATAAATAAACAGATATTTGAGCAACTGGTAGCACTGTGCTTGGAGTAATTATGAGCCACCTTATTCTATATGTGCCACAGAGTAAAATCGTATTTTTATTCATTTCTTTTTCCTGGTGGGGAAAGTTGAAATATGGGCAAAGTGTGTCTAGTAATCCAGACTTCTTCATTTTATTCCTGTAAAATTAATACCTCTTACTGTTGCTAAAAAGAAAATAATCATATTTTTAAGGAAGAGAAAAATGTTTGTGCCGGCTCTTCCCAGCACACTGCGACTTTGCTGGGTTGTGTTGAAAATGCACATGGGTAAAATTACATGGAGAATGTTTGTTTCTTTATTAAAGAGTTTCTTTTCTCTCTCGCTGTTCTTTTTCTCAACCCATATTAATTTTATGTACTTGGTGTTAGTCAGAAGACATCACTGTAAATACTCCCCTTAGCACATTTGCATTGATGTGGGATCCACGAGCTGTAAGGACCTTGACCTTTTGCTGGGGAAGTTTATCCACTTCATCCCAGGCTATTTTCCAAGCTGGTTAAAGCATCTTTTTATTGCTTGACAGAACCTCCTCCTTGAAACCTCAGCTGTTACCATGCACACGTGCAGCTCATGCCTCACTGGTGGGGCTGGAGCTGATGGGACAGTGCCCACCCCTGGGTGCTGGGATTAGGTCCTTTCATCCCTTTGCCACCCACACATCCTGAAATAGGATCAGCCTTGGTGGTGTGCACTGAGAGCAGCGTCAGGGCAGGTTTGATGTGCAGAGCACAGTGCTGTGGGAGCAGGCTGGCTTCAGGGGCAGCCAGGGCATGCCAGGCTCCATCCTGGCCAGCATTCCCCTCCTTTGATGCCATTCCTCCTCTCAAGCCCTCTGGGACAAATCTGTGAATTACCCTCCTCTGTTTCGCAGGGATCTGCAGCAGACACGATTCAAGTGCCATTTAAATATTTATTTGTCATTTCCAGAGCATCATCTGAGCCTGACTGGCAGGTTTTTACTCTGTCATTTGTGTATCTGCTCGGGAGCGATGCCTGGATGGAATGTGAAGGTCACATTGCAGCAGGGGCTGCTCCTCCATCCCTCTTTGTTTGCTCCTCCTGTGCCATCCGGAGTGCAGGAGCCTGGGAAGCTGCTGGTGCCATCTGTGGCATGGCCAGAGGCAGAGGGTGATGCCAGCCCTGCTCCTGTTCTGCTCAGACACCCTCAGCCCTGTTGCGTTGTGTGTTTCCAAACAAGGAAAAGGGAGTTCAGTTTTACCCCTGAATTTTAAGAGAATCACCAGAACTTTGTGTTTCTCTCACCGTGGTTGCCCAGTGCCAGCACAGGGGCGCTGGTTGGGTTTGGGAAATGTTCCTCAAAACCTGTGGCTGTTTCCATTGGCAGCAAGACAAATTGTCCCTCCTTGGTCATTGTCTACTTAAGAACGAGGTCAGAGGTGCTCAAGTGCTTTTTGGGATGTCTTAACCAGGTGTAAGGCTTCCTGAGCTTGAACATGGCTTTTATTTTGTTTCTGTATCATTTGTTGTTTTCTCATTTATTAAAACCTTTGCTTTACAAAACACACCTGAAGAGCTCTCACAAATATTATTAAGCCACTCTGGGAGGTTGCAGGTCAATCCTCAGACCTGATACATCTTCAGGGGGCTCATTCCACTCTGGCCTGGTGTAAGATCAGATCACAGCCCCAGCTGGACACGGGGATGAGGGATGTGTCACAGTGCCCTGCTGCCTGTCCCCATGCTGTGCCACACTGAGCTCACTGCCAGGCAGAGGCAGGAGGGACCAGCTGGGTGCATGGAAATGGGAACTGCACTCCCTTACTGAGGAATCTGTCAGCTCCCGTGGGTTTGTTATCTTCTTCTGTTGTTAGAGCTGGGATTAAATGCTCGGGAGATGCAGTTTATGTTTGGACTCAGGTGTTTATTAATTCTTATCTGTGTTACAGTCTCACAAGTTGTGAGTTCTAGCTAACAAAGTGAAAAATGGCTCTGTTTCCAAAGTTTTTTAAGCACAAACTGCCCAATTATGAAATGATACCTTGATTATTTTTACTTTTAACCCAATAGCCAAACATCCATGGCCTGCAATGTGGACTTTTCTACCCAATTACAAAATACCACCCAAACCCATGAAGAAAAAGGTGAAAAAGAAGGACTAAGCCTACACCCTAAATCCTCCATCTTGCTTTATATATGGATGGCTGATTTTTCAGCCATCCCTACTGTGGGGAGACATTGTTGGGAGACAGAAGGAGATATTACCAAAGGCAATCTTGCCCTTGATCTATTGCAGCTGTGTTAATTATCCAAGAGTGGGAACAGCCGTGCCCTCCCAGCTATGGGTGTGATAAAGAGTGAATTAGCTGGGAGGGAGCTCAGTTGGAGTCTGCTGGCTGTGTTGTGAGGAGGAAGGGACAGGAGGTTGTGCAAGGAACAGAAAGGGTCAGATGCTGTATGTAGAACAAACAGGGTTAGGTGGCCGTGATAGGGACACAAAGGAGCAAACTGGAACAGCAGAAGGAAGAGAGAAGACTGTGGAGAAAGAGCTGGGGCTGTGTGGACTGCTAAAGAGAAAAGGTACCAGAGACTTTTAGATACCAAGGGGCTGATGCTGGAAACCTTCTGATGTACTTTGATTGCAGTGTCTGTCTCACCAACCACATATTACTATATTCTAAAGCCTTAAACTCCAAGTTTTCCACCCTGTGATATCCCAGACACTCTGCCCTACCCACAGAGGAAAAGATTCATTTTAATTCCTCGGCTTTAAAAATCCCAGCAGATTTACCACACTAGGGCACCTAACTTTGATTCAGGCCACAAGGTTTCTAGGACAGACATAAATCCCAGTTAGGAAGGGTGCAGGTTGTTCCCTGGTAGTGCTCAAGGCATGAAAAACCAACAGCAGGCTGAGTTTTCAGAGTAGACTGGAGGCAGAGGTGTTCTCATTAAGGCAGACCTGCTTTCAGTTGTTCCTCCGTGAGATAAACCCCGTGGCTGACTTTTACAACTGAAGGAACTTGCTGCAGGCAGAGCCTGGTTGTTCCACAGGAGGAATGATGGCCCTTCCCTCCACCCCAGGTGGGAACACCTGCACAGAGGCCTCTGAGTGATAATTTTTTTCTTCATGTTACAGAAGAGTCTTGGGCAAAAAATCCTGGATACTCTTCCTGGAGAATGGCAGGATTACTGCAGGAAGTGTTGGATTTGAGCTGGAGAAGGATTTTGGGGATTCATGGAGCTCTTTAAGGAAGGCAGTGGAAGGTGTCCCTGCCCATGGAAGGAGGGTTGGAATGAGTTGATTTTAAGGTCTCATTCAACCATTCTGTGGTTTCACAGTTCTCTGGCAGCCCCAAAAGCCTGGAGTGAGCCCCTGAGCAGGCTCTGAGCTGAGGCTGCTGTGGGTGCACGTGAGCACAGAAATCAGCTCTGCCTTTGTCATGGGAAATACTTCCAGTGGTTCTGGGGAGCAGTGAATTCTAATTGTTTAAACTCAGCCTGAAACCACGAGAACTGCTGTAAATTGGCTGGTTCTAATAAACCCAGTGCTATAAATCAGCTGATTGATACTTGGAAAAACCTTGTAGTTTTTCCCCCAAGTTTTCCTACATTTTCACTGGAAATGCTTTTGATAGAAACCCTTTCCTTCAATCTGACAGGTTTTTTTTTTTGCTCATCCTCTGTCCATACAGTCCCCTAATAACTTCAGCCCCTCAGACCTTCTCTCCAGGAAATGCCATTAAGATTTTCTTTTAGCAAAAGTGAGCAGCCCTTCAGAAATCCTTTATCAGGCCTGGTTTTTCCTGTTGTGGTTTGCTTCTTGCCTTTTTTATTTTTTTTTTCTTTCCATGGATAGCTGTAATTTAAAGCTTACAAGATCGATAAGTCCAAGATGCACAGCATAAATGGGAGAAGCAGACAAACAACTGGTAAAGATAGGAGACAGCTGATGAAAATGAATTCAGCTATAAAGCATTTGAGTTACTGTTCTCTGCTGTGATTTCTGAGAGAGATTAAAAAATAGGAGGAGGGAGAGATACAAATCATCATTCCCTCCTCCCTCAGAATCTCAGGCTGAAATAGTGTTGGATTTCTTCTTTCTCTTTCAATGTCTCTAAATAAACAGTAGATTTTTTTATCATTATTTGGAGGAGAGCTTTTAATCAATTGCAGGAGAATTGGCTTAACACAGAGCTGACTGGGGGCAGTGTAATGGCAGGAAGTCTGGAGCTGGTGTAATAACAGCATCTTGTCCTGAGCTCCCTGAATCCAGCCCTGTGACAAACTGAAATCCTGAAAACGGAACAGAAAATGGCCTCTGTTCTGCCCTGGTTGGTGGCAGAAGGATTTTTCCACTCTGCTTTGCAGCCCTGGTGATTGTGCATGGGGCTGGGTTGGGGTTTGCTCTGTTTTCCAGCCCGGGCATGTCTTGCAAACCTCAAACCAGGCTGGCACAGCTCAGTTGGGCAGTGCCCAGCTGGCACGGGCTGTGGCTCAGGCAATTTGCATTTGGCATTACAAATTGCAGTCACATTGCTGTGGGGAGGTGGAGGCTCTCTGAAAGGCCGAGTGTGGTGCCAGCAGGAGAGCAAACATCGCTGAGCTAAAGCCTCAATAGAAGTCAAGAAGGATTAAGGTGCAGCTGAAAGTAGAATTGGGATTCCTAAATCATGGCAGAGCTTTAGAAAATGTTTTCTGCTCACATCAAAACCATAATTTATCGGCAGAGGGCTCAAAGTGTAAAATATATGTGCTGGTGAGATGTGTTTCAGTGAAACTGCAAACTTCTGTTGATGGGTAATTCTTATAAATATTCCCTGTGTGCCCATGGCCACAGAAACTCCCTGAAAGGCTGAAGGTGTGCATGGCAATAAGCACTGACATTTTCTAGGTTTGCATCTGTGCCTGCTGGAGTTGTCTCTGTTTACCCCAAAAGATCAGGGGCACTTTGCAATATGAATTTGGAACGCTCTGGGAAAGGAGGACCAGGTGCACGTGGAAGAGGGATGGGCCCTGTCCGTGGGGAAATAAGTCTGTCTGCACCTGGTGAGATGAGAGCAGATAAAGAGATTATCCAGTGGTGACAAGAAAGAAAATAGGTTAGCCGAATTCCTCTTGATCACTTCTTCTCCCTCTAGACATCCCTCTGAATATCTTGTCATCCGTACAGAGAGGCAGGGAAGAAAATCACTTTTAAAGGTGACCCACAGAGGTAAAACCAGACCAAAATGGTGCTTGGGTGCTTCTGTTGCTCCTGAGTGACACAGGAATGGGTCTGCTGTTTGCACTGTGTGGGTTGTAACACTTGGGAGAGCAGGAAAAGTGGGATTAGAGCTCCAAAGTCTTTTCCATGCTTTTGCTGCTCCCAGCACACAGTGGAGCATCCTGTGACCCAGCTGAAGGTGGGAATAGCGAGGTCAATGGCAGAGTTCTGTCCTGTCCTTGTGGCAAAGACACAGAAATGCAGCTCTTGGTGAATGTTTTTAAAACAGGTGGAATGTATTGGAAAAAAACAAAAAAAAAACAAACACCAATTAAGGGATCTGTTTCCTCTTGGATGCGCTTTTCTTCCACGAGCCTCTTTTATTTCTTTTCCTTTAAAGGAAAGTAACTATTGAAAAATCACTTTGAAACGTGTTTCATGTTAGGAGAGCAATCATGTAGGTGGTGATTGATATGATTTATTGTTCCTGGGTTGGTGTTATCTTGTGATTGTGAGGAAAGCTGAATCTTATCTGTTTGGTGCTGTATAAACACTTAACAGACTTCAGAGAGCTTGTAATGTAAGCAGACAAGAAAGGCAAAGCAAGAGAGGGGAAATGTGCAGCAAAGTGCCTCATTCCAAGGCCACAAACCAGATTTAGGATAAAAACCAGATCTTCTCACTTCGGCCCATTTTTTTCTATTCCACGGGGTATGTTGCTTCTGTTATTCAAATATGGAAAAACGTCTCCTTCTCCAGGTAAATGAAGGGCAAGGAGAATGAGCTCAGTCAGAAACTCGGCATACAGGAGGGAAAAAAAAAATAAAGCAAAGGGATTGTACTGATAAAGGTGCTGGTTTTAGATAAATTCAACATATGACATGCCATTACTCAATTCACCATTCTGTCTTTATTTCTAGATGCACTAAAGTGGGGAGAAGGATTCAGATGTGAAAACTACAACCCGACCATGCACTGATGAGGGAACAGCCACACATACTGGTTAGAAATGCATATTTTAATTTTTGTTTAAATATTTGTATGTTTTGGATGTCGATTTTATTCGCCTCTCTTTCTGAACCATCACGGTTAAAGTCACTGTAACCATTTTTTGGACCTGTTTGATGCCATTTCTGTCTGGGAAAAGCTCTCTGTAAAAGCACAGGCAGGTGTGTGGGGATGTGTTTGTGCATGTAGGTATGTTCTGGAATGATTCCCTGTGATTTTAATTCCCTGGAGGATGTCGACATGCTCGCAGAGCCTGACAGCTCCGAGGTCAGACGGAGCTTGTTTGTCTTCTCTTTTTGCAACTCAAGCAAACATTCATTTGTTATTGTGTGTGGAGCTGAGCCCCTAAGCCAGGCTTTATCCTGTTGTAGCAACTAATTGGTGAGGAAATTGTGATTTTACATTTAAAAAAAACCCCCTCAGTTCTGGAGAAAAAGGTGCTGTGACCATTCCACCCTGATTATTTCAAGGTCAGTGTCCCATTCTGCTCTCCAGCAGCTGCTGGTGGCCATCAGGGCAAGGAGGGGCTGGATGGATTTCCTTGGGTTTCCTAAAAGTGGAAGAGAAATAGCGGAAGAGCAGGGCCTTGGTGGTGGCACTGCCAACAACTGTTCATCAGGGAAAAAAAGCTTTGGAGCCCTGCACTTATTTATGGCTTGGGCTTCCCCAGGACAGTTTGTTTCCACGGGATTTTGGTGCCCATGGACCCTTCCTGTAGGGAGATGTGCCTGGAAGAATAATCACACTGGCAAGGGGGTTCTGTCTATTTATTTGACTATTTTTAAATCCTATTCAGAAAAAAAACCAACAAATCCTCCTGTAATTCTGTTTTCTTTCTGTTTGTGGCTGCTGAAAAGGGAGTCTTGGCTACCAATATATGCATTTCCCACGAACTTTTATTAACAGGAGCTTCAAGGTGAAAGCTTTGCCTAGAATGGGAATTATTTACACCATAACTTCCTTTTGAGCTGCTGTTTTTTAGGATTTTGTGTTCTGCTCTCTGGCCTTGATTACTGCAGAGAGCAGGTTTCTTTGTATCTGCTGCTGAATTTCATTTTGTGAGCTTTTGTGGTCTGTGAAAATCAGAATGAGAAAGTTATTGACACAATGTAGTTTAGGGTCTTAATAGTTTAGGATGTTTTTAAAAATTCTTTTCTTATACCCATCGATAAATGGATTTTTTCCATTACAGCCAGCGTTGTTCCAAGTAGAAAATAATTTACTTATTTCTGATTAACCCCAGTTAATCAGACAGGCAGTGGCATCCAGCTGATGCATAGTCCAGATCTCCATAAAATCTGGTTATATTTTCATTTATCTCATTGTGGGAGCAGCTCTGACCTGAAAATTGAGTTCCTTATGTGTTTGTGACTAGCTGATAAACTTTCCCTCTTTCAAGACCATCCAGCTGGAAAAGCCACCATGGTGGGTTTTTTTGGCTCAGCCACCAAGCTGGCTGATTTTTGGGTATGAATGAAAAAGGAGAAAGATTTACTCAGCTTTTATTAGAGGACAATCTGTGTTGCTTCTTCTTGTACATCTCCAGAACCTTCTCCTACTTTTTGTCCTCTGAATCTTCTCCTGAAGGATTTACTCTGCTTTTTTTAGGGGACAATCTGTGTTGTTTGTCCTTGCACACCTCCAAAACCTTCTCCTACCTTTATCCCCCCAAAAACGTTCTCCTGAAGGATCTACTGTGCATTTCTCAGGGGACAATGTGTGGTTTTTGTCCTTGCACACTTCCAGAACCTCCTCCTACATTTACCCCCCAAAACATTTTCCTGAAGGATTTACTGTATATTTCTTAGGGGACAATCTGTGTTGTTTGTCCTTGCACACTTCCAGAACCTTCTCCTCCCTTTTACCCCCCAAATCTTCACTCTGGGAGTGTGTCCCGTGAGCTGAGCTGTTCCATTTCCAGGGAGGAACACTGGAAGTGCAGGTACAACATTCCAAGTGCACACTTGAGCAGCTTCCTGCATGGAATCACAGAATCATTCCGGTTGGAAAAGACCTTTAGGGCCATCAAATCCAGCTGGCTGCTGCAGCACTGCCGAGGCCACCACTTGTCCCCTTGTCCCCAAGTGCCACACCCACACGGTTTTTGAGCACCAAGGAAGTCCTAAAGTGCTGCAGCCTTTAGAGCTGGAGCCTGGCTGTGCCTGCAGTGTGGATGTTTGGAATTTGAGCATTTCTCCCCTTCAGATCCCACCCAAACCACCCACTCCAGTGTTTTTGTGCTGTTTCCCGTCTGACTGAACCCTTTTCTCAGGGCAGGGATCAGCCTGGTGACCTCCCTGCCCTGCGTGACCAGAGAATGAACCCGGAGCCATTCAGATGGGGCTCCAGACTGGAGCTCATCTGTGCTGCCCCACAAATAACTGCATCTATTAACAGGGCTTTTTATTTAAATGCATTTCTCCTCTTTGTCAGAGAGAGGAGTTGTAATTAAGATTCCGTGGTGTGATGAACTCCCTATATTTAGAGCGTTATTGGTGACTCTGTTACCTTTTAAAAGATGTTTGGCAGTGGGAAAGTTGGTAATCGTTGATTTTCATTTAAAATTCAGGGCATGATACGTGAGGTTGTGTTTGTGAGGAGGGTAACGTGGTGCTGTCATTTTCTACTTGCTTAAAAGCTCCATAAGTGGTTGAGGAAGCTCCCATCCTGAGGAGAAGAAAGGGCTCATTAAAAGGATTAGCTCACAGAGAACAAATTAAACTTCAGTGCCCTGCATAAAGATTATAATAACTGTAATAATAAATGAATTAATAATGCATTAAAGGAGAATTCTCCAGTCAGCTTGTCACACGCTTATCCTTGAAAATTGACTTGGGTGAGTTGTGTCACATGAGCTAATGACCTTAACTGATGGATTTGGGATTTTTCCACACTCCAAAATCCACTCAAATCCATATTTCTGTATTTTTGACAGCTTGCTGGATAGACATGCAGTGAGTTGGGCCATTTGGTGCTGCAAGCTGGGGGGAAGCTCTAGTTTTAACCTCAGGTAATCAAAATTGGTAAATTCTGAGCACTTGGAAGGGGAAAAATTGGCAATCCAGTGCTGGAGGCTGCACAGCTGCACCAGAGGTGAACTCCAGGGGCTGATGTGGGATACAAAATTTATATGAAATGGACGGGGAGTAATTTTAGATCAAATATTAGGAAGAAATACTCCCCTGGGAGGGTGGGCAGGCCCTGGCACAGGTGCCCAGAGCAGCTGTGGCTGCCCCTGGATCCCTGGCAGTGCCCAAGGCCAGGTTGGATGGGGCTTGGAGCAGCCTGGGACAGTGGGAGGTGTCCCTGCCATGACAGGGGTGGAATGAGTTGGGCTTTAAGGTCCCTCCCAACCCAAACCAGTCTGGGATTCTATCTGGGGAGCTTCCATAAATTCAAAGGTTTTGTTCCCACTGTTATAAATATGAAATTATCAGGGTTTAGGAATAAATTATCAAGTTCAGCACTGAAGTAAGATGCATCCATAGGGTTTTAGCTGAGGAATTGTAGGTGCTGAGGCATCTCTAGACAGCAGAAAATGAGAGTTTGGGGATTTCTGCAGTCTCCCCTGGGTAAGGGCTGAGTTTCTAATGGTTATTACACTGGGGAAAAATCGAATTAAGGGAATTGATTATCCAGACATGGTAAGCCAAAGCTGGTTGTAAAATGCATCTTTAAGCACCTGGGCACCTTTAAAATTAATCCATTATTCACTTCTGAATCCCAAAACTGCTCCTCTAAACCCAGGCACTGCTGACAATGGAGCTTACACGAGCTGTGAGGTGGTTGATTTTTAGAATCTTGAAAGAATTGAGGCCGGAAAGGACCTGGGGAGGTTCAAAAAGGGATCTGTGGGCTCCAGAGACTATGGGGAACTCTTGCCCTCTTCCTACAGAATCATGGAATGGTTAGGGTTTGAAGGGACCTCAAAGATCATCCCATTCCAACCCCTGCCATGGGCAGGGACATTTTCCACCAGCTCAGATTGCTCAGTTTATAACAATTCTGTCACACTGGTGCTTCTCTGTGCCCTCAGTTACACCTGCACACAGGTATTTGGAGGTGTTGATTTAACTCTGAGCTTTGCCTCTGAAAGACATGAAAGCAAATTCCTTCAGGGATGCCTTGTTTTTTTTAATTTGAAAATAATTGAAAATTCATCTCTAGTGTTGTGTTGCTTTTATTGGAAGGGAATTTTTAATAAAAATCTCATTCAGCATAAAAAGGACAACATCAATGGGGCTCTTATCAGTGCTTTGCATCATGTTAATACCAGAGCCAACAAAGAGTTGTGCAGGTATTATACCAGAACAAAGGAAATTATTCCAGGGATTTTATCGGAGGATATTTGGAGTTTGCTTGTCAAGCCGTGCAATATCTCCTCTGCTTTATTTGCTGGCTGGTGTCAGAGCAGCTGAACAGTTGCTGGAGTTTGCACAGGGATTCTTTTCTCTCCCTGCGCTGCTTTGCTTTGGCACATTATTTGATCCACGCCAGGAAAACAGTGAGATATCAAATACAAGTGAAGCATTAATACCTGGAATTGTTGCAGCTCTGAGCAGTGCTGCCTCTGCATCATTTAAAGTGGTCACTCGGGGTGCTGCAAGCACAGTCCTCTTTTTCAGCCTTCCCAATACAGACTCAGCAGTGAGTTGTGCTGAATTTTGGAGTAGAGCAGGTGCCTGGAGCAGGGATAGCCTGGGGCTGGCAGGGGATATCGAGGGAAGCACAGTGTCAGAGCCCAGAACATCTCTCTGGCTGCCCTGGGTGGTCTGAGACCCTGGCAAGGGGTCCAGAGACCCTGGCACAAAGTCAAAAATACCAGTGCCTTCCATTTTAGCCCATAGGAGCAGTTACCAACCTTGTACCTAAGAGTTTGATTAGAGTAATAATTAGCTTATTACTGGCTGATAATGCAGAATTTTGGGGTTCATAAAGGAGGTCCAAGGAGGCAAGGTGGAGGAATCTGGGTGTGTCCCTGTCCTTCTGCTTCTTCTTCTTGCCCTCCATCTCCTGCTGTGGTGGTGGCACTTTTGGGTTGGTTTAGCACAGCAGTGCACTAACACAGGTGAGAGGTGTTGGTATCCTACTATAAACACAAATCATGGAATATTTGGTATAAAAGATTACAACTGCCCTTGGGGTGGTCAGTCAGTGATGATCCAGCACTGCAGCAGCACCCAAGGTGGGTGATAACAAAATGTACCAAATCAGAAACAATAAACAACCCTGAGAACCTGAACTGACACATCCCGACTCCCTCTTCTGGCACCGGGGCTTGGGACAAGGACTTTGAACAAACATCTCAGGGGTTATCAGCCCAAGAACCGAGAGCACAGCTCTGCCTGCTGGGCTGGATCTGTTCCTCCAAACCTCCCTGACTCCCCTCTCACGGCAGCAGAATACTGGGGTGTTCTTAAATTTCCAGTAATGAGGCTGTGCTCATTAGCGCTCTCATCAAATGGCTTTCAGTTGCTATCAGTCTGACTCGGATTTGAATTGATGACCTTGAGATAAAAGGCTTTTTATTCTATTACCCATCTCCTGAGCCATCAAGTCTTTAATATGCCGTGTAAAATCAGTTTTCAGATGGTGTTGCTTTTATATAATATCGTCGTTTGTTACTAATGATGTCTGATTTTGGGTGCTACGAGCTATAATTGTGCACAATAGTACTTTTGTTATTCCTATTATTTCAGATTTATCTGCTGTATTACCAGACACTTGTAGACACAGAGAAAATAGATTGGTAATAGAGTGTAATCCAGTTTTATATAAACGAGTTAATAAAATCACATAAAAACACAAAGTTGAATTCAGCATCAGCAAAGCTCATGTGTTGCTTCAGTAAATTGAGGTATAAAATTCTGCTTTGATGCTGAAATAAGCTTTACTACAATGTGCTATATGGGACCAGCAAATGTATGGAAAATTAAGGATAAATGAGTAAGGATATGTAATATAAACACCACAACGAAGGAAGTTTATTACATGCCACCCTTTTCCTCCTGAAGGCTTTTTACTGAGGATAATCTGGAGAAGATCATGTTAAACCCCAATATACACAGGAGTGTTAGGAGTGTAACGAGGGAGCTTTTCCCAGTTTGGTTTGATGTCACTGTGTTTGTTTGGAAAAGATGAAACTGAGAGCACTGGGGTGAAGAGGTGCTTTTAGGGGGGGATGCTTTGGGAACTCTCAGGTAGGGACAATTTATTGTCCATGGTTGAGCTGGCTTGAAAGTACCCAATATGAATTTGAAAAGGAAGATACTACAAGGCTGCTGCTGCAGCAGTTGGTTGTGCCAAATTAAATGGTTTTGTTCCAGAGGAGATAATAACATTTTATAAGATGTTATTTATTGGGTTTTGACTCTAAAAAATAAGGGGTGGAATGCAAATCTGGCACAGATTTTTAGGGGTCAGCCAGCTGAGCCCTCTGGACCCCAGCTCATCCCCTGCCTCCAGCAGAAGTGGTCGTGTCAAGGTCATTTTAGAAGCTCCCAGCACTGGGTCACAGCAGCTTTCTTGGAGATAATTCATGAAAATAATTAACTGTATAGCTCAGACAGCTTTCCATACTATCCGTCCTCAATTTCCCTCTCAGTGAATTAAGGCAGCCTCCAGTGGTGTTCCCAAAGTGGAGCTGATTGGAGCCTTCTTAATTAAACGCTGCCATGTGCTGGAGTATTGCTGCCATGCCCCTTTTCCAGCCCTGTCTCTCGATGGAGAGAGCAAACATCCTCCTTCCTAGGTCATGTTTTCTGAATCTCACGTGGATAATTACCTCCTGTGTCCTGTGGTTAACATCTGGTAATATTTCCCCAAACACCTCTTGTGTCTGGCAGCCTCTCCTTGCTGACTCACGTTTGGGTTTTATCCTTTCCAACATCTTCCCACTGCCTGTCTGAAAAAATCCATATTTTAAAGCTTGCCCTTGGTTATTCCCAAAATAAGTAGGATTTTGAATGGGTTTTTTTTTTAATTTTTATTAAATTTTCTTCATTATTTCAGACTTTTTTTCACCATCAGTGTTGTCCTTTGGGGTCCTGGTGAATCCCTCACACTGTGTACGACTCATGAAAATATGGGGCCAAGTCAAAAGCCTGTGCAGGTGTGCTGGTGTGGGCTCTCAGTTTGGGAGTGGACAGACAAAAATTCATCTTTGAGTGTGTTTATTGTCAGTGTAAACTCAGAAGTTGTTGAATGGACCTTCTGTGACAAACATATTCTGTTTGTCTATTCAAAATGTGTCACAGCTAATTCCCGCCTGTGATAGGGTAATTATCCTGATTTAAAAAAAAAAAAAAAAGAAAGATGAGGTTGACATGATTAGAGCTTCACATCTTAGCAGTTTCTTCTCACTTTATATTTCTGGAGGCACTTCTGATTTAATTTTTTATTCATTTGTTCCCGGGTCTTCCAGCGATCTGAATTTACGCTTATGGAGACCTTCCTTTTTCCCATTTGTAAAAATAGCTGCTCTGTTTGACCATCTCTTGCCTTCAGTCTTTTAACCTTTTAGTGCTAAAAACTAATTCCTGGTAAAGAACTTCAGCAGATCAGAAGCATTTCAAAAGGAATTTAACCCTTAGTGACTTTTCCAGCTGTATCTCACCCACACAGTCCTCAGCTCTCTGCTCAGGTTGTGGTCCAAGCTCCAAGTTAAAATGAATCCTCTCGAGGGTTTGGTCACGATAAAACATCTTTTTGTGAAGAAAGAGGTTAAAAAGATGTAGAAAATGCCAACCTTTTGTGATTTGCAGTTCTTTCTCAGGGAGATAATGGACTAACGTTGCTCTTTACCTTTACAATCCCTTTTTGCAGCAAGGTAGGAAGAAGGGATCTTGTCACCAAAAGTAAAAGGTTCTTTTCTAAGTGACCATCTTTTTCTTTGATTAATCGTGGTTAATTCAACAACTGAAGGGTTAGAAAAACTCATTAAGATTTATATGAATGACTTCTTATTGCTTAATTAGTCTTCATTAATTGGATTGGAAGACTTGAAGATCCACATTTCTGCATTACTCACCCAACCCACAATAACCAGGCAGCTTTATTATTATTATTATTATTTTTACAAGTGCACTGCAGGTGTGGTTTGTTCTCCTGTTGCATTTCCTGCCCTTTTTTGCTGTCCTGGTGTCTGATCCTCACTCAGGTCCAGATCAGCCTCTCTGAGAGGAGCAAATCCAGTTTAACAGCAGCAGCAGGAGGAGGAGGAGTTGGCTTTAGGCAGCTCAAGCATCCAACAGAGAGGACTTGGAGGGGTGGGAAGGGTTAAACTGGAAATCTCTCCCATCTTGGTGTGCACTGGGATTTTTAGAGCTTGGCAGCACAGCACTGTTTCCATGATGATAGCAAAGGCATATTGGAATAATAAATACAGGTAAATATGATAAATGTATTAAAAAAGGGTGATAAATGGCACATTCTGAGATTCCTCAAAAAACTGCAGCCTGTTTTTTTTTTTGTTATGCTTCAATAGTTTATTCCAAGTCCTGCCCCTGCAGATTTGGAACGTTAATGTATTTCATTCTGCAATGAAGAATATTCCTCTTTTCTGCAGTGCCACCTTCCACTTAGGGATTTCTGAGACAGATGTGATATTAAAGTACCTTCAGTCGTGTGCTTTGGAATAAAGGAAATAATTTAAAAGCAAAAAACAACACAGTACCCTTCAGAAAATGGAAATATAAATTCATTTTCTGAAAGTAACTGAGCTACTATTGAATTATTTTCTAGATTCATTATTTGACAGAATAGCATAAGAAAATGCCAGAGAATGGAAAGTGATTAAAAATGTAAGAATTAATAGCAAAAAGTAGATAAGCAAATGCTGTGTACAGATTTGCACCCTGTGACGTAAGGAGGATACAGAATTAATTTACCAATGGCATTAATTCTGGAAGCCAGTTCAGGTAAATAAAATGGTCATAATGAAGTCAGTGGGGCAAATCCAGAAATGAATAGGAGAAGTTGAAGAATAGGGAAAAAAACCCTAAAAACATTTATATTCATTTTTTCCAGACATGTTGGTAGAAGAATTGGAAAAAAAATTGTATTAATTTTTTTCCTTATCAGGTAAAATACAAAAATAATTAAAAATAGGAAGATGATCAGCCTAGAAATTAGGATTGCAATTTTCTCTGAAGTTGTGGTAACTGGAAGGCCTCAAGAGCGAGCGCGTGCAGATGGGATTCTGTTGGCACTGCCAGGATTCCATCTGGAGGCAGCAGCGACTGCTGTGGGTGTGGAGGAGCTGCCTTGTTTCCTGACGCTCTGAATCCGCTCTGAATCCCAGTTCTGACACTCTGATCCCTCCGGATTCTTGATCCCGATGGGATTCCTTGAGCTGAGGTTTCTCCAGGAAGCCAACCCAACCGTGCGTCTCTGGCCAGGGCAGAGGTGGCATTGGCCGTTCCCTCCCTGCCCTGGGGACGTGCCAGCTCTGGGCAGCCCCAGCCCTGCCTGCTGTCCCCAGCCCGTGTGGGGTGCAGTGTCCATCTGTCCAGTCTGTGAAGTGCTCGGTGGTCACAAGGACACACTGGCACAAGTTGCTGTTCCCTGTTTGCTCCTCTCCCCACCCCAGCATTCCCGGCTCCTTAGGGATGCCCAGGATGGATCCCTGCTGTCTGTGCACACCTGTGGCTGAGGAGACTCCCAGGATTGCCCCCTGCCCACCCAAACCAGGCACCTGGCTGCAGGAGAAGGGGACACACAATCAATAGGATTGAGCAGAAATTGTTTTATTGTTTACATTAAGCTGCAGTTATAGGTTCTAAGCTGCTTGTTCATGCAATCATGCATTATTTGATTGGTTCCTCCATCTTGTCCATGTGTCCTGCACCCTCTGGAAATGTGATTGGGCCTCCTTTATTTAGGTTTGGCATTTTTGGTAGTCAGTTTCTCAGGTTCTTCTTTTCTTATTTAGCCCTGTTGTCTTGGTGACCTTGATGAACCCCTGAGAGTTCTGATAACAAAAGCTACAGGTGGTTTGTTAAGATTACGAACAGTTTATAAGTAATTCCTGTGCTGGTGCACAGAATGGCCCAGGTTATGCAGACACATTGCTGCACCTGGAGCAGCAGGAGGCTTGGAAGTCATTGCAGCTCCCGTTTGTAAAAGCTGCTGTCTCCTTACGGGGCACCTCACCCCAGTCAGGCCTGACAAATGACTTGGGGGTTTTCTTCAATGCTGCTGAGCTGTTGACACGTTCCCTCCAAACCCTTCCTGTCAGGCCACATCATGAATTGCTGCAGCAGAAGTTATTCCTGAGCAGCTCTAAGATGGATCGTTGTTCAGCTGCACCGACAGCCCGTGGGTTTTTAATCTGTTTATTTGGCTGCACCATCTCCTGTGGCTGCCTGGAAATAGGATTTCCAAGCAGGCAGATCTCTCTTGGAGAATTCTCACTTTGCATTTTCCTCACTATTCCATTTGGAAAAAAAAAAAAAAAAAAATTTCTTCTTAACGCTTCCATGCCAAGCTTAGCATTTTTTATCCTGCCAAAATCAAAATCATTGGTTGTGTCTGATATGGCAAAGCAGGGCAGTGAGTTATTGCTCAGGGGCCTGATGCATTTTCTCCCTCAGTGGGGTTGTTCCTCTGTCCCTGCACAGGGCTGAGGGCAAGTACAGGATGGGGGCTGTTCAGTGCCTGGAATGATTTGGATGGAATTTATTATCCTTAGCAGGAAGGGCAAAGGCAGTTGCCACATGATTTGTTATAAGGGAATTATTTCCATATGTACATTTAGGAAGAGTCAGCCCTAAGTGCTGTTGCCTCATTAAATTCAAGGACTTGGGTCCTTGAATTAGGGTTAGGGTTGGGTTAGGGTTAAAGTTGGATTAGAGTTAGGGTTGGGTTAGGGTTAGGGGTGGGTTAGGGTTAGTGTTAGGGTTAAGGTTGGGTTAGGGTTAGAGTTAGGTTCAGGGTTGGGTTAGAGTTAGGATTAGGGTTGGGTTAGGGTTGGTTTAGGGTTAAGGTTGGGTTAGGTTTGGTTAGGTTTGGGTTAGGTTGGGTTAGGATTACAGTTAAGGTTGGGTTAGGTTTGGTTAGGGTTGGTTAGGGTTAAGGTTGGTTTAGGGCCCTTATGGCTCTCCCAGATTGAACAGCCACAGCTTTCCAAAGACTCCTTTGCCTGGAATTTTCTGCCTGGCAGGCAGACACCTGCCAGATGCTTCAGGAGGAATCCTGGTTGGATCCCTGCATGTGCTGGGGCTGGAGCTCTGCTGGCTGTGGGACTGGGGCTGCTGGAAGGTCTGAGGGCACTGGGATGGGGCCAGGGTGGATTTTTCTGTGGAAGAGGCTGCTGAGGAATAACCACCATCCTTCCTGGCGGTCAGTTAGGGCTGGCTGGAGCTGCCCACAAGGTCTCTGTGGTCTCAGCACGAGTTGTGTCTCAGGGACAGGGGTGAGGGGACACCCACTAATGAGGGACTCGGCCAGAGACAAAGGGACACTGTGCTCGTCATCCCTCATTTGGGAATTAATGAACGAGGCACCAGGGCTATGAAACATCCTTCACTGGGCAAGGAGAGCTCTCCACTGAGTTCTTGCTGCTTAAATGATTTCATTTCGGGCTTGAGGGACTTTTGTTGCTGTGCAGTGGTTCTGGGCAAACTGGTTTTGGGGGAGGGATTGATTTTTTTCAAGGATGCTTCATGCCTGCGTTAGAGAAATGCTTATTTTTCTTAATTCTTTCATGAAATCCTGCAGATTAATGATGCAAAAAAGGCTTTTTTTTGATCATCTGTTGAGCTGCTGTGTGCATCCCCACAGGGTGGTTGTTTTCATTAACCAAGTCGGGTTTACAGTTCTACAATGCAGATTTATGTTAAAAAGTTAATAATAACCCTAGAGCACAAAACAACAGGGAAAGCATTCTCTCCAGGTAATTAAAAACTGAGCTTTTCTTACAAAACAAGATATTCTCTAACCTGTGAACCTAAAAGGCTCTCTTGGTTTCCTGCTGCCTGACACCCTGAGCTGGTGCCTGCTCTGCCCTCCCAGCAGGCAGGAGATACTCCTGGGTTACTCACAGCCCCTGCTCTGCACAACCAGCAAAATGCGCTGAGATTTGCCAGTCAGCTGCTCTCAAACTGAATTTGCAATGTCTTTTTTCCTCAGTGGAAGCATTTGCTGGAGTTCCTTTCTTTTGCAGCTCCCCTGCTTGCCTGTGATGAAGGGGTTTGGATAGCTGGACAGGCTGCACAAGTGGGAAGAGCCTCATTTCCTCAACAAGTTGTCCCAGAAAAGAGCATTTCTTTTTTTTTTTCCCTTTGCCAAGGGGAAAAAAAAAACCCAAACCCCCTCCCCCCCAAAAAAAAAAAAAACCCCACCCAAACAACAACAAACCAACAACAACAACAAAACCAAAACAAAAAAACCCAAACAAAATGAAATTCCCACCCCAAAACCGTTCTCATTTATCCAGTCCATTTCAACATTATAACCTTTATCCCCCCAGTCAAGATGTGCAGTTTTTGCCAACCCCCTGCTCATCACACAGGATTTTCATCTCTCTCTGAAGGGTTTATATTTGAGTTTTTATCTTTGAGAATGTTGGTGATTTCCTGGGGAAGGGCTGGTTTTGGGGTGTCCCAACACCTCTGGGTGCTGCTGTCCCCAGGGCTGCTGGGTAGAGATTGGATAATTCAACGTTTTCAGTAAAACCCTGAAAGCCCAGCCTGGCATTAAATAAATAATAATATCATCATAAAGATAATAACAGAGACATTTTTACTTTTAGAAACATTTTATTGGCTTTACCAAAGATTTCAGCCTTGCCAAGGCACTCGTAGAACACCAAAACAGCCAAAATTCAGAAAGCACTGGCAAATCTTGTTACTTGCTTTGCAACCAAGAGCAGCTCTGGATGCCACTCATCCAAGGATTTCTCCAGCCAAGGGGCTGGAACACGGACATTTGTCTCCCTCAGGACTGCTGATGCTTTTTGGAGATTTTTTTGAAGTTCCCATCATGAGCTGCAGCCTTTGGACTCCCTGAGGATCACATCCCTGAAATTTCATTTTCCCTTCTTGCAGGAGGTGTTAGAGAGCAGTGAGAGGAGTTGCCTGGTGTTAGGATTTACCTGAGCTTGGGTTTTTTGTGGCACTGCTTCTGCTCAAAGTCATTCTCCCATTGCAGAACAGCTGGAATTTAGAGCAGTGCCTGAGGGAAAAGTTCCCCTCTGGATCCCACAGGAGGCAAAACCAAGCTCTGGATGCTGGTGGTGGAGGGTGATTGTGCCACAAGGCAGCAGAGGAATGTTGTGCCTCCGTTTTGGGGAGAAATACATCAAGAAAAGGATCACGTGTTGAAGGAATTGTTTTTTCTTTTTCTGGTGTGTGTGCAAGGGTGAGGGAATGTTTTGCTGTAGAGTGGTATAACTTCAAAGAACAGAGATTTTCAGTCTTAAAACATTTAATTAATATCACTGATTCTTCGCCTTGCTGTGAGTTGAGTGTCCTTTAGAGACCACAGGTGTGTATTTATCTGTAGAAGGAATAAATATTGTGTTCCATGTGCTCAGGTAGGAGCTCTGGCAGGCAGAGCCCAGGCTGGCACCTCAGGGGCTGAGCTGGTCCATTACTGGGCAGGGAAAAAATCAGGAATATTATTTTGGTATTAATCTCTCCAGACTTCCTCCATACCTCATTTGCTGAGAAACCTAACATAAGGAATTAGCTTAATTAATGATTAGGGATTGTTAATTTGTGACAGTTTCTGTGGAGGAGGCTGTCCAGTTCCCTGCTGAGTTGTCCAAATTAGTGACCTGGATGCACTGGATAATATTTACTTGTTTTACAGCAAAGATACGGGGCCAGATCTCTTTCATTCCTCTTCCGTGGGTTTGGATGAATCATCAGATTTCTCTGACTCAGTTGGGTTGGGTTTTTTTTGTCTCCAAGTCTGCCACTTTCACCCATCTGCAATCCATTGAAAAGATGGATAAAAGTATTTCCAGGCTTTTATCTCACCAGGAAGCTGCAGAGGAGCAGCAGCTTGGTGACGTGGCAAAGGCAGGTGCACACTGACTTCTGCTAGAAAATTCAAACAATCAAAAATAATTCACTGTTTGGAAATGTGATTGATAAAAAAGGTGCCATATGTCATAAATTGGTGCAGGATCTTCTGGTGAATCCTGAGACTCTTCTGGAAGGAACCTGGTCCTCTCTGTAATTTGTAGGTTCAGGGTGGAAAAATGAAGATGTGAAATATTTCTGATGATCTAAGAGAATGGTGTGAGAGACTTTCATAGACTAGGATGGACTTGCTGGAAGTGATCTTAATTAAATGTTAATTATTTACACACTAATTACTCAGAGTTTCATGGCACTTTCAGTAATTTGGCTGTATAAAATTTATTGATAAGCTGACTTTAATGTAACCCCCCTAAAAAATGAAGGCAGGGGTAGGGGATAGGATGCTGGTAATTGCAAAAAACCCCAAAAAACTCAAACAAGAAAACAACAACAAAAAATATTTGGAAAAGTTTCAGATAGCTCTGGAGTCAGAGACAGGAGTGAGCAGAGTTGAGGAATTAATTTTAAAAATATGTAAAATATCATTTGCTCAGCTATAACAGAAGATAGAATTTATGTCTCTCTTGGCCAAGTTCAGCTGACTCCCTTTGAAAGAGGAGTTAATTGAGATGGGGCAGAAGGACAAACTCAGATATTTTAGGATTGCCCTTTGCAAGTGCCACATCCAGGAAAATCTGCTGCTAAACGTTTTTCCCCTGATAAATGTGGTTGTGCTGCCATCTGATCCATATTTCCAGCTCGGGGATGTATCACCCTGCGAATTGCAAAAGTCGGGATTAAGAAACGCGCCTTGAAAATGTGCCAGCCCCGCTCCTTAAAAGGCTCCCAGAAAAGATGAGTCACTGCTTAAATGGCCACTCCGAGCATCTGCTCAGCATTTCAGGTTCAGCTCCCTGGAACTGTCGGGGTTCCTTGGGGAAGCTGCTCCGGGGGGCAGAGGCAGCGGAAATCTGGAGGAAAGGAGGTGGTGTCAACCCAGGAGGAGCATGAGGGGACAAGAGAGGTCCCAAAGCCATCCAGAGCAGTGAGGAGGAGAAGCACAGAGGCTGCCCCAGGAAGGTCTGGAATTTCTAAGCTGGTTTGGAGGGGTCTCACGGCTGGTTGATGGTTGGTGTCACCAGAAAGGGGCAGATGTGAGATCTTGTCTGGTTCCTGGTGGCAGGGCAGGATTTGGGAGTTGTGGTGTCAGAGCTCCTTGGGGAGATGTTTGTGATGTGTCCCCCCAAGACTGATTGGTGATTTTTCATTTTGTCTGTCTCCCCAGCTTCTCTTTGTCTCTTTGCAGTTGTGTAGCTCAGAGCCTTGGTGTTGCACGTCTCAGTGTAAGGTCAGGATTTTTGTGTATAAAGGCAGAATTTCTCTATTCCAGTCTTAGCCCAGATGTTTTGTGGGTTTTGTTGTTGCTGTTATGATTTTTTTTTCCTTTTTCTTTCTTCAATCTCCTAACAAACCCAGCTTTCCCAATCTCTCAGCTGTGCCCCATGTCCCCTCAGAGCTGCTGGGCAGAGCTGAGACATCTGAGTTTATTCTCAAGTGCCTGGTGCTCTCTGCTCCCTAAAACATATCTAAAACAACCTTCACTGGAACAATTCCCTTCACCTTTTCTGCCTTCTGGGTCAGAGAGGAATGAGATTTTAGCCAGATGTTTGCTGACCTGATGCTCTCCTTTGCTGAGTGTGTCGGCACATTTGAGCTTTGAAAAACTCAGATTCAGGTGCTTTGTGGGGACTTTTCAGAAAACTCTTGACTTTCCCTGCTGGAAATCAGATTCTCCTCAGCACTGCTTGGATTTTTAGGTGTTCCACCACAACCATTTGGGGCATTGAGCACTCCCAGCTGGCACTGGAGGTGCAGTGCCCAGGGCTGTGCAGGCGCTCCTGGCTAATGAGATTTGGCTGCTCTGGGATGTGCCAGGTTTGGCCTGGCAGTTTTGTTTTGTTTTTTTCTTTTTTTTTTTGGCTCCTTCTGAAGGAAAGCAGCTTCTTTCTGTCTCTGTAATAAATGGGGACAGCTGCACATGGAGGCAGTGCCCTTCCAGATCCTGCAGATTTATCCAAACCCTGCTGGAGTTTCTTGCAGTCCTTCTGGAGGTGAGAGTCGAACTCTGCTGGAATCTCTTGCTAACTTTGATGTTACCTTAGTGCTGATTCTGCCTTTGGCTCTACATGGACAGTAAGCAAATGTCAATTATTTTTTTCAGGCAGGGGTCCTTGTAGGGATAAAAGTTTCTGATTTTCAGCAGGAAAAAATAGTGATAGGACAAGGGGAAATGTTTCAGACTGAAAGGGAAGAGGGTTAATGAGGTATTGGGGAGGAATTCCTCTCTGGGAGGATGGGGAGCCCTGGCACAGGTTCCCAGAGAAGCTGTGGCTGCCCTTGGTAATCAGAATCTGTAAATCCTGAGCACTTGGAAGGGGAAAAATTGGCAATCCAGTGCTGGAGGCTGCACAGCTGCAACAGAGGTGAACTCCAGGGGCTGATGTGGGTACAAAATTTATATGAAATGGACAGGGAGTGGGTTTAGATCAAATATTAGGAAGAAATACTCCCAGACCCTGGCACAGGTGCCCAGAGCAGCTGTGGCTGCCCCTGGATCCCTGGCAGTGCCCAGGCCAGGTTGGAGCACCCTGGGACAGTGGGAGGTGTCCCTGCCATGGCAGGGGTGGCACTGGGTGGGATTTAAGATTTCTTCCAACCCAAACCATTCTGGGATTCTGTGCCACATTTAACGGGACTCTGTCCCAGCTTTTTGTCATGAAAGCTCAGACTAAAAAATATAAATAATATATATAATTTTTTAATATTTTCTATATCTTTTTTATATCTTGTTGGTTTTTTTTTCTTTTCTGTTTCTTCTCCAGTGTTATTTTTTGTCTCCTTTTTACTTCTTTTTTGTTTCCCTTTCTTTTTTTCCCCCCTTTTTGTGCAAATCTCAGGTTTCCCTAATTTGAGGTACACACCAGAATTTTCAATTCATTCACTTCTCTCCTTTCCAACTGCATTTTTTGTTGCTCCGTGCCATTACCAAATTTTGTTTTTCCTCCTCCCTCCAAGCTTTGCTCCACCAGAACTTCCCAGCCCATCCAGAGCATCCCTGCTTTGTAATTATTTTCCATTTCTTTATGGCTTCTCTTTAGGCAGGGGAATTGCATAAGTTAACGTGAATAATACTAATTATTTTGGATCTGTCACTGCACGACTGATGATGAATAATGCAGATAACTGCTCTGCTGCTGGGTGCAGTTGTTGGGGAGTTTTGCCTTTTTCTCCTCATCACCTGCCTTGAAGTATTGTGACATTGGGTGACACGGATAAACCCGGGTTCTGTAATTAAGGATTATTTTAATGATCCTGGAAAATACTCAGTTTTGCATGTTCTTGTGGTTTAAATGTGGTTTAATCAGTCCTCCAGTTTTCCTTTCTGCTCAGAGCTCTGTGATATTTCTCCAAAGGAATAACAGGATGAATATTCTCCATGTGAATATCAAGAGGATAAAGCTTTGAATGCCCCACATTGGCATGTTTAGGTTTTCATATTAATGATGATAATTTTGTGCATTAGATCAATGAATTTTTCCCATCTATCTGTGGAAGGCCTGGCAAATACCATTGAGGAGAGAATTTTAGTGCCTATGGATTTGACTTTCCTAATAGAATTCACCTTCTTTACCATGAGCATTGGGGTGATTGGGATTTTTCCCACTCCTTCTTCCATAAAAGAAGCTTTAATTCTCTTTGTACAGGTTTTTGCAGCTTCAAAAAAAAAGAAATTTGACTTTTCTAATAGAATTCACCTTCTTTTCTTTGAGCATTGGGGTGATTGGGATTTTTTCCCATTTAATTCTCCTTGTACAGGTTTTTGCAGCTGCAAAAAAATGAAATTTGATGAAAGCAGTGACTGAAGCCATGGGTTCCTCACCCCCTCCTGGCACACTCTGCCCAGAATCCATGGAATATGCACAGGAAAAGCTCAGCTTAGTGGGATCTTCTTTTCCCCCAGAGTTTGCCAGCAGAGCTGCTGCTTGTCGGGCTAAAGAAAAGTCATTTATGAGTGCTGGGTGAGGAATTTGTGAATATTCAGCTCATCTGTCTGAGCTCTGTCCATAACTGTCCAACAGATATTTTCAGACTGGATTTGATCCCCTTCAGGCACCGAAACTTAAGAATTTAACAGCTTTTTTTTTCTTTTTTTTTCCTCCTATCCCCTCCCTCTTTTTTCCCCCTGTTGCTGTCTAATATTAAAAAGCTGCATCTCGTGGTAGGGAAGTCAGCAGGGATGCTCCAGCTCAGAGGGGATGTTAATTATCAGCAGTACAGGTTCCCAAACCCCTCTTGGATGGGCTGAGCCTGCCCAGATTTGCTCTGGCAGCACGGAAGCTCAGCCTCATTCAGAGCTGATTCCTGGAAAAGGAGGGCTCAGGAATCCAGCTCTTTCCCAGAAGGGAAGGTTGCAAGGATGATAAAAAAGGTGATTTTATTCTGTATTAGACTCAGAAATAAATCTGAATATACTTTGGTTTAGACAGGTAATACCTTGGGAGGCTGAGCTGGAACAGAGACTGGACAGAGCTGGAGAATAAAGCAGGGATTTATTGAAAGGCCTTTAGCGGACACCTTGGGCAGGACAGGGCCTGGCCAGGGCTACACCCAAGGTGGAACCAAAATGGACCCAAAATGGTCACAAAATGGCTGACTGGTCACGAGGTCTCACACTTTGATAAGTTTTGCTCCATTTGCACATTGGGGTTTCATTTTCCAACCCCAGCTCCAGGCTGTGAGCTCCCATCCTTCTTGTTCCTCCCTCCAGCCACCCTTGTTTGTGCTGTTGGGCTGAAAGTTGTCCTTGGTGTGCAGCAGGACAAGGATTTGTTTTGTGTCCCTGCTGTGTGCAGAGAGCTGAGTGACACTGACTGTGAGCTCAGAGCTGCACCCCTGGGCACCACAGAACCTGAAATACAGGAAAGATAAAACTTCAGGCATCACAGCTTTCTCAGAGCGTTTGGGAGTAGGAATGGTGCATTTCCAGCTGAAGTTTTCTTCCTCATTTGCAGTGAAAAGGCTGTGGAAAAGGACCACAAAAAAAATCGTTGGTTTGTTGATTCTTCCCATAGGAGAATCCTTTGAAATTTAGCAACCCAACTTCCCAGAGTCACAATTCCCACTCAGGGACGATGTCTGTTGCAGTTAAAGATCACCTTGGTGTTCCCAGAAAAGAATGAACTCAAAATGTATTTATTGACTGTATGGCTTTAATTCAAAGATCTTTAAATGAGGGGAGAGGGAAAGGAAAGGAAAGGAGTCAATTTTCCCAGCAGAAACATTTAATGGGAAGAAATAGTTTGAAAAATTTGATTTTTTAGCCTGAGGCCAAACAGAGCGATCACATATAGGATGAATCAGATGGATTCCATGTATAGAATGCTGGGCAATCTGCTTTGAAGCATTAATCAACACTTTCATGTTATGATTTTTAGCTTTGTAATTACAATCATGCAGTATTTACCGAGTGTGAATTCTTACATTGCAGGGATTTGTTATCCAATTGGACGTGGGGCTTAATTTAGATTAAATTCAGGAACTCTGTCTGGAAATCACTCCGTACTTTGTGCCTTGTAGGCAGAAAGTGCAGAGGAAAAATGTGAGAAGGAGGAAAGGAAATGAACACCCCAAAATGCTCTGATTTTTCTCTTTTAATTAACAAGAAGGGTTCAGGTATGAGAACAGAAACAAATCAGCTTGATGTAAATTCATTGTAAATCAGAGGTGCACTGCAGATACCAAAAGATTAAATACTGCAGGCAGAGTCCTGTGGAAGCTGGGTTTAGGAGCTGATTATTGTGAGGCTGAGCCTAAGTAATAAGCATGAAATATTAATTAGGCTCCTGGTATCTTATGAAATAAAGGTGCTTTAGCGTTAAGAAATGAAATTGAACCAGATTTAGAAGAAACATTTCAAATTATTTTGTGTGATAAGCTAACACAAATATTGACTCCCTGGTCCATTAATGCAAATAAATTAAATTATTAAGGATTAGTGGCCGGGTTAGTCTGGAGAGAACCCAAAGCAGGAAGGTTTAACCTTTTCCCTGCTCATCCCTGACACTCGGGTAAGCAGCACTTGTGTCTCCTGCACTGGAGCACTGCTGCTCTCCAGGGAAGCCTTTGGTCAAATGAGTCCCTAATCTTTGGTAATGTGCTCACCAGAGGCTCCCGTGGCTAAATGCTCTGATAAGTAACAGGATATGCAAAGCAGCTCTGCCCTGGTAGGGCCTGGACATCATAAATGATGGAGGTACAGCAGGGAAGCTGAAACCTCCACTGGCAGAAGTGTGAAACTGAAACTCAGATGTGTCCCAAAGCCTGGTTATCCCCACTGCTGCTCTCCTGAACTCTGCAGGGTTTTGGTTTTGGGTCCTGGTGGGGTGAGAGAGGGAAAAGCAGCAAAGGAGTGAGGAACAGGGAGGGCTTTGACTCCCTGGGTGATGCCTTGGGCAGCTGAGCTGCAACAGAACTGGACAAAGCTGGAGAATAAAGCAGGGATTTATTGAAAGGTCTTTAGGACACCTTGGGCAGGACAGGGCCTGGCCAGGCCTACACCCAAGGTGGACCCAAAATGGACACAAAATGGACACAAAATGCCTGACCAGTCACCAGGTCTCATGCTTTTATCAGTTTTGGTCCATTTGCACATTGGGGTTGAATTGTCCAATCCCAGCTCCAGGCTGTGAGCTCCCATCCTTCTTGTTCCTCCCTCCAGCCACCCTTGTTTGTGCTGTTGGGCTGAAAGTTGTCCTTGGTGTGCAGCAGGACAAGGATTTGTTTTGTGTCCCTGCTGTGTGCAGAGAGCTGAGTGACACTGACTGTGAGCTCAGAGCTGCACTTTGGGCACCACAGAACCTGAAACTGAAAGCAGGGTGAGGAACTGGGGAGGAGTGAGTGGTGCCAGAGAAGGGGACACAGCACTGAGAGGAGGATGATGCCAGTGTGAGTTTATCCTGCCTGTCAGACCTCTTCCAGGAGGAGGGAATCCCTGGGAGAGCTCTGTGTTGTGTCACTGTCACTGCCTCCTCCAAGAAGGACAATCCTGGATTTTATCTCAGCTGTTTTATGGTGTGAGCTTTGCGCTCCTGTCAGTCCCTCCAGACTGGAGCTGTGGCTGGAGCTCCTCTGGGTGTCCTCCCCCAGATCCCTGGGAGCAGCAGGGCGTGAGGAGCCCGAGTGGCAGGGACTGTCCTGGTGTCCGCCTGTCTCCTGGTGTCCCCTCAGCTGCCCTGGGGTTTCTTATCTTCTTTTTTTCCTGTTAGAGCCAGGATTAATGCACAGGAGATGCAGATTTCATGTTTGGACTCAGAGTTTATTAATTCTTATCTACAGCACAGCCTCACAAGTTGTGAGCTCTAACAAGGTGGAAAATGGATGCCTCTAACTCTTCCCAAGGTCTTCTTAAGCATAAATTATCCAATAACGAGATGACACCTGTATTATTTATGCTTTTAACCCAATTACTGACCACCTTAGGTCCGCAATACCGACCTCTTCACCCAGTTAGAAAAAAACACCCAAACCCATGAAGAGGAAGGTGAAAGAGGAAGAACTTACCCTACATCCCAAACCCTCCGTACTGCTTTATATATATTACTATGTACTAAAAGCTTCAAATCCAAGTTTCCGGGTTTCCAACATGTGGGGTGGGAGCTGAGTGCCCACAGAGGAGCAGATGCTGTGCCCTGCTCAGGTCCTCCAAAGTGCAGAGTTCCATTCTTCTCCCCTTGCTGAACACCCTGGGCACTTATTATACTTATTTGGGGTTTGCACAGTTAAATTCATCATTTTTGCAGGATCTGTCAAAGGATCTGTCACTTTGACAACTGCTGTCAAAGTGTCGGAAACCTGTGTCACAGTTGTGAGCTGACATGAGGCTGATTCCAGCATCCTTTTGTTTGTAATTAAAAGCCTGAAATTCCGGGCAAATTTGGAACAAATGCACCCCAAAATAAGGCTTGAGTAGTACTTTAAGGCTATGATTTAATGTGGTGTTAGTAGAACAGACCTGTGTATCCATGGGAATTCCAGGGATTGCACTCATTGCACACAGGTCCATCCTGAGAGTGGTATGAGCACGAGCAGGTGTCCAAAAGATGGAAGAAGAAGGTGCATCATGGCACAGAAAAGTTCAGTGAGATCATGTGTGAAGTCTGTCAAAGATGCAATCTGAATTTCTGCCTCCTGCCCATCTCCTTAATTAAAGACACCCCAGCGATTTGGGAAAGGGAAGGGCTGCAGTGGCAGGGTCAGATTTGAGATTTGCAATCCGCATCATCCTGCCCTGAGCTCCTGTTCCACCCTCACAAACTCCTCACAGAGAGCAGAGCTGTGCTGCTTTGGGGCTGAGGCTGCCAGAGCCCAAGCCCAGGCTGCCCTGGCCCTCAGCCCTGGCCCAGCAATTTTCCTCTTGCACCACAGATATCATTAAGAACCGCCGGCCCAATTTCTTGTTTCATTACGGATGACAAAATAAAACATTAATAGGTTTTTTAATATGAACTGGGAGTTAAATATTCATTATTTCTTATTACTTCAATGTCACTAAGCCTTTGATGTGCTGGCAGCTCAAAATCTCCCCTCCCTGCTCTCCACTTGTGTCCTTTTAGCTGTGGAGTGTGAAGGGCTTTGCTTGTGGCTCCTTCCAGGGCTCAGCAGCTCCTGGGGCTGTCGCTGAGGGATGGATCTGGGATGGGATCTGGGATGCATCCTCAGCTCCTGGCTGAGCTTTGGCTCTGGGCTCGCTCCTGGCTAAAGCCAGGCCACTTGTCTGTCACTGTGTGTGTCAATGTCACTGTTTGTGTCACCGTGTGTGTCAGTGTCATCATGTGTGTGTCAGTGTCACCGTGTGTGTCAGTGTCAGTGTTTGTTTCAGTGTCACTGCGTGTGTGTCAGTGCCACCGTGTGTCAGTGTCACTGTGTCAGTTTCACCGTGTGTGTCACAGTGTGTGTGTCAGTGTCACTATTTGTGTCAGTGTCACCGTGTGTGTCAGTGTCACCGTGTTTCAGTGTCACAGTGTGTGTCAGTGTCACAGTGTGTCAGTGTCACCCTGCATGTGTCAGTGTCACAGTGTCAGTGTCACTGTGTGTGTCAGTGTCACAGAACTGTGGCGTAGCTTGGAAGGGACCTTAAATCCCATCCAGTGCCACCCCTGCCATGGCAGGGACACCTCCCACTGTCCCAGGCTGCTCCAAGCCCCAATGTCCAGCCTGGCCTGTGTTTAAAGTCCATGGAATATTGAGGAATGGCTTGTTAGAAGGGAAGAGAGAGGCCCTGGGCCAGCCCTGTGCACTGAGGGTGGCAGGAGGGAGCAGGGAGGGGATGTCGTGTCCATGATAAAACAGCAGCCAAGGCGAGAGGGTGGATTTACATTTTGTTTCTTGGAGCTGTTTATACCTCTCTTTCACCTTCAGAGCCCCCTTGTGTGTCTGGATTGTTCTCTTACTCCTTTACAAACCCAAATCAGCTTCAAGGCAACTCCCGAATTTTCCTCTTCGGATTTAATACTTTTGTGCTGTGAGGTGTTCATAGAATCACAGAATGGTTTGGGTTGTGAGGGACCTGAAGATCATCTTCTCCCACCCCTGTCATGGCAGGGACACCTCCCACTGTCCCAGGCTGCTTCAACCCCAATGTCCAACCTGGCCTTGGGCACTGCCAGGGATGCAGGGGCAGCCACAGCTGCTCTGGGAAACCTCAGGGCCTCACCACCCTCTGAGTAGAGAATATTTTCTTTATTTTCTTTCTAATATTTAATCTAGCCCTGCTCTTTCTCAGTTTGAATCCACCCCCCTTGTGCTGTCCCCACATGCTCTTGCAAATAACCCCATTTGTTTCTAAGTGAGTGTGTTCAAATGTTGACTGCCCGCTGTCCTTTAATGCCAAAGATTTTCCAGAAAAATGACATTTGAATGCTATTTGCATTTCTGTGGCAGTTTCCCCAGAACGGGAGCAGAATCTCTATAGCTGTGTGTGAAATATTTGTGTCTTGCCCTTACTCAGAGCTTAGGTCGCACCAAGATATCACAATTTTAAGTTGTGTAACTCCCTCAGGGTGTGGGCTTAGTTCTGAGGGAAATAAGCAGCACTTTGAAAACCAGGATTGAAAAGGGTTTTTTTAAGATGTGGAAAAGGTGTAAAAGTTGATTTTCTTTATTAAGTATAACCATGAATTATGGGTATTGTGTACATTGGCCTGGTATTATAGATTCTTGTCAGGGAAGTTGCATCCTATGGCTCTGGGCATTTTCAAGTCCAAAGTTCCTCACAGGCAGGTTAAAGAGAATTCTTTATCAGAGACATGATCTCCCCTGAAAGAAAACTCACATTCTGCTTTCTGTGTGATTAAATATTTTGCAAAATGATTTCATTTCAAGTTAAACTTGAAAGCAAACTGTTAGATTTGTGCAGGGGCAGGTCTGCAGTGCAGCAGACACCTGGGGAGGGGATTGCTGTTCTCTGGTGGACCAGAGTTTGGTTGTGAGTTGTTAAAAAAATAGAGGTTGAACAAGTGATAGAATGAAAGATATTTTCATTTTATCCAAAAAAACTTCCTCAAAAGTCCAAATTCCTGACACGAGTGCTGATTTCTCACTCCTGGGTATTGTGTTTACAACCGGGAGCAGGGCATGGGTGAATTCAGGGTGAAGGGAGGAGCTGGAACAGCACCAATCCTAGGGACCAACTCCAGCACTTGATGAAAAAATAATACAATCAATTAATAGATAATCAAGAGTTAAAAATTGAAATGAACTTGACAACGAGTGTTTTTAATATTTAAACGTTATTCTGATAGATGAAGATGAATCTCAGTATTGCCTGTGTGTCTGGAGGGATGCTGGGGAGAAATTCAAGTCCCCTGAACACAATGGATCTTGAACATCAGCTGATGTTTTGTGCTTAAGAAGATGTTCAAAATGTATTTCCAATGTGTTACCTCCATTTTTATAGGAATTCAGGGAAAAGAGCATCAATATCTGCAATGAAATACATTTGAAAGGAGTTGGGGCTTGCTTTTGATGAGGTTTTTTTGGTTGGTTTTTGTTCATTTTGGTTTGGGTTTTTTTGTTGTTCTGTTTTGGGTTTTTTTTTTTTTACCTTTTTTTGCCCTTTTTTTTTTTTTTTGCCTTTTTTGTTTTGTTTGAGGGTTGTTGTTGTTTGTTTGGGGTTTTTTAGGGGTTTTTTTGGAGTATTTAGAGGATGACAGGGCAGCAGCAGAGCCTGTCCTGGGCTGTGACCCCAGGAAATTTTGGGATGTCCAGGCCAGTCTCAGGTGCCTCTGGAGCTGATCCATTGCAGTGCCTGGAATATTTTTCCAGCTTTTCTGGCTGTTTGTGTCAGGATGAGCCAGGCTGACTGTGACACCTGAAATCTCAAAGGAAAGAAAAGCAAACCTGCTTGAAGTTGCTCTTCAGCTGAAAGATGAATTTACAAAGTGATGTCTCTTGATTATTCCAGCCATTTCTCCAAAGGTTCCTCAGCACATGTTCATTTGAAATTAGTTTTCTTGCAGCATTTCAGTCTCCAAATTGCTTCAACTAGCAAAAAAACCCTGGGGGATTGGAATTCTGTTATGTAGTTTATTCTTCAAACCTGAATGCAGGTGTTAGAGTTCCTCACTGGACCGGATTTTTTGCTAAGGGCAATGAACAACTTTGGAAAATTCAGTAGGCACCAGGTCACCAAAGGGAGCAGAGCATAAACTACATGAATTATTTGGAATAAGGAGAAAAGAAGGAAGCATCTTAATCTAGATTCTGGATTTATAGGTGGGTGACTTTTCCAGATAATTTTAACCTCATAAATTCGTAGCAATTCATAGATTTCAGTCTGGAACCTCAAAGGTTTTCCAACTCCTTAGAAAAATCTGTTTCTGTTGTCCTTGTTCCCTTCCCCAGCTCACCTCTCAACTCAAAATGCAATAATTTATTGGCAGCATTTTGGGTTGCAGTAGTTCTTGCTTTATTCAGTGGCTCTGCAAGAAGGGCTGGGATAAAAATTTGGGCTCAGGAGAGAATCCAGAGGTTTTTATCCCCCTCATAGAGAGGAGCACTACACTCCTCTTGGAAGCTGCTCTTCAAGGCATTTACAGGAAAAAGTGGTTGAAATAGTTTGGAAATGAGGAGTGTGGCAAAGGGGGAAGGGACCTGAATCGCTGAAAAAAAATCTTTATGAAATGGCATCTAGTTCTGTGATCCTTGTTTTCTCTCCTGACTTGTTTTAATCTTGTTTTAATTTGGTATTTTTTTTTGGTTGAGGGGATGTGTGGTAATGGAGGTGAGTGTTCGGCAGACAATAAACCGTGTAATGACCGTGATTAACATTCACAAAAGGTAATTCAGGTGGGAAAAAGCTCGGCAAGCCTAATAAATGCTTCCACTTAAGATCTGCCTCTTAAATTCTTGAGAGGAATTACACAAACCACAAAAAGAAAACCCAAAACCCACTCTGGGATTTTCAAATTACCCCGGGGATTGGGATAACCACAGATTACTGGTGGTGTTAAGGGGAGCAGAGCATCCACATCCCTGGAAATATTGGTCCCCATCATGTCAGATGCCTGGAGGATCCCGTCCTGCAGGGATTGGGCACTTGGGCTTCAGCTGCTCAGAGCTTCCAGCCTGCCGAGCCCCGAGGTTTGAAATGAGCTGTGCCGAGTGAAATTTGTGAGTGAAATAGAAATCAGGGAATGTTTCCTGCGCTCTGCAGGAGGCAGAGCGGGGCTGGGGAGCTGGATGGGGTCTGATGCTCAGGCGGCTTTTAGCAGGGATGCCCCTGTGGTGGCTCGCACAAAGTCACCTCTGATTGTCTGTTCTGGGCATGTCATCTGTCACAGCTGCTCTGTCTGCTGGCCATCGATGTCCTTTTGGACAGATTTATGTCACACCCATCCCTGCACCGTGACCAATATCATAGGAAACAATGAAGGAAGCAGATGCACATTATTTCTTAATTATTATTACTTTATCACCATCTATAAATAATTTCTCTTTTTTTCCCCCCTCCAAAACCAGGTTCCTATTTGTTTTCTTTTTTCCTTTTCTTGTTGTTACTCTAATGGGCTGTCTGAGATCCACAGCCATCAGAAATCTTGGCTTGATGAGGCTGCTATGAAACATTTAAAGATTTAAATTATAAACTCAGAGGGGGAAAACCAGTGATGCATGATTAGTTGGAAGTTTTAAACATAATAGTCGTATTTTTCATATGCGTGTACAGAAATGGCTGATGTCAACTGTAATGTGATTTTTAATACATATTAATAGAGTCTGTTGCAGTGTGGATGGTTTGAACACCTTTTGGCAGATGGCTGTGGTATTAGAGAATGCACAATATAAATTAGTCATTTAGGGAAGGAAAACAATGCTCCAGTGCTGAGGGGGGCTCTGCTCAGAGATGTGGTTCCAGCACATCGCTCCTGCAACCAGAAAGACCAGAGGCAGGATTAAATTTGCCAGGGGAATGAAACAAATGAACAGATAAATTCCTGTGTCAGACAGGAGCTGGCTGTTGGTACAACTTGTTCCCATCCCTGGCTGTGTCTCTGTATTTTGGCTCCTGAACCTTTAGAGGTCAGAGGGTGCAAAGCCAGCCTGGGGTTCGGTTCATCCCTGGGAGGGTTTGAGTGGAGCAGAGCTCCAAGGATGTGAGGTTCACAGAATCACAGGGCTGGAAGAGACCTCCAGGATCATTGAGTCCAACCCAGCCCCAACACCTCAACTAAACCACGGCACCCAGTGCCACATCCAGGCTTTCCTTAAACACATCCAGGGATGGTGACTCCACCACCTCCCTGGGCAGACCATTCCAGTACTTTATCACCTTTCTGTGAAAAACTTTTCCCTGATATCCAACCTGTATTTCCCTTGGCACAGCTTGAGGCTGTGTCCTGTGGTTCTGTCAGTGCTGCCTGGAGAAAGAGCCCAAGCCCAGCTGAGCACAGGCACCTTTCAGGGAGCTGTGGAGAGTGATGAGGTCACCCCTGAGTCTCCTTTTCTCCAGGCTGAACAATTCAGCTCTTCAGCTGTGTTGGACCTGAGGGATGGAGCAGCTCTGCTCTGAGGAAAGGCTGAGGGAATTGGGATTGCTCAGCCTGGAGAAGGCTTTGGGGTGACCCAACTGTGCCTTTCAGTGCCTAGATGGGCTCCAAGAGAGCTGGAGAGGAACTTCTGCCAGGGCCTGCAGAGACAGGACAGGAGGGAATGACTTCAGACTGAAAGAGAGCAGGTTTAGATGGGATATGAGGAAAAATTCTTCCTAGGGAGGCCCTGGCACGGGGTGCCCAGAGAAGCCCTGGATCCCTGGCAGTGCCCAAGGCCAGGCTGGACAGGGCTGGGAGCACCCTTGGGTGGTGGAAGGTGTCCTTGCCATGGCAGGGGTCAGACAAGATGGATTTTAAGGTCCTCCCAACCTAAACCCTTCTGTGATTCTCTGTGCAGTAACCACTGTCTCAAAACTGATGTAAGATGTGAAAGAAGCTGATGGCTGAGCATTGTCTCCTTTTTGTTCCATGCTGTTCAGAAAACAGAATTAGCTGTGATGAATCCGCGAGTCCTGTAAGTGTATTCCCCTTTCCAGGTAGGGGCCTGACAAATGGCAGGGATTTTGAGGGAAATCACTTTAGCAAATGCTAAAGGGCACTCATCTCTGAGCCAGAGTGCAGCAGCTGCTCGGGCAATTTATTGCTGTGCTCAAATTCCTGATCGAGGCGCTTGTTTGTAATCACTCTGCCTGGTAACCCTGGCCTGGCTGGGCGAGCCTAGAAAGAGATATTTAAACGCAATCTGCATTTTCTCCCTTGGAAATCTTGGAGCCATTCTCATTCCTGAGTTTCCAATGGGAAAGGCAGTAGCTTTTTTGGCTTCTGCTCCATCAGGATGATTGTCAGGGCGCTTAATGAGCTTTGTGCAGAGCCAGCGCTTTCAGAACATATGTGTGCAGCCAGAACCTGGCTGGGCACGCTGCTCCACGGGCAGCCTGGAGCATCTCAGTGCTTCCAGACACCCATTTGCAATCAGGGCTGCTCATCCATCTCGGTTCTTGGGCTGATGACCCCGAGATGTTTGTTCAAAGTCCTTGTCCCAAGCCCCAGTGCCAGCAGAGAGAGTCGGGATGTGTCAGTTCAGGTTCTCAGGGTTGTTTATTGTTCTTATCTGGTACATTTTGTTCTCACCCACCTTGGGTGCTGCTGCAGTGCTGCTCGTGCCCAACTGCCCACCCCAAGGGCAGTTGTAATCTTTATACCAAATATTCTGTGATTTGTGTGTATAGTAGGATACCAACACCCATCACCTGTGTTAGACAGTGCACTGCTGTGCTAAACCAACCCAAAAGTGCCACCACCACAGCAGGAGATGGAGGACAAGAAGAAGGAGCAGAAGGACAGGGACACGCCCAGATTCCTCCATCTTTGCCTCCTTGAACCTCCTTTATGAACCCCAAAATTCTACATTATCACCCATTAATAAGCTAATTATTACTCTGATCAAACTCTTGGTGTTTGTAACTCTTCACACAAGGTTGGTAACCACTCCCACGGGCTAAAATTGAAGGCACTTTGGTATTTTTGACTTTGTGCCAGGGTCTCTGGACCCCTTGCCAGGGTCTCGGACCACCCAGGGGAGCCAGAGGGATGTCCTGGGCTCTGACACACCCCCACATCGAGTGCATCCCTTTGAACGTCGCTCTGTGGTGAAGCCAAAGTGGAAACAAATTCTAGCACAAATCACGAGGTGTGAGCAAGCTGCCCCTTCTTACTGTGTTTTCTCTGGAAAATTTGAGAATTGTGCTCCTGTGGGCTTGCTATTTTGAGTCTGAGAGGATTTTTAGCTTGCTAGAAGCTACTAACTTCTTCCTTAAGAGAAAACTTCTACAAAGGTTTCTTCTCCAAACAATCTTAGAAAACAATTATTCTTTCTCAAAATAATCTTTTCTAGGTTAGTGGTTTTCTAGGTGTTTTTCTATTTCTCTAGTTTAACTGATAGGATTAGAGAGGTGTGGTTCTTATTTACTAATCATGTTAAGTCTGTATCGATATACCTTATGAAAGGTGGTAAGAATTAGATAATAAATCTTTCTCTGCTTTTGCTTGCTGGATTATTTAGAGTCCTTTGTGTTTCTTTTGTGTCCAACACCGACATGCCCCAAACCTTTGCAAAGGGGCTTGGTGAGGTGGATTGGGGTGGGGTGGTGGCTGGTGTGAGTGCACAAGAACAGGCTGCCAGGTTTGTGCTCTGACACGCCGTGTCAGGGCTGCTGGAGATGGAGCCCAGCTCTTTTCAGCAATTGCAGATGGAGTGATGTGTAATTTACTGAGCTGCTTGTTAATTCTGCGAGGTGATGAAATCTCCTGGGCATATAATCACTACAAATGTTTACTTGACTCTACCGCATAGCTTGACATTACACTCCACAAGTTTGCACCTCACTGGAATTACAGCCTGGCTATAAAACACCACCATTAGGCAGCAAAATATTAAAGAAATACGGATGAGACTAAAGGCATTTTAAAAATGCTTTCTGCGCCTTGGAACTGCAGCCATTCATCCCATCTCCTGCTGGTTACACACTTTGTAATCGCTATTGTTTCCACGGCTGGGGTTTAATTTTCCTCAGCACGTTGATCTCAATAACAATCCTCCCAGCAAGGCTGCAGGGGCTGCGGGGAGGCCAGCAGGGAGCAGCCTGACTGACAGATATTTGAAGCCTTTTTGTGGTTCAGGATTAGTGAAACATTTCCCAGGCAGACCTGTTGGAGTGGGTGACATGTGGGATCCTGGCTCTGTCACCTGTAGGGGTGCTGGGGTGGCTTTGGGGTCGTTCCTCCCTGCAGGTGACACTTCAGCCCCTGATCCCTGTGGAGCTGGGGCAGAGGAAGTGCCAGATTTCCAACGAAATTAAAGCCACCCTCTCGCTGTTCATGGCTGAATTGCTGCTCAGGGGCTTTTCCATGCCACAGGTCAGCCCCAGAGTGCAGGTATGTGTTTGAGCTGATGTTTTGGGGTGTAGAGGTCACCAGCAGGTGCTGGGTGAGGCTCTGGGACATTTTCTGCAACACCATTCCCATCCACAGAGCAGCCATAGAATCACTGAGAAGGCTGAGCTGGAACAGAGCTAGAGAATAAAGCAGGGATTTATTGAAAGGCCTTAGGGGACACTTTGGGCAGGACAGGGCCTGGCCAGGGTGACAGCCAAGGTGGACCCAAAATGGTCACAAAATGGCTGACTGGTTCATAAGGTCTCACATTTTTATAGGTTTTGGTCCATTTGCACATTGGGGTTGAATTGTCCAATTCCAGCTCCAGGCTGGAGCTCCCATCCTTCTTGTTCCTCCCTCCAGCCACCCTTGTTTGTGCTGTTGGGCTGAAAGTTGTCCTTGGTGTGCAGCAGGACAAGGATTTGTTTTGTGTCCCTGCTGTGTGCAGAGAGCTGAGTGACCCTGACTGTGAGCTCAGAGCTGCACCCCTGGGCACCACAGAACTGAAATACAGGAAAGATAAAACTTGAGGCATTAAGTGAGCTTGGAAAAGCCCTCCAGGATCATCGAGTCCAAGCTGTGTCCCCAGAGCTCTGAGTGCCATGTCCAGGTGACACCTCCAGGGATGGGGACTCCAAACCTCCCTGCCAATGCTTCTCCACCAGGTCTAACAACAGATGAGCCACATTTTCACCAGCCTGGACATTTTCTTGTCCTGCATTGTCCCTTTGGGCAGGGAGAAGTGGTGCTAGGGACAACATCCAGCTCCTGGGAGGGCTCCTCCTCACCTGCAGATTCCTTTCAGCAGCCCTGGAGCTGCTTGTGCAGTGAGTGAGAGCCGCTCCCAGACGCTCGGGATGCCCAAACTTGTCCTGGACTATAGAAGCTTAAAGTATTTGTTGAAAACACTGATTTCTTTGAGCATGAACGTGGTGTCTTTGTGCCCAACAAGCTTCTGTGAGCCCATTTAAACCTTAGCCAAGCTGACAATGGAAACAACTTTCACTCTAATAAAGCCGAAGCTGCAAAATTAGAAATGCTGTTATTACAAAAGAAAAGCAGGCAAAATTAGGAAACAGAAACTTCATGTGGAGCTGGATTAGGAGCTGCTGGAGGCGTTACCTCCAAAGGAGGAATTTTGTTTGTCTTTGCTTTGTTGAGTTCAGCCTGACAGTGCTTGGATTTTGGACAGGTCCTTGGGGCTGGAAGCCCACCTGGAGATTTCACTCTTTATTTTTTTAATTTTCTGGCTGCTGCACAATGTAAGAGGCATTTTAGAACAGCTCTCAGGCTTCCCTGATTCCTGCAGTGATCCAAAGAATCTCTGTGTGTTGTCAGCTTGGATTTACCTGCCTGGTGCCCAGGAGAGTGCAGAGACCTTGGTTTGTGGTGAACAGACCTGAGGGAAGCAGAGGCAATGGGGATGCTGCTGTTTTCTGTTCCACACACAGCATTGCAGATCTTTGGTGATGTTTATAAACATGTAAATCATATTATAAATCTCCCCCAAAGGATTTTCCTGAGATAGGCAACAGAGAGTGGCCCCAGCCCTGTTTTTCTTCACCAGTTGCTGCTGTTACTGGAAAGGCAGCGAGGTGTTGTGGTGCACGAGTGGAATTTGACAGGTTTCCCATGGAAACAGATCAGATTTTTATTTCTCCTTTGTCAGTGAGGCTGATGTCAGTCAGCAGCATCTGTGCTGTCCTCAGAGGATACACCCCCGTGTAGATGGGAGTAAGTGAGGGCTGAGTCCTCCTGTGCCCGTGTACTGAATAGTTTGTGCAGTCTTGTCTGCCTTAATGTGTCTTATTTATATATATTTTAAAAAATTGCTTGGTGATATGATAATGGTATTTCTTTTTGAAATAAATTCCCGCTGTGGCTCCAGCCTGGGGAGTTCAGGCAGGTTTGAAATACTCTCAAATGCAGATTTTGCTGCTTTGCTCTCTGATCCCCCCAGACTGCCATTTCCATCGCAGGGTCCCCAGTTCCCGCTCGGGGCTTTGAGACCCAGGCTCTCTTTCATTCCTTCCCCCATGAATTGCTGTTCCAGCCTCAAAATTCTCCCCAGTCCCTGTGCTGTCTGTCTCTGCCCAGCACTGATCCCTGCTGGGCTGCATCCCGGATTTTGGCGGAACCATCCCTCTCCCAGGACTCTTCCCTCTCTGCTGGAGTGGAGCAGCAGCTGCTGTGAGGCTCCAGCCTCCATCCCAGCCCAGCCTGGTGCTGCTGCACCAGCCCGTTTGCTGCCTACTCTCCTTTCCTCTGTGCTCCTCTTGCTGCCTCCTTCTCCTGAAACCTCCCCCTCTCCATCTCCATTTCACACTCCAGCTCCTGTGCTCCTCTGTTCTGCTGCTCCTCAGCACTTCTGTCCCTTCAGCCTCATGGAATCATGGAGAGGTTTGGGTTGGAAGGGATTTAAAGCTCATCCATCTCTGCCATGGCAGGGACACCTCCCACTGTCCCAGGCTGCTCCAAGCCCTGTCCAACCTGGCCTTGGGCACTGCCAGGGATGCAGGGGCAGCCACAGCTGCTCTGGGCACCCTGTGCCAGGGCCCCAGAACCCTCCCAGGGAGCTCATCCCTTTCTGCTCCCTCATTTCTGCATGGAGGGGGACCCCGATGTCTGTACCAGCTGCTGAAACAGCTTTGCTCCAAAACCATCACATTTTTCATTTCCCTTTCCTACCTCCAGTGTCCCAGACTGGCTCTGATGAAAAGTTGTGTTTTTGTGTTTGGGTTTTTTTCACACTAACTTGGCCTGCTGTTGCCAGTATGGAAATAGGTGAGAATCTCAGTCACACCTGCACCAGGTAAAAAATGAGTCAAGACACATCTGCTCTGTGAAACATCAGTTGGAGCTTTTTCCCAAACAAGTCAAGCTTTACTGGCATTGGGTCAAGCCTTTAATGCTGTTCCCAGCTGGGAGGAGCAGAGGGAACAATTCTGTGCACACCAATGGCAGAAAATACCCAAGGCTTCCCTGATCTGCTTGGGAAACACCACAAAGCATCCCGAGGCATTGCTGGACCTGGCTGCTGACTGGGGAGGAATTCTGAGAGCAACAAACGCATAAGGAACCTGTTTGAAATCCGTATTTCCCAAGAATTCTCTCATTCACGTCATGAAACTCACCTCCATTTCCTGCCTCTGTGCAAACCTGCTTAGTATGGGTTGTGCTATCATTTACCTGATCTGCTCCTCTGTAATTGGTGAGAGAGAAGGGGAAAAAAAAAATCCCAAAAATCTCTTTATGAAGTGCTCTGCCAATTTACCACCCCATAACAGAGATATGCCATAGTTAGTGCTAAGGCCTAATTATGTAAATGACATAATTTAATAATCATTATTAAATCCCAGCAAGCTTTATTTCTTTTCCTTATTGTTGATGGTTGTCCTTGATAGGAAAATGTCACGATGCCTATCATAAAAATTAATTTTTGTGGGGCTTTCACACCCTTGCAGGGGTTTGGAGAGCAGGAGGCCTCACAGGCAAAGGTGGAGGCTGATTTTCTAATCTTTGCAAGAACAAATGTTGTCCACAAGGAGAGCAGGGAGGGGAGAGAAAACTCTCACAGCAGCAAATATTTAATTAAAAAAGCTGCTTGGGCCAACTAGTTGTGGCAGCAGCTGCTTAAACAGAGATCTGTCCTCTAAATAACTGCAGCTAAATAAAGGAAAAGGAGAGTGCAGGGGAAAGCTCCAAGGGCTTGTGCTGTAATTGCAGAAATGGGTTTCATTTTGGCATTTTGGTGTCTTCAGGAGCCATGAGCTCCTTCTCTGCCTGTCTGGAAAAGCAGGATGCTTTGAGCTCTGGGAGTTTTACAGAGGAGAGTGTCAGAAAGGCAATGCATCACTGCTGCCTGCATTTGAGGTGTGCAAGGTCCCATGAGGAAGCCTTTTCTGCCACTCAGAGTAAAGCAGAGTTTGGCAGGAACAGAATTAGCTCTTTTCCAGCTTCAGGGAACTTTTCAGGTTCCCTGACTAAAGCTGTGTGTCAGGGTTGGCCTTGTGCCCTCCTGCCAGGGAGCTGCCCCATCCCTGGGGACTTTTCTGCATTTATTATTAATTCTGCACACTCCTGGTGAGTTCCCTTTGCACCTTCTGGATCTGCCACGTTGTGACCTGGACTCCTAAAGGCTTCCTGCCATTTATTTAGCATGAAATGGTATTTATAATAACGTAGTCCTATTTTTTAGGGAGTGCCTCAGAGCATCGCAGCTGCAGTTCAGTTCCATAATAAATGTTTGACCAACCAGCTGGGCTGGCAGGATAAAGGATGAGATAAAGGGATGTGAGGTGTCCGTGCATGGTCTGTGTCAGGAGAGCTCTTTGGAAGGCTCAGATCCATAAGGAGCAAATCCATGAGTCTCTTCCATGCTCTGGGGACATTTCCAGGCTCAGGGCTGAAGGGAAGCGTGAAGGAGCAGAAATTAAATCAGAAATACTTGAGAGACAAGAGTATGGAAGGCCTTGTGCATGACTGACTCCTCTCTGTGACATTTTTAGGGATTTTTAGCCAATTTCTGTTTGTCTTTATAAGGAACATAATTCGTTTTTGTAAGATGATTAGAGGGCATTCAGTTTATCCATGATGTGACACAAATGAGATAAAAACAATTTGACCAACATTACTGACAATTTCTTCTTTATTTTTTGTTTTTTTTAAGAAGGCAAGCAATGTCTGTGATGCTGTAGAATCTCTGGACGAAACTGTAATGCAGTTTTAATGCACATGGCATGGAAATCTCTTCTCCCAGTGTGCAAATCATGGATTAGGACGCCTTGGGAAGGCTGAGCAGGAAGAGAGACTGGGCAGAGCTGGAGAATAAAGCAGGGATTTATTGAAAGGCCTTTAGGATCCACCTTGGGCAGGACAGGGCCTGGCCAGGGCTACACCCAAGGTGGACCCAAAATGGACACAAAATGGTCACAAAATGGACACATGGTCACGAGGTCTCACACTTTGATAAGTTTTGCTCCATTTGCATCTTGGGGTTTCTTGTCCAATCCCAGCTCCAGGCTGTGAGCTCCCATCCTTCTTGTTCCTCCCTCCAGCCACCCTTGTTTGTGCTGTTGGGCTGAAAGTTGTCCTTGGTGTGCAGCAGGACAAGGATTTGTTTTGTGTCCCTGCTGTGTGCAGAGAGCTGAGTGACACTGACTGTGAGCTCAGAGCTGCACCCTGGGCACCACAGAACCTGAAATACAGGAAAGATAAAACTTAAAGCATCAATTAGAGCAGCACCTCTGCAGGTGGGCTGGGGAGCAAAACCCACCTTTGCTCAGAAGAATTTGGTGTTGTGGACAGAATGGGCAGTGAAATCCTGGTTCTGCCTCTTTGACATTCAATGTGAAGCTTCCCCTTGCAGTTTTACATAACTTTAGCAGAGTTTAATTGTTCAGGCAGAACTTTCCACTCCTGATATTTGCTTGCTGTACTTCTAATTTGATTTTATTTACTTTAATTTCCAGCAAGGTGGAGTGGAGGTTTTTTTTTTCCCAAACAGGGGGATGATAATGGTGGTTTGTACTCAGTGCTCAGAAAGTCACAGCGTGAGGACCAGCAGCAGCTCCAGCTTTTGAAACAAAGGTTTCATATTTGCTGGTGGGGTTTAGGTGAGTGGATTTTGCTGTTGCATGGAAAGCAAAAACCAAAGTAAAGGAAAAGCAGGCACCTAAATTGCCCTCTAGTTAGTGGGCACTTCTCTGGGTTGTTTCTAAACCTTCTTGTGTGGCTTGGGAGATACTTGACCAACCCTTCAGGAGATGAGGGAATAGATTTAGTTTTGCCCAATTTCCTTCAAAACATTTTTCCCCAGGTACTGGGGGAACAGGGAAATCACATTTTTCCTGCAATCATATTTTCCCAAGGTTTTTAGCCTGGTTGAACAGTGTGCTTTGCTGCCTGTGCTGCTTCCTCGTTGTTTTCTGCTCAGCCACTACCTGGAGTCAAATTGTACCTCTAAAGATCAACTGTGCCTTAAAATACACCCCAGGCTTGTGATGTGCCTGATGAAACCTCTGCTGTGATCACCTGAAGCACTGCAGCCACTGGCAGCTGCTCCTCTGCATCCTGCCAGGGCTGAAAGGGAGGATGGATGGGATCCTGAGGAGCAGAGGCAGAATTTCAGAGTCTCTTCCCTTTCTTTCACAGCTACAGTAGAAATATTCAATATATTGTCAGCCAGCTGTCTTCAGTGGGGTTGATGGATGTTTTGATTTAGTGCCTTGGAAAAAAAAAAAGGTATTAATGGAGAAAAGTAACTGTTGCAGCTAGAAAATCATCAGGGTTTGGAGTGTTTTGAAGGATGCTTTTCCCTTACAATGGTAAAACTACTGGAGCAAGTGCAGAAAATTGCTGCTGTGCTCAGAAATAATCCTCACCTTCCCAACAAGTTGATTTCCTGAAAGCTTTGCCAAAAAACATTTCCATTATCAGGAGCAATAGGAACAAAATGATGACCAGATAAATTGCAGCAATATGTTTCTTAGGAGAATGTCTGAGGCACTCCTGGTATGATCCTGAGCTCTTTCCTCCCTGCAGATCCTGACAAAAATTTGTCCCATCTTCCTCATGAGTCTGTAAAAATGAGCCCCTAAAAAATGCAGGTGAAACAAGAGTGTCTCCCCTGGGCGGGCTGGGCTGCTGAATGTCATTTTTTATTTAGGATTATTGGGGGTTTTATTGAGCTGTGAAGTTCTTCATGGCAAAAGGAAATTGTTACAGATTCCAGGTGAAAACGGGGAAAGTAGGAAATGCAGGATCAGGATGAAACTGGGCCAAATCCTACAATTATTGCCATAAATCAATTCCTGTGGGGTACTGCCTTGGCAGACTGTAAATCCCACTGGATCCTCCCATAGAATCTGACCAAGATTCCCAATCTGAGAGCTGCTGCTCCCCATCCACACACATCAGGATTTCAGAGTGATGTGGCTGGTGTTCCACTTGTACCCTTAAACGCTGCCATGCAGTGTCTGTGTGAAATCACTACATTTCACTTGATTTTTTTTCAATTTTTTTTTTTTCTAACTAATCCCTTGTATCTCTGGCAACGTAGAAAATGCTGGAAACTTCATGGCCTTGACTTATCAGGAAAAGCAAGTGTGGGGGGATCCTCCACGAGGCTGAAAGAGCTAATCCCTGTTATTACAGAGGCAGGCAGGGAGTTCAGAGCCTGCTTGCTGTGAAACTCTCCGTGGTCACGAGTCACTGGCTGCAATTTAAATCAGGAACACACCGTGTCCCAGTGACTTTCACTGCCACTGTGCTGGGATGCAGGGTAAAACTGAGAGAGGAGATTTCCTCTGGTTTTGGGGTCAGTTTTCTTGGGGTTTAAGATTTTGTGTGTGAAGCCGCCAGGATTTTTCTCTCTTGGGAATAAATGCACTGAGCATCTCCCGAGTCCCTGAGGCAGAGAAGCTCTGTGGGTGTGCATTTTTCCTGGCACAGATGAAGCAGGGTGCTCAGATTTAGGGGTTTTGATGTCTGACAGAATTGCCAGTGCTGTACATCCTGAGTGAGCTCACATGCAGGAAAATGTGGCAGTAGGACACGAAAAGAAGACACTGACTCCAGTCTTTGTAAGATCAGAAGGCTTTTTATTACAATTCCCTTGGTTCCTTTTATAGCATGCTTTGCTAAAAAGGTATTTATTGGTCAGGTGGAATGACACCCTTTCCCATTGGTTAAGTAATAAGGTGAGGAGGATTGTTTTGAGAAAACCTGAGAAGAATCACAGCCCACATAGAAATATTTTGAAGAACAGGGAAGGATGTTTTGGAAAAGGAAACTGTTGAAAGTTTTCCCTTGGGAAAGGAGCTTGCAAGATAGCAAGCTGAGAATTCTCTCAGGCCCAGAAAATACCGAGCCCACAGGAAAAGATGTTCCTTAATGGATAGAGTGGAATAATGGCTGTTTTCTGCCGTTTATAGAGGTAATTAATTTACAATTAAATCCCCTTTCCCCCCTGTTCATGTTGTCACCACCAACACCATTGGAGCCCTCAGGTTTCTGCCATTGTCAGGTTATTTTCCTGGCATTGGGCTGGTTCCTGTGCCTGGAATGGAGCCCATCAGGGGCTGGGTGTGTAAATTTTCCCTCTCCTTTGCTACCTGAGAGAGTTCCCCCCTTGGCAGGGAGCTGTGCCTTTGGAGTGTGTTCTGTGCTGTTCTCCCCGAGCTTTCTGCTGACTGAACAATCTCATTAGCCCGAGGTCTGCCAGAGCTGTGCCTGGCACATCCCTGCCCACGTTTCCCAGCCAGCAGAGCTCTCCTGGCTCCGTGTGTGCCAGGGATGTGCTCCAAGCAGGAACTGGAATGGCTCAGCGTGGCTGTGCTGGGTTCCAGGAGAGCCTTTCAAGGTGAGGCAGGGCTGCTTCAAGAGGAGTTGCTTTAGTATAACTCATGTTTGTTTGTATTAACAGCAGAGAGCTCATGATTTCCCCACTATTATGTGTTTTGAAAGAGGCGAGATGAGAGTACAAAAGGAGCAGGCACCTTTGGAAATTCGTGTTGAAATTTGGGAGGATTTGCATCACCTCTGTTGGCAGAGGCTGTCATTGGCTGTCTCATCCGAGCACAAACTGCAGCCTGCTTTCCTTTCTTTTCCTTCCCTTCCCTTTGTGCCTGGCTGCCACAGCCTCATCCCCACCACCCACCCCACCTGCTGCTTTCTGCTTCACGCTTGACCTACGAGCTGAAATGCTAATGGCTGCTGAAAATTTCAATTAATATAAAACTCGTTTCGGCCAGGAACGCTCTAAACTCGTTCGGGAGATGCACATCTCAAGGAAATGCAGAATGGCAAAATCCTCAGCCAGCAGTTGAATTTTTAACAGGCTGTGCTTTCAGGTGTGTCTGCAGAGCTCAGCTCTGGGCTGGTGTGTGGCAGCAGGGAGGGTGATGGTCACTGTGTGTTTGTAGGTCGTGACATTCCTCTGCCACGGCATTGTCTCCTCGTGCTGGATTAAATTTGTGTTTTCACTGGTTAAAAAAGGAATGATGTGTGGTCAAACCTTCAGGTGAAGGGGACAAACCAGATATATGTGAGGGGTTTGGGCTGCTCTTACATCTGTAAATATGCAAGTGTAAAGCCAGACCCTTGATAGTGATCTGTACAGGAATTATGCAAAGTTCACTTTGTAGTGCAGTGAAGGAGCACAGCCTAAAATTTCAGCGTGGTATTTTTAGTTCCACTCTGAATACCTTAGAAACTTGCTAATTAAATACTTGTGCGTTTCTCAGAGGTCTGCACATCATCTCCACCAGCAGTTTGTGCTGCAGGATGTGGTACATAGACCTCGAGTACTCACATTAAATCCAGATTTCCCCTGAAAGAGAGGTTGGTGCCACAGCAGAACTGGGAGAAGGCTTAAAGGAGATGAAAGTAAAATTATGGATTAGTTCCCACTCAAGCAAAGAATGTGTCTAGAGACCTAAACTTGCCTGTCACAGGAGCTGCTGTAGTGGCCCAGTGCTCCCAGTGCTCAGAGTTGCTGCCCTGTTAACCCAGTCCAAAAACGAAGTGGAGAAGGAGCAGTTTTATGTGCAGTGAGGATGGGCAGGGAAGCAATTAAGAAAAAAGACGGAGGTACTTAAATATCTTTCTTGACACTCTCCTCTCTGTAGAACTCCCAGAGCTCAAAGCATCCTGCTTTTCCAGACAGGCAGAGAAGGAGCTCGTGGCTACTGAAGACACCAAAATGCCAAAATGAAACCCATTTCTGCAATTACAGCACAAGCCCTTCGAGCTTTCCCCTGCACTCTCCTTTTCCTTTATTTAGCTGCAGTTATTTAGAGGACAGATCTCTGTTTAAGCAGTTGCTGCCTAAATTTCTGGAGGAGAGGCCTGTTGGTATCAAAGAGCAGAGGTTTGATCAGATCTGGCCCAGAAATTCCCCAGGCAGCTGCAGGATGGACGATTTCTGTTCTCCCTTGGAGCCAGAGCCACTCTGGGGTCACCTGGTGTCCCATTTGTCCCATTTCCCTGCTATTCCCCTCTCCACATCACCAGAGATGTTGGTGTTTGCTCACATGTTTAAGAACATCCACAAAGGGGAATTTGGCTGTGGGGAACTCAGGTTTGTGTGTTCCTGCTGGAAGGAGTTATCTCAATTTACTGGGAAATGCCCATCCACAGTTCAAATTTATTCCTCTGGCCATGAACAGGCTAAAGCAGGTATTGATTTCCAGTCTGGATTTCTTGGGAGTCTTTATTGCAAGTGCTGCTCAGATGCATTTTGATGTTCTGATGGGGCTGGCAAACCTGGGCTCCTGGGTGTTTTTGCAGGTTACAAAATGACATTTCTTCAGCTTTCCATCCCCGTGTGTGAGTAAAAGCCATGCAAAGCTTTAAGAAATGTGCTCCTTGTACTCAGTGCTTCAGGTGCCAGATGGACAAAACCAATTAAATCAGCTCTCCAGGTGCTGGGCCATGATGTGGCAGAGAGGTGACCAGGAGAAATCATTTATTGCTGGCGTTTAGACCATTTCAGAGCATGGGGTGTGATCTGATGAGGCTTGAGGGGGCTGCACTTGAGGGTTTTGTTGGGAGCAGATAAGGGAGTGTCGGTGAGAGTGGATGGCTGGCACTGGCTGCCTTTCCTGGATTCCAGGATGCTCTTACACCTCCTGCTTCCCCTCAGCTCGGGGTAGATCAACAGAAACACCAAAAATTGAGTTTCCACAGGCATCAAACTGAGCTGGGGGACAGCACCACCATCTGTCACCCTGCCCTGCCTCCCAGACAGCCAGAGCCTGGCAGGCTGGGCTCCCAAATTCTGATTTATCCCTTAAAACTTTGGCCCAGGGAAATTAATTTGTTGCACTCTTTGTTGAATTGAATGTTTTACTGCTAGATTGTGCCTTGCGTGCGTATTTCTTTTTTAGTTATATTCATTCCATTTTAGAGTGGTTTTTTTGTTTGGGGACTGAAAGTCTGATGGATTACAAAATTGGGAAGGCCCAATAGTTGCAATCATAGCTGAAACACATAAATTTTGTGAAATAATGCTGAAGTTGTGTAACTACACTGAAAACTTTTCCTTTGGATGTGCTGTCCGATGATGTTTATGAAGTCCTTGGCAGGATAAATAATGCATGGACTTTTCTCACTGAACCTCCTGAGAGTGGAACTGCATCTCAAACAAAAATATCTCTGCGCCTGTTGTGTGCTGCAGTGTGTTTGGAAATGCTCTGCCATGGAAGGAAGAGCAGCTTTCTGATTTGGGTGATTATTTTAATCACCTCCAGCATATGCATCATGGCTGCTTTTTTAAGAACTGACAACATCCCAAAATAGGTGACTGGGGAAGAGTCAAGTGAAGGTTATCCTCTCCCTGGTACCGACACTGGGATGTCAAAAAGCTTTTAGGGGAAAAGGAGTAGGTAAAATTGACACCTGAACTAAAATGGGGTCCTTATGAATATTCCTCCTCTTTTCCAAACTCTTGAGTGGTTCTGCACATTGAGGGGATTCTCAGGGGGGGAAAAAAAAAGAGATCTATAGCTGGATAACAACTGGTGCTGGAGCAGTACAGTTATAGCTGGAATGCTGCAGAAATCTCCACCTTTCCCAGCTAATTGGTGAAGTAGGGAGCTCCTTGAGGTGTGGAAAAGCTCAGAGGTGATTGATTCATTCTGTGAGCTCCCTGAGATCCCAGAGCTCCCATCCCTCTTCTGGGAGCTGCTCTGGGAACACTTTGGGCACATTTCCTTACCTGCTGAATTTTCCACGCCCCACTTGCTGGAAGGCTTTGCAGTGTCTGTAGCTCTGTAGCACTGAATTCATTTTTCCTACATTAACAATTCCGTGTGGAATCATTAAATGACCAAACTTTTATTTTCCTCCTACCAGAAAGCTTTTTTTTTTCCTGAGTTTTTTTCCTGTTGTTCCATAACTGGGCCACACCAGAGGCTGTAATTTCTAATTACAAATATTTACCAGTCCTGTAACCTCCGTGTCACTGAGAAATTAAACCTGGTTTAGCTAATGAAAAGCTTAGCCAAGGGATGCTTGGCTGTGAGGATCCATTACTTTCCTCAAGATTTGTGCTGTACAGGACCTAAACAAGGAATATTTGAAGAGGGAACCAGAGAGCTGAGGTTGATGCCATATTTAGTAGTGCATTATAATTTCTCTTGGAAGCGGCAGACCAGTAATCTGGGAATTTTGGCTGTCATCCTGCTACTATTTATGAGCAATTTTAATGCAGTAATTACATGCAGGGAAAATTGTTCACTAGGTTGATGAGATAAATGGAACTTAATCTTTTTTTTTTTCTTGTTTGGTTGTTCAATATTTTTATGGCACCCTTCTGGAAGCAAGGGGATGTAATAAAAGGATCTGGAACTCCATTGCTCCTTGGAAATCCTGATAGTTTGAAAGATTTGCTCAGTGTAAGTTAAAGGCAGCTCATTAAACAAACAAATGAGCTGTCCTTAGAGCAATCAGTATTTACTATTAACTGAGCAGCACAGTAAATAATGAATTGCAGGTAAGGAACTACAGATAAGTATTTGCAGTGAATTCAAATTACTTGACTTAAGCCTGAGGCAGAGGAAAGCAAATAGAAAGATAGAAAGAGGAGGGGGAAGGAGAAGGGAGAGGAGGGGTTGCAAATGTAACATTTGTCGTAGCAATCCGTGTCCATTTGTTGTGCACAAGAAAGGTTTTCTTGGGCAATCCGGTGCCCCCATCCCTGGTGCAAGTGGTGCTGCAGTGAGTCCACGTGAGAACAAAGGAGGATGCGGAATTCCTACGAAAAAGGACAAGAGAAAGCTTGGGGAAGACTTTTTAAATTTTTCCCAGTACCTGAAGGGGGGTTACAGGAAGGCTGGAGAGGGACTTTGGAGTGCCAGGACACAGGGAATGGCTTCCCACTGCCAGAGGGCAGGGATGGATGGGATCTGGGCAGGAATTGTTCCCTGGGAGGGTGGGCAGGCCCTGGCACAGGGTGCCCAGAGCAGCTGTGGCTGCCCCTGGATCCCTGGCAGTGCCCAAGGCCAGGTTGGACATTGGGGTTGGAGCAGCCTGGGACAGTGGGAGGTGTCCCTGCCATGGCAGGGGGTGGAATGGGATGATCTTTAAGGTCCCTCCCAACCCAAACCAGTCTGGGATTCTTCCCTGGAAGTGTCCAAATGTCCAAGCTGTGGCTGTCCCTGGACCCCTGGCAGTGCCCAAGGCCATGTTGGATGGGGTTTGGAGCAGCCTGGGACAGTGGAAGGTGTCCCTGCCATGGAGAAGATGATTTTTAAGGCCCAGTCCAACCCAAACCACCCTATAATTCTGTGAAGAGCAGGACTCTGGGCCTGACCCAGCTCGGAGGCAAGGCTAATGATTTTCCCAAGGTCAGGATTTTGCAAGTGGATCCCTGGCACTCTCCTACCCCAAGGATGGAGCTGAGCTTTGGCAGCAGCAGACCAAAACCTGCCCATGACTGCCAAGTGCCTGCACAGCTCCCTCAGTCATTTCTCCAAATTACTTAGGCAGCAAAATTGTTCATTTGCTGGGAGCTGGCACAGGTTGAGGAGTTTGGGTTTGGAGTTTAATTGTCATTGGAGGGAGGGATTGAGCTGCCTGAAGTTTGGGTGCGTGGCTGTGCCTGAAGCCAGGATGGATGGGGCTGTCTGAGGGAAATTGCTCATTAAAGAAGGGGCTTGGGGTATTTGGGGTGTTGAAAGTGAGAGGGATTTAATCAGGATCTCTGCAGTTTCACCTGAGGCCTGTGGGACAGGCGTGGCATCCCAAACACCTAAAGCTCGGCAGCCCTGCCTAAATGTCACCTTAAAAAGGTGAAGAGCTTGGCCCAGGGCTCTGCAGGGAGGATGAGCCTCACCTGGCTGAGCACCAGCACTGCCCAGAGCAGTGAGTGGGACACGTCAGGGAGATGTGGATGAAGTGTTTGCATCCCATAACCTCTGTCACAGCCAGGATATTGCCTCTGCTGCTCATCAGGGATAACAGACACAGGAGCAGGAGGGTTATCTTGCTGGTGATGCCTTGGGAAGGCTGAGCTGGAACAGAGACTGGACAGAGCTGGAGAATAAAGCAGGGATTTATTGAAAGGCCTTTAGGGGACACCTTGGGCAGGACAGGGCCTGGCCAGGGCTACACCCAAGGTGGACCCCAAATGGTCACAAAATGGACACAAAATGGACAAATGGTCGTGAGGTCTCACACTTTGATAAGTTTTGGTCCATTTGCACATTGGGGTTTCATTGTCCAATCCCAGCTCCAGGCTGTGAGCTCCCATCCTTCTTGTTCCTCCCTCCAGCCACCCTTGTTTGTGCTGTTGGGCTGAAAGTTGTCCTTGGTGTGCAGCAGGACAAGGATTTGTTTTGTGTCCCTGCTGTGTGCAGAGAGCTGAGTGACACTGACTGTGAGCTCAGAGCTGCACCCTGGGCACCACAGAACCTGAAATACATCAAAGCCCAACCTGGGGGCATCACTGGGAGGTTGTCCCAAGGTAAATATCTCCACAAAGAGCCTCTTGCTTGGTTCACATCACCCCAGGACTGGGAACCCCTCAGGATAAACCAGCCGAGGTCCAGCACAGCTGCAGGGAAGTTTCCAAGTGGAATTATCTGCTGGGTTTGCACAAGTCCATCACTGCTGGTCCCCCCTTGCTGGCTGCTTCCAAATGCTGGTGCTGTCAGCCCCCAGCATTAGTATTCAAGCCAGGGAGCAGGAGTGAGGTGCTAGACAGGCCAACTAATTACAGCAGCCTGCAGAGGCAAGTCGGGCTGTAGCACTGATGAAGGATTTCCTGCTCACTTGGAACGTTGCTGCTTTGCTCTGGCACTTCATTTAAAAAAATAAGAAAAAAAATAAGGTGTGAGCTAATTGGTTTGGTAAAGGAATCGAGCTGTGCTCTTGTGTTTTCTTCTTGGATTTAATCTGAGTTTATGCAATGCTTTGTGGCACTCATCTGGAACAAAACTTGCTGTGACCTTAGCAAGCTGCACACCTCCTGTAATCCCAGCTGCCCTGCCTCTGGCTGCCATCCTGACCTGCCTACTCCTGTCCCCAGAGCTGTCAGCAGATGGGGGAGAGGAGGCTCTCACTGCCACCAGCCTGACCATCTGCAGGCAGCAGGTTGGTCAGGCTTTTGTGAGCCTCAATTGCAGTTCTGCATCCAGAGGGTTTTCTGTCAGAGCATCTGTTTCACTGCTGATGGCACAGATCTGGGCTGAGCGTGTGCCAGGGGCAGGTGAGGAGGGGGACAGCCCCGTCCTGCAGTGACAGCAGCCATCAGGTGGTGCTGGCTGGGGCTGCTGCGTGTCCCCTGTGCTGTCACACAGCCCAGGTTTCAGCAGGCTGAGCTTTGCAAAGCTCCATCTCACAAATCAGAGCCAGGAGAACTCAGACTGAGGAAATAGCGACTGCCACAAGCAGAGCTGCTGGTGTTGCCTGATCCTGGCTGATTTACACCCAGGACAGCCTGGGGGTACCAGCTGAGCCTGTCCCCTGTCCCTGTCCCCTCCAGTGCCCTTCTGCAGAGCGGGGCACTAAGCAGATTAGTCAGCTTCTTCCATCAGCAAATACTCCGGGCCTAAGATACTTAAAAGACATCTGGTTTTTAGCCTCATTTCTAAACAAACGAGGCTTATGTGATTACAGTGTCTGTCGCTTGCCCCTCGTGGGCCAATTTCAATCCTCAGCCGGGGATTTTGGGCTCACAGATGTGAACTTGCAGGAAGTTTTTGTGGGCTGGTGAGCGTGTGAGCAGAACTCATCCTGGAGGGAGGGAGTGCTCATCTCAGAGCTGATGTCAGAGGGAAGGTGCTGGGGGAAAAGGAAAAGGGAGAGGAGAGGAGAGGAGAGGAGAGGAGAGGAGAGGAGGAGAGGAGAGGAGAGGAGAGGAGAGGAGAGGAGAGGAGAGGAGAGGAGAGGAGAGGAGAGGAGAGGAGAGGAGAGGAGAGGAGAGGAGAGGAGAGGAGAGGAGAGGAGAGGAGAGGAGAGGAGAGGAGAGGAGAGGAGAGGAGAGGAGAGGAGAGGAGAGGAGAGGAGAGGAGAGGAGAGGAGAGGAGAGGAGAGGAGAGGAGTGTTGTAGGGAGAAGCAGCCATGAGGAGGAAGCCCCCCTGGAGTGGAGGGTGTGGGCTGTGTGAGCTCTGCCCCTGCTCCAGCTGTGCTGGGCGAGCACAGCCATCCCCAGTGCCACCCCTGCTGTCCCCGCATGCCAACTGCTCCTGTGATGCCGGGATTGCTTTTCTGATCCCTGGATTAGCGGGGTGGGATGTGCAAAGATCCGAGAGCTTGGCAGGGGATTGTGCAGCTTTGTGGGCTCGCTCCGCGGAGCAGAGCTGGCCATGGCTGGGCTGCCTGGTCAGTCCGTGCCACCTGCACAGTGGCCTTGTCTCCAAAATTGTTCTTTCAAAGTTATCCTGACAGCTGAGGTCTGAATTCTCCTGAGACTGCTGTCCCTTAGCACTGTTAGAGGGTGCACAGGTAAACACAGCTTGTGCTGGTTAATAATTCACTCAGCTACCATGGATGGAGACAGGAATCCTCTGTGGCTGCACTTTTGCAAAATCTCAGAATTCCAAAGTGGTTTGGGGTGGAAGGGGCCTTAAAAATCATATTGCACTCCCTGTCATGGGCAGGGACACCTCCCACTGTCCCAGGCTGCTCCAAGCCCCAATGTCCACTCTGGCCTTGGGCACTGCCAGGGATCCAGGGGCAGCCACAGCTGCTCTGGGCACCTGTGCCAGATCCTCCCCACCATCCTAATCAGGATTTCTTCCTGATTTTTGCTCTAAATCAGAATTCTCTCCTTGACTTCTCTGTGAATTTCACTAAAATGCTCATTAGAGCTGGATCTGTCTCCTTTTTGCAGATATTTTTGCCTTGTAATTCAGAACCTAAGGATGCCTAATGGAATGTGTAAAGTGCATGTAGAGTTGTTCTGGGACTGTGGGGGAAAAGCAAAGGTTTCCTGTTCTGGTTCCTGGTAATGAACTAAATGAGATTGTGTCCTTCTTTGAGCATAAATGAAAGATAAAAGACAGATGAGATTTATGAACAAGGTCATTAGTGTACCAAATTTCTCTCATTAGATCTGTTACATTACTTTCCAACTTACACAACTCTCATTAGGAAAAATTTATGAACTGGAATGATTACAAACACACCGTTTTCTAAACCATCCCTACTTTTTTTTAATTGCCAAACAGCGAAAAAAATAATTATACTTCTGTGCTACAACAGAGCTGTACTTTTGTGCATGTGGGGTTTTTTTTCTATTAGAATTTAAATAGAGGTTGATCTTGAAGCCAGGGGATGGGGCGAGAGGAAAACGCGCCATTTAGTGCAATTTAGCTGCAAACCTGAAGCATTGCTTTAATTTTATAATTTTATTGTAGGCTAATATTGCTGTTTTTTCTCCTCACCAGACTCCCACTTTCACATCCCTACCCCTGATTTGAAGTGACAGTGAGCGGAAGCATAAGGTATCTCTCATTCTGTTTGGACTCCTTGTTTACAGAAGAGTGATGGAGATGCTATTAAGCACAAAAGGCATCACCATATGCCTGTTTTTCTTTGTATTGAGTTTGGCAGCAGCTATTGAAATACCATTATCAGGTGAGTTGTAGCTATTTGCTGTGCACTTTGCTGTTTTGTTTGGTATTCCTTTGCAGCTATCCCTGAAGGAAAAAAAAGAACATTAAATCCTCCTTTCCAGTTGTGTTCCATTTGGAATTTAATCTCGCCACAATGTGGCCTTTGGGAAATTCAGGTGTGATCAAAAGCTAAGCTGTCCTGTTTGGGCCTGCTTAAATGGGGCAGTAAAGTTGTCTAATAACATCTCTGTGGTGTTTGCCATCCAGCACAAGGCTTAGCTCCGAGGGTTTGGGTTTGTCCTTCACATCCATTCTCATTTTGGCTCTGAATCCCCCTGAAGCCTGTTTGATGTGCATTTATCCCTCCTTGCTTGCCGTGCAAGCTGCCACTCCAGCCTGGGGAAGGAGCAGGTGGATGTCTCAGGCAAATGTTGGTCCCCAGAGAAGGATTTCACACTCCGTGTCCTGCCCTGGGAGCAGCTCCTGCATCCCTCGCCGGCTGGGATGAATCCAAACTGCTCATTTTACATGGATCATGAGCTTCCAGGACACGTGTAAAATATGGGATGAGGCTCACAGGGAGCAATCCAAGGAAAGCCAGAGGACCCCTCCTGCCTGGAGTACAGCCCAGACCTCCCGAGCTTTGCATTTTTCAGGCATAAATGGACCAGGAGGGTTGAAAACTGCATTTTGCTTTGTTGTTTCAATTGCAAAAAAAAACCCCAAAAACACCCAACAAAACAAAACTCAACAATATTAGAATTTATGAATTATGGTGGGGAAAAATAAAGAGGTACACCTAGGGAATAATAAATTTAGGCTCTTTTCAGGGTCTCAGAGTAGGACATGGGCCAGTTTCAGTGCATCCTGTGCATCTCCCATGAGCTCTTAGCACTCTGGAGCCTGCCAATAGCCCTGCTGCAAAGAGGGAGCCAGCCGGCAGGTTTATAGGATTTTTTGTTAAACTATCCAAATTTGCATTGGGAAGTCGAGGTTTTTGGGGTTTTTTTCAGGAAGGTGCTCCAGTGGCTCCTTGTGTTTCAATAAAGCCCGAGTGGAGCTGTGACTGTAAAGCACGGACAAACTCTCTGGGCACCCACTGCTTTTATGAACCTACCCCAGGGAACCACCTAACCCTTAATTAGCTGTAATGAAGCATTTTATGTTATAATAAAAAGATATTTCTGATCAGTGGAGCTGGTGGGCTCGGAGGTGTTCAGCTTTGAGACCGTGTGATGTGACAGGACTCCGCATTTCACTCCAGCCTTGAGCTCCCTGGACTTAAAGCAGCACCCAAGGAGCATTTTAATTCTTTTCCTGGCTGTTTCTAACAATGGGGTGATCCTATTATCCCAGCTCCACTGCAGGGAATATTCCCCTTCCTCTGTTACACAGGCTTTTGGAACACTTTAATTCCCTCAGAAAAACCGAAAAGCCGCTGCAGCCTCCGTGCGTGACCACGCAGCTGCACCCTGGGGCAGATATTGAACCAGCCTTGCAGTCCCTGGGATTTCCTGGCAGTTTTCTCCAGGAGGGAGGCAGCAGTTTGCTACTTCATGTGTGTGCATGTGTGGATTAAACCCAGTTACTGACTTCACCTATGAATAAATTTGCCGGGTCACAGCCCCGTGCTTCGGCTTTGGCTTTGGCTTGGCGTGGTCCCAGCTCCCCTCTGCCCTGGGTGGGTTTTAGGGGAATGGGGGTGGGCACTGTCCCTGTGCCAGGCCTTTCTTTGGCCACAGAGGCAGTGACAGTGAGCAGGGAGTGTTCTCCATGCCAGGGAGGTGATGATGATTTTTTCCCAAGGCAAGCCTCACTTTCTGCAGGAATAATGCAATCCTGCCATTGTCCTTCTCCCCTCAAGGGGAGCCCAGTTTGGCTGCCATGGTGTTTTAACCCAGTTCCTCTTTGTGTTCAGTTTCCCAGCTCCCAACAATCACGGAGCAATCCCACACCCAGGTTGCCTACCCCTTCGATGAGGACTTCACCATTAAATGTGAAGCCAGAGGAAACCCCCAGCCCACGTGAGTACTGCTTGGAGAAGCAAACAGAAGCTGAGTTTGCTTTTCACCTTTGCCAAACATTGTCGTGTCTGCACAAAAATCTGCTCATCATCCTCAGCGGGGTTAAGGTTTGGCTTTCCATTCAGCTTTTGTTGCTCCATCACTTCCCCTCACCCTGTGAATAGGCATCAACACGGTTTTCCTTGCTGGGGGATGTTCCATTTCTCTGGCACGTGCCAAATTCACCCCGTGGTTTTAAAAAAATAAAAAAAAATCTTGTCTGGGTTGTGCTGTGTGATGGTAATAAAGGGGCCCAGCTGTTCCTCTGCCTCTTCCACAGCGACCCTAAAAATCCCAAACACACTGAGCTGTGTATTCAAACAGCACATTTGCATTTTATCAGATACCTTGTCTGTGCCTAACGTCAGCAGGGCTGTGGTGATGGTACAGATAGACACATAAGGAGTTGTGCAGATAAATATCCAAAGATAAGCTCTGTGCATTTTACACCAGTGTGGGAAAGAAAGATTTTTAATGAAAATGTGATTAACAAGAGTGTAATAACAACACAGTAAAATCTCCTCCTGAGGCTTCCACCACTAAATGGTGTTTGGGCTAAATTAATAGCTGGTTTGAATGATTTTTTTTCTCTTTAATCCTTCCCTTCTCCTTTCTTTGCAATACAATTTAAACTTTAAAAGGCATTCTTTTATTTAGATCAAGGTGATCTGTTAATTTTTAATTGAGCTCTGAATGGGGATTTGTAGCATGATAACAAATTCCCTTTGTTCCACTGTTTGTCAGTGCATCAATGAAAAGTTTCCTGGTGTATTTAGATGATGTGGTAGTGCCTGTTAGGTGAGGGGATCCCGTATTCCCTCCATCCTGGAGCAAGAATCCCATATTCCCTCCATCTTGGAGCAAGGATCCCATATTCCCTCCATCCTGGAGCAAGGATCCATATTCCCTCCATCTTGGAGCAAGGATCCCATATTCCCCCTATCCTGGAGCAAGGATCCCATATTCCCTCCATCCTGGAGCAAGGATCCCATATTCCCTCCATCCTAGAGCAAGGATCCCATATTCCCTCCATCTTGGAGCAAGGATCCATATTCCCCCATCCTGGAGCAAGGATCCCATATTCCCTCCATCCTGGAGCAAGGATCCCATATTCCCCCATCTTGGAGCAAGGATCCCGTATTCCCTCCATCCTGGAGCAAGGATCCCATATTCCCTCCATCTTGGAGCAAGGATCCCATATTCCCTCCATCTTGGAGCAAGGATCCCGTATTCCCTCCATCCTGGAGCAAGGATCCCATATTCCCTCCATCTTGGAGCAAGGATCCCATATTCCCTCCATCCTGGAGCAAGGATCCCATATTCCCTCCATCTGGAGCAAGGATCCCATATTCCCCCATCCTGGAGCAAGGATCCCGTATTCCCTCCATCCTGGAGCAAGGATCCCATATTCCCCCCATCCTGGAGCAAGGATCCCGTATTCCCTCCATCTTGGAGCAAGGATCCCATATTCCCTCCATCTTGGAGCAAGGATCCCATATTCCCCCATCCTGGAGCAAGGATCCCATATTCCCTCCATCTTGGAGCAAGGATCCCATATTCCCCCATCCTGGAGCAAGGATCCCGTATTCCCTCCATCTTGGAGCAAGGATCCCGTATTCCCTCCATCCTGGAGCAAGGATCCCGTATTCCCTCCATCCTGGAGCAAGGATCCGTATTCCCTCCATCCTGGAGCAAGACAATGTTACCAAGAGCACTGAAATACCAAAACAGTTTTGTTGGCATTATTTATTCCCTTAAAACAAAAGAAGAAAGGTACATCTGCCACTAAATTGATGCTACACTGTAATTTCTGTCTGATTTTAAATCAGTTTACCAATTTCAATCCATCCGAGAATTGTAGGTACAGGAGCTGTGAGAATTCCTTCAGCATTCATCAAAATCACCCCCCAGCATCAGAACTACGAATGGTTCTATGGCAAGGGGAAACTCCATGGAATCATCTCAGTTTCTTCTGATTCAGCCGTGGTGGGGAGTGGGAGAAGCTCTCGTGGGTCTTTGCCATTCCAAAGCAGCAATTCCACTCCAGCCACGGCCTTTGCAGACCCCAGGTCCTGTCAGGGTGTGGCTCTCCCAGGTGCCCTGTGGTTGGAACCTTGGGCACAGAGAATTCCAGGCTTTCTGTGCTGACAGGCACTGACCCCCAAGCAAACACTGCACTGACCTGAGGCCATGGAAAAGGCTCCAAAATTGAGTGACAGCACTGGGATTGTGGGTGTGGAGTTTGAATAGAAATGTGTAATATCACAGTTTAAGGCTTTAGAATATAGTAATATCTGTAAAACAAGATGGAGTATTTAGGGCAGAGGCCAGTCTTTTTTCACCTTCTTCTTCATGGGTCTGGGTGATTTTTTGTAATTGGGTAGAAAAATCCACATTGCAGGCCACAGGTGGTTGGTTATTGGGTTAAAAGTAAAAATAATTTAGGTGTCATTTCTTAATTGGACAGTTTGTGCTTAAAAGACCTTGGAAAGAGATAGAGACAGAGGCATTTTTCACTTTGTTAGCTAGAACTCACAACTTGTGAGACTGTAACATAGATGAGAATTAGTAAACATCTGAGTATGAACACTAAAATCTGTCTCTCGAGTATTTAATCCCAGCTCTAGAAAAGCAGATAACAAACCCACACCCTGTCTGTCCCTGTCCTTGCCCCAAGCTCAGTGCTTTGTCTCATGTCACAGCCAGGTGTCCAGAAGCAGAGGGTGTGGAGGGAGAGATGTGCCCAGGAGGCAGCACGAGGCAGAGGAGCACAGTGGTCATTGTGTCATTCAACTCTCACCTCTTACATCGAGTTTTTCCTTTTATTTTGATAAAACCTCTTGGCCCCATATTAACCCTTTTTTTTAAACATCATTTACCCCTGATTAATACCAAAATGCAGTCTGAGCCTGCCCACTGTAACATTTCTTTATTTTTCAGCTTTAACTGGACTAAGGATGGAAAACCATTTGATTTATCATCTGACCCGAGGATAGTTACATCCAACAACTCTGGAACTTTTGTGATCCAAAACCGGGGAATCATCAACAATTTCCAAGGGAAATATCGCTGCTTTGCATCCAACACGCTGGGAACTGCCATGTCAGAAGAAATCGAGCTGATTGTTCCAAGTAAGGGCTTTATTTTGGTTTAATTTGTAACTATTACATTTATTATTAAGATGAGAACTGTCTTTCCTCAAAATAAATGGGAAGAACTGCTCACTAACATGGTGCATGGCAGGACATGAGTTGTTTGTTATTCAGTGAACATTCAAAGAAAAAAGTTGTATTTTCTCCTTGGAATGATTTCATTTAATTCCTGGTTTTGAGGACAGAAACCAAATCTGGATGCAGGATTTCAGACCACTGAACTATCAACTCCCACAGGTTATTACTGCAAAATAGCAATGGATGCAAATGTTTGAAAGCTCCAGGGGCAGTGATTTGATCAGCTGTGAGTTCATTAATCTGATGTCAGCAGCAGTCAGGGTTTGGGATAAATACTGATGGGGAGAAGAATAAAGCCCTGGAACTGAATGGAAAACAAGCTTAAAAATGAAGCAGGGAAAATTACTGATCCTAGAAATTTGTGTTTCCACTATCAGCATGGAGAAAAGGCCGAGGGGGAATGAGGGATTAAGGACCAAGTTTGTAGAAGTGGGATGAAATTTGTGAATGGAATCAAAGAATCATTAAGGTTCATCAAAGGTTAATCAAAGACCTCTTAAAATCATTGAGTCCAACCCTTAACCCAGCCCAGCCAGGTTCAGCATTCAACCACATCCCAAAGCTGAAACAACTGCTTTGTACCAACCCACTTCATCACCTGTGGTTTGGAATATGAGCCCACATTTTGGCTCTAAGTTCAGGATTGAAACATACGAAATGAGAAGAAGCAGAATCTTCCCAGTGGGAGCAGAAAGGACAAGGAACTCCCCCAGCTCTGTGATGGGCAGGGCGAGAACCTGAAGCAGTTTTATGATGCAGTTCAGTGGCAGAGTGGAGGAAAGCAGCAGTGCAGTGGATTCTTTCAGATTAAATCCTGCATTTCCAAGCTCCTACAGTATTTTGTTCTCAAATATCCGACAGCTCCATGCTCAGGTGGAATCCATGTGGCAGGGAATGCATTCCCAGCCTTCTCAGCCCCACAGTGACAGGAGGTGGCTGCTTTTGTACAAAAACCACTTCTGGCAGATCAGTGCAGGTGAAACGGGCTATGAGAAACACGAATAAACATTTTTGTCCTGTGTTCAGCACAGGAAATAATCCTGAGAAGCATTCAGGGCATATCCAGGGCTGGGAGAGTCGTGGTGCTGTGGCACATTGAAAACAAAATGTTGCCAGGGTTGGGAGGGTTCCTGGGAGGGAACTGCTGAGGATGCCACGTAAATGAATTTTATGAGTGCTCCTTATGAAAGACGTGTTTTATTTTCCTTCCATCCAGTTTTATGGATTTCTTTTCTCCTTGGGAAATCTATTCATGTTGCAATGTGCAGCACAGTAATCCCTGATGCCAGAGCTTGGTGTTAGGTGAGGAATTAGCAGGATCCCAGGGGTTGCTCTGGGATCTCCACCACCTTGCAGCTGATTTAAGGGAAGAGCTTTCCAGAGCAGGGAGAATTGCAGAAAGCTTTAGGACAGTAAATTGAGGTTTATTGAATTGTTGGCTCCTCAGGTAGGACAGGGCAGCTGGAGTTTCAGGAGAGTGATGCAGTCAAACTTCACACAGGACAGTTTTTTCACTTTGGAGTCTGGCCAGGGCAGTGGGGTTAATTCCACTTCTCTTAAGCAAAATATCTCCAACTCATTACATCTGAGAGGAGTTAAAGTGCTCAGTGTCATGTTTGTGCCTCCAGCAGCAGAATATTCTGATACTCCATTGCTGCTGAGCTAAAAGGATGTTTAAGATGGAAAACAAGGAGTTGATGTCTGTATTTGGGTTACTGAATCAGTATTCAGAGAAGAGATTTTTTGCTTTTAATGAGAAACAGTCTAGAGTGGCTTAAGTAGATATTAAATATATTGGGAGTGGGTGGCAACAAATTTACGGAGAGGTTACAAACATGGTTGTTATCAAAAGCAAGAGGAATTTTAGTGCTAATATATGCAAAGTCCTAAACCCAGCAAAAAAAATACATGGTACAGATAATGTATTAGAGGGATTTACCCAACTCACACATCTCTTAAAGCACATTTGCTGTTATTAGAACCCTTCTGCCATCAGTCCTTTCATTAACGGGTGCAGTGTGGAAGCTGCAAATTAAATCAGGATTCAGAGAGGAGTGGAAGAGGCACCTTTGATTTTGCAAAGTGCTGGATGCTCCACAGCTGTGCCCCAGTGAGGAGCTGCTGGTGCACAGTCCTGCTGTAAATCACAGAGGGGCTGGGGATAAACTGGGGATAAATTACCCCTGTTCACCCCCAGGGTTTGGAGCAGGGACTGGAACATGTGAGATCACTCCGTGCATTCGCGTGGTGATGCAGAGGTGGCAGAGCTGTATTCAAGTCAGATGTAAAGCTCCTTGGCAAAGTCACCGTGCCAGGGAAGGGAAGAAAACCCCAGCCAGGCAGAGCTGGGCAGTTTCTTTCATAAATTACATTTCCACTGCAGGAGCAGAATGCTGGGTCTGTGAGGCTGCTGCTGAAAAGGAGAACAAAAGACTGTTTACTCACAGTAGTCATTCCAGGGAAGCAATAGAAATGTCAGCAGAAATGATCATTAAATCTCACCTAGATAATGAAAATACCCCACCTCCCCTATGTAGGATGACATTAAGGAGAGGGGGAAGAATGGGCTCTGAGCATCTCGATGTGTTTGCAGCTCGAACAAAGGCCAGATTGTTACAAGATACATCCAGCATGAAAATGAATTTAAATGGTGAGAACACAGACTTCAGCTCCCCTCCTCCAGCATTTCGGGAATCTGCTGCTTGAATTAGAGAGCAGGCCCCATGCCAGAGGAAGGAGAAGAAGCACAGTTTAAACTTCTTTAATTAACTGTGCTGTAAAAGACTCTTCATGGCAGACTGAGCTGAGATTTATGCTTGGTATTTCTAAAGCTGCTGCTCCAAAAGACCAGAGACCTGAGGATGGAAATATTGGCTGAATGTAAAATTATCCCATGGCAGGCTGTGCTCTGCCGGTGATGTTAGTGCAAGAATTCCAAAGAAAGATGGACTGAGTTAATATTCAAACACTCAGGTGTGAATATCCTGAAATAGTAAGGGATTCTGAGCTGACAGAAATAGGAGGTCTCAGTTTTGTGAAGGCTTTGGTGTAGCCTGTATGGAAGAGAAAGAAAATGGAGCAATTCACTGAGACTTTGTAGGTGATGGGAATGAAATTTAACCCTCTCGCCTCCCAAGCCAATGAATTTCAGTTATGGCAGCTTTTCTGGCCACCTAAATCATTTGGCTCGATCTGATTCTTGCCTGTGGCCATCATTTTGAAAAGGACAACAGAGATTTACACAGAAAAAAGTTGTCACTGATTCCATTCCACATCTCTGGGAGCGAGTGGACTCCCAGCCACGCTCTCCCCGGCAGCCAGGCTTTGTTAACTTTTTCAATTTAAGGCTGCAATTAAAAAATCCATAAACAAACAGGGTCATATCTCATAAACAGTTCAAAGGCTGCAATGGAAATTACAGATTTAACTACTGCTCCTGCTCCATGGATCAGAATATCAATTGAGGCACGGAGATGAGCCCTGGAAACTTCCCAAGCTTCACTCAGAGCAGCTCAACATCAGGGACTGCCAGTCAGGGTTAAGATTCCTTAAAATGTCAGGCTGCTTGCTGCACAAGATACAGATCTGTATGAAAAATCATGATTAAATACTAATTTAAGTGTCTAAGGAGCTGGAAATTTCGAGGTTATAGAAATTTCTTGACTATTTTTGCTTTGTCTCACTTTTATATCTTTTAAGGGTTTATCTGCAAGGAAAAATATGAGACTATCCATGATGGATCAGGATAAGCTCTCCTTTACCCCAGGATATCTTCAGTAGAATCCACAGGGAAGGTTATAAACCAGACCTAGGTTACAGTGATTTTATAATTTACATAATTTACATAATAATTTTAGAACGTATTTTCTAATTGCTGATTTGCCATCCTGAATTCACTCCCATTTTACACCTGATATTGGTAGAAAAAGACACAGGCATCTCAAGGACAAGTTACCTGGAGAAATGCTTCTCCTTTCATCGATTTCTCAACACTTGACCCCAAAACATGTAAAACATCCAATGGAATGGGCTCTGTTCTCACATAAACCGGAATAAATTGCCATAATTGATACCACTTTAGTGTGAGGTCACAGCGATCAGCAGTAGGACAAAAACGGAGCTTTAGGACAAAAACGGAGCTGTAGGAGAAAAAACGGAGCTGTAGGAGAAAAAACGGAACTGTAGGACAAAAACTGAAGCTGTAGGACAAAAAACGGAGCTGTAGGAGAAAAACGGAGCTGTAGGACAAAAAACGGAGCTGTAGGACAAAAACTGAGCTGTAGGACAAAATCTGAACTGTAGGACAAAAACGGAGCTGTAGGACAAAAAACGGAGCTGTAGGACAAAAACAGAGCTGTAGGACAAAAAAAATGGAGCTGTAGGAGAAAAACGGAGCTGTAGGACAAAAAACGGAGCTGTAGGACAAAAATGGAGCTGTAGGACAAAAATGGAGCTGTAGAACAAAAAAACAGAGCTGTAGGACAAAAAACGGAGCTGTAGGACAAAAATTGAGCTGTAGGACAAAAACTGAGCTGTAGGACAAGGTGTCCTGAGTAGATCCCTGAGTAAATCTGGACCAGTGTTGGGGGCTGGAGTTCCCAGCTCTGCTTGCTGCATTTCTCAATCTCTATTTTGCTAAACTCAAATGAAGCCTTTCTATGGCACTGTATTGCTCTCCCTCCTGCTTTAGGTTTGCTCTCAGTTGAGAAATTGCATTTTCTGAAGGGATGAGGAGGAGAGACTCGTGCTCCTTTCTGGGTTTTCTCCCAGCCCCCCCAAATTTGCCAGCAGTGCTTCAGCATGGTCTCAAGCACAGCTCAGTCATTAAACTTTGATTCACCCCAGGGATTAAGCAGATCCTGGCTCCTTGCACAAATGACTCTGGCCACTGATAATCTTCCATTTCCATGGTTCACACACTGTCAGAGCACTTCAGTTCTGGTTTTTGAGTGCAGCCTTGTCAGGAAAAAACCCCTTGGTCAGCAAAGCTTTTCCCAGGAGTATTTGAAGAGGTGTCAAGGTGGGATTTTTGGAGATTCTCCATAGCTGGAGTTGGGAGTGCAGGTTTCCATCTTCCCCATGGCTGTTCCACTCACACCCCTTGATTTGTGTGTGCTGAGAGCCCTCCTGGCCCCTCAGCCTTTCTCAGAGTCACCAATTCCCACTGTGCCCTGGATATGTGGGAAGCAGCACCCGGAGCTGTGCTGGATTCTCTGTCCCCTCTCATCACATTCCTTTTTTTGGGATTCCATGGAATATTGACAAAACAGCTTCAGTGCAGAGACATCAGCTGGATTTTTCACATGCTGCACTGAGAATTCTGTACAACATTAACATTTCCAGGGCACAATTGGTTTTGTGTGATGCTCTGGAGTTTAACTCAGCTCTGATAGTTTCTGTGATGGGCCACAAATCAGTGGTGATGGATTCTGGAATATCCTCTAATTAGAACATAGGAGCCCTGCAAAAAGATCCAAAATATTGCCTGCATACACGTCCTGAAGATTGATGTGCAAAAGGCAAAGTCTAATGTGACAGAAGCTTTTTATTTTTAATAAATCTGAATTCAGAAGCAGGTATTTTTCTAGTCTTCGAGACCAGTGGGACCCCAGCAAAAAAAAATTATGCTTGTCAAAAGGTTTAGCTCAGGAATTTATCATGAGTTTTCATCTCTTGCAAAGCTTCAAGGATTAAATTTATTAATTTTCATTCAAATTTATTCATCATGAGGATGGAAATCAAAGGTTTTCAGTGCTTTTCATGGTGAACTAAGCAAAAAAAAATCAGCATAGAAGGACCCAAATGCCCTGATCACCTGTGGTGCAAATACTTGTTGGAGGTGGAGGACATTTGGGGTCAAATTGCTGCTTCCCCCAGAGAAGCCCAGCTGCCAACATCTGGGCCCAGGCTGGAGATGAATGTCTGTGCTGCCAGCTAATGACACCGGGTCTGTGACTTGTCACTGTCTCCTGGTGGGACTCAGTAGATTTCTGTATAATTCTCTAATTACTGGCCACAGAAATTCACTGAGAAGCCCGGTGGTTATGGCACCCAGCTGGGATATCAGAAACCCAGATTTAGTGCTGCTAAATGAGGCAAAAAATGGGTTTGAACAAGGGGTTCCAATGTCCTAAATAAGTCATCCCATATTAGTCCATTTTCTGATCTCATTGGTTTGGTCAGAAATCCCTTATCCCTCACCTGATCCAGCTTATTTCAAGTTTTGTTGTGAGCGACGTGCTTTGGGGAATAAATAAGCTTTAGATCAAGAAATTGGCTTTTTCCTGCTGGAAAATATTCCACCTCTGCAGTCAGCAGATGCATTTCCCAGGGCTCGAAGAGTGCAGGTTACTGAAGGTACTGGATATGAATATGCAGCTCTTTTTAATTTTTTTTACCTGAAATTTCACCTACGGGGTGTGTGATGCTCATTAGCGGCATTTTGCCTCTCCTCAGAATTCCTAACCTATTAATAACCCTCCTGGAGATAAAATCTCTGCAGAGTCTGCATTCAGGCAATCAGCACTGGAGTGATTGCTTCTTTTCATGTTTACTAATCCTGAGATGTGTGAAGTGTCCTCAGAGCCCTGTCCTTGAGTTTCTCCCCCTCTCCTTTCCTTCGCCTCCTGCACTGGGATGTTGCAGATTTCCCTGCTGGATCACTGATGTCTCAAGTTGTGGAGTTGCTCTCAGAGCTCCCTGTCGTGCCTTGGGCACCATGGAGGTGATGTTTTTCTGGTGAGGCCACACTTTGAGTGCTGTGTCCAGTTGTGTCCCCTCAGTTTAAGATGGACACTGAGTGCTGTGTCCAGCTCTGTCCCCTCAGTTTAGGATGGACACTGAGTGCTGTGTCCAGCTCTGTCCCCTCAATTTAGGATGGACACTGAGTGCTGTGTCCAGCTCTGGCCCCTCAGTTCAGGGTGGACGTTGAGACGCTCGAGCGCGTCCAGAGGAGGCAGCGAGGCTGGAGAGGGGCTGGGAACACAAACCCTGTGAGGAACGGCTGAGGGAGCTGGGCTTGTTCAGCCTGGAGAAAAGGAGACTCAGGGGTGCCCTCATCACTCTCCACAGCTCCCTGAAAGGTGCCTGTGCTCAGCTGGGCTTGGGCTCTTTCTCCAGGCAGCACTGACAGAACCAGAGGACACAGCCTCAAGCTGTGCCAAGGGAAATACAGGTTGGATATCAGGGAAAAGTTTTTTACAGAAAGGGTGATAAAGTACTGGAATGGTCTGCCCGGGGAGGTGGTGGAGTCACCATCCTGGATGTGTTTAAGGAAAGCCTGGATGTGGCACTGGGTGCCGTGGTTTAGTTGAGGTGTCGGGGCTGGGTTGGACTCAATGATCTTGGAGGTCTCTCTTCCACCCTGATGATTCTGTGATTCTGTGATTCTGTTTGCTGTGCCAGCTTGACTCTGCACAGCCAGGACATTCCCCATCCTTTGCTGTTTAATTGCTGCTCATTTTTTGCTGGTTGATGCTGGTTTGAAATGAAACTTTGGCCAGTTTGAACTTGCCTGAAATGAAAGCGGGAGGCGACGTCAGCCCTGAAACTGCCTGAGCTCAGATCCTTCAAGGAGTGGTTCCATTTTGCAGGCTGGTTTCTCTGTGATCATCTCCGAGCTGAGTCTGGGGTGGGCTCCAGCCCAGCTCTGCTCCCAGATTTTCCCACATGAGTTCCCGTGGCATTTTGGGCATCCAAGTTTGCCCAGGTGTGCCAAGCACAGATCAGGCTTTGAACAGAATGCTGTGGGTGATGAAACATTGATCCAATAACAATTTAAGCTGTGTTTGAGCCCAGCTAGAGCAGCCCTCGTGCAGCCCTGTGAGCTTTGTGCCAAGCCTATCCCTGCACCCTGAGCCTGCAGGAATCCAGGGCTGAGGAGGCAGCAGAGGCTTCACACCAGCCTTCCTCTGATCCTGGGGGTGAAGAAGTGAAACAATCTTACAGGGGGGCAGAGTGGAATGAGCCCCATGAAGGTTTCAGGTTCTGAGGGTTCACCTGCAACCTCCCAGAGTGGCTTAATAATATTGTGAGACAGCTCCTTGGGTGTGTTTTGTAAAGCAAAGGTTTCAATAAAAGAGAAAATAACAAACGATACAGAAACAAAAGAACAAAAGCCATGTGCAGATGCCAGAGGAGCATCTGACACCTGCCTAAGACACCCCAAAAAGCCCTGAGCACCTCTGTGCTCCTTCTTGAATACTCAGTGTTCTGGAGGGCTTTTGGCTTGCTGCCAATGGAAACAGCCACAGGTTTTGAGGAATATTTCCCAAACCCAAGCAGTGCCCCTGTGCTGGCACTGGGCCAACCACGGTGAGAGAAATACAGAAAGTTCTGGTGATTCTTCTTAAAATTCAGGGGTAAAACTGAACTCACTTTTCCTTATCTGGAAACGTCTCCCTGGTCATGGAGGGGTGCAGGGCAACAGAGAAGAGCTGGGACAACTCTCAAGTTGTCCTGATGTCTGTCCCCACCTGCAGTGGGTCCTTAGGGACCATGTTTTATCCAAGGCTTCCCAGAACATCCCACACTTCCCGCTGGTTTCTGATCTCCTGGGAGCAGCTGGGGCCCCTCCAGTGCCGAGCCCTCTGTGCCAGGCTTGTCCTTAGGGACCCTGTGGCCTCGAGTGGTCCCTTCCAGACAGCACAAAGGAGCTACAGAAAGTGTTTGAAAAGAATTGTGTTAAAGGAAAGCCCAAGCAAAGCACAGGACATCACAAACGAGTGTTAAACATCCTCATTCAGTGCCTGGCTTTGGATAGGATGCTCCAAGAACTTTGTGAATGAAGGGATTCCTATTCTGAGTGTCCCAGAATGCAGGGATTTCCTGCTCTGAGTACAACTCATCATTACTCTGTGCCTCTGTGGAAATTAAAACCAGTATTAAAGGCAGAGAATACAAAGGATGATGTAAAGGTAAATATTTTAATAAACTGTATCAAGTGAGAAGCAAAACACAACGTTTCAAAAGGTACCAATAAAAGAGGAACTTCTTTGCTTTTTTGTGCAGGTGTACCAAAATTCCCCAAAGAAAAAATCGAGCCTCTGGATGTGGAGCATGGAGATTCTGTGATCCTGCACTGCAACCCCCCAAAAGGCATCCCCCCTTTGCATATCTACTGGATGAACATTGGTGAGTTAATGGGTTTTGTACAATTCATACAAGACAAAGTATTTGTCTTTCAGAGCAGTTTCATTGCAGGTTCATCATGGGTAGGAATTGTAATTGTGCAAGTTCTTGGGAGAAATATCTGGATATTGAAGAACAAAATTAAAAAACAGAGCATGGAGATTTGGTTTTACACGACTCAAAGTTAAATTGTTGAGTGCATTGACACAGCATCTCATTAAGTATGAGATATTAAATAATTGATATATTGATGAGTCTGCCAGTGATGAGGAGTCCTGCATTATTGGAGAGAGGATATCATGTGTCAATATGTAATTTCTATCATTATTGTTTTCCTCTTTCCATAAATTGATGATTGATTTGGGACCCTAAGGGAAAAATAACCCCCCAGGTTTATATATTTAATTCCTTGTGGGTTTCTGTCCCATTATTCCGCAGCATTTGTATTCTGCAGGAATTTCTGGCTTTTGGAAAGCAAAACAACTGTTCTTTAATTTTCAATTTTTCCTTATCAGTTACACACGTATATATTATTATATTAAAAATATCACTTGTGTATTGAATATTGGTAAATAACCCATTGGCTCTGCTGGATTTTCTGCCTCTTTTACTTCAGATTTTCATCCTCTGTCTGTATCTGGAATGAGGCACAGGGGGGCAGCATTTGGTGAAACAGCCCCGTGTTGCCCCCACCTCACAATTCCTTTTCCTTGCCAGATTTGCAGCACATCCCGCAGGACGAAAGGGTCTCCATGAGCCTGAAGGGAGATCTCTACTTCGCCAACGTGGAGGAGAGTGACAGCAGGAGTGACTATTGCTGCTTTGCAGCCTTCCCCAGGCTCAGGACCATCGTGCAGAAGATGCCGATGACGCTGAAGGTTTCCCGCTGTGAGTGTGGGCTGAGCTGCTGCTTTGCTGCTGGTTTCTGAGCTCCCCAGGCAGCAGTGCATGCAGCAGTGCATGCAGCAGTGCATGCCCTGGCTCTGTCAGCAAAGGGCAGCTTGCTGAGTTTATTCCCTGCTTTATTAACCTCGTTCTTTGGGCTAAATTTCGCTGAGAAAAGGTTCTTGCTCCAGCCTCTGCTCTGGGCAGCCACACCAAGACATCCATTTGTCCTGTCCCATCTGGGTCACCAGAAACTGATGGCTTAGAATGGGTGCCCAGAACAGAGGCTGGAAAGATAAAGAGAGTAAAATCAGGTATTTACATAGACACACCTTGGGCAGTCCAAAGCTACACCCAAGATGGAAAATGGTCATGAGTTTTTCAGACAATTATAAATTTGGTCCATTTACATATCAGGGGTTAATCCTCCTATTACAGCTTCAGGTAATGAAGTCATTTACTCCAAGTTTTCCCCTCCTCAGCTCACTTTTGTTTCCATCTCTCAGGCCTGAGGCAGTGAGGTGTCCTTGATTCCCAGGCCTGTGGAGGAATTGTTGTGTCTGACCAAAATGTGAAGACAGCAGCTGACACTGAGTGGAGTTCAGAGTTATACACTAAAGCAGTTCAGGATTTGAAAAATATAAAAGCTAAAATCCCAAGGCATCACAATCAGACCCCAAAAGTGCCCTGTCCTTCCTCCTGCTGTCCCCACAGTGAAAGCCAAGGATGCATTTGGGAAATCTGCTGCTCCTGAGTCCAGCAGGTGCCCCAGGGATGGGACCTCACTGAGTTTTGAGGATTTTGGGGCCACCTCCTTGCTGGGCAAGGCCTGGTTTGGTCCAGCTGCAGCAGTGAGGGTGGAAGGATGATGTTTTCCAGGTTTTTCCAGGCAGCCTGGAGCATCAGAAATACAAGAAGTGTTTCCAGTTCCTTGATGAAATGATGTGTAGGGAATAAAAGATTCCAGTTGTTCCTTAAAACCTCTGATCTTTTGTGCCTACACAGCCCAGGAAGCCAAGGAGAATTTTGTCTTCATGAGTGAAACCCTCATGTTTAATATGTGATTTTGAGAGTTTTCTTACTGGGATAAAAAGATAAAGGATTAATAGTGGCTTTATGTGTTTAATGCGTGCTTAGACCGTATCTTGTGATAATAATTGTGAGAAAAACATCCAAATTAAATGTTGCTCTCCATGGCTTTTCAGTTCAGTCCCCCACACATGCACACAGAGATTAGAGAAAAAACGAGATGGGTTTTGGCTGCTGGCAGCCCTGGAAGTGGCCCAAAAATCCACTTCAGTGTGACCACCTTGTCATCAAAGCCACAGGACTGGGGCCAGGAAAAGATGAGAGGCACGAACTGAAAGGGTTCTGTAAACTCAGCTTGACATTGCCCACTCCACTCTGTGCCAAGGGCCTGGTGAGGGGCTGCATTAAAAATGAACAGAACAAAAATAAGCAATGAGAAACAAGAGAATTGATACATTTTATAAATTTCTCTTTGTGGACATTTAGTGATTTTTATTACTGTAGGTAGCAAGGGTGAAATGCTGATTATATCACTCATTAAGTAGTTTCAGAATAACACAAATCTTTAAAGCGTTTTCATTGTGTTCTCAAAACTCTGTTGCTCATCTGTTGCTTTCCTTTATATTTTTTCATTCTTTCTTTCTTTTGGGGCAGAGGTTGGGTGGTGGGGAGGGGCACGGTTTTGTTTTTGTTGATTTATGGTTCCTTTTGATTCTGTCTCAACCCTGCATGTTTGTTTGGTTGTCATTTTTATTTATTTCAGTAAAGCATGCTAATGACTCAGGCTCACCTAACGCTGCAGTTTCTAAGGGTGAGTTAAATGCATCTGTTTTCAGCCTTTGAACTGGGACTCCACCAGCTGAGGTGAAAAACACACCACAAAAGCCTCTTGATTGTGACAGGATGGATTTAAGCAGTCCAGGGAGCACAGTTGGTCATCTTGTAGTTTTTGGGAGCAATGTGCAGGATTTTTAATAAAAAAAGCAATTTTTTTACTTGAGGAGGAGCTTTGTAAGGAGGTAGAAGTGAGGACATTGATGTTCTGGTTTCTCATGTTATCAGCTCAGAGCAGAGCCAGAGCTGGACGCTCCAAATCTTTTCCTGGCAGTTAGAGGACTCTGAGATGAACAGCTGAGTTTGACACCATGAATTCTGTCCAGGCGTCACCCTGGGGCTGCATTGCTCCAGGGCGAGCTCAGGGTGTGGATTTATGGAGTTTGGGAGCCCTGTGCTGGCTGTCCCCCTCACCTCGGTGGCTCTGTCTCTGTGGTGCCCTGGCTGTGTCACCAGCAGTGGTGACACCACAGCCAAGCATTTCTCACCCTGTGGGTTCCCATCTCCCACTGCCATGTGTGATCAGATGTATTTCTTTGTGAGTGTTCAAAGCTCCCACAAAATTTCAGCACAAAGATCTTCCTGAGCTCAGGGCCTTCATCAGCATTCAGCCTTTAAGCAGATACAAAGAAAATTTTCTCTGCCTCTCTATGAATATTTCCATCTCCTCACAAGCAAGGAAAAGACTTTTACAGAGAACTTGATAAAATTCCTGAGACAGCTCCATGCAGGCAGCATGGTGGCTCTTCCTGCAATCCTCCACCTGGTTCCTTTTGTTTCAAATATATGAATTTAGAGTGTAGCTTTGACTCTTCATTTTTCCACTTAAATGGCTTTTAAGAGTTTTGGTGTTTTGTTTTTTTTTAATGCCCAATTTTACCTCCTCTAGGGTATTTTTTTTTTTTTGCATTGAGTTTTCTGAAAAGGGGATTATCCTGGAGTGTTTTGGTGTGGGGAATGCATTTGTAGAGAATTTTTAAAGCTTGATAGAAGTCTTAGATAGAATGTATATGCAAACTTTGAGATGAGAAATGCTCACTTAGAAATGTTATGGAATAGGATTGTTGAGAGAGAAATGGAACTAGAAATAAGTTTTAAGGATGGTTTTGTAAATAAGACTGGATACTTTGGAGAAGTAGAACTATGAAAGGTAATACTTGTGAGGGGTAATTTTAGATTATTGTTTTAAGGTATTTAAAGTATTGTGTGCTAAAAGTTAATAAAGTGGGGATGGATAACTCGGGGCACTCATCACTCCTGTGACTTTGCCCTGGGAGCAGGGCAGGCAGGATTTGTGCCACTCCAGGAGCAGTTTTTCCCTCCAAGGGATGTCTGACCTCGTGCTGGGAAGGGGCCTGGCTGCCTTTGGCAGCAGGAGGTGGAGGGCAGATGGGAAATGTGTGTCCAGAGGCACCAACGTGTCCTGCTGCAGCTCAGAGCACTCGTGACACAGATCTGTCTGTGGGAAATTAAAATTAACAAGGAGAAATGGTTCAGGGAGATCTATGTGGTTTTCCAGCAATCCATGCATAACTGGTTATTTTTTTAAGGTCTAGCACCATTTGGGGACTGATTCATTAGTGTGCTAATTGTTATGATGGTGATAACGGGGCAGCCACTGAACCCTGCGTTTTTCATCCTAAAACCCTGGTTTGGCAGGCTGGAACAAATGGGCTGTTGGAATCCAACGCAGGTCAATCTTGTTTTATGATTTTTACAGTCTTCCTTACAAATTGTATCTCCATCACTGTGGATTTAATAATTGGAGCAGGAGGGACAATTCTGTGGGATGCTCAAGTCAGGGAAGGTGGGGGTTCACCTGAGGATTAAAAGATGATGCAGAAGAAAGGTGCTAAGAAAGGTGGTGTGGACCTAAAAATCAGGAATTGAGAGGATCAGATTTCCTGAGGGTTGATAGGAAGGGCCAGTGCTTGGAAAACAGGATATAAAACTAGGAAAAGGGTTTCCCAGCACTGCTGCCAGTTAATATCACTTTACATGGGGAAATAAGAGTACCTGGATTAGTCTCAGAGTGTATAAATAAAAAAGAAAATGCACAAATCATTGTCAGAAACCTCCTGTCAGTGATTTGTGGCACTATTGAAGAATATCCAAGATTTCCAACCTAACTTGTGTTCTGTTTTATCTTCCAGCAAATTTTCTCAAGGAAAGGAAACCCAAACTGCTGATCCCTCCTGAGGCTGCTGGCAGCAGCTCATCAGTCACTGTCATCAAGGGAGGTGTCCTGCTCCTCGAGTGTATTGCTGAAGGGCTGTGAGTAATGAAAATGCTGCGCAAACTTAATCACCTTTGGAGGTAGAAATGGGCAAAGCAGGAGGGAAATTACAAATTATGCAACAGCTTTAAAAGGAGCTCCTGTGCAGAGCTTTTTGCACCTGTAAAGCAGCACAGAGTGCATGTATTGGGTATTGCTTGGTAAGCAAGTAATTAAAACCACAGTGTGGTAAGTATGGGATTTTTTTACTGTTCTATTAAAAAAAACCCAAAACGTGGTTTTTTGGGTTTTTTTTTGTCAGTAGTGCTGCTTTTGAGATGTTGAGAAACTAAATAACATCAGCTTCAGTGCTTTTGTTCACAGCCTGTAATAGGTTTTTTTCTGGTTTTACCAATTCAGTTTTGCTTCAAAATTTAAGATTTTCCAGGTGTAAGATCTCAGTTTATTTAATAACAAAGTTCTTGAGTGATGTAGCACAAGACATCCTTTAAGGGATGGGGAAAATCATCAATTTCAGCTACAGCAGGAGGTGCTGGCTCAGGTGGGAATGTGAACCTCGTTGGGTTTTTTTGTTCACTACCCAGCATCCAGAATTTCCATAAAGGATGTTCATTCCACGGTGTCCTCACAAAGGGCAGGATATCGAGGAACAAATCCATGGCTATGTAGGAATGCAGTGAACCAGTATCAGCTGTATGAGTTTGATCCTGCTAAATCCAACAGCAAAGGGCAAACCTCAAACCTTGGGCACTTCCAGGGATCCAGGGGCAGCCACAATTTCCCTGGGCCCCTGTGCCAGGGCCTCCCTACCTCACAGGGAAGAGTTTTTTTTTTCCTAAAAAACCTTCAAAATCCCTTCTAAACCTTCTCTCAGTTTGAAGCCATTCCCACTGGTCCTGTCACTCCAAGCTTTTTTTGAATAATCTCTCTCCACTTTGCTGACTCCTTTTGGGTAGTGAAAGGATTCGTAGAGGGAAGGGTTAAAAGAGCTGCTTTAGGATGGGAAATCAGGATAAATTTGTCCTTGTAAATAACAGAGGATGAAATGAGGGTAAGGAAGGGAAGTATCAAAGCTTGGACACTTCCAGGGATCCAGGGACAGCCACAATTTCCCTGGGCACCCTGTGCTAGAGTTTTTTACTAAAAAACCTTCAAAATCCCCTCTAAACCTTCTCTCAGTTTGAAGCCATTCCTCCTGATCCTGTCACTCCAAGCTCTTTTTAAATAATCTCTCTCCACCTTGCTGACTCCCTTCAGGTAGTGAAAGGATTCATAGAGGGAAGGGTTAAAATAGCTGCTTTAGGATGGGAAATCAGGATAAATTTGTCCTTGTAAATAGCACAGGATGAAATGAGGGTAGGAAAGGGAAGTGTCAAACCTTGGGCACTTCCAGGGATCCAGGGGCAGCCACAATTTCCCTGGGCCCCTGTGCCAGGGCCTCCCCACCTCACAGGGAAGAATTTCTTTTCCTAAAAACCTTCAAAATCCCCTCTAAACCTTCTCTCAGTTTGAAGCCATTCCTCCTGGCCCTGTCACTCCAAGACCTGTTTAAATAATCTCTCTCCACCTTGCTGATTCCTTTTGGGTAGTGAAAGGATTTGTAGAGGGAAGGGTTAAAAGAGCTGCTTTAGGATGGGAAATGAGGATAAATTTGTCCTTGTAAATAACAGAGGATGAAATGAGGGTAAGGAAGGGAAGTGTCAAACCTTGGGCACTTCCAGGGATCCAGGGCAGCCACAATTTCCCTGGCCCCTGTGCTAGAGTTTTTTCCTAAAAACCTTCTAAATCCCTCTAAACCTTCTCTCAGTTTGAAGCCATTCCTCTGATCTGTCATCCAAGATCTTTTAAATAATCTCCACTTGCTGACTCCTTCAGGTAGTGAAAGGATCATAGAGGGAAGGGTTAAATAGCTGCTTTAGGATGGGAATCAGGATAAATTTGTCCTTGTAAATAACAGAGGATGAAATGAAGGGAAGGGAAGGGAAGGGAAGGGAAGGGAAGGGAAGGGAAGGGAAGGGAAGGGAAGGGAAGGGAAGGGAAGGGAAGGGAAGGGAAGGGAAGGGAAGGGAAGGGAAGGGAAGGGAAGGGAAGGGAAGGGAAGGGGAAATAGATGTTGAGTGCCACCCTCACAAGGAGCTGGGATTCTGCTCCCTCAACCACGAGCCCAGCTTTGCTCTTCCACTTTCCCAGTTTGCCCCATGTTTTTGCCAGTGCAAAAGCCGAGCTGCCAGCAGAGAAACAGAGAATCTGTGCACCCCCAAACCCCCAGGGAAAGCAGAGCCCCTTCTGGTTTGGCTGGCACAGAGCTCTGTGCAGAGCAGAGCTTTCAATCACCGTCCCTGTGCTGGAGCCGCAGACTCTGCTCACCCCGAGATAATTCCCATTAAAGGCTCTGCCATCACATTCCCTCCATAAAATCCCAAAGTCAGGATATTTATCTGCCTGCACATGTTTAGGGCATTTTGTTTTTCCATATGGGCTTGAAAGGGCATTGCTGGTGGAAGCTGGCAAGGGGTTGAGTTGGCATTCCTGAAAGGAGGTGGCTGGCTTGTCTCTGTTGGATTTGCTCCAGGTATCTGCAGTGAGTTTTGCTTCCCTCTTGCAACACTTCCTTGTCTAATTCACTCCCCATCAAGGGAATCTGCCAGCCCACAAACCTCCCCAAAGCCACAACTCTGATTTTAGAGGGTTTTCAAGGGGTTTTCATAGGAAAACCACCTTTGGAATACTCAAATATTGATTTTGATGTGAAAGCTTGAGTATCAGATACAAGAGAAAACCAGAAAAGTCTTTCTGTCCCTTTGGAAAAGGTGAAAAGAAAGAAATATTTTTGTTTCACTCAAAATTTTCTAGGAAACTCTTTAAAAAATGAATTTTTTGAACAAAAAGGGGTTTTTTTTAAGCAGTCACTTTAGAAAGAACACAAAGTACTTCTTTGTGTTGTCACCAAGCACATCTTTTCATCAAAATCCTTCAAAAATGTAACTTTCAGAATAAAACGTTGTTTTTCTTCTCTAAAATTCCCGTTTTCAGCAGAAAAATGATCAGCTTTGCCTGCATCTCTGCCAATCCATCCTGCCAAATGTCCACAGAGCATGGAAGCGGATTTCAAGGAACTCAGATCAGGGGCACCCGACTGCAAAATAGGGAATTAAGGGCATTTCCAATCTGTCACTTTTTTAAAGATTTATACCCTGAGCAGCGGCCATGGCAGGAGGGCACGGCCTCGGGGCTGGCTTTGGGACAAGAGCGGGATGAGGGCTCTGGGAGGGAATAATGGGATATTTGCAGGGCTGCTGGAACACCAGAATTCCTGGATACCTTTGTGCCTCCTGCCTGGGCAGGGAGCCACAGGGACAGATGGGCACAGGATGGAGCAGCTCTGGCACCGTGGCCCTGTGTCCTGGGCAGTGTCGGGGTCACCAGCAGCGTCTGTCCCCAATTCTGTGTCACTTCTGGTGCTTTCTAAGGATGGGCTCAGCCACTTTCAGCCACTTTCAAAGAGGGGGACACTGCCACGAAGTCTGGTGTTGCTGTTGGACATGAAAGAAAGATGGTTACTCTAGAATAATTTTCAGAAGGCAAGATGAGCATAGAAAGCTTAATTTCTAATTTTAACTTCTAAAACTTTATTTCTAATTTTAATTTCTAAAGCTTTATTTCTAATTCTTCATCCTATTTTATAAGGTATTCTGGTACAGAGTTAAAATGATTGGTGAACAGGAATGACACCCCTCTAATTCTATTGGTTAAACTAAAGAAATAGAAAAACACCAGCTGGGGAAAAATGTTTTGGGAAAGAATATTATTTTTCTAGATTGTTTTGAGGAGATGGCTTTGTTGAGAAGTTTCCCTTGGGAAAGAGCTGGCAATTGTTAGCAAGCTAAAAAATTCTCTCAGGCTCAGAAATATCAGGCTCACAGTCTGGCTCTGCTTGGCTGTCCTCAGGTGCCCTTTTGGAGCAGGATGGGATGAGCTCCTGCTCCTTTCCTGCCGTCCATGCCAAGACACATCCAGGGAGCACAGCTTTGCCCTGGTGAAAACCCCACTTACAGGGCTGGGCAGAACAAGGAGCAGTTGTAGAGTATAACCCTGTCTTGGTTTTTAAAGACAGTTGTCTGCCAGGGAAAAGCTAGAACTTCTCTTTGGAGCAGAGAATGTAAATCCCCTTCCCTCCAAATTATTATAATTTTGCAGTTAGGGGCTTTCAGGCAAAGATAGGGGAATAGGAGCAACAGTTCTTTACTAGGAATATAAAAAAAAGGAATACAAATGTAGTAGTACAAAAAGAAAAAAATAGCAAACAAGCAAACAAAAGTCCTGGTAAAACCCTGACAGGGTCAGGGATACGAGCTGACACCCTGTTGGTCAGTGTTGGGAGCAGCCCAAATAAATCCTCCTGGAGTAACAGACGTGGTTCTGTGGAGTAGAGATGATCCTGTAGAAAGGGTCCAGTGGTGGTGAGATGGGTCTGGTGGTCTGGTCTTCCTCTGAGGTCCAAAGTGGAAAGGCCAGGTCCCCAGATGTGGGTGCTTGGTGTTCCTGAGTCCCAGTTTTTATCCAGGTAGGAACGGTTGGCTCCTCCCCCACTGGGTGGAGCATCTCCTAATGGGATGATGTCATGTGTGATGTCATTGGTGACCCTTCATGGCCCATTATCAGCAGATATCCCTGATGATGTCATGTGTGATGTCATTGGTGAGCCTCCATGGCCCATTATCAGCAGATATCCCCGATGATGCCATGTGTGATGTCATTGGTGAGCCTCCATGGCCCATTATCAGCAGATATCCCCCGGAGGATGGACAGGTGGTGACAGAGATAACAAACACTGCCCCAGCTGCTTTAACGGTTGGGCCATTATCAGAAGGCGTCTGCCCCCTCCCCTGGAGTTACAAGAGATAAAGGGAAAACATCTCAGCTGCTTTCAACAGATGAAATAGAACACACTTTTTTTGGTTACCTAACCAAGACAAACCCTTAGGTAGCCCCAGAGTTTTCAAAGATTTTACAGCTCAAAATCCTCTGAAAACACCTCCCAAGCCCCAGCTGGGTGTGAACCCCAGCAGCTCTGCCACGTGAAGCATCACAACAACTTTTCTGCGTTCAACTCAAAATCATCTTCTTTTTTCCCTTTGTTCTCAGCCCAACTCCTCATCTCAGCTGGGTCAAGGTGACGGGAAACATGCCCAAGGATGAGCCAGAGACGGAGAATTTTGGGAAGACGCTGAAGATTGACCAAGTGACAGCTGCTGATGAGGGGACGTACCAGTGCACAGCCAGCAACCACATGGGCAGGGCCAGGCACGAGTTCCATGTGCATGTGGAAGGTGCTCAGTACTCTTTACTAAAATTATTGGTTTGGGACAAAAAAGTGGGAAAAGGGAAATGAAGGAGGCTCTTTGGTAATATGACTCAAGCAACTCCACAGTTTATGCCAGCCTCTTGGGTTTGGGAAGGTTTGCACAAAGTAGCAGATCTAAAACAACAACAAAAATATAAATAATGCCTTTTTTTTTTTTTTCCCTGAACCACGAAAGCCTTAAAAAGCAGGGAACAATTTAAATATGTGAGCAGGTTCAATACTCTAAAAGATGGGAAGGAGTCAAGCAGAGATATTGATGAAATGTCTTGTACCAAGCTGAAGGTCAGAAAAAAAGATCTAATTATTCTTTTTTTGCTCTTAAAAACAGTAAGAATGGCTCTGCTGGGCTGGATACATTTAGCTCAACTCCTTTTCTGTGGTTTGCACCAAAAGTGGGCACTTAGGGAGGGCTGTGAAAATTCAGTGAGCAGACAAGGTCCCACCCCTGCCTCCTTCACCTGTTCCTTTGCTGTGATTTCTGTACAGGCCCAACCTGAGCTGGGGGTGTTCCCTGTAATCCCTGAAAAGTATCATAAAACCTATGGAACAAAGTAAAAAGATGCTTTCTAGTATTTTTAGCAGTTAAAAGAATGGAAATATGACCCTTTTTGTCACCTCATTGAGTACCCAAGGCTCCTTTTTCCCTTCTCCTCCTCCCCAAACCCCAAGGTGTGCATTGGGTGGAGATGCCCTTGCCCAGGAGCCAGCAGAGCTCTGAGGAGTAAACCTCAAACCAAAAAACCTTGTTGCAGAGCCAGGAACTTTCTCTGCTCACAAACTGAGAACCCTGAGGCCCAGATGAAAAGCTTTTGCCTGGTGAAAAACGCTCTGACCTCTGCTCTGCACTTAAAAAATAAAATAAACCCCTGGCAGTTTTACCCTGTTAGAATCTTCCAAGTGTTTCATTTTCCTCAGGGCTCCTCACCCCTCTGTGGTCACCGAATTTCTGATGGGAGAAAAGCACTTTGAGCTCCCTGCTCTGTGTTTGCTCAGCAACTGAGGAAAAGATTTTCTCCCAGTAGCTGACGAGTCCTCTCCATGCACTCAACCCAACCTTGTCCCTCTTTCCCTCGCTGGAAGTGTGGCAGAGGAGGATCCCAGGGCATGGCAAGTTCTCAGCTGTGGTGGAGGGGAAGTGCTGACTCCTAGAAATCCTTCCAGATGGTTTGGAGCATCTCTCTGCTGTAGCAGAATATTTTAACAATCTGGCTGTGATTTTCTTGGCTGCAAAAAAATAAATCAATTTCCTTCAAAGAAATTGCAGGAGCTGCAGAAACTAAAATACCAGAGAAATAACATTAATTTTGCAGTTTAGAATATTGACCTTCTTCTCCCAGAGTTTCCAGAGGAAGGGAAAGTTCCTGGCAAACTTTTATTCTTGCTTATTAACAAACAAGAAAAGAGAAAAAGAAGGAAATTATCCCACCACAGCCATTGCAGTGTGAAAAAATCCTTCCCCAAATGCTGCTAAATCCATTTTCCACGTGTGTAACTAATGGTGGCTCCTGTCAGCAGCAGGAGTTCTTCCTATTAGGAGTCACCTCACATCCGAGGTATCAAGGTAAACCTGAGCCCAAACTCTGCTGTCTCCTACAATTTCTGAGTGTCGCTGTCGTTAATCAGAGATGGACACGTTCATCATTCTTGCAGGAGCTCCTGTGAGCACACTCAAGGGCACATCCTGAGCATTCATTCCAGGAGGCTTCAGGGAGCTTGTGCTGACGTTGGGCTCCTCACACCTGACAGGTTCCCCTCACAGGATGTACTCAGGGAGAAGAAAATTAAATGTGGAAGAAAAATTATCTGTTATTAACCTCCAGCCATCCTCAGCGGAGTGCTGGGGTGAAAAATCAGGATTTTTCTGTCACTCTGCCACGTTTTCTCTTCTACTTTCTGGTTTTTGAGGGCCTCCAACCAGCACCCCACCCTTCTAAATACCAGTTTTAATGATATTTGCACGCAGCCCGCTTGCTAATCCTACCGAGTCTGAGGGCAAAGATTCAGGCAGTCATTACCAAGCATGTGAAAATATTCAACAAGCAAATTGCTCGACTGCTTGAGCATTTTAATCTCTCTTTGCAAGGGAAGATGTAGCCTGGAATACCTGAGCCGACACAAAAACCCCACTGTTGGTATTAAAATAAGACAGAATTATTTAAAAAAAATAGCAAAGCAAGCTCACAAATTGTTTTGACTTCAAGTGTTTATTTGGTGGTTGTTTGTAGTTCACCAAACCCAATAGAAAATGAACATACAACCTACAAATCCTGCAGGATCATAATGATCTAAAGTTACTTTGATCTTGGTTGAGACTCCGAGGTGGGGTTTAATAGAAATAATTGTTACAATATAATGATTAATTATAGTAATAATGTAATAGCTAAGGGCCTGTGCAGTTATGCCTCGTAATACTTTTATTACTCAGCCAGAGCAAAAGAAAAGAGATTAAATTAATGGGCAGCAGAAGCAGAACTGGGTGTGTTAATCAGGCTCAAACTTTCTCTTTCACTGGAAAATTGCTCCAACAGGGATGCAGAGCCAAAGGTGGTCACAGCAGCTGCTGGCCCTGGGGTGGGATGGATCCCCAACCTTTGGGAAGGTGGGAGGAGAATTTGAAACAAACTTCACAAACTGGGAAAGTGGTGTGGGATAAAAAGGATGGGCTTCAGGGAGCACAAGTGCAGAGCAATTCTCACCAGGCAGAGCTAATTGGCTTCACCAGCACAGGCTGGGAAATGCCTGCATGGGTTGATGGGAAGAATCCACTGGATGGTGAGGGGAACGTGGCTGGGAAGTGTTAGTCTGGCAGAAAGGGAAAAATCATCCTGGAAAACAGAAAGGAAAATGTTGTTGCTGAGAACTGAGAAGGCCTCACCCAAAGTAAGCAGATTTACAACTTCACCTTCTTCAGGAAGGCAGTGGGGGTGGTCAGGGAGCTGAAAATCATGGCATTTGGGGAAAAAATATAGATATCTTTAATTTAGGAGAAATTATAGCTGGGGAATGCACAAGAGCCTTCACAGGAATGGAAATTTCTCCACCAAGTTCCTTGGGGGTGATGGAAGACAAGGGAGAGCTAAACTGCAGCAAGGCAGAGGCTGGTTAGATGTCCCAAATTTGTTCTGCTCCTGGGAAAACACAGCGGGAGAGGCTGAGGGGAAGGTTTAGATGCAGATGTTCCTGCTCTGCTGGAGATGCCCATTTTAGATCACTTTCATTTCTGGATCTGTCAGTATTTCCCATGAAGACATAAATCAATCAGGAGGAGCAAATTGGGAACTCTTACCAGGAAGAATAAATGATGCAGTGAAATATTTGCCATTCCAGATTAACTCTTTGGTTATCCAACCCCTGGATTTTGTAGTTGCTATAAAATGTGTCTATATTTTGTTATATTTTATATACTTTAAGCAGTATAGCACATCTGCCACGTGGAAAAGAGGTTCCTCAGCCCCTCTGTGAAATTGCATTTCACACCTGGCAAAATCTCATTGCCTCTGACTTCACAGCCTCTTCACTTCCTTGGAGCACCCACAGCAATTCCAATGCTGAAAAAGGAAAGCAGTGACATCAAATATCAGCTCACACCTCCAGAGTGTGGGTACAGGTGGAGATAGGAAGGGATCCTTCAGGTGGATTTTATTTTATTTTATTTTATTTTATTTTATTTTATTTTATTTTATTTTATTTTATTTTATTTTATTTTATTTTATTTTATTTTATTTTATTTTATTTTATTTTATTTTATTTTATTTTATTTTATTTTATTTTATTTTAATTTTTTGTTGTCTCCAAAGGAAATACCCTGTCTCAGTTTGTGGCAGATTTAGAGGAAAAATTCCAAACCAACAATTTAATCAGGACTGCTACAAACCTTTTCAACTCCATGCCTTTAACTCATCTTTTCCTAACAAAACCATGGTGTATATGAGAGAGAAGGAAAAAGATCTGCAAACCCAGAATATTCTGGTGTTTGCAGAGTTTTTCCCTGGAGCCAAATACCAGGAAGCTTTAACAGATGTGGTCATGTCACTGTGGGATGGGAAGCGGCACTGAGCGAGGATGTTGGTAGAAGGATCCCTGCTGTGTGAAGGAAATGGGATGATTTTATCATTTTAAATAAGCTTCAATTTGACTTCAGTCTTTATATGTTAATTAAACCGTTCCTGGGTGCTCTCCTGTGGGAATGCTGGCCTGGGTGTGGAAATGCATCCCACTTCAGGGGTGTTTTATTGAAATATCTCTGTGAATGTGAGCTGTTTTGCTTTAGCCTATCTCACTGATAACATCTGTTGCTGCATTACCAGGCACCAGCTCTGTTAATCTTCAAAGCATTTTATGAGCATTAACTAACGAATCCTCACGTTTTCCCTACATTAGCTCACCTTTTTAATAGGGAAAGAGGCCCTGTGGTCCTCCCAGCACTTGCAGAAGAGGCAGAGTCAGGTCTGGTGTTAAAGTCTCAAATTTTGGTGCCTTTCAGAGGGAAATGATGAATTCAAGGCTTCATTTCGGGTTGAGGCTGCCCACTGGAGGCTCATCGTTCAGTCAGTGAATTACACATTTATGAGATAAATTCTCTTTTTCTCCCCTTCAGTTCCCTCATTAAGGATTTCTATTCCCAATGAGGTTTGGGTACCTGATGCTCAGGGGCTGGAGAATTCTCCCCGAGTTTCCCCGGAACAGCTGGGAAAGGGGAGCACAGGGAATGCAGCAGCACTCTGCCGCTCCTCTACCACCCCCCTGTGGGCATCCAAACCTCTCATCCCCAGCGAGGAGAGAATGTTTCACCATTCCTAAATGTGTTGTGGATCAGCCTCTGCTCTGAACACTCGATGGGAAATCGAGGTGGTGCTGCCTTTCCTCAGCACAGGGATCAGCAGGTGGATCCACCCTGTCCCGGAGCTCCGTCAGCTCCCAGGAAAGGCGATGGGGATCGTGCCTGGGGAAGGGGGTTCGAGCTGGGTGGATGTTCACATCTTGTTTGTCGTGCTGAAATAGCCTCACTGTAATTCATAAATCATAAAATCGCATCTGCGGGTCCTTGTGGACCCATCCCCTCCTTGACAGCCTCTCCCCTACCATGGGCATTGATTTCCCACCTGGATAAACGCTGCCCGTTCCTGCACCCTGCCTGACACTCGCAGGACAGGATTGGCGTGTGCTGATGCTGATTTTGCCTTTCCTTTCCATGGGAAGTACAAGGATCCAGCTCAGCCGCTGGATGGGCTGCGAGCAGCGGCTGGGAAGTGTTGGTGGCGTTTGCCATCTCCTGGAGAATCCCAGCAACAGCAGAGGAACACGCTGGGCTGTGACTGGGATGCCTCAGGATTTCAGATTTTGTATTTTCCATGTATTTGTAACCCTGCAGTTCTTTAGTGCAGAACTCCAAACTCCACACACAGTGGGAGCTGCTGCTTCCCCACTTTGGGCAGACACAGCAATTCCTCTCCAGGCCTGGCAATCAAGGACACCTCACTGCCTCAGGCCTGAGAGATGGAAACAAAAGGGAGTTGGGGGCAGCAAACTTGGGGTGAATGACTTCATTACCTGGAGCTGGAATTGGAAAATGAACCCCAAAATGCAAATGGACCAAACTGATCAAAGTGTGCAAACCCGTGACCCGGGGTCTATTTTTGGGTGCAGCTCCTGGGGGGTTTTGTCTGCCCTAAATGTACCTGAAGGCCCTTCAATCAATAGAACAGCTTTTTATTCCCTGAATTCTGTCTCTGTTTTTAGGTAGCCCCAAAAGGCATCAACTGATCCCTATTTTTTCTCTTTTTCCAGAGCCTCCCCAGTGGCTGAAGAAGCCCGAGGGTGGCGTCTACAGCGTGGGGACAAACCTGGTGCTGCTCTGCGAGGCCATCGGGAATCCCGAGCCCAGAATCCAGTGGAAGCTCAATGGGATGCCCATTGATGGTAGGTGCAGGGGCCAGGCCCTGTCCAGCTGGGATTGCCTCTGTACCACCCACAGGTCCTAACGGGCTGAGTGATGTCTGGTTTGGCACCTCTTTAGATGTGAATTGTTTATTTACTTAAATAAATGAATATTTAAAAGGGTTTCTTGGAGAGAGTAGTGGTGAACATTGCATACATGGAGCAGTGGTACCTTTGAGGTGATGCCTCTGCCTCACCTGTAACTCTCCCATCTTTTGGGGATCTGGGACAGCTCGAGGGCTCCTTTGTGTTTCTGAGTAAGCCCAAGAGGCCGGGGAGCATTGGTGTGGCAGTATTATTATTATTATTATTATTATTATTATTATTATTATTATTATCATTTTAAAAAGTCTCTGTGGTAAATTTACTGAAATTTGGTGCTCTGGAGCACTTCCCTCAGGCCATGGCACTGCTGGCAAATGCAGAGCCCTGGCAGTCACCAGCTGTTGGGGAAGGTCTCAGCTGGATCCTCAAGTTGTTCTTCCCTTTGGCTTCCAAGCAGTGAGGAGAGCCTGGGAGCTCCCCAGCCACGGTGTTCCTCCAGCTGCTGACACAACCTGCTGTTTTCCAGGCAGGACCTTCCGAGGGAGGATCTCCACCAGGGAGATCAGCCTGACCAACCTGCAGCTGCAGGACAGCGCCGTGTTCCAGTGCGAGGCCACCAACAAGCACGGCACCATCCTGGCCAGCGCCAACGTCAACGTCCTCAGTGAGTGCCCCGCGCTGTCCCCTTCCAGAGGTCACAGCCTGGTCCAGTGCACCCCCACACCCCAGCAGATGTTCCTGTATTAGGAAAGGATTTGGGGTTCATGCTTTCTTTCACTTATAAGGAAAAGAACCAGAAACTTCGATGCTCCTCTCATTTTAATTGGCCCAGCATGAGGACAAAGTGTTGGATCCTTGAGCTGCTCCTCAAGAACTGTGGCTGTTTTCTGTTGGGAAAGATGCCAAAAACCCTCCTTGATCATTGATACTTAAGAGACATCACAGAGTCTCTCAGTGCATTTTCGGGGTGTCTTAGCAGGTGTAAAGAACCTCCCTGCACGTTGCACAGCTTTTATTTTTTTGTTTTGTATGATTTGTTATTTTCGCTTCAGTTAAAACCTTTTTGCCTTTCCAAACCTGCAATCATGGCATCTCACTAATTTTTCATAAGCCATTTCTGAGAGGCTGCTGGCAACCCTCAGAGCTTGATACACCTTGGTGGGGCTAAAACCACTCTGGCCTCACACAGTGATGTATCAACAGCCCAAGGCAGAGTCCTCAGAGCAGCCTGGGGCTTGTCACCATCTCATGGCTCCTTTGGACTGGCCCCAGATTTTAAGGAATATTCTCCAAATTTATGCAACAGGTTTTGTCATGGGCAATGCTATGTGCTTAGCACAGGCACTCCTGAGCTTTGATATGTTTTTAAAACGTGGTTGTGGTTGGGCTCAAAAGCTTGAATTCAAGCACAGTGAAACCACTGGGGGTTGAATTGTGACCACAATTTTTGAATTATTACGTGTATTTTTAATCTTTGATTTCAGTTTTGATGCTTAGTCTGTTCTTTGAAGAAAGGGAGCGAGGGGAATTTATTTAACAAAAAAACATCTCTGGAGGCAGCAGAACTGGTTCTGTTTTCTCTCCTGGATGTTTCAATTTCTGCCATGTCCAGCAGTAAACCCCTGTTATCTCAGAAGCCAGGGAAGCTTCTGAGAGCTCAGCTGCTCAGTGCAACTCTTCCAAACAGCCGTGAAATTCCCATTAAACACCTCAGCCTCTCCCCCTCGCTGGAAAAGGGGAGGATGCAGGGCCAATATTTATGTTCCTAGCTCTGAAATGCAGTGCTGCTGCTCACCTTGCACTCTCTCCTGCAGATATTGCCCCCCTGATCCTGACCCCGGATGAGGAAAACTATGCCACGGTCGTGGGTTACAGCGCCTTCCTGCACTGCGACATCTTCGCCTCACCTGCAGCAGATGTCAGATGGTAAGATACCTGGGAATTGGGTTTTTGTCACGAGAAACAAGTTCCTGCAGGCTCCCCCAAGTTTGAAAAGTCTGCTAGTTATTATTTCTGTGGAGTTCAGAATAGAAATCTGCAACAAAACTGTGTGTAATATAAGTTTTCTGTGTTTAAATGCGCTTTTAAGAATTCTGAAGAACTGATTGGGAAAAAGAAAGAGTTTCTGGAAGTCCCTAATACCTGTTTGAGATAAATGCCAGGCTATACATTAATCAAAGCCATGCTGTTTACAGCCAAATCCTGCTGCAGCTTCATCAGTTTAATGCTGGCAACTCTTCAAGTTTGGGCACATTATTGAGGTGGAAATTCAGTGACTTACAGAACACATTTTCCTGGACATGCTTCCATAGGGTTGGAAATCACAGGATTGTCACAGCAGGTGACAGGTGCAATAAAATTGCAGGTGGCAGCTGTAGATTAAAGACAGAGTGTTTTAGAGAACTTTTTAGACTCTGTCCCTGCAGGTTTGGTGTGCAGGACTCTTAAGTCCCTTTATGATTTGCTGCATGTGGATAAAGTGCCTCACTAATCCTGACTTTAATTGCTCAGGGGCAAAGCTGAGTCCCAAAATTGCCCTGCAATAACCCTTAACCACAAACTAACATTTCCTGCAGTAACTCAGGCCTGGTTTTATCATCTGTAGGACTAAGGATGACAGCATCGAGCCCCTTTCAGCATTTCGCTACGAGCTAAACAAGAACGGCACCCTGGAGATCAGGGACACCAAGAAGGAGGACTCGGGATCCTACGCCTGCTGGGCTTCAAATTCTGTGGGGAAAAGAGCAATCACTGCTAATCTGGATATAAGGGGTGAGAACAGCAAAGAAACTTTCACAGCTGCTAAGATTTTATGTCTGCCATTTTTCAGGAAGTGATAAATATTCAGTCCAGGGTACAGATTTATTCTGTGACTTAAGGAATTCTCTGGATATTACGGCCTGAAATTGTCACAGGTCTCACATATATGTTGCCTTTAAAATAGTCCCAACTTTTCAGCTGGATTTCTTCATGCTTAAATATGGTGCTCATTTTCTTCTGGATGCTTGCAGGAGCTGCACGAGCCACCAAAATTTTGCGTTTACAGGTTATCTTGAAAGGATTTTCCCTCCTTTTTGTCACTGCCTGTTACACTCAGGGCAGGCTCTTGGCTGACCCTTGGGAGCCTTCCCTGTGCTCCAGATGTGTTCCTGCTTCTCCCTCAGCTGGGGGATTCCCTTCCCTAGAATTCCTTCCCATCTGTTGATCAGCACATCCCAAACTGGATTAACCCCACAGTGGACACCAAACACATTGCAGGTGCTGCTGGTTGAAGGATTTTGCACTGGGCTTTCACCTGTTGAAAAATATTTTTAAACAGAGCATAAAAAGTCCTCAGATGTGTTTACTTATAAATTTTAGATGCATCCCTTGCACTGCAGCTCTGTTTTCAGGGATTTATGTGCTTGGCTGGCAGGAGGGGCTTTCCCTGGAGGGTGTGATGGAAGTGGGCAGCTCCTGTTGGGCACTTAGTAAGTTTTCTACAAATTTACTCACGATTTACGTCTTGCCAATAAAAACACTCCTAAATACTCACTTAGCAAAGCTCTCTGATGGAGATTTGCTGTGACAAACCTGAGGAAAAATCTCACTCTTTGTTTTCCATTTCCACCCACTCCCTTGGCTTTGGGAATTTTACAGTGATAATAAACATGAAAATGTACAATGAAATTCTCACAGAGCAACATTTCACTGCAGATATAAATTCAGCTAAGCGCTTTCTTTTACTTATTCATCTGTTTCTGCATTCAGATTACAGTCAATTAAAAGAACAAACTTGATTGCAATAATTTTTTCACACTTGACTTTAATAAGCTTGTAATTTTTCTTGGATCACTGCCAAAGCTTATTTCAAATGGCAATTAGACATAAAAGTTATATTCAATCCTTTTTTTTATCACCCATTTTATGACAGGCTGCTAACAAGGATTTTCACCTGTAACCTTTTTTTTTGTGGATTTTTTTGGTGGATTTTTTTTTTTTTTTCTGCAGCTCTTTGGTTTGGAGCGAACTAAAAAATGTTTCAAGATGAAAAACGTTTGAAGATAAAAAAAAAGTCTCAAGATAAAAAAAATGAAATCCTGGCAAATATCTGTTTCAAACCCCACCATCCTTCACTTGTAAAGTTTGTGTATATAACAAAAAAAAAAAAAAAAAAAAAAAAAAAAAAAAGACATGATTGTTGCTCCTGAGGTTGATTTGTGCAGATGAAGTGCTCAGTGAAAATTTGATATAATAGGCCCCTCTCTCACCTAATCAAAGTGTTTTTCTGTGATCAATCAGATGCTACAAAACTTGTTGTTACTCCGAAGAACCCCCGAGTGCTGAAATCACATTCAATTTTATTGAAATGCCAGGCTGAGTATGACTCCCACTTGAAGCACAGTTTTAAATTATCCTGGAGGAAGGATGGGGATGAGCTGCCAGTCAATAGCACGGAAAGTGGCAGGTGAGTGGGGAAGGAACAGGGCTGTTCTTGATCTCAGCTGGATAATCTGGGGTGGTGCTGGAGCTGGAGTTTCATTAAACATGAGTCTTAATAGCTTGAAATGCAAATTTGTGTCTGCAAAGAATTCTTCACGCGATTTGTGAATAGATCTGCATTTTATACGCATCTAAATATAAATGCAGCAATGTGAGTTTGGAGCCAAATGGGTTTGGGTTTATTAACTCTGCTACCATCACAGCAGAATATAAAGTTATTTATTAACATATACATGATACATAAATATATTTTAATGTATAATATAAATGTTGGCCCAACCCAAAAATACAACCCCAACCCAGTGCAGGTTGTTTCTCCACTTCAGTGCAACCAGTATTTTCTTTTAATTCACACTTTTTTAGCCAAAACAAAGTCTTTGCAATGTTGAAGTGATGGTAAACAGGTTTCAGGGATTCTGCTGTGAATTTTTCCTACATATTAGTTTAACATTTGCAGGTCCAGGCTGAATTTTGCCCTATTTTTGGGTTCCCATTGACCTCAAGGGGCTGGAGCTCAGCCTTTATTCCACAGAGGGGTACCACAGGGAGCAATCAGATGTCTTTATTAATTACCACAGGGGAGAGATGACTTCCTAAACACTGGAGAAGCTGAAAATCCGTCTGAGCCCTCATAGGATGGTGAGGCAGTGCCATGGAAATTCCGTGTCTGCCACAGATCCCATGGCCTTGGATTCTTGGCAGCTTCCCTGGTGCTCTGGACACGACACAAGTGCCTTGGGAATGCTCAGTTTCCCTCAATCTTTCCAAAATTCCATCATGAACCCCATATATTTGTCTCATTAATGATGTGCCAAAATCCCGTGTCCCAGACGCTCACCCAGCGCATCTCGATGTGGTTCTTTTCAGGGCAGGACTGACAGGCCAACCTCCAGCCACGGAGCCTAAATTGCCACAAAATACAAATAACAGTCCTCAGCACAGAGTAGAGCAGAGCCACAATCACATTTTAATGTCACAGGCGCAGTGTGCAGCTATTTAATGAAAAGTTCTTTCATGAACAGTTTTATGTTGAACACTTCTGTGTGTCATACTCATCTTACAGAGTTTTCTCATCCTTATTACCTATTTTTATATTTTCTTTTTTTTCCTTCCCTGCAGGATAATTCTGGACAGGGATACCCTGTTCATATCCAGCGTGCTCCTGGAGGATCAGGGAGTTTACATGTGCATGGCCAGCACTGCCCTGGACTCCGCTGAGGCCGAGGCACAGCTGATCGTTCTGGGTAAGGTCGATGTGCAAACAGCTCCTCGTAGCAGGAATTGCCACTGCAGCACTTCTGCTTCTTTGCTGCTTTTCACAGAGCCTCAAAAACCCAATTTCACAGAGCCTCTCACTCCTTAAGCTGTGCTGTCCCTTATCTCCAGGGACGGCGATGCTGACACAAACTCAATTTATTTTCATCTTTGGTGCAGTAAGATGAGGCAGCATTTTTGCCTCAGTTCAGTGGCTGCAGGAGCTGCCCTGGAAGGTGTAAGAGCTTACTAAGAATGGTGCTGCTGCTGCTTTGAAGTCCTTGGCCAGTCCTTTACTTTACTGAAGAAAGAATTGGACTATTTTTTGAAGGCCATCAGGTCAATATTTGGATGTGCAGCTCCTCAGAAGATCAGTGCGAGTTAAGCACCTGAAAGGAATCAATTATATCTGTGAATCTGAGCATAAATGATTGTCCAGGGGTAAAGAGCAGAGCCTTGACCCCCTGGGTCTGAAGCTTGGCCTTGTGAGAGCATCCTCACAACCTGCATCCCTCCCTGAAGGACCACGTGGAATTAAGGGGATGAACCTGTGGTGTGTGGCAGCAGCCAGCAGCCAAAATTCTGCTTTGTGGTCACAACTTTGGCCAGCCTGGTCTAGCTGAAAGTGTCCCTGCCCATGGCAGGGGGCTGGAATTAGATAATCTTTAAGGTTCTTTCCAACCCAAACCATTCTGTGGTTTCATGATTCTCTGACGGCTTTGCATCATTTTAGTTACATTTATTTTTGCTTCATTTTACATTTTTATTTCTTGCTGGCAGTGATTGCAGCAAGAAATAAGTCAATCTGCCCTTCAAGATGTTTTCCCACTTTAAAGGAGTGATATTTTTCAGTAAATAGTGAATTAGGAAGATGCTGTGCACATTATTTATGGTGCTGTGTCCTTCAGTGCTGTATAATTCAAAATGTTTGTAGAGTATTCGTTACTGCACATATGAAAATTTCATAAAGTGCTTTATTCCTCTTTAAAAAGGTGTTTTGCAGAAGAAGAAAAACAGATTTGTGCTCTTTTCCCTTGTGTATTCTATATGAGAAAGGTCTTGGTGAATTAACAACATCAGTTATTTTCCAAGTGAAAAATTCAGGTTTCTGCAATCAAGGACTTGTGGGTTGACCTAAGAACTAAATGGAGACATCAGATTAGGAGCAACTAAGAGTAAAATAAATATTCAATTGGAATAATTCTAAATATTTGTTGTGTGTTTAATGAACAGGTAGAGGGATGAGATTATTTAAGATGCACCATCACCATCTTTAAATTAATATATTGAATTTTAACCAGCTGTGCTCCAAGGATAGAGCAGCAACATGCCTGTAGATTAAACTACAGAAAATCGTGAGAAAGCAATTCCTACTTTCCACAATTTTCCATCTTGAAATCACGAGGTGTTTCACCACCATCTTCACTGGCTGTGCTGTTCCAACCCTCTGGAAAATAACCAGGACAAACAGAAATACCTTGCTGTGCTCCTGACACTTCTCTTTATTTCTCAGATGTTCCTGACCCACCAGAAGACCTCCAGCTCTCAGAAAACCAAAACCGGAGCGTTCGACTCTCCTGGAAAGCTGGGGCCAGCCATAACAGCCCTGTCAATGGTAGGAAGGAAATTCAGCATGATTTTTTAGGGATATTTAGAATTCTGGCACACCCTGGTTGTCCCAGGACACAAACCCTGCTGATGGCCAGATTTAATCACTGTAACTATGACGATTCATTTGTTAAGTTCATTTCCATCCGCACTGTTCACACTAAATTGTTTTTTTTTACTTTTTTCCTTTGTTTTTTCTCTTTTTTCCTGCACAGAGTCAATTATAGAGTTTGAAGAGAACCGCTGGGATCCTGGGGTGTGGCAGGAGCTCAGCAGAGTGCCAGGGAACGACACCACAGCCCTGCTGTCCCTGTCCCCGTTCACGAATTACCAGTTCCGCGTGGTGTCCGTGAACGCCGTGGGCAGGAGCCAGCCCAGCAAACCATCCCTGCGCTATGCGACACCCCCAGCTGGTAAACATGGCTCTGGTTTCCTAAATATTGGTATTTCAGGGGTTTTTTTTGAATATCTGTGCCCTCCGTGCTGCAGAGGGCGTGAAGGGATCAGGGTGGCTTGCACTGCTCAATGGCAGCCTCAGGGATTATTAAATGTAAGTCCTGTGGTGGGAATTACCCCCAGGTGGTTCAGTGGACTGGACTAACCTCAGTAATTTTGGTGGGGCAGGTGACCATTTAAATTGACCATATTAACTAAAGCAGTGGTATTTTAAAGTAAACTTTCAGAGAGGTAAAATCGGTTGGAGGACGTCTCGTGACAAGCCATATTTTGATATTTTAAATATTAACGAGATGGGAACCCTGCTGGGAGAAATTCTTCAGTGGTTGGTAAAAAGAGCAGCCCAGCAGCTGCACATCCAATGTCCAGGCATTGTTTTGAGCATTTGATGTGCAGTTAGAACAAATCTAAATTTTAATGACCCAACTTGCTGTGCTGCATAAAATTCTCCAGGATGCCAAAGGGAGGAGTCCACACTGCTGGGTTTTCCTACACCTCCAGCACCTCACTCTGCTGATTTTCCACCCTTTGCAGATCTTGATGGGCAAACAGTTCCTGGAGAAGGGCTGGGTTTACAGGGAGCCTTTCAGGAGCATTAAACCTGTCAAAAATCTCCATTTACAGAGCATTCACTGGGGCAGAAAATGTTGTCTCCTTGAAAGTCATTTTAGAGGCCAACTGTTCAGCACAGCATTTGCATTCCTTGGCATTTTCTCTCTTTTTTTCCCCATTTACACCAATTTCAGGTCCTTCTTCAGCTTCCCAGCTGTGTGTGTACCTCTAATGATGCACCTTCTGTTTGCTATCCCCACGGGGAGAAAAATCTCTTCCTCATAATCCCCCCACATCTGGTGCTTTCAAACCCAAAAGTCACAGTTCCACTTTAGGTGGTGGCTCCAATCAACAGGGGCACTTTGGAATCCAAACTGCATAAAGGACTTGTTTGGGTCCCATCAGCTTTGGAATTCAAGTAATTCATCTCATGAACGTTTTTTGTTCAAGTGTCTGTCACTAATAGGGGAATTTCCCATCCTTTTTGGCACTTAAATGCTAAGTGGCATTTAATATATATTTATATATTTTTATATATAGATAAATATATATATATGTATTTTATATATTTATATATATATATTTAATGTATTCCAAATAAATGGGATGTGCAAACTAACCTTGTAACCTGTGTGGTTTCAGCTCCAGATAAAAACCCGGAGAACATCCGAGTTGAAGCTTCTGAACCCAATGAAATGGTGATGAAATGGGAGGTAAGGCAAGATTTGCAAATCCTATAGGAACAATCCTTTATTCTTCTGAAAGCTGAATTTGACTTAAATGTATTCCGGATTTTCAACCCCAGTATAATTTTTGTTTCAAAAGGCTGTTTTTTATGTCTGACTTCACAGAGTATTTAAAAAAAAATACAGAATTCCTGTAAAGCACAGTGAGAATTCACAAAAATTTGCTCTTCTCTGCTTCTTGTATGCAAGAAACTTCTTCAAATAATTGTGGTCTTATCTTGCTCTGCAATTAAAATTACCAGCCAGGCCCAGGGAGGGGATGGGTGTCTCATGGCTTCTGCCCTTCCAGCCTGGAAGTTTAAAAACACCACAGATCCCTTGCCCAAGAGAACATGAGTGTGAATTTTTACACCGAGAACTGAAGGAATGTGGATAAACCTCCAAAGCCTGTGATGTGCATCAAAGGAATTATGTAAAAATCTTGAGGATGGTTTCCAGACTTCACATTTCCTGGGTTTTAAGCCTCGAGCTTCTGTGCCAGCAGTTGAGTTATGTATTCCTTCGTTTAGCACAAATATCCACAGCTGTGGAAGGAAGCAGGTTTTTGTTGAGGCTGGAATTACACACAATTTGCATGAGATTTACTCCTCAATCTGCTGCTCCCAGCCAAGAACAAGAAATGTTTCCTCAATGAGAAGTCATAGTTTGGGGTATAACTGCATCCAAAAGGCCCTCAAGATCCATGGGCTTGGATTTGAAAGGGATTTTTAGCCCAGGGTCAGGGGAGACAATTTTGCCTCTCAGAAAAGGTTGGATTGCATCTTGGAGATCTTTTCCAACTTTAACGAAATGAATTTCATTTTTGAATTTCATTTTTTTTAATTCAATTTCATTGAATTTCCAATGAAACACAGAATTTTAGCACCCAGTACATTTCCTGGGAAATACTGGGATGGGCAACACATCTTTGAGCACCAAGAACTTCATAATCCCTGCTCAGACAGGGCAAGAGTGGACGTGAAAGCTGAGCCTGGAAGGAGAGAATGGGATGGAAAGGCTCAGTTAAATCTTGTTGAATCATTAAAATGTTGTTAAACAGGATATTCATTTATTTATGGCATTTCCTGTGTGCTTTTCAGAGGAACTGCTGGGCACTGCACATGCTATTTCTGACAGACAAAGGCTGCAGAATGATGCTAATCTGCCTATTTTGAATTAAGAGACCAGCTGAGCTTTAGTGATTGGGATTTTCAGCCAAGGATTTGCAGCTTTGAGGGTGATCAAAATAGGAGTCAAGCAGTGCTGCGATTTAACTCTATACAAGAAATCTTTTTTTTTAGGAGGGATTTTTGACTTCTCTAGCTTCTCTTGCAAATCCCATTCCCTGGGATCTTTGCCGTGGAGGTGGTGCCTGTGAGAAAGTTGCCCAATCCCCCAATTCCTTTGCCACAGACATCCCAAAGGTCCTCACGGCAGAGCAGATCAGTGGGAATTTTTGCAGATCCCCCAAATTTAGGTCTCCCCATGCATGAGGAGCATCAAAAGGGAATCACTTTCTACTGGTATTTGATGCTATTTCCTGTCAGACCCCTTGGATACAGACCAGCTGTTATATATTTCATATTTGCCTATATTTAAACATTATTAAAAGCAGCCTTTATGGTGAGAAACACCCACAGCTGTTTCACTGTGTAGCTTTTTTGGTAGGGTAGGTGATTATTTAACTTTCTTAATTAAAGTAGTGCATTTTCAGAGAAATAAACTCAACTTGAGGATGTCTCATGACAAGCTACTGCTATACATCTCCTAATATTTTATAAATTCGTGTTAATTAGCTGGAAACCCTGCTGGGATGAATTCTCCAGCTGATTGGTAAAAGCAGAGTGGCCCAGCAGTTGCACATTAAATGTCCAGGCGTAATTTCAAGCATTTGGTGTGTAGTTAGAGCAAATCTAAATTTTAATGACCCAACTTGCTGTGCTACATAAAATCCTAAGATAAAATGCAAATTTTATCTCTGCTAAAAGGCACGCACAGCCTTATGCCAAAGTGTGCAATTCAGTTGTGCCGAAGGCGTGTGGTTTTACCTCACACAGGAAAACCTGTGGCAAAACAAAACCTGATGTGTGTAGGAGGCAGAAATACAGCTCCTGGAAATTAATCTGGATTTTAATCCAACCTTTAGCCCTCTTTTTTCTTGAAGTCATGACGTTGTTGTTCCAATCATCCTCAAATTAAAATGGCAGCAAAAAGCCAAAGTTTGGGGTGTTTTGTCCCTTTTTTCTCCCAGTGTTGTAGCGCACATTCCAAAATTATCCCCCCTCCCCTCAGATGCTGTTTTTGTGATTACAACAAAGGCAGACAAGATCTCTTTTGACTTTTCCCCAGCCACTGAAGCCCTTGGAGAGGAACGGGCCAGGGCTGGAGTACAAAGTCAGCTGGAGGCAGCGGGGTGTGGAGACGGACTGGAACGAGGAGCTGGTGAACAAACACTCGCTGCGGCTGCGGAACGTGCCCACCTTCGTGCCCTACGAGATCAAAGTGCAGGCAGTGAATAATTTGGGGTCTGGCCCGGAACCCAACGTCACCATCGGGTACTCAGGAGAGGACGGTGAGTGGCAGGAACTAAAAATGGGGATTTCTTGGAGTGATGGATTAGGCAGCCCAGAGGTGCTGGAATGCCAGTGCTCAGCCTGATGGGCTGCATGAGGCATGGCATGACCCGTGCTGGGTGCCTGGATGCCAGCCTGCTGGAGTGTGAGGGGTTTTTTTGGAAAGGTCACTTGGCCTCTCATTAATCTCAGCTGTTGGCTGAGTCTGGGTGCTTGTTTGAAGGCCACAGTCCATGAGAAGTCTCTGAAGTGTAGCAGTCGTGTTGTACTTGGTAGGAAAAAAATCAGCGGGTTCTCTGAGGCTTGACCCAACAGTTTAATGCTGTCAGAAGTTAAATACTCTGATAATTAGGGACAAACTCACAGGCACTGGGTGTTTGAGTGGATTTACAGACAATGCCACACTCCCACGTGTGCTGGTGTTACCTTGTCCATGAGGCCCTGAAGAATGTGTCATCTTCTCCAGCCCCATGGTTTTCCATGGCTCCCAGGTGGAGTTTCAGTGCTGGAAATGGACTCAGTGGTGCTCAGACAGGAGAATCCACACTGCCCACCCAGAGGTGGGAACAGGAAGGTCTGGTGGTGCAGAAGAGGTGGTGAATAGCGAGAACAAGAAGGAAGAAAATCCACAGCATGTTTATTTTCTTTGTCTCTCTGTGATGAGTCTAATTTTACATCTACCAGTGGAAAATCTTCCTCGCAATTCAGTTGTCAATGGATCAAGGCCTCCTTTTTTTTCAGGCACTGTAATAGCTCTCTGTGTTATGCAGTGATTAAAATCCTACTGTTTAATGAGCTTAGTTGTAAAATGAAATTGATTATAAAAAAACCCTTTATGATTGCCTTCTTGAGTGCCGTGTTAATCATTTTTTTTTATTCTTCTCACTGCTGTAAGCATTGCTTGAAACAGGAAATCATAAATACTAGTGTAGAAATTCATGTGTCCCAATGCACATGTATCCCAACCCTCAGCAGAAAAATACAGAAAAATAATGTTTATTGGCCCTTTCCACCCACTGGATGCAGGTGGAATGGCTTTTTGCTTGCCTGCAGTGAGACTGCATGAAGTGGCACAGCTGGAGCTGAAAAGCCAAGCCGTGGAGCTGTGAACAGTGTGAATCTGGGCTCTTGGAAATGTTTTTAACACCCGGGACTTTTGTTTTTACAGTTCCAGATGCTGCTCCCTCGGGCGTGTCGGTGGAGGTTGTGAACAGCACCCTGGTCAAAGTCTTCTGGTTTGGGATACCAAGGGACAGAGTTCGTGGGCACTTAAGAGGCTACAAGGTTACAAATTTCTCTATAAATATTTGTATGTGATTGAGTAAATTATTAAATGAGTCCCGGATTGCAATCTCTCATTTTTGGAAAAGTGAGAGAGATCACGACCATGCTCATCTCCACACAATATAATTTGTAATAGAAATCCCAATCTCCTCGCAGGTCAACTGGTGGAAAACAAAAAGCATGCTGGATGGAAAGAGGCATCACCCAGAGAAACACTTCCTGACATTTGTGGGAGATAGGAACTACGGGATGATTCCTGGCCTGGACCCCTTCAGTGAATTCCGCTTGACAGTTTCGGCTTTCAACTCCAGAGGAGATGGCCCTGAGAGCTCCCCTGTGGTGTTTGAAACCCCAGAAGGAGGTAAGACAAGAGGAAAATATGGGATGGAGGGACATAAATTGAAATTGTCCTTGGGATAAGGTGAGTTGATTCCTGTATTTAAGGTGATAGTAAAAACTCCACTATTCGTAGAACCCTTCACTTGAAAGGGGAGCTGTGGGTGTTGAGCTAAGTTATATCCTCATGTAACAAGAATTTATAGGGACAGACGTGTTCACTCTCTGAAAGCTCCTCTCTGTGTCTTCCAGTCCCTGAACAGCCACGTTTTCTCAGGATCATGAACTTTGACAAGGACTCAGTCACTCTGTCCTGGGGACTTCCCAAGAAAGCCAATGGCCACCTCACTGGCTACATTCTGCAGTACCAGATAAGTAAGTGCCTGCTTTGCTCTGGGTTCAGAATTGAAGCAGGATTAGTTAAGGAAAACTCCCAGGTGTGATGTGTGCAGAGGCTGCCAGAGGGCAGGCTGGGGTCAGCTCCCAGAGCTGGAAGTTTTCATGCACTTTTTCCCATGGAAGCTCCCATTGCTGCCATTTCCTGTGCCACATTTATAGGCTGATTCAATTATTTCATATCGGCCAATTACACCTAATGTGGTGGTTAAAAAGACCCATAAATTGTAGGTGCATTTTACTGGAGAGAAAATCATTTAATACAAAGTGAATTGTGATGAGAGCACTCTATGAAGGCACATTAATGTAGATCTGCACATTATGTCAGGGAGCTTCTGCCCCTAAGGTGCTTCAGCAGAAACACAAAGAACCACCTGAGTCATGGTGTTTCACATGAAACACCATGATTTCAGTGAATCACACTGAAAACCACCAAATTCCAGGGGATTTCTTTCTTTCTTGCCTAGGAAAGAAATGAGAAACAAGGACAACCTCAGGCAAGACCCAATACTTAACCCAGACTGCACAACCCCAGTTGTGCGGTGTGGTGATAATTCAGTGTATTTTATATGTTCTTTGAGGGTGGAAAAGGATGAGTCTGTGCCCTATTTATATAAAATATCACCCATGTACTTTACACTTCTCTCTGCTGATAGCAGAACTGCTCAGATGCCTTTGCCAACAGGCTGGTGGCTGGATCTTCCCTTTGGTTTTGCTGATTATGGGCAGAGAGTGGATGTATTTCAGCATCCCAGACTGGTTCAGTTTGGAAGGGACCACAGAGTCATCTAGGTCATCCCACAGCACAGGAGTGTGTCCAGATGGCTCTAGAATATCCCCGGGGAGGGAGACTCCACCCCCTCCCTGGTGTGTGTTCCAATGCTCAGTCACTGCACAGGGAAGTTCTTCTTTCCTCATGTCCAGGTGGAACTTCCTGGCCACCAGTTCCTGCCCATTGCTGGGCACCACCAAGCACAGCCTGGCCCATCCTCTGACACCTCCCTTCAGATATTTCTCTATCTTTATAAGATCCTCTCTCCATGTTCTCACAACCCTTCCTTCAGCTGCCAGCTCTGAGGAGCCAGAGCAGCTCACAGCGCACCAACCACCCTCTAAGCTGCCAATAAAAGTTTGCAGCTGCTTGGAAGCAAAGCAAGGAGCAATTCATAGATATTTAATGACCTAGGAGACAGCCATTCCTACCTCCCATCCAGGCTGTGCATATGTGCAATCACAGAGCTTTGCAGGAGCAGTGACAGCTCACCAAGCCATTGGGAGATGGACATAGAGGACATAAATCCCATTTAACACCAGCAGCAAGGGCACGTACACACCCCCAGCCTTCCATCTCCCCTGTCCCTGACAAGTGCTCCCTCCTGGGGGTGCCCAGGACACATTTCCCTGGCTCTGACCTGTGGGAAATGGATTTGTAGAGAATTTTCAAAGCCTGACAGAAGGCTCAAGTAATGTGCACCTTTAGATGATAGTGATCTCCTGAGTAACAATGTAAAAGGAAGGGATTCATTTAAACCTGTAGGTATAAAATGAACCAATGTGTCATTTGTTGTAGTTGTGGTAGAATCTGCTAAGCTCATCTCTGGATTGCTTGGGGTCCCTCTTATGTTTCTTGAGCTTAAAACTTAATTTTGTAAACATTTCTGAGTGTATAAAATTTGAGTTATTATAGCAAAAACTCTTCTCTTGCAGTCAATGAGACGCACGAGGTGGGCGCCGTGAGTGACGTGAGCGTCGCCAACCGCTCGGTGCTGAGCTGGCACCTGGCAGGGCTCAGCCCCAGCACCAAGTACAAGTTCTACATCAAGGCCTGCACGGCCAAGGGCTGCGGGAAGGCGGCCACCGAGGAGGGGCTGACGCTGGCCCAAGGCAGTAAGTTCCAAAAATCCGGTTTGGTGGAGGAGGAGCTCTAAGAATAGCGGGAAAATGTTGCGTGTGGGTAAAACTGTATGAAATAAGGGCCTTGATACCCTTGTAAAATCATGGCTGAGGACTGTGTACTTCAGCTGAGTAGAACTATGGGAAAACGACTCAACACAAAAAATGTTGCGCATTGGTAAAACTTTATAAAATAAGGGCCTTGATACCATTGTAAAATCATGGCTGAGGACTGTTACTTAAGCTAAGTAGAAAAGGACTATGGGAAAGTGGCTCAGTGGAAAAATGCTGCACATTGGTAAAACCTTACAAAATAAGGGCTTGATAGAAGGGTCTTGTTATCCTTGTAAAATCATGGCTGAGGCCAGTTACTTCAGATGAGTAGAAAAGGACTGTGGGAAAGCGACTCAGTGGAAAAATGTTGCTAACTGGTAAAACTTTTGCAAAATAAGGGCTTGATATAAGGGCCTTGTTACCATTATAAAATCATGGCTTGGTAAATCCTTACAAAATAATACCTTGATACTGTTGTAAAATCATGGCTGAAGCCTGTGTACTACAGCTGAGTAGAAGAGGACTATGGGAAAGCAACTCAGCAGGAAAAATGTTGTTTATTAGTAAAACCTTCCAAAATAAGGTACAAGATTGATAGAAGGGCCTTGTTACCCTTGTAAAATCATGGCTCAGGCCTGTTACTTCAGCTGAGTAAAAGGGAACAATGGGGAAAGCGACTCAGTGGAAAAAATGTTGTGTATTGATAAAACTTTATAAAATAAGGCCTTGATACTCTTGTAAAATCATGGCTCAGGCCTGTTACTTTGGCTAAGTAGAGAAGGACTATGGGAAAGTGGCTCAGTGGAAAAATGTTGCACATTGGTAAAACATTACAAAATAAGGGCTTGATACCCTTGTAAAATCTTGTCTCAGGCCTGTTACTTCAGCTGAGTAGAAGGGAACTGTGGGAAAGTGACTCAGCAGAAAAATGTTGCTAACTGGTAAAACTTTTACAAAATAAGGGCTTGATATAAAGGCCTTGTTGCCATTATAAAATCATGGCTCAGGCCTATTACTTTGGCGAAGTAGAAAAGGGCTATGGGAAAGTGACTCAGCTGAATTAAAAGTAGGAAAATAACTTATATAACCGTGATGTGTTATGGTGGTTGGTTGAATTATATTTGTTATTCTTAAGTGGAATACAGCTGAAAACAGCCTAACTGCTCAAAAAGGCCTGGTTTTGCAGTAAAAGCTCTCCTTTGCACCTGTCTGGGGACTCTACATTACTCTGATTCGTAACAGAAAAATCCATCAGGAATAATCCAGGCTTGACATTTCCTTTGTAATTAGGGGAATAAGTTTGTTTTCCTTGCTGTGAGAGCAGTCAATGGACTTTTTAATGTGGCCATGGTGCTCTTCAGGGAAGCAGAGCTCATCTGTTTCATTTTGCTGTGCAATCCTGTTTCTGTTCCCACCCATCAATTCCTTAAGCCACGCTGGAATAAGTGAATTGCATTCAGGCACGGACAGAAAATTGAAGATGCAGATAATCTGTTCTCAGTAATATTATAAAAACAAATTCTGCCCATGCATGAAGTTGGGGGACTGCCAGCAACATTGGGGTCAGCTGTTTGACATGGAAAATCCAGATAAACATCAAGTTGACTGCTTTTGCTCCATTATTTATGATCATTTTATCTGAGACCAGGAGTGAGCATTTGTGTGCCACTTACACCCCGTGCTGAAACACTGATGTTCAGTGATTTAAAGGAAAATCCCAAGCACTCTATGATAGCTCATCTTTCACTTTCAGCTGAAATGAAATAAAATGTACTGTGCTCAGCAAGTCTGAGAACTCCACAGTACTGAGGGGCAGCTCCTTGCTATTCATCAGAAACCATTGCTGTGCACTTACCCCAGGGAAGGAGAATGTGATAAGCAGAAGAGTCCTGGCTGCATCATTTTTAGCAAAGATAACAGTCTGCAGCAATGTTGATGTAAAATAGAAAAATGGCTCAGGTGCTGTCAGACTTCTAAGTTGCAGAATTCTTTTCAGTTGCTGGTAAAAAGTGTTTTAAGCCTTCATGTCCCAGTTCCAGATCCAGTCAGGACTGCCATTGTTTTCCCAAGTAGTAAAACTCCTTCTCAACTCTCTTTTGGCTTCCAGTCTCACTGTAGGATACAGGTAACAACTATTAATCATCATGATGTAAAATTTATTCCTCATTAAGAAAAGAAAAATGTCTTTTTTTCCCAAGATAAAAATACCCCATTTCCCCTCATTATTTGCCTTTTTGGCCTTTATTGGGCAACCAGAATAATGTGTTTCAACTCCTTGAAATAACCTTGTCACAGTTTAGAGATGTTAACATTCATTTTATTCTCATTCTTTACTTCCCTAAACTGTTTCAGCAGTGGCAACACCTGATTCTTGTGAAATATTCTTAGACTAGAGTAGTATAATTAATGAAAGCTGCAAGGGTTCAGTTCTATGATTTATGTGTGCTCCTTGCTGCTTCTCAAGCCACCCTAAATTAAGGCACTGCATCTGTCACTGGGCTGCCATTGGAGTTCTGTGTCATTATTTGCTGGCTAAATTGTTCAGATATTTTTCACCTAAACATGAGAGGCCAAAAAAAAAATTAAAAAAAAAAAAAAAATCACTCTTTCAGTGACCTCCTTGGGGTTTTAAGCTTGTGGTTTGGGCAGCGAGGCAATTGCTCAAAATTAAAACAATCTTCTTTTGAAGGAGGGGAGTGATTTCAGAAGTCAGAGTTTATCATTCCGAATGACCCACGTAAATGACAGATATAAAATGTGGTGCCCTCTGAAATGAAACTCCGTGATGGAGCACTCCACGTTTCTTTGGGGCTTGATTCAGTGATTCTATAACCACTCTGTTCCAGTTTAATAATAAACCCATAAAGCTCTCGTCATTCGTTTTAAGGCTTTGGAAACTTCCACTGCTGCAATTCAGCCTTTGCCATGGGTATTTCAGAATTTCACAATGCAATCTGCCAGGAAGTGGAGATGTTGAGGTGGCAGTTCTGGATTCATTGAAATTTTATTTTTTTTACTTGATCTCCATCACTGCTGTTTTTTGATTTATTTGCAGTTATCCCTGATACTGTTGTCTGGAATTAGAAAGAAAAGGAAATTTCCTTATTTAATATGTGTGAGGATTCGTGTAGCACCACTGAAAACAAATCTGTACAAGGAAAATAACTCACCTATGAAACCCTGATAGGCAACCTAAGATCTTTATCATTTCTTGATAAAATGATTCTTGAACCTGAGCAAAAGGGAATTTGGATCGCACCACAAAATAAATAATAGTTTAATTTCAGTGGTTTCATTCCACAGAAGAAGGTATGTTGTCCTTAGAAAATGACTATAATCTCTCTCTTCATATTTTCAGGCAAGATGTCTTAAAATGACCTCCAAACTAATTAATTTTCCCCTTGAAAATGTCAATTTCCCCAAGATCATTAGCCCTCAGAAACGTAACACAAAATAACGTTCTTCCAGAAGTGAAAAGATTAATTTAATGTAGCAGCCCTCCTTTAACACAAAGCTCCTTTTCATCTTGTCACCAGTGTTGCTCGGGGATTACCAAACACGTATTACATGTTGAGAATTATCATTGTGTGTCCGGAAATCCACGCATTAATGAGAAATTCATCCACATGAAGCCGCACAGTTGTAGGTTTATTCTCCAGAGAAGCCAAGAAATAAAAGTTCACCAGTTTCATTTTATTCCAGTGGCTGTTGGCACAGCATTCCCAAAGGCTTTTGGAAAATTTTAGGGAGAGGGTCCTATCCTTCAGGAGCAGAGAAACCATTTGGAACAAGGGTTTAGCTCTTTTTTGCCATGGGCACAGTGGAAAAGGAATCATAAAATCCCTTTCCTATGTGTAACCACTGGTGCTGTCAGCAGCAAACCCGATTTGCTCACAATTAAGAAAATCTAATGAAATCGGTAGAAATTTCTTGATCATCACCTCACCTATAAATTTTCCCCAAGAAATTTTACGTACAACAGTTTTGTTAATCTTTGTAGTCTAAAATAATCCAAATTTCATGTGAATTACCTCCTGCACTGAAAAGCCCTTAAAAATGAAGGATACTTGCACTGCATATTTATACATTTTTAATAGCCAGGCAGCAGGGGAAAATTAATGGAAGTTCAACTTTGCATTTCTTGCAACAGATGTATTTAGACAGGTATGGTTATAAATCAAAATGCTGCCCACAATTAGTATTTAGCTCTCAGACTGTCAGGGTTGGTTTTTTTTCTATAAGTATATTTTATAACAGATGTGCAAACTTTTGGAGAACACTCTGGAAAATCTTTGGGGGTGGTTTCTATTGTTTTTCCCTTTATACCATAAGCTTCTGTAAAAAATGTGTGTTCTGTTCTCCTCATAAATCCTGGAGCCCGGTAGGAATATTGTAAAATTGCAGTTCAGTGTTTAATGTTCATGCAAGTCCCATGGTGTGGCTGATAAATAGTGGGGGAAGATGAGAAGTGCTGGTGATATGCCTTTATTACTAATGCTCCTTCTCCCTTATTGGAGATTAAAAACCCGACCCAACAGCTTTCAATTTTCTGCAGCTAATTCCTGCAGCTTTCAGGATGTTCCTGGCCTTCCAGAATGTGGAGCTTTGCCTTATCTATGTCTTTGCTTTTATTTTTCAGGAGGCCACAGTGCTTTCTCACCAAATCCACCCCCATTAGCAAAGCTCTCTCCTCTGTAGGGCCCTTGTGTCGCACAGACCAGGAGGAAATGGCATGGAAAGAAACCTCATCATCACCCAGGACACCTGTTCTGAGTTTTAAAGGGGAAAAAAAGAGTGTTTGGGATAGGAGATGATAAATGGAGAGCTGTTGGTAAATCCCCAGAGCCAGGTTAGGCTGGGCTCATCCTCATCCCAAAATGTCCATCCCAGCCCTGGGCTGCTCCATGTGCCAGGGCAGCATCAGACAGAGCTGAGCAATAAGTAGATAGAAAAATGTTTTTTTTAGCTGTCTCACTTCCCTCTTTCTGCTTCTCCAAAGAGCTGATGGTTCAGAAAGGGGCTGCCACAAGCTGGGAATAAATAGGTGGCAGAGAGGGACTTGTAAATTAAGAATATGCACCACAAACTGCATGCCAGGAGCTCAAGGTTTGGGATTTTTTTCCCAGGAATTCAGGAGAAATTCTTCCTCAGGAGGCAGGTGCTGTGAACAGTTGGGATCATGTGGTTATCATGTCATGCACGAGTGTTATGTGGTATTTAACAGACATTGGGTTGAAGGTTCATGTTCATTCCTGTTCCTTTATGGATAATATTCCCATTTTTTCCGATGCCTTGATTTTAGAGCATGTAATTAAAATGTACCTGCAGTATCCCGTTGCTTAATTTACGCTTTGATTAAAAACCATAGCGGGTTTCACATACTTCATTTAGCAAAAATTACCGATGGATGGATTAATTTATGCTAATGAGCTGTGCCTCAGTATCAGCAGAGTTTCAGCTGGATGTGTTCTCTCCGGGTCCCAGTGGTCTGCTCATTTAACTGCCTGTTGTAATACATGGAGAGTTGCCTTGAAAAACTTACCCTGAACTGCTGCTTTGACTGTGCTTGGATTTATCTTAATCTTTTTTTTTTTCTTTTTCTCCCTTCAGCTGTCAACTCAGCCTTAATCTCCAGCAGCTTCTTGCTTTGCTTATTTACTAGCTGAAGTATTAATGAGCATTGTTGCCCTGTCAGTGCTAATTGGCCGAGTAGTTTTCAGATTATACTTTGTGCTCAAGCCTTAGTTTAGATGGCTTGGACAAATCAGGCAAATTGGGCAATTGAGAACAATTCTAGAATTATTTTTATTAAGTGCAGCCCCCCCAAATTTCCTCCTGCGAGGAGGACAGGGACACTCCCATGTTGTAAGAGATCCCTCCATGTCACACACAGCTCTGAATTTTCTGAGCAGGCTGGTCATGTCCAGGCAGTGATTGTCAGCTGCTGTAATGTCCTTTTTCCTGCCTTCCACAAAAGCTGTTCTGAAATATCTTATTTAATGCCCACAATCTGAATGCAGACGGGGTTACAGGAGGTGTTTTGCAACTAACAAGGTTCCATAACCAGAACTACTGGAATTTGCCTTCTCCTAATCAAATATTAAACTCCTCAGCAACACTTAAATGCCTAAATATGCTTTTACAGGCAAATTGTTGAGTTGTTTCTAAACCAGTGCTTTGTGCAGGCATCGTGGAATTTAAAAGGACACGGAAAATCACTGTCAGGAGAGAAGCAAGGACAAACCCTGCTGTTAATTTTTTTTCTGGGAGACGCATAAGAATCCATATCCAGCTAACAAGCTGTCTGTGCTTCCCTGCTGAGCTCAGTTCAATGGGAGAAGCATCAAACCCCAGATTATCCATACAAAGCCAGCCCGTTTGCAAGTTGTAATTTTTTAAGCACGCATTAGTTAAAGCAGATCCATAATCCCCCATCAATATTAACTTTCATCCTGGGAGATGTACAAACCTCCTTCCTAAACATCGGGATTACTCCGGTCTGCTGTTGATTTCATCTGATGGAATATTAAAAATCAAACCGAGGGGATGTTTGGGTTTGTTTTTTTTTTTGTCTTTGGAAAATCAGATTGCCTGATGCCAATTGTTTAAAATGAAGTGTTGCATTTGTCTGCTGTTTGTAACATTTGTGCATTTCTTAGGCTTTTTCTCTACAAATGCCACTAATCCCCATGCCTTGAATGTGTGCATTCCGTAGGTAAAGGCAGCGGCAGGAGCTCAGACGCAGTAAAGCCCACCCCAAAGTTTCAGCCCAGCGAGGCCCTTGAGCCTGGCACTGAGTACACAATCCGCCTAGTGACTAAGAACTGGGTGGATAACAATAGCATTTTTGAAGATGTAATTGAGACCAGGGGGAGAGGTGAGACACGAAGCCCTTCGAGGCGCTGACCGTTTGTTTTCCCGTGTGAATCCATGCTGAGGTTCCATCCTGTGCAGCGTGAGTGTCCCAGGCTCATCCCTCCGTGCTGTGGGGTGGAGGTCGGCCCTTGCAGTTGAATCCCATGGCAGCACAAACACATCCCAGGTTCTTGGCTGAGACCTGGAACGATCCCAAACCTTTACAAACCTGTGCAATGGGAGAGGGCAGCTGTGATAAAACCCGTGAGCGGCCAGTTTGGTGATTTGCCTGTACTGGGGGTGCTTTTACCTCTCTCTCTCTTTCGCAAAACTGCTTTTACATGAGAGGCTTAACACCTCTGTGCTCAGCTTTCCTGTGTGGTGCTAATCCTGTGAGTCAACTGCTCTCTCAGAGCCACCTTGCCAAGTGTCTGTGTTGTCCCTTGTCCCCTCCAGTCCCAAATGTCACACTCTGGACACATCCCTGCCTCGCCTTGAACACCATCAGTAGTGATAGACTGATTCCATTAAGATCCAGAGAGGAACATGGTGTGTTTGTGTTATTGTGGGGTGCTGCCCTTTCCCTCTGATTAATTTTCTCCCTTTTTCCTCCTCTCCCCTCTCCCCAAGCCTACGCTGGCATTTACGAGGGGATTTCCACCCAGGGCTGGTTCATCGGGCTGATGTGTGCCATCGCCTTGCTCACCCTGCTGCTGCTAACCATTTGCTTTGTCAGAAGAAACAAAGGAGGCAAATATTCAGGTAAAAATGGATTTATTGTCCTTTCCCTATGTTCACATGTTAATAACTACCATCCTTCAGAGGTTTCTCTTGGGGGGGCTGCGAGGCCGCGAGCACAAACATCCAATTAGGGTTTGTAGCTTTTGATAAATATCCACGGAAGGGATTTTAATGAATGTAAGTGCAGCTGTGCTGTGTGCTGGCCACAGAGCCTGCAAAGGCCTTTCCAGCACTCCTGGAATATTCCAGCATTTCATCCTTGCTGGCAGGACTCCCTGCCCACTTTCCACCTGGGAGCTGGACACATGGACAGAACTTCCACAGGCAGCTTAACAGTGGGATATTTTACTAAAAAATGACCTCTTTAAGGATTTAGGTAAATGTATTGAAGGAGAAATCTGGTTGCCCAAAGAGGTGGTGGGTGCTCCATCTCTGGAAACATTCAGTGCCAGGTTGGACATTGGGGCTGGAGCAGCCTGGGACAGTGGGAGGTGTCCTGCCATGGCTGGGTGGCACTGGATGAGCTTTGAGGTCCCTTCCAACCCAAACCATTCCATGATTCTTTAAATATTTGCTTATAATAAATTAAGGAATGGTCCCAAACTCTTGGAAGCTCACAGGTCGTGTCCAGCCAGCTCCAGGCCAGGCCTGAGATGATTGCAAATGATTTTCCCCATTGCCCCTGGGAAAAGAAAAATCCATGGCAGAACACAACACAGAGATCTGTCCTTTATTTTATTTGCACAGTGAAAGAAAAAGAAGATTTGCATCCAGATCCCGAAGCTCAATCAATAAAAGATGAAATCTTTGGGGAATATAGGTAAATAGGACCTGCTTTCACCAGCCTTTGTGTTTCTTGGGGTTTGTTTGTTTCCAAATGCCATCATTATTTGGGACATTTTTATGGCATGCAATTAATGCTGTTTTTCATTTTCAAGGCAAACCTCATAGGAGTGGATAAGAGTAGGAATATAAAGGTATATCCAGTATCTTTCAATCCATCCAAGCTGGGATATAAGGAAATGTTGATGTATTGGTGGTTATTTTTCACTTTTTTTTTTTGGTTTTCTTTTTTTTTAATTAACATTGTATGAATAATGTAAATATATATGATAATTTGGGGTGCTGCTGAAAAACCCACTGAAGTCAATGGATTGAATTCTGTGCCTTCAATGGGTTTTTGAAACTCAGACCCAAATCATGTAATATGGGGGATGGTCATTTTGGGGAGGAAAACAAAGAAAAGTTTGGAATATGGTAAAAAATATATTAAAAAAAACTCTACAGAAATCCCTGTAGGAGAATTGAAATAACCACTTTGGCTGTTTTAAAATAACTACAACTTGTAGCAATATGTAATTGTGATATGAAAGAAATTACATCATTATAAGAACCATGTTGGAAAACTGGTGTTGCTGCCCTTAAAGCATAAAATTACTGTTGAAATCCCACTTATATATACTACATTATTTGTACTGGAGTAGAGCTTTTTATTTTTTTTTCTGCATAATTTCATCTTTATTTAATTTTTAATGCTTTCTAATGGGACAAATATTTAGAAAGGTAAGAAAGCCCTGAGGTTAATAACTTTGACCCCCCTCCTTTCCCCCTGAATCCAAACTTGTCTTTTTTTTCTGAGCAGAAATGCCCTGTGCAGAGAAATAATGATTTTTTTTCTGTGTTATTTATGCACATATTGAGTCCATCCTGAAGAAATGAAGCTCAGGTTCATTTCTCTGTCCTTCCTTAGATAAAATTGCCAAAGATTTGACACTGAGTTGGCATTAGCAGCAAGGGCTGAACTTAATTATGTCCCTAATCCAGAGGCCTAATTTATTTTTTTATTTTAATCTTTTAATGTTTTCCCAGCCCCCCAAATGTCCTGTTCAGGCTGTTCTTGTTCCTCTTCTGTGTGCCATTAGGAGGAATGGCCAGAAAAATTCCCCTTTTTTCCCAGGATTTTGGTGGTGGGCCTGTCCTTTTCCTTGGAATTTTCCAGACTGCAGATGCAGATGTTGATTCTGCTTTGGTTTTTCCCAGTTTTTCCTTTTTCCTGGATTTTTTCCTGAGCAGATACTGCAGTTGCAGATGTTGACTCAGCTTTGGTTTTTCCTGGTTTTTCCCTTTTTTTCTGGAATTTTCCCTGAACAGAGACTGCAGATGCAGACTTTGATTCTGCTTTGGTTTTCCCCAGTTCCTCCCCTTTAGCAGAGGCAAATTCTAGTGAGATAAACTCCAGTAAAATATAATAAAGAAAAAAAGGAGGAAATATAACAACATAAAAAAGGGGGAAATCACTTTATTGGTCATTTAAACTCAAAGAGCTGCTCTCAAAGCAGTGAGATGTGACCCACAGATGTGACATCACTTCATCCACCCACCTCAAAAAGAAAATGAAATAAATTGGCCCTGAATATTGCCCAGTGATTTGTGAAATGAAAAGTGTCTCTCTGTGAGGTTCCAAAAACTTGACATCAGCCCTGGTGGCTGGAACAGACCCCTCCAACCCTTTCCAGCATTCCTTTCCTACCTTCCCTTCCCTTCCCTTCCCTTCCCTTCCCTTCCCTTCCCTTCCCTTCCCTTCCCTTCCCTTCCCTTCCCTTCCCTTCCCTTCCCTTCCCTTCCCTTCCCTTCCCTTCCCTTCCCTTCCCTTCCCTTCCCTTCCCTTCCCTTCCCTTCCCTTCCCTTCCCTTCCCTTCCCTTCCCTTCCCTTCCCTTCCCTTCCCTTCCCTTCCCTTCCCTTCCGTCCATTCTGTCTGCCCAAGGCAAAAAGGGAAAAAACCCAAACAGATGGGTACCGATAACGCCCATTAACCAATTAATTTATTGGAATAATAAATTCCAATAAATGTGGGGGTGTGGACATCACCCAGGGCAGGATTCATAGCTCAGATCACCCTCACTGTCCCCTTCCCAAGGCAGGAGCAGCGTCCCTCCCCGCGGGTGAGAGGCGGGTTTTTGGAAAGGCATCTCTTTATTTTGTAGTGACAGCGATGAAAAGCCACTGAAAGGCAGCCTGCAGTCACTTCACGGGGACATTAAAGCCACGGGAAGTGCTGACAGTCTGGTAGATTATGGAGAAGGGGAGCATGGCATGTTCAATGAAGATGGTTCATTTATTGGAGCTTACTCTGGATCTAAGGAGAAAGGATCAGTGGAAAGCACTGGGAGCTCTACGGCGACTTTTCCTCTCCACGCCTGAAAGGATTGGTGTTTAATTGTGATATTTATCCTGGTTAGCTCTCCACAGAGTGCTCGGGAGCAGGGGGCCAGTGGAGCCAGTCAGGAAAACCCTGACATCCAGGTAACACAACAACAAGTCACTGCCACTAAAAGATGATATTTTTTTCCATCCTAATTTCTCTGTGTTTTCCTCTCAATAAAACAGGATAATCCTTTATTCCACACGATGTGTTAGTCTGAGCAAACCAGAGTTTCTCGGTGGTACTTCTGTATCCTTACCTGCTGCTCCAGGTGTTCCTTAGGCTTGGAATATGTTTCTCTGTGTGGTATTTTTGCCCTGTCTGGCTGTTGTCACGGGTGTCTGTGTAAAATTCCCTCATAACCTTGAGGTTATGGCACCAACAAAACCAGGTTTTGTCACTCTGCAAAGTGACACGACCAGGAAAATTCGGATTTAAAATACCAGAGAAAGATATTCTACGTATTGTATAATTTTTCCTCAAGAATTTCCCTTTGTGTATGATATTCAAAAAAAAAAACTGTTTTAGTGGTTACAGCTGACTTCAATTACCAATACTTAGAAATGCAGCTTTACCCACAGGAGTGTGGGTGAAGCTGCCGCCCAGTAGCTGGCACTATTTCCTTAAATAAGTTTTAAGCTGCAGCTCTTTCCTGTGGCAAGGCAAAACAGGGTTCCCATCCGCCATCGCTCGAAATATTTTTCATTTCTCCCAGCTGCAAAGCTGCATTTCTAAGCAAACTCCTCGGTGTCTGTCTCATATCTGTATATTTGTGAGCTAGCCAACATTCCATGGAGACGTTGTACATATGATATTAATATTGACACAAGTCCAGAGCAGCCTGGTTTTATTTTGAACCGAGACATGTCGCTAGCATGGGTCTGTATAGCTGTGTAGGAATGAGTAGAATTGCTTCTCAATATGGATTTGGACCAGAAAAATTAGTTTTCAGAAGGAGTTGTGTGTGTGTAGGAATCATCCAAACCTCACACCATTCGAGCATCACCTGAACTAGACCTACCTGACTTTGAAGAGTTCGTTTCTTCTCAGCCTTTTCACTTTTAAATAAACAAGAACAAAAGCAAAGAGGAAATATCACGGTAGAGTTTGTTTTCCTGTTCTGTGGACTGAACGCTGGTTTGAATCTGGTTCTTTGCCTCTCCAACACTAACTCAGCCAAGCTGTACAGCACATTTTTTTGGTCTTTTTTGTATTGGAATCTCCTGAATCTCTTTTTTAATAGCGTTTTGTATTTTTTTGAATCTGCTTGTTTGAGTAGAGCATCAACCGTGGCTTCATTCCTTCTGTCACTCCCATTATAAAATTTCTAAGTAGTTCCTGCAGGAGGAATAGATCCTAAAAGCTGCTTGGCATCCTGATAGCAATTAGGCAAATATCCCCAAATGGCTCCTCCATGATTTCAATGGAAGAGAGGAAGCAAGAATTGCTCACGTGGTTCTGACCTTCCAGCAAGGGCTACAATAGAGCCCAGGGAAAAGCAGATTTTTCCCTGTGGATCCCACACGGCTCCCCCCAGGCTGGGGCTTGGCAGTTTCTGGAAGTCTTTGGTGCTCAAGCTTCTGCTCATCTGTGCCTCTTTTGGGGTTTTTAATTGGAGCTTTTAAGGGCTTTTTATGTAACCTCTCTTTGGGAAAAGTAAACCCGAGCAGCCACCCCAAAAGTCCCATCAGGCTGTGCCTATGAGTGTAAAATGGTGAGTGGAAATCTGCCCTCAATCAAAAATTATCCCATCCCGTATCAGTGACCCACATTATTCACTTTTTATTATTTATAAAGTTTGATTTTCTGTATTTTTTACTCAATCCAAACACAGGAAAAGTCCAAAACCCTTTTAATTTTTTTGGGAAAAAAGTAATTTTCCAAAGAAGGCAGTGCACAATTAGAGAAATGTGAAAATTGGCATCTCAACAACAGAGACATTTCCCAGCAGCATCTTTATCTGCTGACTCGTGTCTGCTGCAGCCCAAAGCAGATAAAATCTAAGAACTGGTTGGGTTTGTGACAACCTGCTGCTTGCTTTGGGTTGGTTTTCATGCATTTCCTTTGGGAATCATCTGCAGTGATCAAAGATCTTTGAAAATCAGGGAATAAAATTGGGGTGGGCTCCCCCAGATCCTCACTTTGGGCTGAGGGGTGGCTGCACACACCCGTCACATTTTCCTGTGGGTCACTGCAGATAAACCAGACCCCAGAAAACGCCTCTGTTAAACAATTTTGAATTTTTCTGTTAAGTTTCAGCCCATGTCAGTGAGTGCCAAATGATGCAATAATGGGTGTACGTCCCCCTCGTGCAGCTCTTGCTCTGGTGCTGCTGAGAGCTGTCTGTGATGTGCTGCTTTCCCCACTCAGATTTCAATTCACAGCCTTAAATTTTGATTGTTGGCGTTCCACCATGCCTCAGGACCTAAAAATCTAACAGGGAGGAAAAGATGTGCAATGGAATCTGGATTTTTGAATGCAGATTTTAAGGAATATGCCCAATGAATATTAAACAAGTGGCTCAAACCCCCAGGAAATCTCACTCACCTGAGCTTTTTCTCTCCCCCAATCATTTCTTCCCTTTTTTTCCCTGAGTTGGGATTTTATTTTTTGCTGTAAAGGTACTTGGAAAGTGCAGGATAGTGATGTTTTTTTGAGATTTTTTTTTTTTTTCAAAAGTAAATTAACAGAGCAAGCTGAGGTTTTCCTGAGGAGTTTTTTGTCACTGCAAGGAGCTGGGCTGTGGTTTTTGTCTTGGTCTGTGACAGGTGAGAGGAAGTGGACCGTGTGGCTCAATAAAAGTGTCACCAACTGCACTGCAGAGTTGGAAGGGACCCACAGGGTCACCAAAATCCAACTCCTGCCCCTGCACAGGACAGCCTCAAAAATCACACCTTATTCTGAAATAGTGCACTGAGTATTAAATCTTTGAGTTTGATTGTTTGGGATTTTTTTCTTTTTTTCTGGCCAGGAGTGTTTATTACAATTAGCTGCAGGAAATCCGTGGTGTTTCATTAATTCACACCTAGCAAGGAATTCCAGCCTGCCTGCTGGGAGGAGGGAGTCCAGCCACAGGAGCAGAGCAGAACAGCAAATTATTAATTATTAATTATTAATTATCCCATGCCATGGCTGTGGTTGGGTTCCATTGGTTCTGACACATTTTGGATCAGTACAAGTGTGAAATGGAACTTTCAGATTTGATATCCAAGTCAAGCCAGGATGAAATTCAACCATCAGGGAGGAGGAATTTCCCCGGCCCCACAGATCCAGAGTTGGGGATTTAAGCAGCCCCTGGAAGAAGAGAGGGCTGGGTCCTGCTGGAAAAGTTGTGCAGTTTTGACTAAAATTAAGATAAGATTAAACAAATAAAACTCTAAAAAAACCCCTCTGTCCTTTCTCCCAAGGGAGCTGCTTGGATTCCCAGAGCAGCATAATATTGATTTGGTGTGGATTAATTTTTCTCTATTTTTTTAATATATTTATATACAAATATATAAAATTGTAATTCATTATTAAGAAGTCGCAGGAACAGCCCCAGCTTCCCTCTCTGGCAAAATTCAGGGATCCAACCTCCCGAAACCCTCGTGGCTCTGCACTCCAGCAGGATAAAAATCCAGCACTGGGCATTACAGCCCTGCTGGGGCTGCATCTTTAGGAAGAGCAGAATTAGGAATCAAATTAGGAAATGACTTTTCCCCCTCTGGATAAAATTGTGTGTACATGTACAAAAAATTTTAAAAACCTTCATTGTAACTCACATCTTAAATGGATCTAATTAGCAAATCATTTAAGGATTGATATTTGTTCAGATTTGTGTTCATATACACAAATTCCAGTGAGCAGCTCTTTCCTGCTTCCATTGATTGAATGGCTCCAATCCAGTGCACGTGAGGTTTTCATCAAAGTTTTCAGGCCAATTTATTTTTGACACGAAAACAAAGAGTAGCACAATCTTTCTATATTTAAATTTAAAAAAAGTTGGGTTTTTAAACAGTGATTCCACATTTTGTAAAGAAAAGTTAGAATAACATCACTGCTCCTTGAGCTTCTGAGAGGAAACCTCGGCAGCATTTTCACAGCCATTATTTTGCAGGTGAGAAGTGTCATTTAGGTTAATTTTGCTTCCCTTAAGACAGAGGGAAAGAAAGGAAATTCTTCACGGAGAATTCCCTTTGTTTGCCACTGGATCACACCCTCAGCTGCATCTCTGTCAGCGTTTGTGACAAATAAAAACAAAGGTACAAACCACGCTGGAGTAGCAGGACATGTTTACATTGCAGCTCTGGAATCTCTCACGTCAAATCTCAAGTGATCTGCACTGATTTCTTCTGTTTCCAGGCAGGAGCCCCTCGGGGGGCTTTGAGCCAAAGCATTCTGTCTGTTCATTTTTTATTATATTATTATATTATTGTTACGGTTCTGACTTTAAACAAGAGACTGTAATTTCATGAGAAAAAGATCAAAGCAAATGTGGTGTCACCATCACGACGTTACTTTTTTGTTTTTTGGGAGCTAAATGTTAGTGTGCATTGATTAAAGTTTAGAGGAACGTGTTGTACTGTAGTTGCTGTTTGTACCGCGCAGATGTGCACGTACGGTTTGAAAAGATATTTTCATTTTACATGAGATACAACTTTGCTAATAAAAGTTTGACTTGATGTAATCTTCAAAAGCCTCGGTTGCAATCAGCAAGTTTCTTCTGTTTGATTTGGGGGTTTTGTTTGATTCTTTTTTTTTCTTTATTTGCTGGGAATCTGATTTAATTGGGACTCACAGCCCTCTCCAGGCTGTGACCTGTGGGGTTTTTTTTGGTTTCACACCAAGGTTGAGCTGCCCTTGGCTTTTTCTGGGAATTTGGACACCATGGATCATCAGCCCTCTAGATATGACACCAAAGCTGGATGAAGCTGACCTGTGATCAGCCTGAATTCAAATTCCTCAGTGGTTCCATGGACCAAACCATCACCCTAGATATTGTTAGCGTCTCTCACAGGTTTTATTCATTTTATTACAAAACCTCCCAGCACACAGAGTTTCTACTCCTCTTCATTAAAGATCACCAGAATATTGGTAATCTCATAAATATCCACACAAACCAAATAATACCATTTTTTGTTGTTTTTTTTAAAGGAAAGCAACACTTGGCCTAAAGTCTGAAGTCTATATGTATTTATTTTATAGGAATTTAGTAAATGAGCTTTATTTGCCAAGGAAAATACCTTGGTTCTTTTATTATTCCCTCCCCTCTGCCCATCACAATAAATACCCTGTTCTGGGATTAATTCCACTCTGTCTGTCCATGGGGAAGGTTCTGCAGGTGAACACAAATTCACCCTCCTGATACCTGCAACAGCCAAACTGAAGACTCATTAAAGGACAGCAGACAAATCCATGGCAGCTGAAATTGCTGAAAAATCCATTTTTTGATGTATTTAACAGGAATCTGAAAGGTCTGGTTGGTGCTCAAGTGTGTTGAGCATCACCCTCGATGCTGGTGTGGCTTTTGTGCTGTTCTGAGTGTATTTCAATGAAATATTCTGTGCTGTTCTGAGTGTATTTCAATGAAATATTCTGTGCTGTTCTGAGTGTATTTCACTGTATTTCAGCAAAAGAAATTCTCCTTTTTTTATCTACATGTTTTTAGCTGCTTCACTTCAGCAGGGAAGGCTTCAGGAGTTTTTTAATGCATTTTTCACCTGCAAGCACTGAATACCCTCAGTGGGAATGCAGCCTGTGCTAACAGGCATTCACCTTTCAGAGAGGCATCAAGGGCATCCCAAGAAGGTTTTATTAGAATTCATACCCTGGAATAATGAGATTTACACTTTTCTCAATAGCATAACGGGGAGGAGAAAGTCCTACAATCATGTGCTTCACTGGAGTGAGAATAAAGGTGCTGCTGCCACCAGCAGGTGTGTGGGAGCAGATCTCACAGAAGTTTAGGGATAAAATATGGGATTTATTTTCCTCTAAGAGGCAATTTATATGAAACATGAATTTAAAAAAATTAAAATTCCTGAACTATTTAAAATAAGAGTGAAGTAACAACTTCCACTGGTGCAGGAACTCTGGTTAATCATGTATAATTTTTAAAAGATTTGATATATTGCTTTTGGGACAAAGTTGTCATTATCAGACCTGTTTGGGGGGCAGAGCATTCCTTCTAACGCTCCAACATTTCACTCTGTTCTTCAGTCTCACAAGAAATGTCATCACTTTTCCACTTCAGCATCTGGCAATCAGCTGGGAACGCAGAGGAGTCCCAGTCACCCTCAGGGAAACAGCAGCACTCTCACTCTGCTGAAGTGTCTGAGCTCTGCACATTCCCAAGCCTCATTTAACAGGACTTGGGGGTTGTTTTTACTCTGCTTGGAGCCACATGATGTGGCTAAACCCACCCAGGAGATCTGCCCCACCCCATGCCCTGGATGGAGAAATGGGCATTACTGTAAAAAAACCACCACTCTTTGTATTTAATTTTATTTTAGTTATTTTAAATATTTTTTAATTTTATTTTTTTGTACTTCTGTGCTTCATATCCCTCCCAGCCTGGGGGTTGCAGCATGTTCTTCACTATTTATTTGGAGCATTGGGACAGGAATATCTCCAACCAGAAAACAGCCAGCAGCACCCTGGATTTGGGTGGGTTATTTTGCTTTTACCCCCTGGTTCTGTTTGGGAGTCCCAAAACTTGTTGCAGTACTTTTATTGATTAAAACTCTAAAAATCGATGGTTTTGGTGGCTGGCTTCACCTGGGATGTGAGGAGAGTGGGAAGCAAGGGCAGCTGTGGCTGGCACAGCACCAGAGCGGGTCATTCCCAATTTCCTGCAGAAAGTGAGGCGCTAATTGAGCTCCTCTTTGCTAATTATCCTTGGCCAATCAGCTTTTCCTTCCCATTTTGGGTGGAATCACCTTGGTGGCTGGGAAGTGACTTTCCCTCAGCTTGGAAAGGGGAAGCTCAGCCCTGGTGGGAGCAGCAGCCCAGGCTGGGGCTCCCTCACCTCTCCTGGGCTGGGGATGGAGCTGGAGCTGCTGGAGCACCATGGAAACATGGACCAGGTGAGAAGAACCAGTGGATAAGGGTTTGGTGCTGCTTACCTGGAGGAGAAAGTCAGGAGATTGCTGAGGAGATTTTTGGGGGGCTGTGATCCCTCCCAAGTGGGTTTGTTGTACCAGGGATTTTTTTTTCCCAATTTTTTCCATGCCTGGATGATGTGGCTGCTCTGCTCTTTTTCTGGAATAATTTTGTCCCTAAGGCAGCAGGCTGCCTCTCCTGCACAAACTTTGTTGTCCCCCCTCCCTCCTGACTCTACCAGGATTTATCTGCGTTGATCCCTCAACTCCTCCATTCCTTGGAAAAGTTCCAGCCTGGTTTATATCCGTGATATGTTGAGGATTCTCCTTGTCCATGCATATTTCTCATCACCTGTAGCCTCCCTCCTCTCTTTGGGGAAGTTTTATTTCATTGGCAGGTGCACCTGGGATTTAGAATTTAGCATGGATAGAGGTGTGTGGAGAATGGGTCGGACTCAATGATCTTGAAGGTCTCTTCCAACCTAAAATTCTGTGATTCTGTGCACGAACTTCCAGCCTTTTTGAAGGAAGAAAAAAATTTTTTTTTTTAAAGAACACAATAATTTGTCCAAAGAAGTTCCCATTTACTCTCTGGTGATGAAAGAAGCTCTGGGCAGGAGTTGAGGCCCTCCCAGTGTGTTTCTGGTGTGGGGAGCTGGCCCTGGGGTGGGATTTAAGGTGGAATTTCTGGGGTTGCTCCTCCTGTGCATCCCTGCACACATGAGGCTGCTGCTATTTTCAAACCAGTTCTTTTTATGATTATTTATTAAATAATGAAAAGCATAAACGCAGTTTCTAATAAAAATCACCTTGCTATATGTAAGCCTTTATGACTTCAGGCAGTCACCGTTCCAAACATTTATTTTCCCCTAAGTGGCAATTTGTGTGAAACATGCATTAAAAAAAATATTCCTGGACTATTTAAAGTGAGAGTGGAGCAACAACTTCCAGTGGTGCAGGAGCTCTGGTTAATTATTTATAATTTTGAAAAGCACATTTTCCAAGCTCAGCATGGAGCCCGGAGGCCACTAAGTAAATAAATTTACATAAAATGCAGTGAAATCAGATCATTTGACACAGTAATTCACCTAATTTAGGAAAAAAAATTAAAAATTTCTGAGGAGAAAAGGGTGCTGCAGAGAGGAGTGTCAGCAGAGGGAGGTGGAGTGGGATTAGCTCTGGAATATTCCATTGAGAGATGGGGAACACCATGGAAGCTGTTAAAGCCACTCATTTTCATTGTTGATGGAGGATGAGGATGAGTTGAGGAGGAAATTTTCTCCTGGAAATATTTTATTTCATTTCCCACAGTTGTTGAGAACTTAAAATTTATTGATTTTGGCTTCTTGGAGAATGTTCACTGAAAACCCAAAAACTCTTCACTTTTTTTGTGCATTTTTTATGACTCCAAGGCTGCAGATTCTTTCCTGTCCCATTTTTCTGGGTGTTTTTTTCCTCTGCTGGGCTCAGTCTTGTCCTGCCAATATTTTCACTCTCCAAGGCAGCAGCATCTCCTTGGATCTACCTGATCCATCTTTTTTTGAACTTCCCAGCTCCTGGAGTCCCAGAATGACAGAATTAAGAGGAAGAATTCAAATGTTGTGCTTTCAGATTATTTCAATAAGGAAAGAAACAGAAGTACAGCTTACCTCAAGGAATAAAGGTCACCAGATTTAATCTGATTTATTGAGAGTTTTACATTGCAGATCACACTTTTTAAAAAGAAATAGTTACAAAACCTTTTCCTTTTGGCTGTATAATGCCATGGGGGAATGGAAGAAGAAAGTGCTAATTCTTTAAATATTCAGGATTGTTACTCTCACATTGACTCTGCCTTTCAAAATTGAACATTTAAGTATTTGAAATGCCCACATTTGGACTCATTTTGGCAAACCTCATAAAAATACACATTTCTCAGTCCTATTCTCTCAGAGTTTAAATCTCTCCACTTCTCTCCTTGCCGAATATTAATTTTTTCTCACATCTTCCAGTTGAGGAAACTTCCAGCTCCATGGGCTCGTTTCATCAGCCACTTTTCAGCTCCCTTTGTACCTGGAGCTTTCTGTCAGCCTGAGACAGAGCTGAACCCACTTCTGCTTCTAATCAAGATAATAACTGCAAAGAAGGGATGGATTTTGCTGCCGTTGAAAATGCAGACTAATTCTTGCCATAATTATCAAGTCTTTAACTGGTAATTGCGCACTGTTCCCATCTATCTGCTGTCAGATTTATTTCTGTAATTGACCTCCTGGTCCAGGAGTTAGAGACAGCCTTTGATTATTGGTTCAATTAGTCTTAAAGCTTCATGAGTTTTTCTTTCTTCTTTCTTTTTTAAGGTATTTTAGCTCTCCAACCCATCAAAGGAAGTCTTAAAAATATATATATTTCTTTTTATTTAATTAAGTATTTCTTACCTTTATCATTATTTGTACCTGCTGTGTCTCATTTTATTCAGTCTGTACAGATACAATGAGGAGGGTTTTGATGAGAAAGGATTGACTTTGTGCTTTTTCTTACTTTTAACCTTTGGGGATGCCTTTTTGGGGACAAGGGAATGGCTTTTCTGTGGTGTTGGTGTTGAGGTGCTGCATCCCCACCTGATGTGTTTGTGTGGAGTTCAAGAATTGCACCAAAGCTTGAGGGAAGTGCTGGAATTAGACCAAATCATCTCTGCGAGTTGGCCTTCAATCAATCCATTCATCAGATTATTAAAATATCATAAGGGTCAGGGAATTCAGAATTCCCCTCTCTAACTTCACCACTGCATCAGAGTTGCCAAATATGTGGAATTTATTTCTTCTCCCCCATACAAAACAACAAGCTTAGCTGCTTCCCTGAGACTATTCGTTTTCACCACATCAGGAACTTATTAATTCTTGATGAGAATTCAAGCATTAATCAATTCTTGATTGAATTCTCCCCAGAGGGAAAGAGGAGAAACTGGGCCAGATTTGCCTTTTGGCTGCTTGGAGTTCTGTCTCTGGCTGAGCACACATGGAGCAGTGGGATGATCAGTCTGCTCCATATCAAACTCATCTCCAGAGCTGATGGGGCACTCTGAATTCAATCTCCCTGTATAGGTGAGGAAAAAAAGGGCTCAGAGACCCTTTCCTTTGCAAAAATGCTTTAAAACTTTAAGATAAAAGTGATTTATGAGTGTTGCTGATATTTTCTCCCTTGTGTCAGAAAATAAGGAAACCCAAACACAAAATCTTACGAAAAATGTGTCAAAACAGCCCAAGAAAGTGTTGTTCCTGTTAATGGCAAGAGAGGAGGAGTCATGGAGGCCTCAGGTGGTGGCAGTGCAATCCCAGAATGGTTTGGCTTGGAAAGGACTTTAAAGATCATCTCATTCCACCCTGCCAGGGGCAGGGACACCTCCCACTGTCCCAGGGTGCTCCAGCCCCAATGTCCAACCTGGCCTGGGCACTGCCAGGGATCCAGGGGCAGCCTCAGAGTGTGGAACCCTCAAGGCCAATCTCCACTTCCAGCCGGCCATTCCTTCATTGCCCACTCTGAGCCTTTGGCAGCAGAACCACCCCTGATGCTTCAGTTTTATTTTCCTGTATTTCAGGCTCTGTGGTGGCCAGGGGTGCCGCTCTGAGCTCACAGTCAGTGTCACTCAGCTCTCTGCACACAGCAGGGACACAAAACAAATCCTTGTCCTGCTGCACACCAAGGACAACTTTCAGCCCAACAGCACAAACAAGGGTGGCTGGAGGGAGGAAGAAGTAGGATGGGAGCTCACAGCCTGGAGCTGGGATTGGACAATGAACCCCAATGTGCAAATGAACCAAAACTGATAAAATGTAGACCTGGGACCATTTGGGCCATTTTGTGACTATTTTGGCCCACCTTGGGTGTAGCCCTGGTCAGGCCCTGTCCTGCCCAAGGTGTCCCCTAAAGGCCTTTCAATAAATCCCTACTTTATTCTCCACTCTGTCCAGTCTCTGTTCCAGCTCAGCCTTCCCAAGGCATCACCACCAGCTGCTCCCTGAGCTCAGCCTTTAAGGATGGACTTGTGCTGCTCAGCTTCTTCCTCCCTCCTCCTTCAGCTGCTGCATCGAAAATGATTTCATTTTTATTCCTTCCAGCCTTGAAAGCCAACCTGCTGTGCTCTGAGGGCTGCAGTGTCCTCCCTGTGATGGTGTGACCCCGCTCCAGGTGCTGCAGGATGGGAGGGATGCAGGAGCTCTGCTCCCACACCCAAAGGAAAGGCGGGTTTGGGAGGGATGGGAGCCTGGGACAAGGTCTGGGGTTTGGGCACTGCCTCAGGGCTGGAGCACAGAGCTGAGCTGGCACCAGGTCCAGCTGCTGGGAAGAACAGATCTGGGCAGCTTTTCAGCTCCTTCACTTGGTTTTACAGGGTGGGAGGAGCTGGTCCTTGGGGAAGAACCACGGAATTTTTGGGAAGCCAGCACAGAAGGTCTGGAGCAGCGGTGGGAGATTCCCTGAGTGTTTCCTAAATGACTTTCAGGTTTCTGAATTGCAGAAGTGTGGTGCTGGCTGCCCTGGGGAAAGCAGAGGGAATGGGATCAGCTCTAACCTTGGTGCTGGAGTGTGAGCAGAGGAACCAGAGGGCTCCTGGTGGCCAGGAAGGCACAGCTGCCCCAGGCTCCTCCTCTCTGGTTTGGGGCTCAAAGCAGCAGAATTCTCTGCTGTTATTTGAGCATTTGCCGTGCTGGGACATCACCAGCAGTGCCAGGTTTTAGTGACACCACGGTGACAATGATGGTGGGGTCTGCAGAGGGAAATGCCAACACAGCCTCTGGTTTCAGTTCTGAATGGCTCTAGTGGGTTTAAATGGGTTAAAAAAAGGGAAATATTGGAATTTTCTCTTCAAAGACACATCATGCTCAAAGTGTTAGGGCAAATCCCTGGCAGTGATGGCATACAATGGGATTGGGGTTATGGTTGCTGTCCTGCCTCTGAGGGACAGAGAATCTCTGTTTCAACCAGCTGGGCAGGAAGGGTAGAAAACAGCTTTGAAAGGTCAGGAGGGGAATAAGGGAGCACTTAAAAGAAGATGTCAGCAATGAAATGGAGATTTATCAATTCTAGTGACCTGTATAAACAGATGAGAGGAGCTGTAGCTGGTCACTTAAAACCATGTAAATTTAATTAAATTGTATTGCTGGCAGGAAAGAGAGAGCATCGGATATAACAATTAGTGGCTCTTTGTGCCCTTTCGGGAGCAGGCCCGGGGAAATGGCACTCGGAGCAGCCTGCAGTGCCCTGGGCAGTCCCAGGCAATTAATACAAATGAGCCATCAGCATTCCAGGTCAGCTTTCTGAGCGCTGAAATAGAGCACGGGGCGCTCATGGATGTGAGGAAATGAACCCCACAGGATGTCCTCACTGTGGTTTTGCAGCGGGGAAGGAGCTGGGCCTTGGGGAAGGACCGTGGAATTTTTGGGAAGCCAACACGGAAACTCTGGAGCAGCTGGTGGGAGATTGTCCTGAGTGTTCCCTAAAAACTGTGGCTGATATTTTCCTAATTCAAGGTACATCGCACCCAGCAGGATGGAGCTCTAGAATAGATCCCATCTCCACAGCAAGAGAGTCACTGATCAGTGCATGGAAATTTGTGGCTGCTTCTTGGATTGTGTCTGGTTTGTGCTAATGGAAAAAAAAAACAAAACAAAACAAAAACCCCACAAAAATCTCTATTTATTTGCTGTTCTCCAAAAGATCCAATTTCACAATGATGAAAACGATCCAACTCCCCTAATTCCTCCACCCCTTCCTGTCCTGGTAAAACTCTGTAAATGGCAAGTGGGGTGATCAGGAGCCCATGGAAGTGAGGAGTTGGGTAAGACTGAGACAGAGCATGAAAAAAAAGTTTGACCCACGAGTTTAAACTTCATGACATCCTTCAAGTGTGATAGGAGTGAAGTGCACCAGCCCATTTTCAGCTGGATTCAGGGCTGCTGGTGCCTCTGTCCTCGCTGGGGTGGAGGAGGGTGATGCTGCCGCTGCCTCACAGGAGGGAATAATTTATCTCCCAGCAGTGATTAAGAGGCAGTTAAACAGCAGCTCCTCTCATCAGACTCTGTTAAATCACTCAGTCTGCCTAACTGGCACCTAAAATTTTTAAGAGCCATCTGAGCTACTCTTTGGATCGTTAATGTTTATTTTTAATAAGTCCTGGCTGGCAGGGGAAGTTTCAATAGGCTGGAAGAAAGCTTGTGCTGCACCATTATTTAAAGGGGGTGAATGGGCTGACCCGGGTAATTACGAGGCTGTCAGACGAGCGTTCAATCAATGGGGGTTTGATAGCACCGAATGTAAGGTCATCCATCCGGGAATAATGAACGGAGCCGGGGCGGGCAGGAGGGGAGATCTTATCCCCAGGAACATCTCGGATCCCGGGCTTGAGAGCCCTCCGAGATTGCGGATAAAGTCCTTTTTCCAAGCCCCCGTTGCCAGAAGAGTCAGGATGCGTCGATTTCTTTCTCAAGGTTGTTTATTCTTTCTTATCTACACACATTCCTTTTCACCCAGTGTGGATGCTACTGCTGTCCGAGGTCGTTATCTCTTATACTAATTGTTACATGCTCCTTGTTTTTAATATTGTACCAATACCCATCACCTTTATTGAACAGTGCACTTTCACACCAAACCAATCCAAAATGCCACCACCTCACCAGAAGATGGAGGACAAGAAGAAGAAGGACAAGGGATACACCCAAATCCCTCCATCTTGTCTCCTTGAGCCTCCTTTGTGAACCCCCAAAATCCCACATTATCACTCAGTAATTAGCTATCTATTATCCCAATCACACATCTGTAATTCTCCATTTAACGTTGGCAGTCACTCCCAAGGGGTAAAGTCGAAGGCGCTGGTGTTTCTGCCACTGTACCAGGGTCTCAAACGCCCTCCTGGGGTCTCAGACCACCCAGGATATCTAGAGGGATGTCCTGGGTTCCGACAGGAATGGAGCAGAGCAGCGGGGAATGCGGGCAGGGCTGGGAGAATCCTCCCTCCAGCACGGGAGGGGATCTGCTGCCCTGGGTCTGTGTCTGCAACTCACGGGACACTTCAGAGGGAATTCAGGGAAATTTCCAAAATGACAAAAGATTTTGCAGTCCACCACATAAAACTGGAATCTGCTTAAGCCACAAGGAACGGTTTTATTCATTTTCTTTTCTCTTCAAAAACTCATGAGCTTTGTGATTTTAAAGCACCCATCAAAACCTTGTGCTGTCTCTATATTTTCCCAGATTATTTCCTTGTTTAATTTAATATTTAATATTAAATTATTGATATTTGATATTATTTAATATTATTATTTAATATTAAATATTGATCATTGGTAATAATTATTGATTAAATTATAAATTAGCAACAATTAATAAGAATATTTAATACTTCTTAATTGGTGCTCATTTTAAATTAAAATTATTTATTTTTTCTTAATTTTAATTTAATTTTTTAATTTAAATTTAATTTAAATCTAATTTTAATTTATTTTTTAAAGTCTAATTTAAATTTCATTTAATTTTTTTAAAAATTAACTTAAATTTATTTTAAATTTTTTGAATTTTAATGTTTAATTTTTTAAATTTAATATCTGCCCTGTTTTTCACTTTAATTGGCTGTTGGATCTCCTGAATGAAATTGCAGTTGGATTTTGGGCACTTGGATAGTGCATTGCCAGTACAATTTGCACGTTAATGTTGGGTTTGTAAATTGTTTGTGTTTCAAAAGGAAATTCCAATGTCTTTATGAAAAAAAAAAAAAAAACATTAAAATCCTCAGTCCAGTAGGAACTGAGTATGGAAGGGTTTCTGGAGACTACAGAGCAGCTGAACCTTCTTGGGTACTCCCCCCTGATTTCCCACCAGGAGTTAAGGAAATGTGGAAATCAATGATGTGGTGGGAATAAATTTTGGCCAATTTCCCTGTTAAAACCCTATTTTTTGAAGTAGAGTTTGACTTTGTATTTAAGTTAAGATCTGCTTTTCAGGGTTTAAAGGAGAACTTCTGTTTGGAATTGAAATCCATCTTTTGGAAGGTGAAACCTGCCTGAAGTCCATCGAATCATTCACTAGGGGAAAGCTCCAGGCTGCAATGTTTGCAGTGCAACTTCCCCGCTCCATTTTCCCCTTCTCCGCCAGGTTTAAGTTTTTAATCTTTCATTCCACTGCTCAGCAGGTGAAATTTGATATTGATATTTCTCACAAACCAGGCCAATATTTAACTCTAGGCCTAGCTAGGAGTAAAAACCACTTTGTGAGGTGCAGGTCCCTGGAAGCAGCAGACTGTCGGGTTTGAATGTGGATCTCTGAAGGAGGGAATTTCTCCCAAAGGCTTTGCAAACCCTTTCATCTCTCCCCTGCTGCGCTGGTCTTGCATCTCCTCCAGCCTTTAAAATATATTGATTTCTAAAAATTCGCTTTGTCTGACCCTCCTTTGACTCTTTCCTTCCCATCCTTCCAAATTCCAGTTTTCCCCCTCTCCAGGGAAATAATTCTTGGATGCTTCCTCACTTTATTCATGGTCAGGTTATTAAAATTTTTATTGGGTTCCTTCATATGTAAAAATTCTCTGAGGAGGGTTCCAAGGATTGGGAGTCTGGTTTGGCTCCTCCTCCTTCCTGGTAAATCAATTTCTGCTCATTTCAAGTTAATGAGCCTGATTATCAATATTCCACCAGCAAGGAAATGGAATTCTATTGATTTGGGTGGAGCCAAGTCAGATTTCTAAGTTAACTTTTAATCCACAGGATCCAACTCAACGGGACACAACTGGCAGGATAACATCACTTTTTAATCCAAACCCATTATCAAACACCTTGGTTCTTTTTCTGAGTACTCACCAGGCTACAAATCTTATTTTAATGTTTTTCTTAATGCGCTCTGTAGCTCTTTAGGGTTGAAATTAAGAAAACAAGCATTCTTTTAATTATCTAACAGTAGTTGGTTTGTTGGCTTGGTTTTTTAATGAGTGTTTCTTTGTTCTTATCACTAAAGAAACCTCTGCCAAGAGTCAGTGCTTTTGCAAGTGCAGCATTTCCCAACGAGAACAGCAACATTCAGGGTTCTTTTTGGAGAGAATTTTGTCAAATAATGGTCACTTTGGGTTACTGTGGACAAAAAAAAATATTCACTGATCAGCTGACAGATTGTCCTCAGTTTCCAAGTACTCTTTAACTCTTAATATTTCCAAATGTGATTTCCACAAGGGGGCAAGTGCCTGATCAGTGAGCACACCTCCCACTTTTTGTGAAACATGTGGAAAACATTTTTTTAGGGTTCTAATGAAGCTTTTGTTTCTGTTAAATGTCCATATTTTGAGAGTTGTCAGGCTGTCTTTCGTTGGTGTTTGTGTTATAATACATTGGCTGCCAAATAGCTGGGAATCCCAGGGAGCTGCAATTTTATTTAAAAACTCTGGTTTCCACTTGAGCGACTCGGGAGGAAATTATCAGGAACTCAACATGGAACTTTGATCATGCAACCTTGTTTATTTGTTCGTTCGGGATTCTGTTTGTCCTCATGGAGAATTACAACCAGAGAAATGGATGAAATACAATTATTTCACGGGGTGGATTGATCATCAGGAAGGGATTTCTAGGGAATGTCGATCCTGCAGCATCTCTGTGTCATTGCCTGTGGAACTGTGACATTTTGGAGCTATAAATTGGACGGCAGGAGTGGAGGATTGTCTGTGTCCTGGTCATGGGCAGCAGAGGACCTGTGGTGGGACGTGCTGGGCGTGGGGGTCTCTGCTGGGCTGAAATGATCAAACTCATGATCTCCTTCAGTGAGGAAAAAGCTGAGAAAGAAATGTGGCATTAAAAACAGGCAGAGCAAAGATTCCCAGGGCTGGGATGCTGCTGATCAAAGCACACCCAGGGACCTGAGCTCGCTCAAAGGCTCCAGCCATGGCTCTCTTTCATCCATGAATATATTCCTTCTATTTCATCCTCTGCTAGTTATTATTTCTGTCATCCCTCTTTTCCTGATTTCCTGGTGGTCTTGATTTCATGGTGATCATTATTTCATGGTCCTAATTTCATGGTGGTCCTGATTTCATGATGATTATTATTTCCTGGTGGTCCTGATTTCCTGGTGGTCATTATTTCATGATGGTCCTGATTTCAATCTGGTTATTATTTTATGGTGGTCCTGATTTAATGATGGTCATTATTTCATGGTTCTGATTTCCTGGTGGTCCTGATTTTATGGTGGTCATTATTTCCTGTGGTCCTGATTTCATGGTCCTGCCCCAGTCATTACCAGTTGATGACTCATTTCATGTTCTTCAGGGAATTCCAGTCAGGATCTCTGTCCTGCAATTCCTGCTCGTGGCCAACACAACAGCAGTGAGAGGGTGAGTGTGAAGCAGCTTTGGTTTGTTGGGTTTCAGAGCAGTCACTTCCCCAGGTTGTCCAGCATCCCATGGATGCTGTGGCACAGATAAAATAATGACACCACCTGAATTTTCACCTCTGTGCTCAGAGAGGATTTGCAGCCCAGGACAGAGATTCCTGATCTGTTCTTCCATGAAAATTAGGGGCGTTTTTGGAGAGACTTTTCCTGCTTGACCTGGAGGCTGAAGATTTTGGGGTTTTTTTGCTGCCTGTGTGTGGTTGGACTGATCCTGCTGTCTCCTGGGTCGTGAGACACTGGAAGCTGATCAAAAACCACTTGGGGTCATCCCAATCCTCTAAAATGCCTCATGCAGAGAAAACACCTTTCCAATAATATCTTCAGAACAGCCTTGGGTTTTTGTGTGGTGCAGAGGTGTCACCACAAGCTCAGCAATGATCTTAACATGGATTGGAACCCCCAGACGTCTGACAGGGAGGAAGTTCAGGTTATGTGATGCCCCTTGTTCCCAGGAGTTAACTGAGACCTGCGAAAGGAAATATTATTGATTATCTTTCAGGGTAAAAAATTAGCTATGTTTGCCCAGATCTGTTCAGCATCATTGTATATTGACTAAACGTATGAAAGATGGATAAGATACAACCATGATAGGCACATCCTGTCTGCAGCAATGGCCTTCATTAACTTGATTATTAAAGTGAGCACATTAACCCTGAGTGCTGCAGCCCCTCTGCCTCCCTGTGTGAGCAGCAGCGTTTCAATCTTGTGTTCACCGAGCTCTAATTCCAGTTTTCCACTGATATAACCTTCAGGATAACATTTTCCATGCTCTTCTGAGAGACAGGGAAACAGAGAAGGAACGAAAACACCACCCCGAGCAACCTGGACTAAGTGTGAGGAAAAACCTGTTTCCTTTCAGTTAATAATTAAGTTTATTTTCACAATTGGTTTGAAAAATGGGAAAATCACTTCATTTTCCAGATAACCTGATTCATCTGCTTTTTCCAAGGTGCTGTTTGACATCCAAAAATGAACATTTAAGCAGCAGGGATGTTGTCACTGAAAGAAAAACAAGGATGTGCTCACCCTGAGGTTGGATTTGCTGCCCTGCACTGAGGTAGCCTGGGCCAGCTCCATTTATTCCAGATTTCATGTGGAATTTGGCCAGTTGCTGTGATGAATTAAGGGGCCAAGAAGATGAAGTGCTTTAATCATAATTGCCTGTTCAAGAGCCCAACTTCAAGGCAAGGATTTAATATCTTTAAGTGCAAGAGATAATAATAATAATAATAATGGCAAAAGTTACATGGTAAGGAGTAATTTCGGTTTCTAAAATAAGTCTCTGGAATAATACTCAACCAAGTAATTTGTGTAGCTACATAAATATTCCCTGTGTTCCTTAAAGCAGCTCTCTTTTTTTTTTCCTTCAAGTCTGCAAATTACCCTTTTATGAGATGCTGTACAAACTAACTACTATATCTATTCAGAGTATGATAATATCTCCTTGCCTTTGAATGAAATATTTGGCCCTTGAGGATATGCCAGTAGCTCTCCTCACAAAATACCTGGAAATTGAATAAGATCTCCAGCTTTATTATGTACATATAATACTGGAACCTGTGGGATTATGTGTAGTAACCTTATTTACAGAACCAGGAGATGTATTTGCAGAATGTATTTTAGGCTGGGACAGCTCAGTAACACATTTATAACATCCTTTGCTTGTGTGGATTGATCTCAGAGAAATGCCAAAGGTCTCAGCTCAGAGTCCAATCTGAGTATATAAAGTGCAACATTTCAGAGTGGCAGGAATAATATCTTTACCTGACACAATAATAAAAAATCGGTTTCTAAATCCGTTTGGCTCAAAATGCAAAGATCTTGTGAGAAAATGCAGCTTTTCTCTTACAAGAAAAGCTCCTGGGTGGTGTGTCCACAGATACTCTTCTTTTGGAACTGGAATAGGGCATGGATTCTCAGGTGTCAGAGAAACAACATTAGTGACCTCACACTAGTGAAAATCCTTTAATTTCTTCCAAAAGTGATTCCCTCCCCTCTGAAAGCAGGACTTGCTCTGGTGAAGATTTTCCCTCAAATATGTGAAATTTCCCAATATGAACTCCACTTCCTTTGGAAGAAAGGAGGGAAAAAATACCATACCTCTCCAAATAAGAATAGGGGTCTTGTTTGGAAATTGTGAGTGAGTTCCAAACCCTAATTTTTTGGGAAGGAGCTGGGAAAATGTAGGAACGTTCCTTCTCAGAGGTGTGCACCTCCCCTACTCTGTGGGCATGAAATCCTTCTCGACCACAACGTGGACAGGTCAGGGCTTTGCAAAGCACTGTTGTGGTTTTAGCCACGATGCCAAAGGCCTTTATAGAAACTTCTGAGAAGTCAAAAAGCAGGACAAACCAGCTTTATCTGAGCTGAAGGAAAACACAGCTTTCCAAACTCCTTTTCCCCCCCGATACTCTTAGCAGTTCCTTCACAGATAAATAATTCCATTACCTTGCTGTTTGAAACATGCAAGCACGATCGTTTTGGTGGCTCCAGTCATTCCATTTTCCTTTACTAAGCTGTTCTTTACAGGCCTTTTGAGGCACTGGAACAGAATCCATGTCCAATCAAACTGATCAGCGTTTTTGGGCATGACTTTTCAATCCCAGCGTGGTGTTCAGTCATTTAATGTAACTTTAGACAACAGAGCTGTTTGGATTATTCCCTAAAGATTATCTGCAGGATCTTCAGGGGCACTTTGGGTAGCTCAGAAGTTTCAGCACTCTATATATTTTTCATTACTTTCCTGCTGTTTCTGTAATGTTCCCAAAGTGTCAGGGTTGGGGACAGTAAGAGAAGGCAGTTTCCTTCCGTGAGACAGCAATGCTGTCTAAGGTGAAATTAAAATAGACTTGCTTATTTGTGGAATTAATTATTAAAATGTGCTCAGCAATCACTCACATCAACTCTCTGTGCTTACAGGGCCGTTTCTCCCCTCGTGCAAACGCCACCCAAACAATGAGAGGTGGTGCTGGGTTGCTTTGCATTGGTGATGGCCAAACCTCCTCCTGCCTCTTGTATTATTTAAAATGAGCTTTTCATCAGTTATTCAGTGCAGTGCGTTTGGGGGGGACAAAATAAATCCTGATTCATCTGCATCAGCATCTAAACCTGGACATATCAGTCTAAAAATAATAGATTTTGGACTGTATTTTCATTTGGTTCTTTCTAGCTGTCAGTTTCTGAGTTAGGCTCAACTAATTTGATTGGATTTTTGGGTTTAGGCCTGATTGGGTTTCTGGTTTACTGCCTGTATGGCTGGGCTGATTTAGGAAGAGCTTTGTGGAGTCATCAGGGAGAGCCTCTGTGAGTCGTGGAATGGTTTGGGATGGGAGGGACCTTAAAGATCCCCCAGTGCCACCCCTGCCATGGCAGGGACACCTCCCACTGTCCCAGGCTGCTCCAAGCCCAATGTCCAACCTGGCCTTGGGCACTGCCAGGGATCCAGGGGCAGCCACAGCTGCTCTGGGGCAGAGAAGGGCCTCACTGCCCTCAGAGGCAACAATTCCTTCCCAAGATCCCATCCATCCCTGCCCTCTGGCAGTCGGAAGCCATTCCCTGTGTCCTGTCACTCCATCCCTTGTCAATTGTCTCTCTCCACGTTTCTTGCAGTTCTTTCAGGTCCTGGAAGGCCACACTGAGGTGACCCCAAAGCTTCTCCTCTCCAGCTGAACACTCCCAGCTGTGCCAGCCTTTCCTCCCAGCAGAGCTGCTCCATCCTCTGCCCATCCTGGAGCCTCCTCTGGGCTCTCTGCAGCAGCTCCAGCTCCTCCCTGGCTGGGGCAGCTCTGCAGGTGGGGTCTCACCTGAGAGGGGCAGAATCCCCCCTTTCCTGCTGGGATCAGCCCAGGATCAGGGGTTCTGGGGTCAGCACACACAGCTGGGGCATGAAGATGACAAAGAAACCTCACCAGAGTTTCCTGAGGTTCAGCCTCATTAAGAATCCCGGAATTAATTTTTCCAGTGGCTCTCAGGAATCCTCCATCACTCAGTGGCTTCCTTTAGGAGCGAGTGTCTGTGTGTGAGCACAGCCTAAAATCGGGAATTTGGGAGTGAAGCAGGACATTTAGGAGGCTCTCTGCTGTGAAGGAGCAAGGTTAAAGGTCTGAAGTTGTGGGTTTTGTTTTTTGGGTTTTTTTGTTTTTTTTTGGTTTTTTTTCAGTAGAGATGATTTTTGAAATCTTTTCCATCAGTTCTCTCCACGTTCCAATTTCAGTTTTATACCACCCCTGACTGTGCACGCCTTGGCAGGAAGCTTGCCCATCTTGCAGAGCCTTGCGTGAATAATTCATGGCAGTGTCATGCTGATTCTCAAAAGGCTGGGATATTCCTTTGGAGAAAATGTTTAATAAGATTCTTCCAAACAACACAAACTCTAGCCTGGCATGAATTTTATGGGGTAGTAGCTCTCAAAAGGTTTTGCACGATCAAGGATTTAATGAACTGAAACCCCAAACATATGGGAGCCCCTTCTACCTATTTGTTTCCTGGGTTGAAGCACGGAGATGAAGCTGCTTAATTGGAGTCAGAAACTTGAATTTGCCACATCTGAAGGCACAGAGAGAAATTTCAAGAAATAGGATGCAGCTCTTACCTGGCTCCTTCTATTTACATCTTCATTTGGGTGATATTATATGACAATGGTGGGGAATGAAAGAGCTTTTACACTTTTTTTTTTCCAAGCCAACAGAAAATATCACACAAATGTAAAAATACTGAAATTCTCCCAGCTGCACTGTGTCCCAGAAATTGTGCTCAACCTGGTGTCATTTAACCCAGCAGAGGTTAAATGGAGAGGAATTGAGGCATTTGCAGTCTTTGGAAAGAAGGGTGAGTTCCACAACAAATTATGGATATCTGGAGCTTCCTGAGGCTGTGGGTGTTTTGGCTTTGTTACTTTTTTCTTCTGAAGACAATTTTTAAGCAGGCCTTGGTGATCTAAGACTGGTCTGAAATGGGAAATCCCTCGAAATATTTAAAAATAATTGGGTTTTTTTCCTTTTTTTTTTCCCCTGGCTATCTTAGAATTATTCTAGTTTTTAGTGGGTGCTACTTGCCAAAAAACAAACCAAAACAAAAAACAACCACAAAGCCCAAGTCAAGAATCAGTCATGTAGTTAAAATACATCACATCAGTCTTGGTGTTTGCAGGAACATATTTCAGAGTGTATTTGGCAGCTAAAAAAATTGGGATAAATGTTTGGTGTTGTTCTGAGGATGGGAGATCATAGGAATTTGAGAAGGAAAACTCACAGGGGAAATGTTGGTGGTATCATTGGTTCTTATTATTGAGCTCTCCAGTTTAGGGAAGGATTCTCCAGATTTTCTCCAAATTTTCTCCAGCAGCTCTGGAGCTGACTGCCCAGGGAGCTGCAGAACCTCCATCCTTGGAGATTTTCAGGATTTAATTAGAAAAAACTTCACTTTGCTTAACCCAGCAGGAAGAGCTTCATTTTGAATGGGCAAATGGTGATCTCCTGACATCCCTTCCCACCACGATTTCTGTGAGTCTATGGGATTTTAATGGCAAGAGTCATTTAGGATTTCAGCGAGAGTTTGCATCACAGACCCAGAGTAGGGTATAAATTAAATCTTCATGGATTCCAGCAGAACTCCCTGGATCACCAGCCTGACTGTGCATGTGCCTGGTCCCCACCTCCAGGATCCAGCCTGTTTTCTGCTCAAACCCTGTGACTCAGACTCAAAAACCTGCACATTCATTCCCACTGAAATTATTCCTACATGGATCTTGCTCCTTGCAGGAGCTCACTTAAAGATTAAGTTGGTGATTGGTGTTTTCAGTGTTGAAGTTGTTTTCTTAATCAGGATCTAAGAGAACTCCTTAAATCAGCTGATTCTTTTTTATTTTTTTTTCTTCCTCCTAGTTGTCATTTAGTTGAAATTAATATTGTAATTGCTTTCTCTGGAGACTCTGTAACTTTGTGCACTCTCATTTAGGCAGAGAAATATGGATGATGGGTGACTAATGATGCTTAGTTAGGCACTTTTTAAAAATAAATACAGAACCTGTCAATCTGCTCTCTGTCAGAGAGAGAAGCAGCTCCTGTTTTCACACAGTATCTTCCTTGAGGGGATTTTGTCTTGGGAAGCACTATAACAGGCAGCAGTGGATGGGATTTGACTTTTTTTGGCAGTTTTCACCCTTTCCTTTGCAAACAGCCTTCCAGTTTTCCCATAACATTTCTGGGGGCTGAGAGTGCATTGCTGCCAAAGAGAGGGAACGTCTTGCAATGACTCTGACCACAGCAAGCCAAGCCCTTATCCTTCAATTTTATCAACAAGGATAATAAAAGTCGGACAAACAACATCTTTAGCCTGAGGAATTCAGTTTAGCTGTATTGAGCAGGATGTTGCTGTGTGGATTTAAATTAGCTGGATGTGTCCTGGGTGGTTTAGACAAGGTGGGGTGGAGTGTCTCACCCTCTCTCTGCCTCCTTTGCCACCTGCTCACTGAAAGTCTTTTTTTTTTTAACCCATCAAAGTCTGGTGATGATTAACTCAGTTCAGATTCCTCTGCCTGCAAGGTTCAAAAGGACACATTCTCGTTTTACTCATAAATATACAATATTTTATTCCCTTCCTATTGACTCCTCACTCTTCAAATGTTCATTCCTTCCCTTTTCTCTTCTTGTGAACTGTCTTGTTTCCTGCTTGTTGAAAAAGAAAGGGAAACACTTAACTTTCCAAGCCTTCCTAAGGGTCAACCTCCCCTCTTGTTAAAATTAGTTGTGTGCTGCAAGGTGCAGGGGAGCAGAGGGTGGAGTACGGCAGGGTGAGCAATCAGCTTGGATCCAAACAGAAAAATTCATGACCTAAATGATGCATCTCCCTCCAGATGTCAGAGCAGCAAATAAATCTTTCATAAACTTTGCTTTCCAGGTCAGCTCCAAGCCATGATTTTATGTTGGTGGTTTAACCCTTAATGTTTAGAGAAAGCAGCATAAGGAGAATGGACATTGAGACTCTCGAGAGCGTCCAGAGGAGGCAGCGAGGCTGGTGAGGGGCTGGGAACACAAACCCTGTGAGGAACGGCTGAGGGAGCTGGGCTTGTTCAGCCTGGAGAAAAGGAGACTCAGGGGTGACCTCATCACTCTCCACAGCTCCCTGAAAGGTGCCTGTGCTCAGCTGGGCTTGGGCTCTTTCTCCAGGCAGCACTGACAGAACCAGAGGACCCAGCCTCAAGCTGTGCCAAGGGAAATACAGGCTGGATATTAGGGAAAAGTTTTTTACAGAAAAGGTGATAAAGGACTGGAATGGTCTGCCCGGGGAGGTGGTGGAGTCACCATCCCTGGATGTGTTTAAGGAAAGCCTGGATGTGGCACTGGGTGCTGTGGTTTAGTTGAGGTGTTGGGGCTGGGTTGGACTCGATGATCTTGGAGGTCTCTCGAACCTAGAAATTCTGTGACAAGGAACAGAGAATGCTCCTGGACATCTCTGCTCCTGGGAATAGTTGTGGCATTAATGCCTCCAGCAGGAAAAACAATGTGCAAGGCTGATGCCATAATCTTGAGGATGAGGAATATCCTCATATCACACAGATTTACTTTGTAGAAAAATCTGAGGAAATGGTTTCCCAACCCTGTGAAAATACATCAGGTTCAGCAGCCTGGGGCAAGAGCAGAGGAGGCTGGTCCTACAGGAGCCACACCAGCCTCCTGTGGGCTCCAGGACACCTCTGTCCACCCAGGAAAGCTTCTGTTTGTACAAGGGGATGGAGGAAAGGAGGTCATGGATGACTGCAGGGAGGAAGTGAGGGCACAAAGCCAGAATTCATAGTTGTGTTCGTAGGATGAACATTTTTCCATCAGCTCGATCCTCACAGCTGTAGAAGCACTGGGGGCTTTATTTGCAGGTGAAGGAGCAGCTGTCAGGGCTGCTGCACCCTCAGAACTCAGATCCCACATGCCAACCCTGTTGAGTAGAGGTGCTAAGCACCCAGGCCCTGCTCTCTGTGGGATCCACCGCGTGCTCCAAACTGCGATTTCCTGTGGGGCAGGAACCCTCTCATGGCAGCCTGGGCCTGCCAGCCCGGCCTGAGCTGCTGTGTCCATCCCCAGGCAGCCAAACGGGGCTGCACACCCTCCACCTCCCAACGGGGCATGAGGATTGTCAGCAAACCCCGCTAACAAGTGGCAGGATTGATGTGCTCCCACATTGCTCCGACGCTGGAGATTTACGGGATTCTCCCTTCCCGCTGTGCTGCTGCTGCTGCCGCTCTACAATTAGAGGGGAGCTGGCATTAAAAACATCTGCTGCCCATCTTGGCCTGGAGTTGCCAAACTTCTGGCTCTCCTCGTGCCAGGCAGGGCCTCGCCAGCAGCGCGGCTGTGTTTAAATGTTAGCTCCCGAAAGCGCGCCACTGAATCAGCACTAATCCTGACATTTCACTCAGGGAAGGGGATGGATGGGGAGGAGGAGGCACAGCCAGGAGCTTAATTAGCATGGAAGTGCAGGGAGAAAAAGTGGCATGTTCTACAAAAGAGCACGGCGAGAGGTTATTTCCTGTGTTTTCCCGAGATTCCCCAGCAGCTGCTGTGGTGTGTTGTTCGGGAGTCGCTGGCTCGGCTCCAGGCTGTGGCCCTGCACTGAGGTTCCTGCCTGCTGGTGACAGCCAGGACACTCAGAGCCTGCTGTGGGTGTCCCATTTATTCCCAGAAATGTAAGATGGTGACTCCACCACCTCCCCAGGCAGACCATTCCAGTACTTTATCACCCTTTCCATGAAAAACTTTTCCCTGATATCCAACCATTATTTCCCTTGGTGCAGCTCGAGGCTGTGTCCCCTGGTTCTGTCAGTGCTGCCTGGTGAAAGAGCCCAAGCCCAGCTGAGCACAGGCACCTTTCAGGGAGCTGTGGAGAGTGATGAGGGCACCCCTGAGTCTCCTTTTCTCCAGGCTGAACAAGCCCAGCTCCCTCAGCCGTTCCTCACAGGGTTTGTGTTCCCAGCCCCTCTCCAGCCTCGCTGCCTCCTCTGGACGCTCTCGAGAGTCTCAACGTCCTTTTGTCCCTCCAGCTGTGTTTTGGTGAGGTTTCCCTGCAGTGCTGGGATGCTCCAGGTGCGTCAGGGCCTGCTCTGTGTGATGTTCAGCCAGGCACGAGACTGTCCCCACATCCCATGTCCTTGCCATGTGTGTTCACTCTATTTAAAAGGATTCCTGACAGGTAAGAAGCTGCCAGCTCCTCATTTCCACCCCTCACTCTAATGGTCAGTGATTTTTTTTTCCTGTTGCTTCCCAAGCAATATCAACACATGGAATAAGCACAAGATATTCTCGTACCACAGAAGGGAAAACAGTGACAAAGTGCTCAGGGTCCTGCACAGGTGGAGTTGTGAAGTAGCAAAGCTTGGGAAAAGCAATTATGAAGACCTTCTCTATTTTCTAGATATGTTTTGGCAGGGAATTACAGAATTGTTTAGGTTCAAAAACCCTCTCAAGGTCAGTGAGCCCAATGTTCCTTCAGCACTGCCAATCCCTCCACTAACCCATGTCCCCATGTGCCACACATGCACATCCTTTAAAACCCTCCAAGGCAGCCTCTGCCAGTGCTTAAAAACCTTTGTGGTGAAAAAATTTGCCCAAATTTTCCATCTAAACCTCCCCTGGCATCACTCAAGGCAGTTCCTTCTTGTCCTGTCAGTTGTTACCTGGGAGAAGAGCCCAGCCTCCACCTGGCTCCAATCTCCTTTCAGGGAATTGTAGAGAGTTTATAAGCTGAAAATTCAATCTAAAGAGCAGGAATGAAATATGGAGTGTATTAATAACTCCAATAATTCCTATGTGCATTTGTACTCTTTATGGAGTAGTGTTCCTTCTTGCAGTCAATGTTTAAACTCTGGGTGCTGTCAAACTTCCCAGTTAACTTTTTTTTTTCTCTTTTTATAAATGTTATGTTTTTCTGTAATTTGGTTCCGGGTGTTTGGGTTTTGGGGGTTTTTTTTAGGTTTTGGGGTATTTTTAAGCTAATAGAATCTTCACCATTTTCCGTGACTTTTTCCAGTTGTGACATCACTCAATTGCAGGTAAGATCCTGACTGTGAGTAAGAAGTGCTGAAAGCAAATTAGGGACCATTTCTTTATGAATCCATGGGCTGGCTTTACTCTCCTGAAGAATTTCGTCACTCTTGGAGCAGCCAAGTCTCATGGCAGGAGCTGTTTGCAAAGTGAGACAATTCATCTCAATGTACAGCTGCAATATGAACAGGCAAATCAGTTTTTCATAATGCATTAAAAATGTTTCATTTGATGAAAAAGGAGAAAAATATTACTTTAGCAGCAACCAGAGGGGGCTTGATTTCTGATATGAAACAATGAAATGATTTTCTGATTTTATGATATGGAGGGATGCTTTTATTTCCGGGCAATATTGCCAGGAGAGCTTGTTGTTAAATATCTCTGTGGTTTGTATTTCCTTGGAAAGACGGTGTTGAGGGCACAAATCCCTTCAGGATCCCTCCCTGAGTGTAAATCCCAGACTATTTCCATGGGTTTGAGCTGTGTGCTGCAGAGTGGAGCTGCCAGAGCCAGGCACTGAGCAGCAGAGGGCACTGATCTAACAGGAGTGGGAGAAAAATCATTTCACTTCAGCGCAGTCTAAATGGCCCCAAGATTAATCTGTTAATATCCTCTCATTCCTTTCCCTCCTATATCAGTGTTAATTGCCAAACAAGTGACAACTTTCCCAGTATATTATACTGGTCCATTATACACTGCTGCTGCAGATATGGTTATTTGCAAATTCGCTACAGACTCCTCCACAAACTCCAGAGGGTTTTATGTTGCTCTTGTATGTATGAATACAAATAAATAGAGGCTGCAGTTCCATCTATATCGAATTTAATCTGCATGCTGTTTAAAGCAGGCTAAATATTAAAACCAGATTATTGGAGTTTTCCACGGGAATCATTTTATTTTTCAGAGTTTACTTTCAAATCCACTTGTCTCTTTTCCTTTGGGTTTGTTCACCCCCAAAAAGACGCTTTTCTCTAAGGATTACGGTGTTTTTATTGGCTCTGCACTCACAAGTGTATTTAAGGAATGGTTTATACCTGTTGTCAGCTGGGCTGATAAATGCACCCACCACGAAGACTTGGCATAAACAACCATCATAAACCTGGCTGCACAAAATGCAGCCCAAAGGGAAGGCCAGCACGGGTGTGCTGGGGTGAAGGAGAAGGCAAACAGGGGCACAAGTTCCTGCTGGTTGTTATAAATACATATTTATTATATGATTGGCTTTTCCCAAATATTAAAATGAATATGTGTTATGTTGGAAAGTTATGCTGTATTAATGCAGTCTGTTTTAATCGTGTGGTAAATATAGTTTTTAGGCTGTAGCATGATATTAAAATAGAAACTATGTGGTGTAAGATGCCTTTTGTAACTAGCTCAAGGAACGAAAAAGACAATCAAGAAATTCTTCACGTTATCCTATCTGGAGAGAGATAACAGCAACAGACACCAAAACCCCAAAGGAAGAATTTATTGCCTCTGTTACCAGGGAGTTGGAGACTCCGTGGAGCCACAGGAGGATTGATTTGCAGGATGGAATGGTGAGGGGGGGAAGTTGAAATTAAGCAGAAACACCCAAAGTCAAAAGAAATGTTTGAATCATGTGTGGGATTTATGAATATGCAATAGCCTATTGCTTTTAAGGGAAGATCCTTTGTTAGCAAGAGGTGCCTTGTGGTGGAATGCCAGGCACCCAGACGTCTGTGACTTTTACTTGTTTTATGTCTCTTATTGACTTATTTTTTATTATTACCAAACTTTTAAAATTTTAACAAAAGTGAGGCGTGTTTTTCACACGGTGGTGCCCAGCCCAGGGCAGGGCAGGGCTGAGGGAGCCCAGGGGGTGCAGGCAGGGCTGGAGGCAGCGGGTGTCAGCAGCCCTGATGGAGCTCAGCCTGCCTGCAAATTGCTCTGACAGCCAGGGCATGATAAAATTTTAATTTGAGGGATGAACCTGCTCTAAACTTTGCGAGTCAAGCCCTGCAGCTCGTGACTTGGGCAAGATTTTTTTTTTTGGGTGAAGATAAATGAAAATGGACTTAAGGACTCTGACAACAGCCAGTGGGCAAGGCCCTGTCTCGTGTCTGACAGAAAAACCCCGACCTGTGTCACGAAATCGGGGTCAGTAAATAAATATCAGCTGCTGTAAGCACGTCTGCAGTGTCACAGCGTTATTAAAAGCCTTTCAGGATGAGCAAAGGACGCTCGTGTAGAGGTAGCCCTGAGGTCTGGCCACCTACAAGTGGTGGTTTATTGTGTGTTCTGTGTTAGTCTTACTGAGAGCTTTGTGTCAGATATAACTGCACCCTGCAGAGATTGCTGAGGTTTGGCTGATTCGTTGGTTTGGGGAGAGTTTTCAGTGGGAAAAACCCTGTTACTGAAGGGGCATTTTTGGTTGCTACTGAATATCAAGGAAAGGGATCTCACTCTGAGCTATTCAGGATGAAAACCCAAAACTAAATCCAAATGAGGAAACTTAAGTGGGATCACTGATGACAGCCCCTTCTTGCTGTTTCCTAATCACAATTAAAATGGGAAAACACCTTGAATAGCTGGGAAGGGGTTACCCCACCTCCCAAAACATGATAAAAGCAATGTTTAGTGCTTGTTTTGGGTAATTACTGTCTGAATACAGGTCAGACTGTTAGCAGACAGCAAACAACTGTCAGCTCCAACAGAATAATTCCAAATTAGTGCTCTCCAGCTGAAGACAGATGCCCACTTAATATGTTCAAACATATTCTCTTCAAATATGGATGTAGCACCTTCCCAGTTGGTGGGAAGTGAAGCTTTGTGAGCATTAACTACTTTTCAAAATAGAGTATTCATGTTACCTGGTCATTTCTTCAAATAACTTTTTTATGTAAACTGCTTTAAATGTAAGTTTTGGTCCCAATTTTTCTGTCTTTTCCTCACTGGGTGCTGTTTTATCCCTCAACATGAAGGCAGCTGGATTTTGTGCTTAATTACATTTTATATGTGGCTTAGCAGTGCCCATTTGACAGAGAACTTATTCATGGCTCTGGATGTGAAGCAGAATTTGGCTTTGGTTCAGTCTGGGAGGCAGCAGGTCAGACTTTAATACGTGATGGCTTTGTGATTTGTTTGTGTGATTTAGTCTTGTTCAGCAATGCCAAAAAAGAATTTCCTCCACTGAGTCAGGTCATCTCAAGCGAGGTCAGTCAGAGTGGGCTGCCCAGAAAAATCCCTGATTTTAAGCTGTGTTTTAGTTTATCCCTGGCAAAGGGAGGCAGCTCAGGGTTTTCTGCTGCTACAGCTGCTCCTGGGCTCTGGTTCTGTCCATGAATTCCTTCCCAGCTTAGGTCCCACTGCAGGATCCGGCTGGACTTGCCCAAAGTGTGTGTGAGATACTCCTGAGATGGATTTCCATATTTTATTAGCGTGAGGGAAGCAGGGAATGCCTGAGCAGAAAAATTAATGCAGACAGTGCATGAAATCCTAAAGAACAGAGATGCATGGGAGGGTTTATCAGATACCAGAGAACCCTGGAATGGTTTGGGGTGGGAAGGAACCCTAAAGCTCATCTCATTCACCCCTGCCATGGGCAAGCACACCTTGCACTAGCCCAGGTTGCTCCAAGCTCCATCCAACACTGAAATGTCAGCTACTGCAGAAAGAAGAACAACATTCTGTGTGTCAGAATCCAAAAGCAAGAAAAAAATCTTGAATATGATCCAAAAAGGAGCAAAGAATTTGGTGTTTCAGCTATGGGAGCCCATCCTGGTGGAAGCACCAGGTGGGTATTGGTTGAAATACCCTCAGAACATCTGAAAGGAAAGTTAAAAGAGAAAAAGAAGGGGAAAGGCATTTTAGAGCAACTGTGGGAATGTCACTAAGTTAGGAAGTGAGGGAGGTGTCCAAAGAGGTCACACAATGGGGTCCCCAGGGCGGTTTGGGGTCCCCATCTCTTGAGATGTCAAGGAATTCCTCGAGGTGGCACTCAGCGCTCTGGGCTGGGGACAAGGTGGGGATTGGGCACTGCTGGGACTCTTTGGATGATCTTCGAGATCTTTTCCAACCTCACTGATTCCATGATTGAAGGGGAGAGTTGTGGCATCCATCGTTTTCAAAGGTCAGTGCAGAAAATCCAGCAATTCTTACTGTACGTGATTTCCTAAAAAATAACTGAGTTTTCCTCGCCAGCCCTATTGTCATTTCCCAGAAAACAAAGATACAGCCAGGAATAATTGCTTTAGCCTTTAGTTTTGAGTGGAATTTTTTCTTTTCCTCTGCCAAACAAATAGAAAAAGCAGTTGGACTGGTTTAACATATACTCCTATCTAAGAGAAAAAAAAAATCCAATAGAGATGAAGATAACTTTATTTCTGTCAGCAAAGAAAAATATATATTTGATCCAATCTACACTAAACTTTCCTTTGCAGTTCTTGAGAAATAAAAATAAAAAAAAAGAAAATCTATATATCACATTCTTGGCCGGTATTTGATGACATTCCCCTTCAGTTTTTCCTTCTGTTTTCTTACTAACGACAACAAAAAAGAGAGTGTAAGTGTATGTACCAGTAAAGGTAGAGCAGCAGAGTTCCCAGGCACCTCATTTTACAATTTGCTTTGACATGAAGCGAGAAATAACTGAGCACAACCTTTACTACAATAATTGGATTTTTGCCATCAGGAAAAGCTTGTTACATTTGTGTCCTCTGAGAAATAAGACGCTTTTTAGGTTGAGTTTTATAGACTCCACTCTCTGTAACCTTAGAGGGATGTGATGTGCAGGGGTTGGATCCTTCCCTGCCCGAGCTGATCGTTCTCTCATCGTTCTGTCAATAATGGGGCTCGGTTTACACCAGCACGGCCTCAAAATCGTTTTGTGAGACACGGCTTAGAGCACAGGCTAATTTTAGAGCAGGCTCCTCTGTCCTCCTCTTTTTGTTTTGCTGTTTTTTGCTTCTGTTGTCTCGGGTTTTGGCAGCGATTTTTCGTCCTTTGTGCGATTTCCTTGAAGCATCATGGGAAAATGGAATTAATTATGAAATCCGCATGGATGTTGCACCTGGAAATGTCAGTTAGGTCAGAGCCCAAGGTGAGTGAGCTTTGTCAGCTGGGGATAGGAAATTCCTTTAATTTTAACATCTCAAGTGTTTTGAAGTTGCCTGTGGTGTTTCTCTCCATCACATCTGGGGCTCCCCCAATCCAAAAACTGCTTAATTTCATGCATTTCATTAAAGATGTAAGTAATTTCACAGATTTCATTAGTATGACCTAGAACTTTGCCCTAAACATTGATGATCGTGTACAGGTTTGTCAAGGATTGTTTTTGTCATTCTCCAGCCTATGCTTGAGGCTGAAATGAAACAAATATTGAAAAGAATATAAAAATTGTTACTTCACATTTTTTTATGACACAAATTCCAAAATATTTGAGCCTATTATGATATTGCTTCAGTACTGTGAGTACATGAGCAGTGAAAAGATAAAATATTAATTAAAAATATATTATTATTATTATTATTATAGTGTAAGAGAATCAACAGGAACATTGCACATGAGTGTTACCTCTCATGATCCATGCCTGACCCCAAGAGATTGGCATTTCAGCATCACCAGGATTATTTATCCTATGAGGAATATTAGATTTGATAAAAGGATTAGATATTGGGAAGGAATTGTTGCCTGGGAAGGTGGGCAGGGTGTCCAGAGCAGCTGTGGCTGCCCCTGCATCCCTGGCAGTGCCCAAGGCCAGGTTGGACTTTGGAGCTTGGAGCAGCCTGGGATGGTGGAAGGTGGGAGAGACAGGATGAGCTTTAAAATCCTTTCCAATCAAATCCATTCTATAACATAATATGATCTGAACCTGTTCTATTTAAATATAACCAATGTGAGCTGGGAAGTGTGAAGTGGTAAAACACCATTTTAGGAGCGGGAGATGGATATTAAGGTAAAGTGCCTTGTACTCAAAATCAATTTGAATTTACTTCAAACTTTGCATAACCTTCTCCTCAGAGTTACACAAATGTCTTGATAGACTCATTAAAATCTGGAAAATGGGAGAGAAAAATCTCAAGATATGACATTCCTAAACGAGTGGAAATAAAAATCTATAACTGAAGTGTGAAATGAGAGTGGATCAGTGAGAATTTTAAGTTTCAATTTCTTTCGCTTTGTGGCTTTATCACTCACTGTTACTTCACCACTTTTATGGAGCAGAACGTACATGTTACAACCTATTTATTCCAATTTATTTTTGCAGGGTCCTCTCTTTGGGTGTGTTCTCTTGCTACTTGTGGAGCTCAAGGTGAAGACCCCTATGGTGTCTTTGAGAGAAGAGAAAAACCAACATGAGTGAGTCTATGAGAATAATTATTTTTGAGCTCTTGTTTCATTACCTTGTGGCAAAAAGAGGAGAGATTCTGATTAGGGATCCTTTACAAGCTCAAAGTCCCTCTCCTCCTTCCCAAAACAGATTTCAAATGCAATTTACATCATCAGGGATGTGCATGAATTTGTTATCCAGAATGTTCTGAGTTGTCACTGAGCACCACATCTTGTGTTTCGTGTTCCTGTCTCCCTCCAAACAGCACAACTGGCAGAATTTTATTCAGTCTCACAAACCAGAACTGTTTTCTCATATCTGCGGTTCCACATGGCTCTTGTCCTTAAGGATACCTTGAAATGTGACTTTTATTCTGATTAAAGGAGGTTTTTCTGGTTCCGACTCCCATTTACACCCCAAATTGATGGAGAAAAATTGAGATTTTCTTTATCATGATGGTACAGTATGAAACAAATTGCTTCAGATTATGATTCCCTCCAGTTTAAATTGTTCCATTGTTTAGACTGGAGCTGCCTGACAGGTTCTTCATTTATCTTTCTTGGCTAACGCAGCCCTGGACATATTTGAGGCATTAGGCTGGGGCTGCTTTGTCAACCTTGACCTTGTGCCACATTAGCTGCTTGCAAAGTTGACACTCTTCATTTCTCAGCCCTACATTTTGTTCTGAGCCCTCTGAGCCAGGATTAGCCACAGCTGCTTGTGAGATTTGTGTGGGCAGGTATCAAAAGCCATCAGATGAGGTTTTCTTTTTCACACTCCCTATTTTCACCAGCTTGCCTTCTAGAGCAGAAACAAAAACCCTCATCATTCACACCCCATAACCAAATTTAATTGCTATTTGTCTTAACTCTGATTTATTTTATTGGCCTGGCTTTAAACCAACTTTTACACTTGAAATCTGGGCCACTGAAATTAGCAGTGAGTTCTAACTTAGAGTTATCTGTGAAGGACATCCTGGTGGTTTCTTCTAAAAACTGGCTTTGGTCAGTTTTGGTCACTAAATCTATAGTTTCATTTCAGGAAAGAAAGCAGCTTTGGAGCTGAAAACTGAGGAAGTTTTGTGACTTCAAGCTGGTACAATTGTGTAACTGCTTCCATGAGTGCTTGGAGTTTATTCCACCTTCATTTTAAATTGGATAAAATTAATTCCTGTTCCAAAGCCTCCTGAGAGGCAGCCAGCACGGTCTCATCTGTTTCTTCTCACCAGGAAAAAGGTGGCCTCGCTTCTTCACAACAATTTCCTGCAAACTCTGCATGTTCAAAAGGCTGAGCCTCATCTTTGCTCCTAATGGGAATTAATAACACAGGAAGTTCTAACAGCAGTTGTCTCTTCAGAAGAATGATGGTGTGACTCACAAAAAGTTACCTCTGGTTTTCTTGCAGATAGGAACCCATGGTGGGGAGAAAAACAAAGCCACATTATTCAAGAAACAAACAAATGAAATTCACAATGACCCCGCTCACAGGGAATCCCAGACCAGCTCAGTTTCTGTTGTAACTCACAAACATTAAAAGGCATCTTGGCTGAAAAGCTCTCAGGTAAATTGTGCAAACCCAAAGCATTTGGGAATCAGCTGCTGGGGAGCATGAAAACAAAAACGTTGATTGCAAGTGCTGGGAGCAGGTGAAGGGAGATTGATCCATGGCTCAGCTCCGGGAGGAGAGGGAGGTTTGTGGCACCCTCAGCTCATCCCTGAGCCCACACGCGGCTGTTTGGCTGCCAGATGCTCTGGCTTTGATGGGTGAATCAGAGCTGCAGCCCTGAAAATGCTGCACTTCACTCTCCAATCTCTGCTGTTCAGTCCTGATGTCTGTACTGGTTTGAGAGCAAAACCAGTGAGAGACTCCAAGTGAGAAATACAATTTAGTAGGAGGAAAAGAAAGAAGTAAAAGAAAGTAAAATAAAATAAATGCAATAGTACAAAAAAACCCTGACAGAGTCAGAATCCAACCTGACCCCCTGTTAGTCAGGGTGGTGGCAGCAGTGCAGATGAAATGCTCTTGTCCAAGCAGTGATCCTGTAGAAAGCTCTGGCAGCTCTTGTCCTCTGTGAATCCAGTGGGTCAGGGCTCCCTGTGCTGTTCCAAATCCCAGATTCTATCCAGGTGGGAATGCTTGGCTCCTCCCCCTGGGCGGAGCATCTCCCCATGGGCTGATCTCATTCTCTGAGCCCTGCAGTGGTTCCTTGCTGGCCCATGAACCAGAGACAGCTCCCGCAGGGAGTTCCCCATGAGCCATGGGCACGGCATTGCTGGGCCATGGACAGGAGAGAAGGGAAACACTGCCCCAGCTGGTTCCAGCAGCTCCTGGGGATGGGCATGGAACACAGACTGTGGGCACAGCTGACATTGGAACCTAGGACAATATCTCATTTTCACTCTACAGATTATTTCCAGGTCGTTACATTTATTTTTTTTTAAGTTGGTTCTTTCTTTTTGTTTTGTCCTGTGTTGTTAGAGATTTCTGTGAGACATCTAATTCTGTGTGGTTATTTAAATAAAGCTTAAAGTAGTTGAAATCAAAGATATTTTAGTATGTTTAAATATCATAGAATATAGCCCCAAATCAATCAAGTTGAAAACTGTAAGAAACTTAAATCAGCCATGTAGGAGGCCCTGGAGGGCATTTTCTCTCCCCAGGATAAATGCTGTGTTTCACATGGTGACAGACACCCAAAATGCAAATAAACCTCCCCTCCTAAATTTGGATTGCTGTTCCACAGATTATTTACCTTTGTGGTTCTTCATCTCTAAACGATAAAGAACCAAAAATATCTGCCCTTGGTGAATCCCAAATAATAGGGGAAGGTTAATGAGGTGATCAGGAGGGATCTGAGTGGGAATCAGGGAACAGCTGCAGTTTGCAGGAGTCTAAAATCAGAGTGACTGTCAGAGGGCACAAGGTCTGGGCATGTCCAGAAGTGGAGTTTCTCATGACTGTGAGGATAAAATGTTGATCTTTATCACGTCTGAGCTATCTGCACAATCTCCCTCCCTGACTGCTGAGCTTTCTGAACAAACCCTGCAGCAAAGGCACAAAAAAGTTCTATTTTCTAACTTGTTTTGGGAAAGATCCATCCCACCCAGCACTGCAGGCTTTGGAGAAGTTTTTGTCTTCACCACCAAATTTTTGTCTTCAGTGGAGCCTGGACTCATCCTTCATGCTGGGGCAGCAGGAAGCTGTGAGTATCTGACAGAATTGTGGAAAGTTAAAGGGTTGGAATGGGCTGTAAGGATTATTTAATCCCAACACTAAAGGGAAGGGACACATCCCACATCTCACGTGTTTACATGTGAGAAGTGAGAATGATGATTCCTCTCAACAGCACTTCACATCTTCTTTTTCCTAACTCAAAACTAGATAATATATTAATTTTTATTGCCTTTTTGTGTCAAGTAAGACACAGCTGAGGCTACACACCATTTCACTTATTTCCATCCTACAGTAACGATAATTTCTGTCAAGAGCTGTAAATTGCCAGACCGCAGGAAACGGCATGAAATAAATATTTCCTAAAATGCTTTAATATGAGAGCTAATGCTCCTAATGTGTGTGTCTTGTCACTTGGTTTGGCCTAAACTGAGAGTTAATTGGATTGTCATACTTCCATGGGCAATATTCAAATACATCTAAACTTCATGAAACCTCCTAGAAGGAGAGACAGGCAGTGTCAGAGCAAAGTAAAACCCAAACTTTTAAGCCTGTTTGCACAGCAAGCTCAATAAGCACTTTTGCTGATCTGTCTGAAACCTGGACAGTTTAAATGCCATCATTCTCTTTGTCAATGCTCAGGCAAGTTCTGGTGAGAGTGACATACCTAAAAAATATGAAGTTTGCCTAATAAAACATATTAAAATGGGTGGCATGAAACTGAATTATTTCGACTGGAATGTATACACTGGGGAAAAGCAAGATCTTGAATATTCACATTACAGCTCATTGAAAAGGCAATGGGCTATGCAACAAGATTGACAACAAAGGGAAAAATGATGAGGAAAATTGCCTTACTTATCTGCTAGAGTGCTCTTGACTGCCAACTGTAATTTTATGGTTCATTATATAAAAAAATACCATTAATGTTAGTACTTGTGTATCATAATCATGAGAAGAAGGGAAAAAGTTCATTGAAATGTGCTCCATTTTTAATCAAGACACTATAATTGTGTGTTTTTCAGGCATCATCAATTTCCATCAATTTTACTGCTGCACAAATAATGTGCTGCTATAGCTCTTCCACAGGTCAATTCCTGCATGAGGTACATGGGCTGCAGGGATGGAAACTGTAAATAAACAGTGGCATAATTTATCTCCTCTGATATTACTTGATACAGCAGCAGCTTTGCTTTGATAAGGGGAGCAAATGGAAGGGCCGGGTTTGAATTGCGTGGTGCATCGCAGACCTCAGAAATTGTTATATAAATGTTGTTATGTAAAATGTCAGGCAACAGCCAATATTAGCATCACAGAGCCACTGTCACACAGCAAATGTGTCTGTCAACTTAGCTGGGTGTTTTTGAGAGTTCTGAAAATCACAGATCGGGTAAAAATTGTCTGGAACTACAGCAGGACGTGTCTGTCACCAGCCCTGTGGGTTGGCCAGCTCAAACCAGCTCTGGCTGTGAGAAATTTGGGTTCCTCACACCCCAAGGGAAGTGAAGGTGTCCCTGATCCATCTTTTTTGGAAGGGGAGCACAAGGGAGCTCAGTGCCGTTGTTGAGAGGTTTGTGCTGAACACGTTTTCTGAATTAACAATGCTGTTATTTCACAGCATGTCAGGGAACAAATCTGCAGCAGAGCCTCAATCCCAGAGCAACCCCAGGGCAGAGGAGAGGCCTTTCCCAAGGACTTTCTTGACAAGAGAGAAATGACTCCCAGATGATGTTTTCCTAGATGGAGGATGCTCAGACTTTCTTTATTCCGTGAGTCTGTGGTTGAGACTGACCTTTGGTAAAAGCTGCTTTTTTCTCTTGGGAATGTGCTGAGTTTTGAGGCCTGGGTTAGTTCAATTTTGTTGACAAAACTGAAGTTTAAACCAAGCCACAGCTGGCAAACCACATACAAAAGGTTCATTTATGTGTGCTGTCAGTGTTTTCGAAAGCTTTTTTGTCTACTGGTGCAGAATATTGATAAAAACTGATGATCTTTATGGGCAACCTTTGTGGTATCTGATCCTTAATCCCGTGGGCACATTTCCTTCTTGAAAATCAATCATGGAATCACAGAATGGGTTGGATTGGAAGACACCTTAAAAATCATCTCATTCCAACCCCCTGCCTGGGGCAAGGACACGTTCCACTAGCCCAGGGCCAGAATCACCAGGAGGATTTTTCTTTCTGCTCATCTTTTTAATCCCAGTCTGAGATTGGATCCTAATTCCAATTAAAACTGGGATTTAATCCCAGTCTGAGATTTCTTGCAGGAGATGCCTGAGAATGGAGCAGGTCGTGAAAGCAGCCCTGGCACACACCATAGCCAGGAATAAACACATTTTCTCTCCTCTCCCTCTTTTGAAAGCTCCCTGTCCTTCAGTAAAGGAGGAGAAGCTCAGGGCATGGGCAGGGCTGGTGCTGAGTAACTCATGTCAGGGCAAACAGCTCACAAAGGTGGCATGGCTTGGGTGATACATTCATGTACATTCAGCTCTGTTAGTGTCTGACACTATTGGATTTGTGGAGCTTTAATTATAAATTACTTGATAAAATAAAGTCAGCTGTCAAAAGCCCATTCCATGTCTGAGTTTTGTTTGGGGGGGGGAAAAAAACAGTTTATTTATTCCTGAAGAGTCTGGGGAAGTGGAGGATGGCGAGACAGAAGCTGAGGGGCTTTCCTGAGGCTGACAAGCCTTCCAGAAATCCCAGCACTTTGCCAAGGCAGCCCCATCCAAGGCCCTGGGAACAAACTGCTGCCAGCTGGAGCTCCCCTGAGCTGAGCAATGGGCCCGAAACAGCCGAAATGACGCCGACATTTGTGCCCATTTTCAGCCGAGTGTCACCACACACCTCACGCCTGGCAGTGGGATCCTCCTGCTGAGGATGCTGAGCAGCCTCTGCTTCCTGCTGCCCCCAGCAGAAGGGAATGTCTGGGATGAGGCTCTGCAAATCTGCCTGCAGAAACCGCGGCATTATTCATAGCGTGTGATTAGTCTTGCACGCTCCCCTCGTTATAAATATGTAACACATGCTCCAGTGCAGAATGTGATAATGTATTCCAACATGATCTTTATTGCTGATATTTAAAAACCTGTTCCTGAATATGCACAGTTTAAATTTCACATGAATGTACATCTCCCATTTTTTTCCCTGGTTTGAAGCATAAAGTCTCTCAGGCAAAATGTAGGTTTTATGTCAATCCATTTTTACCCCTTTCCTCAGCTCATTTGTCTACAGTTAAATATTTTCTTCATCTTCCACAGGAAAATATGAATTATTCTAAAGCACCAAGTGCTGCAGTGTGTGTGCATCTGTGTTTGTTGGGAAGTCAAAATACAAACAGTGGAGAAGATATCCTCATTTGTTTCCCATTCCAGTTTTTAAGTGATATGTTAGGAAGCAATCATAATAAAGAGCAGCTGAAGGAGCCAAAGAAATTATTTCTTAGTGAGACAGCAGCCTGCTGTTATCTCTAATCTAAGAGGCACTGGATAGAGGTCATCTTCTGATCAATGAAGTGAATTTCACTTTATGATGCTGCAAACAGACAGAGAATGGTACAATCAAGTGCTTTCTGAGAGAAAACAGAAGCAGCCAGAGCGAGGGGAGAAGCATAACAAAAATAAACAGATTTATTGTGTACAGGGCCTGTTTTACAAGGGCCCTGGAGTGCAGGAAGAGGATGTTGCACTCCTTCAGCACCCTGGAAATTCAGAGTATTGCCAAGACCTGAAATCACTTTACCTGCCCAGGACAGTCCTGTGGACAGACAGAGTTAACACTGTGCTCTGCCACATCCAGAGATTATCCCTCCTAAAGGAAAAGCATTTAGGTTCCAAGGTGAACACTTAAGCATGGGATGGAATGTGACTTTCAGGAATTCTGAACAGGGAATGCTGACAGCTTTTGTTCCACAGTCTCCACACACTTCAGGCCCTGGCTCTCTGCTTTGCCCCATATTTTGCTTTTCAAGAGGAATTCGACTCAGTCAGGTCTTACAGCACTGTCTGATATGGTTTTGTTTCTCTGAATAATATGGATTTCAAGGCCTGATCAAAAGTTTTACAGTTTGGAATATTAAGCATGGACGTGTCATGGTAATTGAGCAAAAATTGGATGTGTGATCAGCCAGTGCCACAGGAAAGCCTAAAACAGTGTCTGCTGTTTTTTTCTTTTTTTTTTTCCCCCAGACCTTGCAAAATCAATGGAAAGGTAACGAGGGCCCTTGCTGTCAGCATGGATTAATCTGGAGTTCCCTGGCATCTTCAGATCCTTGTGGCATCAAAACACGAGTTCGAATCACAAGTTTGAACAGTGGCTCAAAGTGCTCAGGAGTTCAAAAAAAACCGACAAGAGCCAGCGAACTAAAACACCTCCAATCTCTATGGTTTGCAAACTTCAAAAAGTGTGATTGTTCTGGGAGGCTTTGATCTCAATATTACTTTTTTATGGCCTTTGAAGTCCAAAGCAAAGGGCCATTGCAGCGGGATCCCGAGGTGCTGAGTGTTAATTCCCTACAGCCACGTTCAGGGTACAGCATATCAACTATTGACCACTGGATGCTGAAGAATGTGACCATCAGAGAGAGGATTTTGTTATTAAGGAAGGTTTCACACTCAGCAGTGTTGGTGCAGTTTGAGTTTTCCCAACGAAAAGGTCATTCAGGACCTCAGGAAGATTCTAGAATATTCCCACATTTTTATAATCAGCTGTTACAGCTAAGCAGGAGTTGGAATTCTGTCAAAATTACCCACCAAACAGCAGCTTGTGTTGTTTTTGGAGCTGGTGAGGGAAACCTCCAAGGGGGAGGTTGGTGAGGGGCTGGAATCTCTGCCTGCCCCTGAGATGGAACTTCACTCTGAAAATTGGCACCAACGGCTGCCTTCGAACAGCAGAACTGGAAAGGAAAAATGGAAAGGAAAAATGGAAAGGGCTGCATTTATGTGGCTTGTAAAATATTCATTTATGTGCTGTGCTCAGGGAGAATCGATCTCTGGAGAGCAGGAGGTTTCTTCATCTCAGTCACATTGCATTAGAGGGAAGAGCTGAGCAGGGCGAGATGTCGTGGGGACGGTGATGGGGCCAAGAGGGCAGCACGAGCTGGCCCTGGGCTCTGGGTGGGGCAGGGGGACATCAGGGCAATGGCAGAAGGACCTGAGCTCGTCCCTGTGCCTCTGGGTTTTGATTCCACCCAGCGGCAAATTGAAATGTTTTTGTGGATTTGGTCTTCAGTTGTTTTTTCTGCCAGATTACAGCAAGGTTTGAGAGGGAGGCAATTTTTTTTTTCCTTTCATGCACAAGTACCTGCTGGCATTCCTGGGGTGGCCTGTGCAGGGCCAGGAGTTGGATTTTGATGCTCCTTGTGGGTCCCTTCCAATTCAGAAATTTAACAAATCCGTGATTCTGAAAATGAATCTGTTTTCGGAGCAGGTTTGTTTTGCCCCTCCTCAGTTCCCTGTTGCCCCCAGACTCTGGATGTGCTGCAATATTCCAGGGGATGGGATCTACGCAGCTGGATTGACTTTCTCTCTCTTGAAATCACTTCTTGAGTAGTTTCCTCATGAATTGAGGGAATTTCCATCCATTGGATTCTCTAAATCTGCCAGAGCCCCAGGCAGGGCTGTGCAGGGAATGAGAGATGTGGTGTGGGCAGGCACAGCTGGGTTTGCCAGTCACCAGTGCCACCAATCCCAGCATTTTTTCCAGTTATCCAGAAATCCCCTTTCAAGGTTTTAAATGAGGCATTCCATTGTGAACAAGATTCTTTCCCAATTTTTCTGACGTTAAGGGCTCGTAAAGATTTTTAACAACAGACTTTTACATAGTTAAACTGAGGAATAGCTTCCCTAATGTTTTCAGCTACTCCTGACAATAATGCCTTTACCTCGGGAGCAAAGTATTCATGCTGATGTCAATAAAGGCGGTGGTTTTGACAGCAGTTTTATACATCAGCATAGATCTGGAGTGCTGAATATTACCTGTATTATCAATTGGCTAACACTTTCCACGAGAGAGATGTCTCTTTAGAAAGCTGTTCCTTTTATGAGTGTCATCAACTCCTGTCAGCCCGACGCCGCTGGGTTTGACTGGGTTTGAAGTTTTTGTTGTTGTTTAAATTTGTGATAACATAAGTGAGCGGTTTTTTTTACAGAATGGATGTTGAAAAATGTGTTCTGTTCTCATCTAAACGGCTTCATTCAGCTGCTTTTTTGTGAAAGCTCCGAGATCTGTGGAGGGAAATACTTAAGTAATGGAGTGATTTGCCGTGCTTTTGGTGCTAAAACAGCACAGGTGTAGCTCATGCAGAGGCAGTGACTTATGGCAGCTCTGAATATCTCTCAGTTTAAAAGCTCTGGGGTTTGAAGCTTTGTGCAAATCTCCTTTGGATTTTGGGTAACCCAGGCCCTGGGAGCACAGGGAATGAGCAAGTGCATCATCTCACCCCAACAAGGAACGCTTTATTAGCAAATATCAGGAATTTTTACTTTTCCATGTCTAGAAAAAAGAAAACCAAACGACTTTTCTACTTCTAACAGTGCAAATTGGTGTGGATTGCAATTTATGGATGCAGAAAGAGCACAGGATTGCTGTCAAACTTAAATTTCTCACTGCTGGTGAAAGGAGCACCAACACCACCAGATGTGACATCTGGCACAGCTCAGCACCAGCTGCTCCAGGCCACACTCCTGAACAAGACCGAGGAGGCATCAGCCATGATTCCAACAGGTGACACTAAATATTCCCAAAATAATCACTGCCAGCTCGTAAGGGCCTGGTATCAACAGAGAATCCCAGAATCTCAGGAGGGATTGTTGGGAGGGACCTTAAATTCCACCCCATTCCACCCTGCCATGGCAGGGACACCTCCCACTGTCCCAGGTGTTCCAAGCCCCAATGTCCAACCTGGCCTTGGGCACTGCCAGGGATCCAGGGGCAGCCACAGCTGCTCTGGGCACCTGTGCCAGGGCCTGCCCACCCTCACAGGGAACAATTTTTCTCAATATTTAATATATTGTACCAACACAGTGAAGTTGAACATGGATGGAGAGCAGGGAGCAGCTGCTTTCATTATGGGAGGCCTCTTTCTGAATATTTACATCCGAGATATAAATCACCCCTAACGCATCACTCAGTGTAATAGGTTCCTGTAATTAAATGAGAGCTTTATTGAATAAATTGCACACTGTTAATTATACGTGTAAGACTCTCTGGCAATTCCTTTGACTTTATTGCAGATAAAACAATGACCTTGTCTATTTCCATAGTGCTTGATAATTTAAGAAGATTGAAGAAGTGTTAATTGTGAGTCGGCCAAGAAGCCTTTCAAATGCTTTAATAGCTTTAATAGTATTAACTCAATATTGAGGTAAGATTATTCCTTGTACTCTCTGTGTACTCACAGTGCCAGGCATTGCTCCTCTCACCTCTGGAACTCACCGTGAGTGCAACAGGGCTTGGGTGGGGAAAGAAATCCAGGAAAATGTTGATTTAGTCCATAATATCCACAAATCGATTTTTCTTGATGGAGTGGAGAGTCAGGAGTTGTCTGCATCAAATCAGCAAGGATTTTATGCAAATGAATGCAGAATTAGAACAGCAGAGTGCAACTTGATGACATTGGCCTTATTTTTTGAATATTAGTCAATAGTTGCTAAGTTTACAATCTTCCCTTTCCTTTGGCGTCTTTATTTATAATTAAGTTATTTATGCATGCACACAAGTACAAACTCACCCATTGGACACCGAAATGAAATCCCAGCGAGGCTTTATTTTTATTTACTGCTTCCTCCAACAAATGCACATCTTTCAACCCTCTGCAGAGCCTCATCGATTCCTGAAGTATCATCTCCCAGTTTATTGAGTACAAGTGGTGACTGATTGTCCCTGGCACTTCAGCAAGGACTTAAATATACAAGGAACAAGTTTTAAATAGCCTACGATTTTATTAACATGCCACCACATCTGGGAAGTTATTTGGGATGGTTGGGAATTTCTTGATCATTTTTTTGTCCCCCCTCACTGGAAAAAAACAAAACAAAAAACCTGCTGATTTGCCTGACTTCAGGCTGTTTGCTAAGCAGAATTTGATTCAACAGATCCAATTAAGAAGAAAAAGAAGCCAGAGCAGTAGCAGGTTGACACTGTTAACAGGAGATTGTGCTTTTCCTTCTGATGGCAATTTTTCAACATTTTAATGAACTTCCACTTGGAGGGGAAAAAAAAAAAAAAAAGGAAGTTGAAACCAATTAATTTGAGTGGCCTGAAAAAAAAAAAAAAAGCCAAAAAAAAAAAAACCCCAGGGGGAGTGTTGGTGGGTGGCAATGTGAGATCACAGCTTTACACCCTGTCTCGTACAGAGCTTCCCTGCAAACTGCTGAGAACCTGTGGGAAACCGAGCTCAATCCACACTCAGTGGGGAACTTCCTTGCTGCGCTGCTGATATCCTCCAAACTCAGAGAAAAGTTGGGAATTTAAAGGGAAAATCAGCACTAACAACCCGAGTTTTTTATATTTTTGGTGTCTTCTGCTCTCCTGGGAGCAGCTTGTCTCCATCAGCAGAGTCGAGCTTGGGGTGCTGCTGTCTCTCATCTCTTCTTAGCAAATTCCAGCCCATCCCTAATCCTGTTTAGCTTTGCTGGAATCTTCCTGAGATTCTTTGCCTCAGTCCTACTGAACCCCAAGTTTTTGTGCTGAACAATATTGATCCATTTCAATCACGACTTTGCTTGACATTGGCATTGCTGCAACACCAGGATCCTGTCAAGTCAGTTTGAAATCACAGAAAACACTTGAATTTCAAGTTTGGAAACCACCTTCCATTTAAAATAACATTTTTAAAAATTAATTTGCACCTGTGCTCAATAGGGCACAGGGAGAAGAGCAAAGCTTTTCACCAGGGTTTGAAAAGTACAGCAAATAACTTCTCCAGTGAGAGAAAAATAACCTAATAGCAGCTTGCTCTGGGAACTCACAGGATTTCTCTATTCAGCGGAGCAGGAAAATGCATGTGCTTTGTATGAATATAGAAATGAAGAAATAATTTATCAAGCAAAAATACAGGTATTTCTTCAAGGATTCCCATTGCTTTGGAAATGTTTTTTTTTTCCTTTTTTTGACGTGGTTTTCCTGCTCTGCTGCCTGATGGATTGATCTGAGATGGGAGGAGAAGTGATTTCCTCCCTTTGATGATAAAGAAAAGGGAAGAAAGAAAAACTAAGCATTAAGATGCCAACATGTGTTTCATCCACTTCACTTCTGCCTGAGACAACTGTGCAGCAGCTTCCCCCTTTGCAGAAATTATTGTTTCACCTTTTTCTGCCTCTTTTCACAAGTTTTCCTATTTCCTCCTTAGTTTCCTGATTTTTCCTTTGTATTTTACCATTCCCAAGAGAGTGAAGCACCAGCTCCCTAAGGTTATCCAGAAATGTCCCACTTGGGCAGGTGGGTGAGGACAAAACTTCTGCTTTGTTATTGAGACTCTAAATTTCAGAATTTTTAATTTAATTTGTGCACTTTACCAGCCCGCTCTGAGAGGAATATTGATCAGCCCTCCGTCCCCAATATTATTCTTATTTCTCTGAGACTTTTTAATAGAAAAACAATGCCTTTCTCTCAATGCAGAGTTTTATTTATTTGAATCTCCTTCCCCAATTACTTCAATTAAAAAGTCAGAGTGGAGGACCAGGGGTGTTTTTCCTTGATTGAGTTTCTACTTGTACATATCCCAAAGCAAATAAATCCAACTCAGAATTGAATTAAGGGGGTTCACACCACGTTTTGTATTGGTTCATTTAGGAGATGTAAAATCTGCCTAATTTAGTTAATTACATGTCAGGTATGTCAGTTTGAAATTTGTTTATGTATTCAACCAGCAATGGATCTCTGTTATCCTGAAATATGATGGATTTTTAAAATCCTGAGCAATAATCTCAATGATCTTTAAGTAAAATCTTCTTTACCCACAGGGGTTTTTTTTGAGAAAAGGGTTTTGGATGACTTGATAGACACCTGTGGATGGAGACATCCCAAATCACTTAAAAGATTTAATATTTTTGTCTAATTTTACAGCTGGACTCCTCAGGCATCTCCAGGAATCAGGTTGCCAGCTCTGCTGAACTTCAGTTTGAGGAGGTTCCATAAAGCCTACAGGAACTTCAGCTTGCCAGTAGGATTAGGAAAATAACAAGATTTCATTAATTTTAGGATTGAGAAGCATGAGAAATGTGTTTACTGAACTCTGATAGTCTCACTGCAATCGAGCATAATTTTCCTGTCGCAGCTCTGGCAGTTATCAAATGGAAGATAAAACACTAAACACAATCAGATTAAAAAAAGAAAGCCCTGAGTGTAACAATGTGTAATGTGAAATATTTCCAGAAAACCAGGATGGGTTTTCCTCCAGTGGAATTCCTCAGGTAAGTGAGAATAATTTCTTTTTCTCCCTGTTTTTATTCCAAGATATTATTTTTGGGTGGAATTCTCCTGTTGTACAACACACCAGGGAATCTCAGCGAGCCACCAGCATTTCCCCCAGCTGAAATCCAAACCCATTCCCCATTTAATTTTTTAAATATTTCAATATCTGACTTCAGCAATGACAGCAAGGCCAGGTGAATTTTCACAGGCAGCAAGGCCAGGTGAATTTTATCTGCAGCCAGGAACAGAAAGGTGACAAATCCCAGCAATGCCTCAAAGGAAGGTCACACAAATGACACCGCAGCCTTCAGCTGGGGCCTTGCTCTCCCAGGCAGGAATAATTGGAGGCCACCAAATTTCAGCATTTGAGGTTATTTAGCCTCAGCTTCAGGATGTGAAGTTATTTAGCCCCAGTTTCAACATGTGAAGTTATTTAGCCTCAGTTTCAGCTTGTGAAGTTATTTAAGCCTCAGCTTGACTCAATGACAGACGTGGCACTGAACTCCTGAGTCTGCAGCTTGATTGCAGAGCATAAATTGTGCCAAATCAAAGCCACCACCTCATTCCATGGGGGCTGAGAATACGGCAGCAATGGGAAATATAGGAAATTTAGGAGCCTTTTTTTCCCTTTATTTCTTGGGGAAGAGAGGATGTTGTTGCAATAAAACCTTCTCATTTTGTGCAAATTTCTCAGCTCTGTGGAAGTTTCCAAGCCCAGCTCTCTGATCCATGATTTCACGGGTTCTGTTTAAAAGATAACACCCTCCAAAGGGGATAATTTTCCTGGATAATGCAGGAAAGATCAATTTTCAAACTCTTGCTGTGAATCAAGCCAAAGACAAACTCCAAACCACCAAGTGCAGGTGCAGCTGCACTCAGAGCTGACACCACCACCGGGTTGGGAGTGTTACAAGGATAGTCACAGACAGGTAACTTTTGGGTCATTTTATTTTTTTTTAACCAATATTGATTGGCTGGCTCTGCAAAAACGCTGCAAATGTGGCAGGAGAAAGCCTGGCTGATGTTCATGGAGTGCAGGGTGCTGGGGTCAGGGAGCACCACGAGCCAAGGGTGGCCAGAGCACACTTTAATGAAGTCTGACATCGAAATTCTGCGTGACCTTGTGTTGTACAAGAGCAGGAGTATCGTGAGCTACATCAATAAAACCTGAACAAGGTCTTTTTATTTTTTTTTCAGCTGAAAAGGAGTCTCTGACACCTGAGCTGCAATAAATATTCATTAGGAAAACAGACCAAGTGGTATTGAGGGTTATTTTTGGTAGGGCTGGGAGCTGTGTTTGGGTTGATGCCACAAGAAATTAAACAATTGGAGGTTTTATTTATGAAAAATATGATATCAGTAGGAGTAGTTAAAATTAGAGCTTCAAATGGGGGTATAAGAGTCCTTCCCATAGATATTTAAATTAAAGCTATTTAAAGAAGCTGGACACAGATTGGGGTTCACTAATGATCAAAAAGTCCTGAAGTGTTTTACAGCAGGTCTTGATGAGATTATTTTACAAAGCCTGTTCTCTATCTAAATTCTCCTTTTCCTTTGAAATATCCCAGGATGTTATCTGAAATAGAAGTATTCTCCTTTCTAAGAAGAGTTCTCTGATCAGGGGAGAGCAGTTCTCGCTTCAGAATAACATCTGCATGGTCAAAATATGGTAACACAACTTTTAAATATGTTTGTAATTGGCTTTTGTTAGTGTCTTGTTTTACTCTGGAATGTTAAGATCAGGCCCAAAGTTTATTAACTTCAGTTTTTCCCCATCTCAGCTGTGGGAAATCTCCAAGGTGAGCAGAGGGATGGAGCAGCTCTGCTTGGAGGAAAGGCTGGCACAGCTGGGAGTGTTCAGCTGGAGAGGAGAAGCTTGGGATCACCTCACTGTGGCCCTTCCAGGACCCAAAAGAAAGATGGAGAGAGAGGATTTACAACGGCCTGGAGTGACAGGACACAGGGAATGGCTTCAGACTGCCAGAGGGCAGGGTTAGGTGATATTGGGAATGCAGGGTGTGCTCAGCTGTACTCAGGCAACCCACAGCTGGAATTCTGACATCACTGCCCACGTGTTGGGAAATCATTGTAGAAACAGGAAAAAACCCAGCTCTGCACAGGCCATGGTGATAAATAATCCTCTGTGTGCTCTGGTGATTCTGTGCTGAACTCTGCTGTGTCTGAGTTACTGCAGCTCCAGGCCCTGAGTGAATCATCCTTCTCTGATATCCCTGGATCCCTGCCCCAAGGCCCCAAGGACATCGGGGTTTGGAGCAGCCTGGGACAGCGAGAGATGTCCCTGCCATGGCTGGGGTGGCACTTGGTGGCATTAGGGTCCCTTCTCACCCAAGCTATTCTATATATCTATATCTATATCTATATCTATATCTATATCTATATCTATATATATATAGATATATAGCTATATTATATATCTATGTATCTATATGTCTATATTTCTAGATACATATATATCAATATAGATATATTTTTATATAGATATATAAATATATAAGTATATTTATCACATACAATATATAGATGTTATATTTATATATTATATATAGATGGATATATAAATATATAGATATAAAGATATATCTATATATGTATATTTTTATATATATTTATTTATAGAAATATATTTTATATCTCTATATTTATATATCTATGTATATCTATATATCTATATAACTATATTATATATCTATGTATCTATATGTCTATATTTCTAGATACATATATATCAATATATATTTATATAGATCTATAAATATATAAATATATTTATTACATACAATATATCGATATTATATTTATATATAATATATAAATATACAGATATATAAATATATAGATATACAGATATATAAATATATAGATATAATGTATATATATTTTTATATATTTATTTATATAATATATATTTTATATCTATATATCTATATATCTATGTATCTATATGTCTATATGTCTAGATAGATATATATCAATATAGATATATATTTATATCGATATATAAATATATAAATATATCTATTACATACAATATATAGATATATTTATATATAATATATATATGCACAGATATATAAATAGATATAAATATATATAGATATATATTTTATTCTATATATCTATATATAAATACATTTGTATATCTCTATATTTATATATCTGTGTATCTATCTATATATTTATTATCAACTCTATATCTCTATATCTCTATCAATATAATTATATATCCATATATTTATATATAGATATATCTCTATATTTATGGAGATATATATCTCTATATCTACACTTCTATCAGTTACACACTGAAATACATTTGCCTATCTGGATCATCGTGCACAGATAATTACAGAATTATCTGTAATTATCATCCGTCAGCAATCATCCATCCTGCCCAGAGCCCACACACCAACCCTGCCCAGGGCCCCCTCCTGCAGCAGGGCAGCCCAGCTGCTCCACCTTTGGGGACACAGAAGTGGCACAGCCCAACCCCAGCAGAGGAACCACTCCAGCCAAACAGGAGCCAACTCTGCTCTCCTGCTTATTAAACACCATTCATCACTGCACACTGCCTGTGCCACAGCTGCATCTGGAAATGTTGGCACTTGTGCAGCAAAGATATCTCCTTAAACTGCCTTTTTAATGTTATTTCTAGCCTTTAGCTATTGCTCAAACTTTGTTGCAGGCATTGTTGTTTTAGGGCCTCTTTAACATGTTCTGGCCACACTGAAATCAAGAATGAAAAATACCTGCTAATTTTAAAAGAAAATTTATAACTATGCTTCCTGAGCTCAATAACAGCCAAATGTGGCTTGCTTTTTTAATTTTGCTGCTTTGCCACCTTCCAGCTGCAGTTTCCATGCAGGCAGATTTGGTGGGAGCTTTGTGCATGTGAACGTTGCTGGCAGAAGCTCTTTGTTCCACCTTTATGGAAAAAGGAATTCCTGTATTTGTAATGCACTTCGTGATGTATAAATACATAAATGCATTTGCATGGCCTATTATAAATACACATATTTATGTACAAATGCATAAATCAATAAATATATAAATTTATAATTATAGAATTTTGCTTTTGTGGTTGTATTTTTTCCAGCTCTTCCCTCAGGGCATTTCTGGCCCCTCATGTGCTGATTGATTTTTCCAGAAGTTTTTCCAGTGTTTTTATGGTGCTCAGCTGCCTGGGTTGGAGCTAGGAGGGCACAAAAGGCTGGAATGAGCAGATGTGGGAGGAATTCTTCACATTTTGTACTCAGGCAGCCCACAGTTGGAATTCTGACATCACTGCCCACGTGTTAGGAAGTCACTGTAGAAACAGGAAAAATCCCAGGTAAAATAATGTGACTTCCCATTTTCCCAAGCATATAAATTGTTTTAAAGGGAACACTTTTCCCTAAGTTTGCTGGAATTCACGTTGGTATTTTATTAATTATTTTATTAATGCATCCCTTCAAACCCTGATGTGGTAGAGTGATAAATCCACAGCAGAGGATGATGGGTGGTTTGAGGAGAGGCAGTGCTGTCCCTCTTAAAATCTCTTCATGTTGGGGGGTTTAAATAAGATCTCAGGAAAAAATTTCCTCATTAAAATCTCTCAAAGATTGGAACAAACCACCCAGGGCAGTGGTGGAGTCCCATCTCTGGAAGTGCCCAAAAATCATGTGGATGTGGCACTCGAGGACATGAATTAGGGTTGATGAGCTCAGGGGTCTTTTCCACCCTTTAATGATTCTCAGGTTCTGGTCTAAATTCTAAAGGATTAAGAATTTAAAAGGCTCCAATCCTTGATGATGTTTTTACGTGCCTGTAGAACAGCCCCTAATTTACTGATCAGACACAATGAAGAACAAACTGCCTAGAGAGAGAAAAAGAGAAAATTTAGCCCTGAAAAAGGTTGGAGGATAGAAGGGAAAAATTAGTAAAGATACAGGAGATGCAACCTCAGTTCAAATAAAATATCCCTGCTGCTCTCAGGGCTGCTGCTTCCCTTATTTGACAGGCTGTGCTGATCCCAGGGAGTCCTCAGCACAAAAAGTTGCCCAGTGATGCTCAAGGTGGTGAGTAAATGTGTGTCAGGAGGAAAAATAACACTCCCATGCAAGGATGATTTAAGATTATTTTTTTCCCCACTCCTGCACGAGATTGGATCTACTGTAACCTTCCTAAACCTTTGTTACCTTTGTAATTTAAACTGACAGGTTAAATGCTAATGCAATTGATGGGGGTGAGCAAGTGGTCAAGGAACAACCTGATCTGACTGTATAATGCATCAGAGAATTGCAAAAATATGCAGGTCAGATATAATTTTGACAGAAAATGGCTCGCTGCAAGGGTTTATGTTTCCCTGGATGGTCTTAAAAAGAGTTGGACTATGGTAAGTACCACGGAGCTCGAAAAAAATACCAAGTTAAACTTGATGGAAAAAATCCAAGTTCTCAATATCCTCAGATTTCATTATCAGTTTTTATTGGAGCTGGGATAATAAGATTATAGAATTAAGAGTAAAGTTATACCCATTTTCTTCAGCTCAGCAGCCCTAATGTGCAGAAGGGAAGTGACACTCATTTCTCACCATAAATACAGCAGAAACTGCCTGGAAAAAAAGGCCTGACCACGTACAGGTCCTGGCTGAAAATTCTGTTACTTCAACAGGCACTGGGGCATGGCAAGAACCCTTAAGGGTGGGTAAAAAAAGGTGATTTCTCATCAGTTAATCCTGAAACTGAAAACTTTCCATGTGGCATGACATGGCTGGGGAGGGGGACCAGGATGGGAATCTTGGAGCAGCTGCCCACAGGAGGAATTGAATTTTTACCTCCCTGTTCCAGGGGTAAAATGTATAAATGAAGTGAAACAGCAGAGAAAGTCTGATTTTTTTCCAGACCTCTTTATTTTCAGTTTAGGGACTGCCTGAAAAATAAGAGATGCATTAAATTCCTCTGTTGACTGCCTGAGATGATCTGAAGCAGAGGGAAAGGAAAAGTTGGGCAACTTTCACCAACACTCTCTGAATCCCACCTTTATTTCCTTATATTAATAAATGTGCTTAGAAAAGCATTTTAGAATTTAATAATTTAGAATATAAATTCTAATATTTATTTTTATTTAAATTATTTAATAATTTTTATTTAAATTATTTAATAATTTAGTATATAAATTATTTTCCATCTTGGGGGGCATGATAACAAACTGTTCACTCCAGTCTGAGGATTACCAAGGATCAATTTTTCCCTGGGCCCTTTCAGAGCAAGAAGAAGAATTAGTTCAAATTTTTCAGCACTGACATTATGCCAGTGGATTTTGGTACCATGTTCCTTAAAAGTGCCAGATTTTTTTAACTCTGAAATCCCAGGAATCCCTCAGACTTTTTTTTCCACTCCCAAGCATTCCTCACTCCAAGAAGCCACCAGCAAATGCTAAATAGATCAGAACAAAGACAGCAAATATAGATATAACCAATCCCTTCAAGAATTTGAATTATTGTCAATATTTTCCTGATTTTTTATTACTTCAGTGATTTTTTTTTTCCTCAGAGGAAATTTCAGGCTTGAATCTGTCCTCCTGCCCACACAAGAGCTCACTGTATTCTTCATCTAGGGCAAATTGAAATGTAAATTGACTCAGTGCTTTTAAAAACCTTAAAAAAATAATAATTCAGTGCCTACTCCATGAGATGGAACTCTCCTGGCTGCTTTAACCCACCGAGCAGGTTAGCATAACATGAAATCAATTATTGTACTCGCCATATAAAAGCTGTCAGGTTTAATACTTAACTGCAGTATCTCCCCTGAATGTTTGATTTCAATCACCATCCTTGTGAAGCTCCAGGAATACAGGGACATAAGGAAGATTCCGGGCTAAGAAATTTATTGCACTACCCTGAGTGATAAAAGTGAAATCGGGAATGGATAATACACCCTGCAAACACAGCTCCCTTTTTAATCAAACACTTCCCAGCCCCATAAAACAAAGCAGAGAACAAACATTGAATTTCCAGCCTGGATTGTAATAATTGTGACACCATTTCACTTATTTTTCAGCTTGCCTGGGCCAGCTTTGGTGGAATTTTATTCCCATTCTTTTCCATGCTTTTCCTTGAATTTCTTTTAGGATTGTTTTGGGGGTTGGTTTTTATGGGGTTTTTTTGGTGGTTTTTTTTTTTTTTTTTTTTTTTTTTTTTTTTGGTGTTTTTTTTTCTTTGGGGGGTTTTGGGGGGGTTTTGTTGTTTTTTGGGGGTTTGTTTTTTTGTTTGGTTTTGTTGGGTTTTTTGTTTGGTTTTGTTGGGTTTTTTGTTTGTTTTGTTTTTCATTTGGTTTGTTTTGGGGTTTTTTGGCTTTATTTCTTGGCGGTTCTTGGGTTTGAGGGGCTTTTTTAGTTTGTTATTGGGATTTATTTGGGGGTGGGTCTTTTTTACAGAGGGAGAACCAAATAGAAAAATGCTTTGACTTTCACAGCTCTTCTATTGCTAAACTTTTTTCTCTACTTATAACACACAATGTAAATAATTATTGATCTCTTTTCTGATCTGGGCTTTACCGTGTGACCTTGCTGTGGCTAAAATTGCAATCTTAGATGTTCCACCCTTAGTGGTGACCACAGGCAGCAAGTCTGTCATTTGAGAATCCTAAAAATGATGAATTAAGGACTGTGAAGCACTGGAGTTATGAAAGAGTGGGAATTGTTTGTAACAGAGCTGGGACAAAGGCCCAGTGTGGTGGGGAAAGAGGGAAAATTGTGGATGTGACTCCTTCCTGCTGGATTTCTGCAGGGAAGGGGAAGGTTTGGACTTCTGGGAAGGCTGAGAATGCAGGAAATGGAGGTGCAGGACAAGGGGGAATGGCTTCAAACTGACACAGGGCAGGGTTAGGTGGGATATAAAGAAGGAATTCCTCCCTGGGAGGGTTCTGAGGCCTGGCACAGGTCCCAGAGCAGCTGTGGCTGCCCCTGGATCCCTGGCAGTGCCCAAGGCCAGGTTGGACATTGGGGCTTGGAGCAGCCTGGGACAGTGGGAGGTGTCCCTGCCATGGCAGAGGTGGCACTGGGTGGGATTTAGGGTTCCTTCTGATGCCTTGAGTTTTATCTTTCCTGTATTTCAGGCTCTGTGGTGCCCAGGGTGCAGCTCTGAGCTCACAGTCAGTGTCACTCAGCTCTCTGCACACAGCAGGGACACAAAACAAATCCTTGTCCTGCTGCACACCAAGGACAACTTTCAGCCCAACAGCACCAACAAGGGTGGCTGGAGGGAGGAACAAGAAGGATGGGAGCTCACAGCCTGGAGCTGGAATTGGACAGTGAAACCCCAATGTGCAAATGGACCAAAACTTATCAAAGTGTGAGACCTGGTGACCATTTGTCCATTTTGAGTTCATTTTGTGACCATTTTGGGCCCACCTTGGGTGTAGCCCTGGCCAGGCCCTGTCCTGCCCAAGGTGTCCCCTAAAGGCCTTTCAATAAATCCCTGCTTTATTCTCCAGTTCTGTCCAGTCTCTGTTCCAGCTCAGCCTTCCCAAGGCATCACTCCGAACCCAAACCAGTCTGGGATTCTTTCCCTCTGAGCAAAGTCACCTTTCAGCCTGAGTCCTTCCCACTGAACCCCCAGCCAAGCCCCAAAACCAGGGCAGGTTTCTGTGAGCTGCTCCTTTGTCTGTGTTCCCAAAGCAAACCCCAACCATCTGTAGGGTCTGATTGGAAGCTCTGTCACCTGACAGCTTTGGGGGGTTGCTTCTAGCAGCAGAAACATTGCCTGCCCATGGTCCAGAACAGCTTGGAACAAAGAGCTATAAAAGCAGGGAGCAGCAGACAGATTTATCTCGGTGTGTTTCAAGAAATGATGATCCTGAATTGATTCCTTCTCTGAAATACAAACTCCATGTTTAGCTCTTCTGAAATAGAAAATAAAAGAGAAAAAAAGGAAAACCATAAAACAAACCAGGATTTATCCTCAAGATCAACCCTCATTCCCTTTCAGAAATTACATTCTAGACAATAAGTGATCATTATGTGCCAACAGAGCTGAGAATCTGATTTTAACTTCCAGGTAACATATTAGGGCCATAACCAAATCTGAGAACTATTATCATAGCCAAATGGCTGTAATGCTTCAAGGCTGTAACAGTCATCACCTTTTTATCATTCAGATTACCAGCCAACCCTGAAACAATGAATTTCTTTAACATTATTCTCCCATAACCTTTAACTGTATGCATTATTTCAAACATCTGAAATAATCCTTTATATGACACAGTAGAATAATACTTTTGCCACTCGCTGCACACCGGAATTTGTTATGCCCAGAGCAGTGCAAAAACTCCAGCCTGTTCTGTCTGCCATGGAAATACATTTATTTCAATTGTGCTGGAAGGATGTTTAAGTGATAAATAATTTGAAGGAACACTGATAGGAAGCATAAGGTTCATAAAAGTCCAGAAATGCCGCTGCAGTTTTATCACCACTGTAAAAGTGTCCTGCTTGCCTTGTTTTGGGAGGGCTTTACTTGGCCAGCTCGCACATATTTCACCTGGAATGCACAGCATAAATATTCCAGGGGTTCATTACAGAGCTGTGTTTGTGATAAACCTTCCCGGAGTCCTTTCAGGAAATGTTTATTCCTGTTCTGTCAAGTGGGTGCTAATGCCCCACGCCAGCTCTCTGCACAGGCCACACTGATAAATAATCCTGTGTATGCTCTGGTGATTCTGTGCATAAACTCTGCTGTGTCTGAGTTACTGCAGCTCCAGGCCCGGAGTGAATCAGATTTATAAACACAACACGGTGTTTCTTACCTCTGTTGAGGTGTATTACAGTGGCAGAACTGGCATTTATCTGGACTCTCGGTATAAAAAAGGTTTCCAGCCACACAAGCAACGCACGAAAATACAAAAGGAACTGCTTGAAATCTTGCCAGGGAGAGGGGTCTTGAAAAACATCCCAGGGAACCTCGAGGCCACTGAGTACAGAATATTTTGGATCAGGCCTTTGGAGAGCACAGCCTCTAAAATAACAAATCTGAGGAATTAAATTGTGTTCCTTCAGTGTCCTCATGAAAACTGGGTGCCTCAGAAAGGTCCCAACAATACAGAGCAGCAGCTTTTTCATGAAGTTCAGCTGCTTCCAAGAACTTGAAAATGCAGGCTTAGAAAATCTGAATTTATTGAAATATTTCTAAACTGCATCAAGGAGAAGGGATTCACATACAAAGGATTCAAGCTATGGATAAAGGGCAATTATTCTTGTGCTGAACAAGCAAAAAAAGAGTTGGACTTTAAGTCTAATTTTTCTGTGATTTCTTGTGTGACCTTTCACAAGCCACACATGGCCTGCCCAGGGAAGCCACAAAGTGATTTTTCCACTGGCTCCAGTGGAGGAGAGAATCAGCTCCTCATTTCTCTCTGAATCAGTTTTCTCATTAGTAAATGACCGACCTCAGAGCTTAATGCTTCCAACGCTCTTCGGTATCCTTGAAGGGGAAGTGATATGGGAATGTTAACTGTCCTTACTGCCAGCAGCCAGGGAGCAGAAAATCCAGATTAATGGGGGCCCTTTGGTGGCCATGGCCACCACTGGGACCGTGTTTCTCCACCTCAGAAGAACAAGGCAAGAGTAGAAAGTTCAAACGTTTCAGCTCAAGAGAGCGTTGCTTCCTCAGCAGGAACCTGGAATTTCCTGCAGGTTTTGCTATATTTTAAGTCAGATTTTCATTTGCTGTCAGCTCAGCTCTCCACTAAAGCCTTATTTCATTCATGAGTTAATCAGCAAGCTCACATCACCTGGCTAGAAATTTCTGGAGCTGAATATTCCTATTTTTCCAGGACTCAGGGCTGACATGTTTATACAGAGCTACAAACCATGAGCTCAAGGAGAGGCTTGTTTGTGCTGGCAGTGCTCAGCCTCACACCTGGCAGGAAAAGGTGACCATTCCAGGGCAGAAAAAAACAAAGACTGACAGCAAATCTGCTGGTAAGTATTTAAAAAAAAAAATAAAAAAGGTCAGTCCTGAACGTTAAAGAGGGCCAGCAGGAAATCATTAAATCTGAGTGATAACGTGGGTTTATTTTAATTTGCTCACTGGGATTTTCATTGACAATGAACGGATGGTGGAAAATAAAATAAACTCCATAAAAATGGGGAGTTGACTACAGCTTGCAGCAGGACTTAGAAAATAACTGTAATAACCCAGCCAGATTTCCTACCCCTTTCTCCTGGATTAGTTTTTATCTGTATTACTTGCATCACCAAAAGAATAATTTTTATACAGTTTAAGCCACTTGCTAGAGCCAGTTAGAATTTCAATAATTTTAACTGCGGGTTTTGATGCAAATATTCATTAAAACCCTCAAAGCCTGGCTCAGGTGCCACCAAGGCCTGGAGTCACCAGGTGCTGCATGGCCATGTAGGTGAGCCTAAGCCAGAGCAAGAATCCCCCAGTTATGATTCCTGAAGGATCCAACCCAGCAGTCCATGAACTTCATGGGAGGGTGGAATTCCTTCCCCTGGATGTCCTCCATGGACACAACAAGGACAGCTTCTCAGGGATCTTTCAAAGTTATTCAACTCCCATAAATTCAGCTGCTGCAAAGCCTTCATACACTCATTGGAATAGGGGCGAAAAAAGATTTTATCCCTTCCCAAGGTGGCTGCCTGAACCTGCAGCCCCTGTGAGAATCAGAAAAGTTGAGGTTTAAAAGACCTTCAAGAGCCTCAAGTCCAAGCCAAGGCGCTGTGCCTTTCCAGTAAATTAAAAGAGAACCATCCATCTCCGCTGCAGAGGATCACCTGCCACGCCTGCTGATTTATTTAACTAATTTCTCATCCCATAATTCTCCCAATCTGTGCTCAAATGATCTCATCCTGCATTTCTCTGCTGAAGGTTACCAACTGGCAGAGCCGTGTCCTTCCGATGACGGATCTCTCCGACGCTCTCTTTGCCTGCCTTTAATCTGCTCCAAGGCTAACAGAGGTTCAGTTTTTGTTCTCATCCACGAGGAATTCAGGAATACCCTTCCTGCCATCCCCCACCCAGGCAGGAGGAGTTTTTGCATGGCAATAAATCCTTTCCCTTAGGTTATCTGAACTCCTGAGCCGGCAGGGTTGTCGGAACAGCTCAAATTGAGTAATTGAATAATTGGTCGTGGGAATCATCTCAAACTGGTCCCAGTGGCCACCAGCACCTGCTCAGCTCCGCTCTTTGTTGTCCCAACAATGGTGTTGGATTCATTCCCAGCCCCAGGGGCCAGCAGGCACCGTCAGGAGGGCAGAAACGTTCTCCAGTTATTTGAAAAGCCATCAATTTTCCAAAGTGTGCTGTGCTGAATTAAAGCTTGTCCAAACTCCTCGCCCTGGTCATATTTCTTGCCCATCACGTTGGATATGTCAGCTGTTGTTTCACCACCTGGTAATCCGTCTGTGCTCGGGCTGTACGTGTGATTTATGAAGGTTCCTGTACCTTACTTGTTGCCTACATGTCACCAGTGCAGATATTTTTTTCATCATTCTGGGGTTTTTTTCATGCTACATCCACCCATTAGTCACAATTTTAAGATGGGGAAATGTGGAAATTTTTATGTCCACAACATTCATTGAAGTTTTTTTCCTTTTTTTTATCATGAGCTATTGAGGTTGCATTGACACAACAGCTTGGGTAGATATTTTAATTTACGATTTTCACCACCCTCATTCACTGCCATCAAAAGTGAATTTGAACCACGAGTGATACATAAATGAACCTGATGATTTGTAATCATCAGCAGCTCAGGTTATAAGGAATCTCCTGCTGGGGTTACACATCAACACAGACAGGAGCAAAATTGCTTTGCTCATAACCTGTGATAGTTTTAATAATTTTATTTCTGTTTCTTTCAGAATTCTGGGAAACATTAGCCAGATAATGATGCCTTTTGATTACCAAGCTTGTTCCCTCTTTCAGAAAACAGCTTTGGACAGCAAGAATCACCTCAAATGGGGTTTCTTTTGTGGGCTGGGTTTGGTTTTTATTTTCCCTATGATATCTTTGTGCCTGAGTATTCCTGTTTTTCATCCTGCTGCTCTGCTCCAATATGCTCCCAATATTTTTGCTTTTACTGGCTCATTTACTCTATGCAATAAAGATGCTTGTCATGTCATAAGGTAAGTATTTTCCCTAGAAATTGCTGTAAAACTTGGTATCAAACTGGACATTTCTATTGATTTTTGAATTGATATTTGCAGGTCTCTTTCTGCTTTCTTTTTAACAATTGACTTTTAGACCCCCACATTTCTTGAAAGAAATATTGCTGTAAATTGCAGTGATCTCGACCTGCTCTTTTTCTCCTCTTATCCCTCAGAGCTTTGCTATTCTAATAGCTTTTCTTATGCTCCTTGCAATTAGTTCACAGAAAATTAGAAGAGATAATGGTTAATGAACAACTGCCACTCACTGTCAGTGAAGTGCTGCAAAGGAAAAGGCACTTTCAGAAGTCAGAGAAATGAGAAAATATTACAGAGACAATGAGCATCCAGAGTTGGGGGGAAAACTGTGAGAAAACTGAAATTTTCCTCCATCAAGACCCTTTTGAGAATATTCATCTCACACCAACCTGAGGAACTTCCCAACCCTCAGACATGCAGTGAAATGAACTCATGTCAGTTTAGGCCAGTGAATATTTTTAAAATATCTTTTGTAGGTTTGTCTTGGACCCCTTCAAAGACACACAAAAAACCAATTATGATTATTAAACCCGTGTAATATAAAGTACCAATATTTACACCCTTCTCACCAAGTGCCTGCATTGAAGTTGTGGTGAGCGTGCTGAGAACACCAATTTATTCTGACTTTCACCTGCAGAGAAATCCACAGTGTCCACCTCATTAGGATAATGATTTTCCTTGAAGGATTTTTGCTTTCATTTCTCCAGGGTGAGAGCAAACATCCCAGAGTGGTTTGGGTTGGAAGAGACCTTAAAGTTTATTCGGCCATGGGCTTAAATCTCTCCAGTACCCAGTGAAACAGGAGGAATCTTTTATTCTGCTTTTCTTTTGGATCCAAGCCCAATCACATCCAATTTAAAGTGATTACCTCCAGAATAAGATCCCATCCAGGACAAACCATTCCAGCAGGATATTTCCATTCCTTATTTCCCTCACCAAGCTCAGTCACAAACATCCCCAGATGTGGCTCAGAACGTTGTTTGTCTTCATCCAGGAGAAAGATCAATTCTGTTGTGGAAACAGTGCACAGCATGGGATCGCTCTAATCAATTTGAGCAGGCCTTGGTAAAACTATCTGGTAGTCTGCAATCCAGCAGCATCAAAGCTAATTAATACTTCAGTCAGCTTAATGAATGTATTAGTGGTTAATATTTGTGTATCAGCTCCTCATAACTCAATAATCCTGTGCCATTTGCATTATTAATAGGATAGGTATGAGCTGATTGATCATAAAACCCATTAACTCCGATTTGTGCTGCCTTCAGTTCCCTCCAAGGAAGGGCAGGAATCACTGAGGATTGCAGGGAGCAGGCTCTGGAAAGGCCTTGTCAGATTCCAGGTGAGTGGGGCTGAAGAATTGCAATTTTAAACCAGACACGAACTGATCTGGAAGGTGATGGATGTCCAAACCCAAGGGCTGAGTTCCCAGCTTTATGAGATGCCCAAATTCTTTCAGGTCAAAGCCTTTCTACAAGGCAAGAGAAACAGCCAGGAAGGGAGGAAGAGAGAGAGGTGTAATCCACTCCAAAAAATTTCCCTTCATTCCCCTTCCTCTCTTTGCCCCACTCCTCACATAAACACCACGGAGTGGGAGCTGATTTATTGAAATGAAGCTGGAGGTTGGTTCAGGTGGGAGACGAGAGAATGAACCGACGCCTGCCGGAGAGGAACAATATTTTGCAATTTCCCTCCTACAGGCTTTGAGCTCTACAAAGAGAAATAAAAACCTGCCTCATCCTCTTCAGCAGCCTGGGAAAGCTTTTGCTTACTCACAGCCCCTCACAAGAGAGGCCAGATAATCCTCTGGAAGGGGGAAGCGCCGTTCCAACGCTGCTGAGAGCGCGTGCAGGCAGATGAATTCCATTGGAACAACAATAAAAAAAGAGAGATGAGGAGAAAAAGCAGCTCGTTCCTTTGGAGACTCATCTTTTTAATGCACCATTTCCAACAGGATCTTCTAATTGCTTCTTGTGGGATTGGAGTGTTTTCTCTCGCAGCCTCGCTTTGGAAATTTGTTACATTTCCTGGTACGATGTTCTCCTGCTTTTTTTTTTATTTTTAGGTTCGAAGAACTGTTTTTCTTATGCTTTTTTTTTTTCTTTTTTTTTTTTTCCCTGAGATATTTTCCCCATCTCTCCCATTTCCATGTTCACGTTGTTATTATCAGCGAAATTTAAGCTTCTGTGGAGCTGCATCCTCTTTTATTGCCACACTTCCTTATGCGGTGGGACAGCAGCAAGAGCTGCTGGTTAATCACTCCTGAACTCCTCCATGTGGCAGGGAGATGTGCTGTGAATCACCCAGCGAGCTGTACCTGCGTGATTAACGAGGATCCATTCCCCACTCTGCACTCCGGTGCTCCTCCAGTTGCAATTCCTTTGTTAGAACTGCGTACAAAGGGGATGGAAGAGGAAAAGAGACAGGAAAACCTCAAGGAAAGGAGTTTGTGGCTAAAATAAAAGGGGATAAAAGCAAGCAGCAACGCCACTGCTCCCAGGGCTGGCCAGATGTTTGCTCAGCTGTTCAGGCACGGCTCTTTATTGTCAGCTGCCACACAACAAGTGGCAGAGTTAAAGCTCAATAAGGAATGGAGACAGTCTGCCATGAGAATGAGAAAAATGAGGGAAACAATGTCTTTCACCTCCTCTCGTATGATTTAGCTGGTTAAAAATGTTCCTCTATTTTGCACAGAGCCGAGCAAATCACTCATTATAAATAATGTATTAACCTAATTTCATCACTTCTACTCTGTGAAATGTTCCTCACTAGATTTATAACTACTCCTTCTCGAAAAGCACTGGTACCTGGAAGCAAATCAGCAGATATTTTATCTGCTCATGATAATTCCGTACAAATAGGTAGTGCTGTAAATTGAGAAAGTCTAATATCACCTCTCCAGGTAGTATTTGAGAAATATTTAGGAAATAGCTTCAGAGAAAATATTTATAGCTAAAATCAGCGCATTGGGAACGTTTTGTGCACCTGAAGCTCACTGATGTGCTTGAGGAGAGTCATTGTGAAGGATTCGGGGCCAACTAAAAATTAAATATTTCTTAATATGCCAGTAAAATGATTGCTATCACTAGATCTGCCTAAATTAACAGAGTCACAGCTTTGTGAGACAGACAATATCACCCCAGGTGTACAAAATACCCAGATATTGCACTGCTCCAACACAAACTGTCGATCTTTAGCTAAACTTCTCTCCAGATTACAGCAAATCTTTATTTCCCTTGATGCAATTCCATTTTTTCCTTTAAAGTTCTCTGTGCAGGGAGTTCAAATAGCAGGGAAAACACATCCTGAGGTAATGCAGGAAGACAAAATATGCAAAATGCGTCCAGATCTCTGTTTTGGAGAAGAAATTGCATTTCTTGGCAAGCAGAAGAGATCAAATCAAGCAGCAAGAGCCTGGCTGCCCCCAGTCTGTGAAGGACAATGAGAGTCAAGGGAGGATCAATAAATTTTGGGTAAGGCCTTGAAAGAGACTTTTAAAATGTGCATAATTAGCCAGTGTTGGAAGTGTCACAGGAGCTCACAGCAAAGCTCTCCTGTGGGTGTGAAAGTGTGGGGATGCAGCTTGTACCCCCTGAAACCTGGACTGGCCACCAAGGGCCACCAAAAACCACGAGAATCACAATTAAAACACTGAATTTATTCTATCAGCCATTCAGGCTTTAGAACGGGGAGAGGGTGGATGTTGGAACCCAGGACATCTCTCTGGCTGCCCTGGGTGGTCCCAATGTCCCTGCACATTGCAAGGGGTCCAGAGACCCTGGCACAAAGTCAAAAATACCAGTGCCTTCCATTTTAGCCCATGGGAGCGGTGACCAACCTTGTATGAAGAGTTACAAACCACAAGAGTTTGATCAGAGTAATAATTAGCTTATTACTGGGTGTTAATGTAGAATTTGGGGGTTCATAAAGGAGGTTCAAGGAGGCAAGATGGAGGAATCTGGGTGTGTCCCTGTCCTGCTTCTTCTTCTTGTCCTCCATCTCCTGCTGTGGTGGTGGCACTTTTGGGTTGGTTTAGCACAGAAGTGCACTGTCTAACACAGGTGAGAGGTGTTGGTATCCTACTATAAACACAGATCACGGAATATTCGGTATAAAAGATTACAACCACCCTCGGGGTGGCCAGTTGGGCACGACCAGCACTGCAGCCAGCACCCAAGGTGGGTGAGAACAAAATGTACCAGATCAGGAACAATAAACAACCCTGAGAACCTGAACTGACACATCCCAACTCTCTCTTCTGGCACTGGGGCTTGGGACAAGGACTTTGAACAAACATCTCAGGGGTTATCAGCCCAAGAACTGAGAAGGGTGAATCCAAAATTTCATGTGAGGGGATGCAAAGCAGCTGGCCTGGCCTTTGGGGTGGGAAATGTTCTTCAGAGATTTGTCCTGCTATAACCACACCTCAGAAATCCCACTGACCCTGCAGCTGGACAAGCTGACATTGAATTTGAGTTTTAGGATAATCTTATCCTGTAAATGAGGACAGACTGCCACCCAGCAGGGCTGCACAGTCTGTAAGGATGAGATCCAAGCAAGATTTTTACCATTGGCTCCTTCTTCAACCAGAATTTTCCCTGCCAGGTTCTTTGTGGAAGTTTTGGGTGCAGAAGTTTGGGATATGCTGGGTTTGGCCCTCTGCTCCAGTCCATTGGAACTGGGATTCTGCTTTTAGCACCTGAGAGGTGTCACTCAGAGGAACTTTGTTTTGCAGTTAATGTTGACCCTGTTGGTTTAAGAACTGTGGCTAAAACTCCATTAATTCCATGCAAAAATCAGATTTACAAAAGGATCTGGTGGTCTATTTATTATCCTCTTGGTGTTAGTTCATAACTCTCAGGAATTCAGATTAAAGCAGGATGGAGGGATGGTTTACAAATGTTTGTAGTCCTGGCTGCAGCCACTCCAAAAACACCAACACAAAAAGCAGATCTTGCTCATCCATTGCAAAATTAGCTTCCACTTTGCAATTAATAATCCACAACCAGATTTATTCTCTGACTACCTAGCAACCCTCAAACCAGCAATTTTTTCCTGGTTTAATGACTGAAGGAATTAGACTATAGAAATAGATTTCCTTCTTTTTACTCTCTTGTGACACTGTACTGGTGTTTGAGAATTATCATGAAACTCTCCGGTGCTTTTAGAGCTGAACCCCAGGAACTGCAGGAAGCTGGAAGATAGAAAATCTATTTTCAGGGTGGGATTGTGCATATCCTCTGCCATAATGTAGCTAACACAACACCGTGCCTCTGCTAGCGCTGACTGCCACAGGATACACTCAGCCTCTCAGTCTATTTATTAAAGATCAATTTTTGTGATATCATTGATCCCCGCACACTGGGATTGTCATCCCCGCTCAGGAGTAGCTGAAATTCAATCCTTTCTTCTCCAGCCCTCTGTGGATTAAACTCTGGGACACACATAATAGACACTCTCTGGGAAGATAATGTGCCACGGGTATTAGACAAAAAAATGACAATAATGAAGGGATATGCTGTTAAAAATGGTGAAGAATAACAGCCCGATCATTTCCTGCTCTGTGCCCAGGAAGATACCAGGATAAACAGTCAGCCAATCTATTTGAGCACTCAGAAGATAAAGGGTGATAAGAAAAGAACCAGCATGGATGTTCGGAGAAGAAATCCTATCAAGCCACCACCTGCAGATAAGGTGGATGGGGGAGAAGGGGAGATGTGTGCAGGAGCCGAGGTGGCGGGTTCATAACAAAGAGAAACAGAGGGAAAATGAGGAGAAACGAGCAGGAACAGCACATTTTCAGTGTGGAGCAACTCTGCAAGGCTGCTCCACAGCTGGAATATCCAGCCTGTCTTGGACTGAAGGGAATTCTGGGGAAAACGTGGCCAAAACTGCAGAAAAAATGGAGCACAAGGAAAAGGCTGGTAGGATGGAGCTGGGTTCATCTAAGAGGGGATGGAGAGGGAGGGGAAATATCTTCACAGGTGGAAAGTTCTTTTAGAATCTCCACGGCATCACTTCCAGCTCTGTCCTCTGGGTGAGGAAGGCTGGGAAGTGTCCTGACATCCGTGAGGATTTCCATGATGGAATTGCAAGGGAAATTTCAGTTAAATATTTCAGTGAAACACCAGGGGAATGTCCAGCCTAAAGGCCAGGCAGGTACTGGAGTAAATAGTGTTGGATCTGTGGAAGGACAGGTTAAGCAGACACCTGCCAGACACAATTTAAGCCTGGTTTATGTTATCTCCAGATAAAAATAATGTGGGTGGCTTCATTAAAAAATCTTTTTCTATTATCCCTGCTTTCTACGCTTTCATTTTGTCTTGACATCCAGCTTAAGCTTGGAGTAATTAAAATATCTGAGGCCAAATAATAAATCTAGAATTTTTGGTGTTTTGTATTTTTGGGGGTGAACTCAGAGACACCATGTTTATTGTTAGTTGTAAGGATCCAACCTCAATTAAAGATATTGATCTTAATTTTCTTATTTTTTAGAGCAATGAAGGCTCAGGTATGATCTTGCTCTGTTAATTCCATGGATTTAACTCATCCTGCAGAGGCAGAGCCAAAGGTTTCTTTAAATTAGATGCCCACTAGCCAACAAATATTTGTTGCTGTTGTTTATGAAGTCCCGTTCTCATGAGATCAGAGGCAACTTTTATATTTCCCCCTGTTGAATTAATTTTATGAGCTCTTCAGGCTTGGTGTTGTTTCCTTGCTTATTGTGTGTTTTGCTTTTCAAGATTGTTTTCATCCAATTGTCCTTCTCCAGATTTACAGTGAAAACAACTGAGGACATTTTGTACATAACCCTTTCATCCAAAGTGATTGAAAAGTTCAGCTGAATACGCTCAGTGCATTTTTTAATTTTTGTTTTTTCACTTGTCATTTCTCACAGCTTCCCTTCTTTACATTCCACCTCCAAATATTGTTTTGTTTAAGGAGGAAAAAAAAAAACCAAAAAAAAAACCATCCCGGTGACAATTTGCATAATATGTTCGTGCTGATATGCATCCAGACATCTGGATGGCATTTTAATATCTCATTCTCATTCAGACAAGTAGGAACCACACAGATGGGAGAGACAATTTTAAGAGCATTGTTGTAAACAAATAAGGCAGCCAGGAAATCAAACACACTCCACGATGGGCTTTGTGTGTGAGGATGTGCTCACGACACGTTGTGAGCTGCCTGCTCCTCTCCAGCTACACCAAGAGGTAAATGAAGGGTTGGAAATGGAGATTTGGGATCATTTCATGGGAAGTTCCTTTCCCAACCCAACAAAAGTGGCGCCTCAGTGCTCGTGGGGTGGAGCCATTTGGGGCTCAGCCTGTGGGGTTTGGTTTCTCTCATTTTCAATTAGCAACAGAACTATCAACAATCCTGATTGCTCCAGGAATCCAGCCTGTAATTGGTGTTCTCCTGCTCCACATAATCATGAAAACCTCCTGGTAGTGATTTGCTCCTGCTGTTAAAAACTCATCTCCACGGAGGCCTCAGGAATTCCCTGCAGCCTCCTTTAATCTGCTGCTTGTTTGCAGCTCTTTACAGGATGTAATGGCTCTGAACTGCAGCATCCACAGCCAGTGCTGATTTTTTGGGGGTTTGCTCCAGGGGTTGGTGCAGGAGCCACGAGCAGCCTTTGCTGCAGGTGGAGCTGATGGCTCAGCAGATGCTGCACATTGCTGCTCTCCCAGGATTGCACTGAAAGCCACAAAATCAGAGTATTCCCGGGAATCTGAGCCCCACAGGGATCATCCCAGTCCAGCTCCTGGCCCTGCACATCACAGCCCCAAGAATTGCTCGTATCTTTTCCAAATAACACCATAAACTGATTATTTTCCTCTTCACCTCTTAGCAGATAAATCTACAGATCCCACACAACTAAATTCCCAGGAATTTTCAGGAATTCAGCTTTGTTCAGTGAAATACATGATAAAAGAGTCCAGGACTCTTCCTTCATCTCCTGCAACACAGGTAAAATTTTAGTTTAAATTTTAACCCTTCACTATGGAATTGGACAGGGCTCTGAGCAGCCTCATCTAGTGGAAGGTGTCCCTGCTCATGGCCTTTAAAGGTCCCTTCCAACCCAAACTATTCTATCATTTTAATTATAAATAAATGAAAATATGAGAAAAACCATTAATTTTATATTACCAAAATTTACATCTAAGTCTTAATGTAATATTTCAGGTAGTGAAACATCAATGAGCTATTTAGGAAACCAGATAAAAATTTGTGCCTGGTTCAGTTTGGTTAACTGAAGACCAGGGGACTCTCTGAATAAAAGAAAATGTGATTAGAAGCTCAAAGACATGGGTGGGCAGTGACCTCAGAAAGCAGTTTAGCAAGGGAACTTGTGAAAACAGCAGCTCCTAAAATAAATCTGCTTTTCCTCTCACCTCAAAGCTGCAGATTTGCATGTGGCAAACGCTAAGGAGGGGTGGAAGACAACTCACAGAATGAGAGACAGAGGTAATGGAAACACAGAGAAAAGGCCTTAATTCGTGTCTCAAAGCTGGGAATAAAAACAGGACAGCAGCACAAAATAACCTGGCAGGAGCCTTTCAGAGTGAAGGGTGAATAAATCAATTTTCCTTCAGTGTTACAACCTGTTCCCTGCGTTGTAGCAATGATTCCAGGGGACCATCCCCATCAACCTGAGGATGATTTCCACCACTGCATCTTTCTTTTTTTTAATGAGAGAAGTTTCCCTCACGCTCCATCTCTCTCACTTCTCCTTTTTTCTGAAGCCAGATTTGGGTGCTGTGTCCAAGCTGTCAGCCAGGTAGCAGCAGATTGAAACTGTCACCAGGATTGGGATCAGGAGCTCCTGGCAGCAGAACTGGAAGTTGGAATCTGGGCCAGGAAGTTTTCTAATGCAGCCATGAAAACTTGATGTGCCATATCTTAAGTTTGCCTTCAAATAAAATTTAAAAAAAAAAAAAAAAAGTCAATAAAAGTTTAATCCCAAGCATGCAAACGTTGACAAATTTAGTTAATGTCTGGCGGAAAAGGGAGGATAAAAATAGTCATTTAATTTTTAGTCTGCAAATTGTGAGATTGCAAACAGCGCTTGCTCTCCAAGAGGATTCTGCACTTTGTTCACACAGCTGGATTTTTGTGATGGCTGGGACAGGCCTAAAGAAAATCACGGTCTGATTGTTCCTCCTTCCAGCCTGGTGATGAGGGAGCTATTGTGGCAACCAGAATGTCTGGAAAAAAAAAAACATTAATAACAAATGATTCTCTGATCCTGCTGGAAAGCAGGAAAACGATTAAATTATGATGGGAACCGTCAGAAAACAGGAGGAGAGATGTTAAAGCAGAGATTTGTTTGTTTAAGGCAGATGGGGCTGGTTCTCTCACCAGGCTTATCAGGTCGTGTCTTGGTTCTTGGGCTGATAACCCCCGAGATGTTTGTTCAAAGTCCTTGTCCCAAGCCCCAGTGCCAGCAGAGAGAGTCGGGATGGTTCTCAGTTCAGTTCAGGTTCTCAGGGTTGTTTATTGTTCCTTATCTGGTACATTTTGTTCTCACCCACCTTGGGTGCTGCTGCAGTGCTGCTCGTGCCCAACTGACCACCCTGAGGCGGTTGTGATCTTTTATACCAAATATTCTGTGATCTGTGTTTATGGTAGGATACCAACACCCATCACCTGTGTTAGACACTGCACTGCTGTGCTAAACCAACCCAAAAGTGCCACCACCACAGCAGAAGATGGAGGACAAGAAGAAGGAGCAGAAGGACAGGGGCATACCCAGGTTCCTCCATCTTGCCTCCTTGAACCTCTTTTATGAACCCCAAAATTCTACATTATCACCCAGTAATAAGCTAATTATTTCTCTAATCAAACTCTTGTGGTTTTTAATTCTTCATACAAGGTTGGTAACCACTCCCATGGGCTAAAATGGAAGGCACTTTGGTATTTTTGACTTTGTGCCAGGGTCTCTGGACCCCTTGCCAGGGTCTCAGACCACCCAGGGCAGCCAGAGAGATGTCTGACATCATTCCATGATCATTCCTCCACCTTCCCTTGCTTGGAATTTCCCCTCTCCCTGAATTAAGGAAGCAGCTCAGAGAACCCAAAGTCATTTTTGAAGTCCATCATTTTCCCAAATATCAATCTCCCTGCGCCTCAGCATCCACCAGAAGCCGGCATTTTTATAGGATTGCAGGAGCTTTTGGTGAAAGGCTTCCATCAAATATGTATGAGTTCATTGTATACACACAGCAAAGGAGAACAGATAGATCACGGCAGATCATATTTTTGTGTCATCTTTGGTGAGAAAATATAGATCAATAGATTCTAAACTGTTTTCTGGGACTGGAACAGCACAAAAAGCACTGGGTAACTGAGGGTGACACCCCAAGAAGAAATATTGTGTAATGAGTTTTCTCCATTTGGGTCTGTAACAAACAATTCCACCTTGAATGGAATTAAATTTGTTGTCTCCTGTTCTTTATCAACATGTGAAAACCAGAGAAGCAGTTACATCTCAGTGGTTTAAAGCACAGCCACATGAAAACCCTTCAGCTGAAAATTCACAAGAACTCTTTTTTTTTTTATGTGAAGAATGTGATGTCTTTTCAAAAACACTGAAATTCCTCCAAAACAATGAAGCTGCTCGTTCAGGCTGCATGATTAAATTGAGGATTTGAGAGCAAGTGAACACAGAGCATTAAAGCAGCCAGTATTGATCTGCATTATGAACATAATCCCCACTGCTGGAAGAGGTGGAGAGGAGCAATCACAGCGCCTGGAGATGACTCAAAGCTGCTCTTCATTTGTGCAGCCCTGGTTTGGCAGCAGCAGATCAGTCGGTAAATTGAGGGATCATGAAGGGCTGATCTCTTAAAGGATTTTTAAAAATATTCTCAGGAGCTTGGACACCTTGATTCCTGTCAAGAAGCTCTCAGTGCTGCTCCACAGCAGCATCAGGTGGGCACAGTAAACTTTCCAGCAGTGATTTCAAAACCTAAACTGTTAAAAAGAGGTTTATTCCAGCAGTGATTTCAAAATCTGCATTGCTAAAAAGAGGTTTAATTAAAAGGGAAGAGGCTCCTTTCAAATTGTTCCAGATTGTAGCTGCTTACCCTAATCAATTAAAAAAAAATGAAAGGTGGGATTGTCTCCTCCAACAGATCTTTTGGAATTGCTCCAACTACAATTCTGTGTCATTTTAGACTTAGGACAGCTCCTCATTCTAACCAAGACTATAAAATATCACAGAAATAAAGTGCATCCCATCGTGTGCAGAGCTGGGTGAAGGCAAAGAAGCACCAAAATGCTTCAATTCTCTCCCTGCCTTGAGCAAAGCTCCCCCTGCTCTCAGCAATCCCAAGGTGTAAAACCAGGAAAGGCTTTTTTTCCAAGGGGAAAATGGAAGTGAAAGGGAAGGGATGGACTTTCCTGTGGGATTTAATTATTTAATTGTGCTGTTGACTCTGTCTCTCCCTAGAATCCATCTCCAGCCACCCGGCAGCTTTGAATCTCAGTCTGTGTCGTTGTGGTGTGAAACAGCATCAGTCCCCAGTGTTGGTTTGATTGGGATCTGCTCCCTAGGGCAGATGGGGCTCCAAGGGGCCTGGAGCTCAGCCTGGCTCTGGGAAAAGCTGATTGCAGCTGGCACAGCTGGGCCAGGGGGTCCCAAACCACCCCTCCAAACCAGCACCAGCTCTGCTTGGCCAGACTCATCACCAGTGCTTCAGTGGGGCCCTTCTGAGGGTGCTGAACCTCCCTGGGGCTCTCTCAAAATTGTTGTGTTTGGGTTTTTTTCAAAGCCAGAGGTTACAACACTTCCCCACCAATCTGCTTTCCGTGTGTGGATTTCAGTGTGGAAGATCCTGACTTTTTACAGAGAAGTTGACCAGAAAAGGCAGAACACAGAGACACAGGCAAAGCCCTGGAACTCCAGGGAAAGGGGATCTGATCCTGCTAATCCTCAGTAATTCCTTTATTTTGTTTTGTGGACCATGTGGCAAGGCCCTGCTGCTCCTTTCTCCTCTCTCATCCCGTGTTATTAAAATTCCCTTCCATCCCCGATCTCCATGCAAAACAAGTTCTGTCCCGAAATTGTATCAGCTCAGCAAACTCATCCTGAAAGGCCAGGGAACACTCCTCAGCATTTTGCATCAAAATTGTGGATAAAAACTGTGGATTCACCCTCTGTCCCTCCAGCTGGCGGGAGAGAGGAAAGGCTTTGTTTTTATCTGTGTATTATGTACAGTATTCATAATTGAAATGGTAATTTTTAATGTTCTTGGCTGGGTTTTGTTCAGTGAGATCCGTTTCGCTCTCCTGCCTTGGGAGGGGGATATCTTAATCATATTTATAGCATTTATAAAAGTCATTCAAACCTTATATTTTATGAGATCTGAGGCAGGCAGTGAATTTCTACTGAGAATCCTCTTTTTTGTTTCCCCCTACCCTAACAGGAGATGGGACTGCATTAAATTATCTGAAATTTAAATGCATTAGCTGTTAGCCGGGGCGAATTTTCATATAAATTAATATTGTTATTGTATTTTAATAAAGCCACGGCATTTATGGAATTATGCAGACATCAATTACTCGGAGATATCTTGGAACAATTATTGACTTCACGCACCAGCTATTCCCTCCCTTCCAAACCAGTTGCACTCTTCAGGAACACCATCCATCAAGCAGCCATAAAACCACATTTCCAAAGCCTTCCAGCCCCCTGAGCCCACGACGTCCCAACGCGTGGCTGTGTAATTAAAATTTTGACATATGCAAGGAGTTGTAAGATAGATAAAAGAGCCCTGGGTTGTAAATAGAAGTTGAAAGGCTCCCAGCAGATGGTTGGTTGGTGGGCAGAGCCAAGAGATGACAAACAGATGGTTTAGGTGTGAAGGACAGGCTGGGAGAGCTGGGGATGGAATGGGCGACAAACTCGGCGGGGTTTTGCTGGGAGAGGAGGTTAAACATTTCACATGTTTCCATTTGCACTCCCAGGAATGTGGCGGTGGAGAAGGGCCAGCAATACAGCCTGAGAATAATGAAAATAATAATCAGCACCAAGTCATTCCAGACAGGCTTTAGGGAGGCAAAATCTGCTCGAGCTGCAGCTCTCCCTCGAGTGAGAACACAGCCACCTCCACCCCAAGGGCTGTGTGTGGGCTGAGCTGTCGTAATCCAAACAGAAATATTCAAAATTGTGGCAAAATCAGACTGCCAATGTTTGCAGGTGCCTGAAAAGCAGATTCAGTCATGTCGTAAATGGACTGGAGCTTGCAGGCTCCTTGCCTGTCTCCAAGTGTTGTGTTGTGTGATGAGTGAATTCTGTTCAAATTTAGGTGATTCTGCACAAAAATCAGCACCAAAAGGAATCTCCTCTGGGCAGGAAGATCAAATCAAATATGACTTTTTTTTAAAAAATGACAAATCTGAAATCACAAACAAATTTAAATTACAATGCTGTTAATGCTGTCCTTGAGTTTAGGTCCCTTTTACATTTTGACTCTCTCCTACTTGTCAGACAAACTTGAAAACTGCATCAACAGCCACAATTTCTGCACAATAACAGGCAAAAGATCCTTTTTAGTAACCAAAATCAAATTTCCTAAGAAGAATAAAGGTGCAGGGATTTTGAGGGTGCTCCTTGACCAGATTCTGGGGGCAAATTTGATCCATGTAGTAAAAGGGAGACATTTATGAAAAATATTCAACCAATATTTACTCTTCCCTCTTACTACAAAAAGCTATTTACATTTGAAACAGCATTTCTGCAAAGCAATTATTACATGGGAAGAATCTTTTAGGCCTAAGTAAGTTTTAACTAACAAAAACCCAATATAATTGTGAGTTTTGTGTAGGTTTTTGCTCAATATTAATAAGAAATTGTAGTTTTACTAGTAGAGGAACACCGGAGTGTTGGTAAAGCTGGTGCATTCTGTAAAGGCTTGGAGATTTTTCTCAGAGCTATTTGAAAGATTGGCACAATCTGCTGCTCCAAGTATCAAAGCAAAGTGTCCTGCAGTAAATATTCCTGAAAGCAACCCCTGCTTGTCTTTGAGGAGTTCCCACAAACTGGTGAAAAACAATTCATAAAGATAATTCACATTTTCCTGCCTTAGGGAAGTCATTCCAAACCTGACCTGGGAAGGAGCTGCCTTGGGAAGTGCAGGTTTGGATTTTATCTCTGGCCATAAACTCATATAAGATAATTCATTAAAATCATTTGTGTTCTCCTGCCTTAAGGAAGTCATTCCAAACCTGACCTGGGAAAGAGATAGCTTGGGAGGTGCAGGTTTGGATTTTATCTCTGGCCACAAACTGGTGAAAGATAATTAATTAAAATAATTTGTTCTCCTGCCTTAAGAAAGTTGTTTAAAGCCTGACTTGGGAAGGAGCTGCCTTGGCAGGTGCAGGTTTAGATTTTATCTCTGGCCACAAACTGGTGAAAGACAATTCATTAAAATAATTTGTGTTTTCTTGACTTAGGGAAGTTGTTCCAAACCTGACCTGGGAAGGAGCTGCCTTGGGAGGTGCAGGTTTGGATTTTGTCTTTCCACAAACTGGTGAAAGATAATTCATTAAAGTAATCTGTGTTTTCTTGACTTAGGAAAGTTGTTCCAAGCCTGCCCTGGGAAGGAGTTACCTTGGGAAGTGCAGGTTTGGATTTTATCTCTGGCCACAAACTGGTGAAAGACAATTCATTAAAATAATTTGTGTTCTCCTGCCTTAGGGAAGTTGTTTAAAGCCTGAATGAGGTGAATGAGGCACCTCGGGAAGTGCAGGTTTAGATTTTATCTCTGGTTTAACTCCATCTGCATTCACTTTGCTCGCTGATTTCTCTCTTCAATCCCTGCCAAGCTCCCTCTCCTTGCTCTTTTGTGGCTGTCAGTGCCTGGTGGATCCTGGCTCAGCATTTCTCAGGCGCTCCCAGCTGTCCCCACTCCTCAGGGTGACAATCCCAGCTCCTGCCAGCTTCTCCCTGATTTCCCACTCCAAGCCCTGCTCTCCATCCCTCTGGCACTACAATCATGCAGCATCATCCTCATCACTGATCCACTCTTTTTTTTCCCCAGGATGTTGGCAAATTTATCTTCTTTTTCTGCCTGGAGAGGAGCTGGGTATTGGAGCTATAAATTATTCTCAGGATTAACTTATTTGACCTCTTCTCTTTTTTTTATTTTGGCTAACAGACTGTCACTTGGGCTGGTTTTCTTTTTTTTTTTTTTTATCTCACTCCTGTGTCCCTGGTTGTTCTCTTTGATTTTTTCTCTCTTCTTTTCTCAGGTATCGCTGTCCAAAGGAGGTGAATTTTAGCAGCACTGTTCATGCTCTGACAGCTGAGGCTGTGTCACAAAAATATTAAAAAATTAAAATTAGAAAATACATCCTGCACAAGTTTCCAGTAGCCATAAACACTTGCTCTAGAAATCCGTGTCGGATTTTGTTGAGGATATTATTTCTATAAATCTGGATGATATTTATATAAATACTTATTAATAATGTGCAAATAAAATATATTGATATATTCTCCAGGACTAATAGAAACCACAGAAGCACAAATGTCTGACAGAAATAACAGAAGCACACAATAAATGTGAGTGGAATTGAGGGGGAGTTGTTCTCACACAAAAATGATATTTGAATATCAAACAGCCAGACCTATTTGGGGATGTGTATTTTTCAATGGATTTAAAGCATTAAAATTATATTTAGATATAATATATATTTATCTATTCACAGAGGGTGTAAAATACAGGGGGTATAAAACACAGGGTGTGTAAAGTAGGGGTGTGTAAAATGTAGGGTGTGTAAAATACACAGGGTATGTAAAATGTAGGGTGTGTAAAATAAAGAGGGTGTAAAATACTCAAGGTGTAAAATATAGGGCGTGTTAAGTGTAGGGTGTGTATAGAGTGTAAAGTACAGGGTGTGTAAAATACACAGGGTGTAAAGTAAAGGGTGTGTAAAATGTAGGGTGTGTAAAGTACAGGGTGTGTAAAATACACAGAGTGTAAAGTATAGGGTGTGTAAAATGTAGGGTGTGTAAAGTACAGGGTGTGTAAAATACACAGAGTGTAAAGTATAGGGTGTGTAAAATGTAGGGTGTATAAAGTACAGGGTGTGTAAAACACAGAGGGTGTAAAATGCAGAAAATACAGGGTGTGTAAAATGTAGGGCATGTATAATACAGGGTGTGTAAAATATGGAGTGTGTAAAATGCAGGGTGTGTAAAATGCAGGGTGTGTAAAATACACAGGGTGTAAAGTACAGGGTGTGTAAAACAGAGAGTTTAAAATGCAGGAAATACAGGGTGTGTAAAATGCAGGGTGTGTAAAATGCAGGGTGTGTAAAATGTAGGGTGTGTAAAATACAAAGGATGTAAAGTACAGGGTAGGTAAAATGTAGGGTGTGTAAAATGTAGGGTGTGTAAAATACACAGGGTGTAAAATACAGGGTGTGTAAAATGTAGGGTTTGTATAGTACAGGGTATGTAAAATACAGGGGGTGTAAAATGTAGGGTGTGTAAAGTGTAGGGTGTGTAAAGTACAGGGTGTGTAAAGTGTAGGGTGTGTAAAGTACAGGGTGTGTAAAACTGTGTGTAAAATAGAGAGGGTGTAAAATAGAGAAAGTGTAAAATATAGGGGGTGTAAAATGTAGGGTGTGTTAAATAGAGGATGTGTAAAATACAGAGGGTGTAAAACACTGTGCGTAAAATGTAGGGTGTGTAAAATACACGGTGTAAAGTACAGGGTATGTAAAATACAGAGGGTGTAAAATACAGGGTGTGTAAAATGTAGGGTGTGTAAAGTGTAGGGTGTGTAAAATACACAGTGTAAAGTACAGGGTATGTAAAATGTAGGGTGTGTAAAGTACAGAGGTGTAAAATACAGGGGTATAAAATGTAGGGGGTGTAAAATACAGGGGGTGTAAATTGTAGGGTGTCTAAAATACTGAGGGTGTAAAGTACAGGGTATGTAAAATTTAGGGTGTGTACAGTACAGGTGTGTAAAATATAGGGTGTGTATAATGTAAGTGATGAGCATCAAGACACAGGAAGAGCCGGAAAGTTTGGGATTTGGGGAATTATCCCGCTTCCTTTGGGAGAGAGAGCCACAAAATCAAAGGGTGAGCCCAGCCCACCCTCCTGCAGCACCTCACCTCATCCTGAGCCTTCTCCAAACCCATCCCCTCATCCAAAGGCCCAACTCCATCTGGATCTTGGCAGAGCTGCCTCAAAGGATGCAATTCTCTGACCCAGCTCAGCTCTGCTGCTCTGTTCTTGGCCTTCCCCAAAACTGTGCTGTGAAATTGCACACAAACATTCACATATGAACATATGTACAGGTCATTGTATGTATATTTATATAAATATATATATATTTATGCAGGTTGAGATGGCAAATACGCATTGAACCAAACCCAGTATATTTTAAAAGGGAACAGAAGCTTTTAGCAAATGAAGGTTAAAGAGATCAGGTTGTCAATGAAAGAGAAAAATTCCAGTTAAAAGGCAAATAAAACAGCGCTGAGTACAACATTTGTGATCTGGTTTTCAATACATCATTAGAAAATAGTAAAAAATAATAAAAATATTTAAAATATTTTAAAATATTAGAATTCTTTAAAATTCTTTAAAATTATTTAAAATATTAAATATTAAGATATTTTCAATATTTTAAAATACTTAAAATATTGAAAAATATTTTTTAAAATACTGAATTATAAGGAGGAATCAGAACAACTTGTGGTGCTGACACGGAAGGAAATGGAATCAGCAAACCCCACAAGGCACAGCTCTCCTCAGAGCAAAAACACATCGTGGGAGAGGTTGTTTGACCATTCCATTTGTTGACAAAATTATCAAGATCAAGATCACCAGGCTGAGCAAGGAGATGAGATTTTACAAGAAAAAGGAACAGTAACATGGAAAAAAAAGAGGTGAAGGGTTTTATTTGAACTGAGAAATTTCATTTATTATTTAAACACTATGACCATCAATTGTCTGGACACCAGAAGTAGCCTGGAAAGATGAGATTTGAAAAGAACTTAAACATGAAGCTGGAGAGATCAGCACAAGGGCAATGAAAACCAGCCCAGGATGCTGTACATTGGAGGAATGGTTTTGGATGGGTGTTGTCATAGAACACAAAATAAATTATCTCCAATGATTCTCTGAAGGCAGAAGAATGAAGATTTTATTTTCAGTTTACTTAATTTCTTTTATTGCATGCTGTGCTAAAAGGGGACCCCGTTGGTCCATAGGATTGACACCTCTCTCCATTGGTGAAGTAACAGAAATAGGAAACAAAAGACCTGGGAGAGGTTTTGTTACGGGAAAAGTACAGAGTTTACTTAAAAATGTTTTGGGAGAAGAGCAGCTATTTACAAAAGCTGTTTTGGGAAGAGAGAGAACTGCTGAAGGTTTCCCTTGGGAAGCCAGCCCAGCTAAAATTCTCTCAGGCTCAGAAAATCCTGTCCACAGATGGGATATAGGGAAAAATCCTTCCCTGGGAGGATGGGGAGGGGCTGGGAGGAATTCCCAGAGCAGCTGTGGCTGCCCCTGGATCCCTGGCAGTGCCCAAGGCCAGGTTGGACATTGGGAGGTGTCCCTGCCATGGCAGGGGTGGAATGAGATGAATTTTAAGGTCCCTCCCATTCTCCCTGTGCCACAGGACCAGCAGCAACAACAGCCTCAAAATACCCAGACGCTGCATAATTCATAAATTAAATAATATATAATGCCCACAAATGCAGACTCAGAAAATGCCCTTTCATCCTTACTCAGTTTTGAGCACACACACACAGAGATGCTCACACGTGGGGATAGAAATGCATTTTTTTCTGATGGCAGCAGTTTTTTCTGTCTCCTCTGCTGGCATGAAAAGCCAAAACAATTCAGTATCAGGTTGGAATAGATCTGTTGTGAGCAGCAATGCATCTGGGGCTCTGATAACATAAACAATCCCCAGCAAAATGGTATTTCTCCAGAGAATCTCCCTGTTTAAGCTGCTTCTCCTTATCCTTCAAGGCTACGGCCTACATTCATCTGGAGATAACTTCTCTGACTCTAAAGCACATTTCTGAACTTCTCTCCAAAGCCAGGGCTCCTCTGAGTTATTAAACCATCAAAGGCCTCTGTCACTCCCAATATCGAGGTTACTCATCAAGTGATTAAAGCAGTTAAAGTTGCAGCTGCAGAAGAAAAAAATGCAGAAAAAATGCAGTTGATTCAGTAGGATCAACAACAACCCCAGGTGGGTTTTACATCTCAGAACTCAGCTCAAGAGTTGCTCATCAAAAGGCAGCTGATGGAAAAGGAACTTAAAGTATTTTTCCTAATTCTATGAAAAAAATGTTGGTTGATTCTTCTTTGCACTAAGGAAATTTACCTTTCATTTCATTTAAATGTATTAAAAATCCTCCATTAATTTGATTTAGCCGAACTCCTTTAGGTTTGGAGGCTGAAGGTGCTTCCAGGATGGGGAGTGACAAACCAAGGCCAGCGCTGTCTTTGCTCTGAGCAACCAGCAGCTGCTTTGATCCTGAAAAACCCTGAAACCAGGGAGTACAAAGTCCTAAACATTCCACACACATTCCATGACTTTTTGAATTAAAACTTTGCCAGAGCACAAGGAGGAGCTGGAGGAACAATCCCCATGCAGAACCGAGCCTTGAGGTGAATTTGACTCCTGTGTTGGACCCACCTCGAGTGAAACCTCGGCCTGGTGGAACATTTCACCTGCCAAGAAAGGAGAACCCCAACATCACGAAAAGACAGAAGCTGGACTTGCCTCGAATTTCTGTGGAGCTGCAACTTCTATGTTGGTTTATTTAATTTTTTTTTCAGCTGCTCAAGGCCTCCAGTGCACCTAAGAGCTCAGATTTACCAAACCTTGCATCTAGGAGCAATCTAGGAAAAAAATCCCTCATTTTTGGCTCATCTTTTCTTGGAATTTTCCATCTCCCTTCATGTTTTGTGGAGGGTGACCACTCAGTTATTTGTGACCCCATCAAGCAATGCTAATTTAATAATGATCACTCCTGTTACATTCTGGATCTGGGCATCCTTAATTAATTTCCTTATTGCAACCACCAGAATTATTCATGTGCTTCTCTGCGTGCCTGAGCATTTGGCTGTTCAGAAACTTTATTTTTAAAATGCTAACCAACAGCTGGAGTTAATGTTACGTGAAAAAATATTAATTCAACTGATATTTCCAGTAACTCTTCACCTCCTGAATTTCTGCATTTGGATTGGGATCATCCAGACTTGGTTTTTTAAGTGTAAGTTACTCCAACAAAAAAATGTGGATTACTCAACAACTACATGTAAATGTATGAGTGTGTATATACATAAATATATATTTTTTCAAGCTGTTTTTAATAGGCAGTGGAAAGTTGGAATTTGCTGCAGAAACCTTTGCTGTAGAAACTTTTTCCCGGAGGAGAGATGTGTTAAAATTCATTCAAGAAATCTTGCTGACAACTTCAGAGAATTCTATCGCTGCTTTCTATTTTGGGCTGGTTTGCCAAGGATTTATCGGGTTTGTGAAAAGCTAAAGGCTGGTGTTGTGCATTGTGTGCTGATACAATGAGCTCAGCCTTTCCTGGTGCCACTCAGACTTGTGCAGAGTGGCACAGAATATTTCAGCTTCAGGATGGGATCCTGCTTGGCAGGCAGCTCCTGAGTTTGGTTCAGAGAATGAAAATCAGTTATGTCTTTGAATTAAAATGAGGTGTTGGGGCACACAAAAGTAAAATTGTAATTAGTGTTGTTAACAGCTCTAATATGTCATGGCAAAAAATGCCTGTTTGGTAATAAACAGCATCATTTGTGCTGCTGGATTAAAAAAGTGATCTCAGAAAACAGGAAAGAAATAGAATAATAAAATCTTAGAATGGTTTGGGTTGGAAGGGACCTTAAACTCCTCCTATTCCAAGGGACACCTTCCACTGTCCCAGGTGGATCCAAGCCCTGTCCAATCTGGCCCTGGGCACTTCCAGGATCCAGGGGCAGCCACAGGGAAGAATTCTTCCCTAAGAAATTCCATTTTTCATGGGGCAGATCCAGGCTGGAGGTCCAGCACACCCAGGCTGCACCTGCAGGAGCCTGAGAGCACCGAGGGTCAGCCTGGCTCTGTGTGAGGGAAAATGATCCAAGTCACTGCAGCTTCTTCAGCAAATCCCTCCCAGAGAAAGAAATAACCCCAAACAACATAAAACCAACTCTTCCTGCCCAAACACCAAAATAAAGCAGCCACAGGGCTAAAATCTTGTTATCTCTTATAACTCACAGTAATTACATTTATGATTGGCTTGTTTTAATCTTCTACAGACTCACTAGGAGAACATTTTCTTTTCAAACTGAACAAAACGTAGAGTTTTGGATTAGTTGTATTTATGAGAGGAATGATGTGATGTGATGTGCCAGCAGGAGACAGGATATGCCAGCCCAGGAGATCTTTTCCCTCTTCTATTTCCCTTTCAGTGTTCCTGTGTTCCTACTTAGGGGCCTGCTATAATAAAAGTAGTGCTCATAATATGCAATATACTTCTCCAGATTACTTTAATAGTGCCAAAAAGATAACCAATGAATAATCATAATAAAATACATGTAAAGGGGATCACAAATCTCACTGATGCAGAACAGGAAGAATTTATTATCAAAGTGTTGCTAATGACTTTCTGCCTGCCCCTTTGAAAATGGCTCTGAGCTGAGCACCATCCCTTGGAAATCCAATTCATGAATCCACCAGCAGCATGAAATTCCACTAGGAAATAAAGCACTTTTATCCCAATGCACATTAATGCTGTTTGTTAGACCATAAACTGCCAGGAACACAAACAAGGCGTGACCTCAGTGTGGGGGGTTAGAGAGTTCTGGGGTTAAAAGCCAAAGCTCAGCTCACAGGCAGCTCAGGTTAGGAAAAACCAGATCCAGATGAAATTCCTAACGCAATCCAAGTGCTGCAGAGCTGAGCATCCCCTCCCTGCACAGGGAATTGCTGCAGGGCTCACAGCAGTGACCCTGCTGAGCACAGCCCGTGCAGAGCAGGTGCTGCAGGCCTGGCACAGGGCTGTGCCACCCAGCAGCTGCTCATAAGGATCATTTTTCCTGGGAGCTCTCTCCAAAGCTTTCTCCAAGTGCCTCTGCTCCCGTTTCCCTCTGAGTGCTCCTCTCCAGCACACTCAAGTGATCTGCTCTGCCTGGAGAGGGAGAGGAAGCTGCTGAATTCCTAAATATTGCCATGAAACACGCTGGCTGGTGGCAGGACTCTGGAAATAACTGCAAGTCTCCTTGTTCCATGTTCCCATAGCTCTGCTGAATTCCTCTGCTGGCTGCAGCTGGAAATGTTTCTTGTGCTACCCTGCACTGCCAGGGCAGGTTTGGCTGCCTCATGTCAAGGGTTGCTCATTCATTTTTCCTCTTCTTTGTTTTTAAAGGAAAAGAATCAATATCCTTAGAGAGCCACAAGAGGAAACAACAGAGGTTTGTGAGTGAGCAAAAAATGAGGAGCCCAGAACTCCAGAGAGTCCCGGAATGGTTTGGGGTAGAAGAGATCTAAAAAATCCACTAGGATTTTTGCCACCCCCTGCCACGGTCAGGGACAACTTCCACTATCCCAGGTTGTTCCAAGCCCTGTCCAACCTGGCCTTGGACACTCCCAGGGATCCAGGGGCAGCCACAGCTGCTCTGGACAACCTCACCACCCTCACATGGAAGAATTTCTTCCCAATATCCCAGGCAGACCTGCCCTGTGTCACGTGGAAGCAATGCCCTTCCCATGCTGGGGATCCCAGAATCAAATGGTGCCTTTTTAGGGAAAAAAAATAAAAATTCTTTATTACAAATCAGAGTAATTACCTCTGGAAAAAGACAAGATTAATTAACCACAGCTCCTGTAGGTCCTGGGGAATGGGAGGTTGTCAAGCCCAGCCCAGTTCCTGAGCCAAGGAGTGAAGGAGCAGCCACCTGGAACGGCCCCACCAGGAAGGCTTCCATGGGAAACCTCACGTCTCTCTCAGCTGCAGCTCCCTCAAAGGATGAAAAGGCAAATGAAAGTGACCTCTGCTGAACACAAACTTCTTCAGTAACCACGGAATCCCCCTCCCCATAGTTCACTTTTAATTGTAATTCCGTATTTTTTAATAATAATGTGAAGTGCCTGATAAAGGAGAAACAGCAGCTTCACCATCTAGGATGATTGGAGTGCTGGAATGACAGAAGGAGGGAAAGAAGGCATGAAATATCAAGAATTGGCTGATTTGGGATCAATGCTCCAAAATCAATATGGATCCATAAATGCTATCTTAATATCTCCATAGCTGCATGATTTATCTCCATTATCAGTGTGTTGATTTATAAGAAAGCAGATTAAAGCTGCCTGTGTTCCTAAACAAACATTTGCATCTCATCCTTAGCCCTGGACTTCTTTCCCCTTTCCTTTTGAGCTCCAAGATCCCGGACTGAGTAAAACATTGTGACTTGATGGATAAAGAAGCAAAATCTGCAGCAGGACCTGCCCAGAGCAGCTGTGGCTGCCCCTGGATCCCTGGCAGTGCCAAGGCCAGGCTGGAGCAGCCTGGGACAGTGGGAGGTGCCCCTGACCTTGGAAGGAACTGGATAATTTTTTTTCAACCCAAACCATGCTGGGATTTCAAGTTCATGAGCTGAGAAACAGCCCAGACGTTCCCATCCCAGTTTGATGATAAAAGACCAGTTTTTGTGTTTTCCACTTTGCTCTTTTTTCCATCTCCAGGAGTCCAGTGGTGAGGATGGAGAACAAGCACTGCTGCAGTGACTGATGGCCTCTCCTACCCAATCTGTTGGATTTGGTATCCCTGCCCTGTAGCCTGGGAAGGGTTTAGTTCATTATTAAACACAATTCCAGCTCTGTCCTGTCAGGCTTAATGCAGCCATGCTGTCTTTGAAAGTCAGGGCCCAAGACAAGCACCTGAATGTCTCATTGCCTAAAATCAGACATCTAAATCCACCTCACACATCCAAATCAGCCAGAGGAGTTCTCAAAATGCTGAGAATCTCCAACACCCACAGCCTCAGTGGGAGCAGGTGATAGCCAGAAACAGAGAACTCTGATTAGTACCCAGGTAGTTGTGAAATGCCTGGTACCCACACTTGAGTATCTTCTTCAGGGAACTCTGTATTTCATCCCCTGAAATGTTTTCATTTCCTGGAATAGCTGTGTTTATTACTTTAATAAACTGAATTAGGAAATATGGTTATTGGCTTCCTAACTAGGCTGAATTAAGTTTCATTAAAAAATAAAATCCAGGATTCTAGTTTATACGTGGTATAAATGCACTTAAAATGTTAGAACAACCAACACAAACCTTTTCCTTTTTAATATGTAGATTAAAAAAAAATCCTTCCTGCATTAAACCCAGAGCTATTCTCAACATTTCAAACGGACTAAAATATCATAAATAACAATTTTAATTAAAACACCTAGTATATAATATTTCTGGACTTATTATGTGTATTTTTTTCCTGCTTGCTGTAGACCACAGAGTAAGATCTGTTAAATATCCTTATTAAACCAGCAGGGTGATGCTCCAAAGGTGTCACCTGCTCTGGTGGTGGTGGCCACAATTTCTTCTCTGGAGTGAGGGCAGGGACAGGGATGTGGCTGCAATGTCCCAGCAAAGGGAAAACCAGGCAGGACCAGGACCAGGATGGAAGCAGAGCCACAGCTGAGCAGGGATAACCCCTCCTGACACATCCAAACCCTCCAGCCCTCCCTGGGATCATCCCCCCGAGCTGGAGAGCAGCAAAGGTGGTGGAGCAAAGCTTCTTTTGAAGGAAATCTCACACTAAGAGAGAGTTTCTCCATTTCTCTGTTACCTGCAGCCCTCCTATGATGTGGCTTTGCTCCCACTGAACCTGGAAAGGCAAAGTTCCTGCTCGTGAAGTGTGGGCTCAATATTTCTGAGCCTGAGAGAATTTCAGCTTGCCAACCATTGCTTGCTCCATTCCCAAGGGAAAACTTTCAATGGTTTTCTTTTCCCAAAACATCTTTCTCCTTTTCCCAAAACATCTTTCTCCTTTTCCCAAAACATTTCTAAGTAGGCAGTGCTTTTTTCTCATAACAATCTTCCCCAGTTGTTCTCTTCTATTCCTTAACCAGTGGAAAGGGGTGTCAGTCCTATTGACCAATGAATACTTTTTTAGTACTCATTGGTCAATAGAACTCCTATATGTTCTTCATGCTATAAAAGAAACAAAACGATTGTAAATAAAGCCTTCTGATGTTCTCTTTGTAAAAACTGGAGTCAAACTATCTTTATTCCGTGTCCTACTGTGACACTGCCATGGCTGGAATGCTGGATTTGGGATGCTGGCAGAGCTCCGGGCTCCCACCTGAGCCACCTGTGGGCTCGATATTTCTGAGCCTGAGAGAATTTCAGCTTGCTAACCATTGTTAGCTCCATTCCCAAGGGAAAACTTTCAACAGTTTCTTTTCCCAAAACATCTTTCTCCTTTTCCCAGAACATCTTTCTCCTTTTCCCAAAACATCTTTCTCCTTTTCCCAAAACATTTCTAAGTGGGCAGTGGTTTTTTCTCATAACAATCTGCCCTGGCTGTTTTTTCCTAGTACTTAACCAATGGAAAGAGGTGTCAGTCCTATTGACCAATGAATCCCTTTTTTAGTGAAGCATGCTATAAAAGAAACAAAACGATTGTAAATAAAGCCTTCTGATGTTCTCTTTGTCAAAACTGGAGTCAAACTATCTTTATTTCGTGTCCTACTGCGACACTGAAGAGCTCTCAGCTTCTTCCCTCCCTCACAGGCCAATTCCACCTGCATTTATTAATGAAGAATCACTGGTGCACTAAATCCTTTAGCTACACTTCTGTCCCAGCAAACTGAATGAAAATTGTCTGAATTGTCTGAAAATTCAGAATTGTCTGAATGAAAAGAATAATGTGAGTGGACACTGTCCAAAAGACAAAACCCTATCAATTCACATCACAGAAAGAGTTAAAATGCTGTTTATTTCCACACAGGAAACTGCATTTCCATACAGTTCAGCATATTTTAAAAAGCCACAGAACTGCTTTGGACTGTGGGTGGGTTATTGGGGACTAATTTCCACCCGTGAGGTTTTCAAGTGACAGATTATCTCCCACAAAAACAATTGTGGAGTTGAGCTGAAAAGGTTCCTTGAGCTGAAAAGCTCTGGTTACCTCTAAATATAACAGCAGATTCACAAATGTTCCACTCATGTCACGAAAATTACTGTCTGTGTGTCACAGGGAGCTCCTGCAAACTCCTTTTCCACATTCATAATTAAGTCACTGCTCTTTCCACTCGCCTCATTTGAATATCGCAGGGCTGTAATACAAGAGAAGAGAGAAAAGCATTAAAAACACTTGGTGTGACAGAAGTTAACAAAAGAAGAAATCCTGGAAAAGCTTTGAGGGCTTTAATCAGTCACTAAATGGCCAAAACCAGATGAAGTGCTTAGCACTGGGAAGTCAAGCTCGTGCCAAAGCCCTGTCTGCAAATGTTGAAGGCTTAATGACACGAGCGTTTAATTCTTTGTTTAATTCTTTGTCTCCTGGCAGCCTTTTCTCTTCTCAGCTCTGTCGAAGGGGACACACAATGCAGCTTTAGCTAAGCCACCTTCCTGTGAGCCAGGAGAGCCAGCCTGCTGAACCCAGTTCTGCCAGAACGCACTTTCACACAGCAGGGTGGAGGAAAATTGTTGGTGCTTCTGTTTTATAACAAACCTCATCACCTTCCTGCACCCCAACCCAGCACGAAGCACGTTCCTTCCTCTGGTGGTTTATCAATAGTTTAAAAAGGTAATTTAGACATCCAAAGTGAATAATCTGTCAGAGAGTGCGGGTTTGGAAACCAGTGTCTAAAAATGCAGATTTTCCTGAGTGTCTGAGCATCTCCAAGGTGCAGGGAACAGCTCAATCCACATCCCCAGGTGATGTGTGGCACAGACAGAATGCAGTAAATCCCAGGGAAATGAGAAGACACTCGAGAACAAAATGTTTTTTTGAGGGATGTTTCACATGTGGGGTTGTTTCCTTCTCCTGGAGGAGAGCAGGACAAAATCCCTGTTCCTGGATTGGGGACAGGCAAAATCCCTGCTCCTGGACTGGGGACAGGCAAAATCCCTGCTCCTGGACTGGGGACAGGCACTCCTGCCTCTTCCCTGCTGCTGCTCTGAGCCTTTCCAGGCCTCATTCCTGGAAAAGCATTGACTGAAGGGATCAATAATGCTGAGAGGAGCAGCAGGGAAGACTCAAACTCCAGTCTCAGCTGTTGGCTCCACATCTGCTTTTCATGGAAAAGCAGCAAGAGAACAGAGCAGGCACCACCAGGCAAGAATGGAAGAGTCAATTATGAATTAAACCAGAAATAAACCAGGATTTAACTCTGGCCTCAAACCACCATTAATCTTCATGAAGGCAGTGATTCAATGGAACATGGAACACTGTGGCTCTGTCTTAGAAACAACTCAAGCTCTGTTAGAGACAACTCAGCTGCACTCTCCCCACACACTCACTGCAGAAAGTGCATCCTCATCTAATCTGCTGGAAAATCCTGCTAAAACCAACAGAAATTTGGCATAAGGAAATATTACAGCAGCTCACATCATCATGTTTAGATGGGGTATTAGGAAGAAATCCTAATTCCCTGTGAGGGTGGGCAGGCCCTGGCACAGTGTCGCCGTAGGACACTGAATAGGGATGATGGACTCCAGTTAATTCTCAGAAGGCAAAGAGAAAAGAAGGCTTTATTTACAATTCTTCCTGATCTTTTATAAGGTATTTCGATACAAAATATATGACTGGTGCATAGGAACGACACCTCTCTAATTCCATTGGTTTAATTAAAGAAAAACAGAACAGCACATGGAGACAGGTTGTTATGAGAAAAGGAACATTGTTTACTCAGAGTGTTTTGAGAAAAGATAGTTATTTACACAAGGCTGTTATGAAAAAAAGAAAACTGTTGATAACTTTCCCTTGGGAACGAGCTAGCAATTGTTAGCAAGCTAAAAAATTCTCTCAGGCTCAGAAATATCAGGCCCACAGCACAGGGTGCCAGAGGAGCTGTGGCTGCCCCTGGATCCCTGAAGTGTCCAAGGCCAGGCTGGACATTGGGGTTGGAGCAGTCTGGGACAGTGGGAGGTGTCCCTGCCATGGCAGGGGTGGCACTGGATGGGATTTAAAATCCCTTTCAATCCCAAACCATTCTGGGGTTCTGCCCAGAATGGGGTAAATGGTCAGTTATAATCATCACTCTGAGTACAGCTGGTTATCAGCTCCACACAAACAAGAGCAATTAAATGGGCCAAGATGCAGCTCACAGAAGCAAAGTCAAGATCCCAGGTGCTAGAAAGCAAACTGAGAAAGAATTGCTGGGTTTTAGATTTTCCATGGCTTGGAGGAGCAGAACTCCTGATGATCTGATGCATTTCACAAAACTCGCTGTGAGCAGCACGGCACAGAGAGTCGGGCAAACGTTGTAACGAGGAGATGTAGGATGTAAAAATAATTAGTCAGGGTTTATGGAGCCTACCAGCGAAACACAGGGAGCTGTGAAGTTATCAGAGGCTCTGTGCAGGGTATGATAACAGGAAAATGTGGCGTGGCAGATTCGGAGAGACAAGTGCAGGCCCTCGCAGCACAACTAATAGAACTTCATTGCAGTTACTCTTGGGGTTAGTCACTGTAAGCACAGCAAAACGTGGATAAAACAGCCTGTTTGCACTGTATCAGCACCTGCTTTATTGATCCCATAAACTGCTCCTCCAGTCCTGCTCTTAACACATTTTGAAACAAAAAATCCTTGAAAAACATCGATGGCACTCAGGCACCCTTCAAACAAGTGGGCTGTGAACACCAAGCCCACACAAGCAGCTTTGAAAGTGCCCACCTTCATCTTTCCCTTCCCTCATCATTAAAAATATTCTTCCACATTGCCAGCCATTTTTCATCAGCCAAGATCAGAGAATTCTGCATGCTGGGGAGGACTTTTGGAGTCACCTAAAACACAAGCACCTCCTGTGTTGTCTCACCTACAGGTAATGCAGCCACCGAGCACAGAACAGCACCTGCAGGAAGCTTTGGAGCAAGCAGCCATCCCAGGGGAGGGTGCAGACTAATTAAAAGCAGTGCTACAAAGAGATGCTGCTGCTCTAACATGTGTTAATGTGAGCTGGTGCACGGGAGAGAAATAAAAGAAATGTCAGAGGAAGCGAGGAATGGTGGAGGAGCCCGAAGTGAGGGAGGCACAAACAAGAGTCTGGGGAAGCAGGGCACAGACTGGAAAATAGAGCTCTGGAAATGTAAATATGGGGGAAGGAAGGTGCAGATGAGTCTCTGCCATGGGACCAAGGCCTGATCAGTGCTCTTGGAGACAGGTGCTCAGATCAGAATGGGTGACACTGCCAAATGTGACATTTGAGTCACACATCATAATTTAGGACATGGACTCACCTGGGTGCATCCACAGTCCAAATAACCATTGCTCCAAGATCTTCGTAGCTGTGCTGGAATAGGAAAGAGGAGACAGATTTCCAGCTCCTTCTGCAATCCCCAAATCCCTCCCCAGTGCTGCTGGTCAGCTCCGTGCCCAGCGGTGTCACAGAGGTGCCCTGGAATGAACAATGGAGCCCTGGTCAGCTGAGGAGAAAGGATTTGTCTGCTTGTGTCTGTCACCTCTGGCTCTGGGATCACCAGGGCAGGGGGCAGAGGCTGACCTGAAGGCCTGACCTCATTCCCAGCTCCCATCCATGGCCTGACTTCATTTCCAGCCATTCCCAGCTTCTATCCATGGCCTGACTTCATTTCCAGCCATTCCCAGTTCCCACCCATGGCCTGACCTCATTCCCAGTTCCCACCCATGGCCTGACCTCATTCCCAGCTCCCATCCATGGCCTCACTTCATTTCCAGCCACTCCCAGTTCCCATCCATGGCCTGACTTCATTCCCAGCTCCCATCCATGGCCTCACTTCATTTCCAGCCACTCCCAGTTCCCATCCATGGCCTGACTTCATTCCCAGCCATTCCCAGTCACCAACCATGGCCTGACTTCATTCCCAGCCATTCCCAGTTCCTATCCATGGCCTCACTTCATTGCCAGTTCCCATCCATGGCCTGACTTCTTTCCCACCAGTACCCAGTTCCCACCCATGGCCTGACCTCATTCCTAGCCATTCCCAGCCATTCCCAGTTCCCATCCATGTTGACGGAGCAGAGCTGGATCTTTGCTGACCCAAAGTCACTGGGGTTCCATCAGTGTCCTGCAAACTGAAGCCTGAGGAGAACCCAACCCTTCTCATAAAGGAACAAAGGATTGGGAGCTCAGTTTCTTTTCCTTGTGTTCAGCCTCCTGGAAAAATGGGAAAAATTCAAATCCCAAGTGCTCAGAATGGGCAAGAAGAAGTGCCTGTGAAAGCTCTGTGAGAAACCCTTCCCCATCTGGTCGGGCTTCAGCTAATTAACTGACATGGCTGCAAATGAGCAGCAGCTAATTGGGGCTCTCTGTTCTGCCTTTCCCTGGCAGGAATGGAGTGGATTCCAGATGACCAATGGTTCAACGTGTTCCAAGTCATCTCCATTCCGTGCCGGGCCAGCCTCCCAACAACTCGTCCACATCCTCACCTTGGACTGCGAATCCAAAGAGCGTCACTGGAACTGGGAAGTTGTTCTGGGGAAGCAGCAGGCAGATGTGTGCAGGCTCCAGCTCCAAGGATATTTTGGAGAATGAGCCACCTGCAGGCAGGCAGAGGCCAGCTGAGTCCCAGCCAGGACTGCTCCCTGCAGCCAAGGGAACTCCCCGAGCCAGCCCACAGAACCTGGAGGCACACAGGCCATCCTTGGTGCACTTTGCAGGAGAATTGCAATGTGGAAGAGCTGGTTCTGTGGGTCTGCAGCAGCTGATGGGTGTCAGATCTCCAAATCTGAGGTCCTAAAAAGGAAAAAAAAAAAAAAATCACCAGGTTTTCATTCTCCAGCCTCTGCTAACATTCCTCCCTTGAGCCCACAGCCTTTTTTCCAGTGATGTCATTTGACATTATTCACCCCCAAACACCAGGAACAGCTTTATACCAGCAAGAAATCCCTTAAACACTAATATCACAGAAATACAGAATGCTTTGGGTTGGAAGGGACCTTAAAGATCTCTTAATTCCAACCCCTACCAGGGACAGGAACACCTTCCACTGTTCCACGTCCAATCTTGAACACTTCTCCCATTGTACATAACCAGTGGAGCAGGTTCTATACTGGTTAAACTGGGACCAGTGGTGTCCCTGTCCTGTGGTGGTCATTGCCCACAGATGGTTTAAACACCTCAAGCACAAACAAGCAAACAGAAATCCCTTCCTCAAACACCAAGGTGAGCAAAATTATTTACAAAAATACTCAAGAGTAACTCGAGCACCACAATGCTCTGAAGATCAGACTGGATGTTGTGGTTGGGCTGGACTGGGAATAATATTCCCCAGGATTTCTCTGAAAACCAGGGATGAACAAGATATCCATATTATAGGCAGAGATGTCCTTTAAAACAAGAGCACACCCAGTGGTGGATGCCAGCCCCAGTTGTTTCTGTGTGTTCTGCCCTTAATTGCAATATGGAAAACAGGGTTAAACCCACTGAGATTTTTTAGTTGGGCTGCAATGAACCCAAAATCTGTGAGGAGACTCATTTCTAATGAAGGTTTTCCCCATTTCTCCACAATAGGGAATTTTAAAAATTCTCCTCACATTTCCGTTGTCTGCTCTTTAGTTTTCAGATTTCCAGTCTCAAGCCATGGCAAGTTCAAGAAGTTGGGGATGTTTTTTTCTGTTTTCATCTTAAACTATTAAATTCTAGCAAAATTCCATTAAAATCTGGATTAACTAAGAGGAGTTCTGTGTTTCTGAGTTTGGTGTCTGTGTTTATCAAGTTTGGAAATAAGAAAGCATAAATAAAACATCTCCATGGGATAGAAATTCGCTTCTCTGCCTCGAATACAAGAAATGCAGCTGTGGAATACAAATCATCCTCTAGCCAGAAACATCATTTAATATTTATTACTGCACACTTGGCTCTGTGGATTCAGGGAGGGTGTCCCCCACTTGTTACCTGTGACATTTTGGGGTCCTGACCTCACAATGTGCCACGGTGCTGGAGCCAAATTTATTTTACCCCATTTAAAACTACGCCAGTTTGGATGTCTCCCACTCTCTTTTAGGAACACCAACAAAAGTTGAGGGTTTTTTAAATTGTTTTTTTAATTTGGAAAATTAATTTGAAGGATATTCTTTCACTGTGAAAAGGGGAGAAGGATCCAACTGAAAGAAATCTCATCAGTGAGGGCAGAGTGGTGCTGGAATTGCCTCTGCAGAGGCTGCGTGGAGATTTTGGCTTCCCAAAGCTCTGCAGTCATCAAGAGCTTCCCAAGAGCTTCCAGGAAAAGCAAATTACTCATTTTGATTGAACAGTAAACTCAAGTTTTGAGGAAAATGTGAATATATAAAAAACCTATCACAGTGTGAGGTACCTGCAGGAGATCACAGGCTGTGGTTTTGTTCACCTCTGTCCTTATTTTGTGCACCTTAAAAACGACAGCTCAGAAGAGATAACAACAAATTTGCTGGCAGAACTGGCCCTGGAGTCCCTGTGCTCCCAACCTCTGGGTGGGAATGATGGTGTTCAGCTGAAAGTTGGGCTTAATGATCTTGGAGAGCTTTTCCAACCTTAATAATTCGGTGATTTTAAAGCATTTTGAGTCCTGGTAATAAAATTACCACCATTAAGGGCCTGCTCCATCTCCCCAGTGGGTACGACTCAGGGTTGTCTAAGGAAAAACACTGTGGATTTCAACAGCTTTTCCAAAAAGTGTTTTAAAAACAGGGAGAGCTCTTGGGCAGGGAAGATTTTTTGACAATCAGGACCCTTTGAACAGGAGGCAGAACTATTTTTTAGCTGTGTTTTTACACTCCCTTTCAGCTGGCACCACTCTTCCTTCCAGCATGAGAAATGGGTGCCAAAAGGAGGACGATTTTTGTAAAAAAAAGAAAAATGGCATTGAAAGAAGTGCATTTCTATGATAAAAGGGTAAAAAAAAAGGTCTAATTCTGAATTTCTACCTCTGCACCCCAAGATGCTTCTTTTCTCAAAGTCAAAAACTGATTTATGTGCCACACTGTCATTTACAGACTGAGGCAACAGAAGCAATGCTTCACCTGCTTCCCAGAACAAAAAATAACCCAAAAAGTAACTTTTCCCTCATTATTATGTACCAGCAAAGCAGAAATCAGCCAATTATCCAATGGGAAATATCAACACCTTCCCCCAAACTGGGGCAGGTGACAGAAACCCTGAGCACTGTGACACTGCTCACTGCAGCCCACACCCCATCTCTGCCCAGCATCCAGGATCCCACTGCACTCCTCTCCCTGGATTTTTTATTCAAAAACTGAAATATTGTCATGAAAATATTGAATATTGTAATGAAAGGCAGGAAAAGGCTGAAAATACTGGCATTTAGAGCAGTGACACACAGTGTCTGTTTCTAAAATAACTTTTTAAATGGATTTCTGGTTAATACTGGCATATCCCCCTCTCAGAAGCTGTTTGTGTACTCCACGTCTGTCAGAAACAGCAGCAAAGAATGGAAGGTTTGAGATCTGCAACCAGGACTGCAGCAAAACGTCCTAAAGCTGCTGAAATCCAGATGAATTCAGGGCAGCAGCGCTGACCCCGAGGCTGCAGAGGGTCCTGCTGGCACCCATCGATCAGCTGCCAGAACAGCCTGCCCAGAGCTGTAAATTTACCTAAAATACACACAGCACTGCCAGGGCAGAGCTGGGGGCTGTAAAACATTGGGTGATGCACAGCACAAAATTTAGGAAGTGAAGAGTGGAGGTGAGGACACTCCAGTGACCCTGAACACCACAGGACATTGACAGCACTGGCACAAGAGGGTTTTTGGGTTTTTTGGGATTTTTGTTGTTGTTGTTGTTGGTTGGTTTTTGTTTTGTTTGTTTTGGTTTTTTGGTGGTTTTGGTTTTTTGGTGGGTTTTTTTGGGTTTGTTTTTGTTGTTGTTGTTTGGGGTTTTTTTTTGGTTTTTTGGTTGGTTGGTTGGTTTTTTTGTTTGGGTTTTGGGGGTTTTTGTTTGTTTTTTTTTTTTTTTTTTTGGGGGGGGGGTGTTTGTTTTTTGGGTTTTTTTGGTTTTTTTGTCACTGCTACAAACTTCCAGGTGTTTTCCATTTCCAGAGGTGGAACCACCCCTCTGCTCCCCGCACCAAAAGCCACCTCCTGTTTCCTGCTCACCTCTGGCTCTTGCTTATCAAGGTTACTCACATGGAAATGATTTTTTTTTTTTTTACTGCTTTATTATGAATTATTTCATGGAAGCTCTTGGAGCACTGATTCTGTGGCTGCTGAGGTGAATCCCAGAATGGTTTGGGGTTGGAAGGGACCTTAAATCCCATCCAGTGTCACCCCTGCCATGGCAGGGACACCTTCCACCGTCCCAGGCTGCTCCAAACCCCATCCAACCCAGCCTTGGACACTCCCAGGGATGTGCTTTAAATTATTTTCCTGTAGAAATAAAAGCTTCCATGCTTTCATCTGCACCATCACTTTTTGTTGTCCTCACCCAGCTGTTTTCTCCCATTTTTATGCTCAAATTCAGCACAAAAAAAGAATTCTGGGACAAGGCCACGCGCCTCTCCAAAGCCCCATTTTCCTGTGAAATGTTCCCTCACAGGTGCTGCTCCCAAGCAGATCAGGATCACTGGAAAATGCTCAAATCCTTTAGGAGCTCTCGCATTCCCACTGTTACATAATTAACTCTCCTTGCCACCTGCGTTTGTCTAATTCCAACAAAAACAGCTCCTGTGCCAGAGTTCTCACTTTTGGGAGAGCAAAGAGCACGGTGGCTCAGCCTGGGGGTGGCTGAGAACAGCCCCAGACTGCTCAGCTTTGTGGTATTTATTAGGAATTGCCTCAGAAATTACCACAGCAGTGGATATTCTAGAAAACAAAAACAAAAACAAACAAAAAAAACCACAAAATAAACAAAAAAACCACCACCACACCAAAAAAAAAAAAAAAAACCAACCCCAAAACAAAAAAAAAACCCAAAAAACCCCCACAAAACAAACAAAAAAAACCCCAAACAAAAACACAAAAAAAACCAAAAAAACCCAAAACAAAACAAAAAACCAAACAAACAAAACAAAAAGAAACAAAACCAAAAACAAAACCAAAAAAACCCAAAAAACTAAAACAAACAAAAAAACCACCACCACACCAAAAAAAACCCCAAAAAAACCCAAAGCAAAAAAACCCCCAAAACCACAAAACAAACAAACAAAACCAAACAAAAAACACACAAAAACAAAAAAAACCCAAAACAAAACAACCCCAAAACCAAAACAAAAAACCCAAACAAACAAACAAACCAAAACCAAAACAACAAAAAACCAAAACAAAAAACCAAACAAACAAACAAAAACCCAAAAAATCCAAACCCCCCCCCCCAAAAAAAAAAAAACCACAACAAAAAACCAAAAAAAATCCAAAAAACCCCCCTGGATATTGCTGGCTTACTCCTTTCCAGCAAAGAAAGGGAATTTATTCCAAATTGTCCCCACCTCGTGCACGTCCAGGGCTCTCCGTGAGCAGTTCAGTTTTTGTTGTGGTTACTTGGAGAACAAAAATCCTTTGGGGAGTTGTGGTCGTTGCCCACAGATGGTTTAAAGAGCTAAAATACAAACAGGGAAACAAAAATCCCCTCCCCTGGCACACAGGTGAGCAAAACTATTTGCAACAATAATTTCAGTCACTCAAGCTCCAAAGATCAGGTCAGATGTGATCTGCAGAGGGAACAAACCCTTACCTCACTCACCCTCAAAAAAATCTCACTTGGTTTTAATTAAGCAGAGCAGAGGGTGGAAATCTGGGAAGCACTGGGAAAAAAAAGACTGGGAAAAGGTAAAATTAGTGATCCCTGTTTTCCACCAAACCAAAGCTCAAGGATCCAGCTGGGCAGGGGATGGAATCAGCTTCAAATGTTGAATTTGCCCCAGATTTCTCTCAAAAAAATCTCTGCTTTGTGCTCCTATATTTTCTTTTTATGCTTCTCTTTTGGCAGAGGTGCCCCAGTAGTTGTGGCACAGCTGGGGAGATTTTCTGGAAGGAGATTGAAGCTCCCAGGTATGGAAGTTGCTCAGAGTCTCCCTTTATTACTGCCCTTCAGGAAAAACATCTGTGAGAGCTCCGGTGGTGCTCACTTCCAGCCTTGCTGTTATATTGATGAACAGAACTGTTGCTGAGCTGGGCTTCTCAAAAGCCAATTTTGCCGTTGTGTAGGAAAAAAAATAATCCAGAAAAAGTGCATTTCCACAGGGATGCCTTAAACAGCACAACTTGGAAAAGTTTCCCATCTGCTCCGAGTCCATTAAATGCAGGAATGTGGAATTTTCCAGCCTGTGTTGGATTTTGCTGTGATGATTTGGGTGGTGGAGGTTTCAGTTCTGTTCACAGCCACGTTGCAGCCATTGGGGCAGATGGGGATTGTTCAAAAAGCCTCTGTTTGTACACATGGATGGGATAATTTTTATTAATGAATCAGATTGACACATCACCTCCACTTGTGTGTCACAGACGTGGAGTACACAAACAGCTTCTGAGAGGGGAATATGCCATTATTACCAGAAATTAAAATTATTTTAGAAACAGACGCTGTGTGTCACTGCTCTAAATGCCAGTATTTTCAGCCTTTTCCTGTCTTTCATTACAAAGTTCAACTAATAAATTTGTTCATGAATTAGCCCAGTATAAAAGCTGAAAAAAATTAAGAAAAATGCTCTTTTTTTGTTCCAGTTACATAATGGAATGGCCTGGAATATATTTTTATTTATGAATGTGTTTTAAGCTCACTCCTACTTAGCACATCTCCACCCTGCTTCTTTGTAGTACTAATTACACAACATGAACTGTGTGTTGGATAGTTATGTTGAAATTTCAAGCCAATAATTACTTTCAGCACAAAAAAAAAGGATATTTTACACCCTCCCTGTTCAAAGAGATGAACTCAGGAATGTAATGGATGTAGTAGATACAAACAAAATATTAAATTTTAGGTGCAGCTTGTACCTGGCCATGATTTTTTGCTCATCTCAGCTTTGCTTTATATGATTTTTCAATGACAAATAAAATGCCATATTCTATATAAAAGGGGAAAAATCCCAACTCAATCCTGCCTCAGGTGCTGAAGGACAGACAAAGTTTGGTGATGATAATGATAAAAACAACTCCATGAACTTCTGATGGTCAACTCACAAAATCAGTTTCCATCAGAATATAAATCCCTCCAGATCTTCCTGCTAATCAAACATAAAAATGAAATTATTATCCTAATTTCCCCCCCATTCTCTTTTTCATATTCTTAAATTTTAGTATTTTCTTTTCCTGAGTTTTGGGAGTTTGATAGTTCTGCAGTTCTAGTCTAAATAAAAATTCCTTCACCTTCTTTAGCATCAAGTTTAAGTCTTGCTTTGCCTTATGAAAAATCCTAATTGTATTAATTACCCCACGAGTTATTTATTTAGGGTGGTGTTTGCACAATATGGGAACTCACGATGGAGTTTTGTTTTGATTTTACTGCTGCACAAAATCCCTGAAATCTGAGACAAGTGTGGCAGAATGGCTACAAAATTTTAAAAAGCCTTTTAACAGAACATTTTAGCTTTTAAAGCTCCATAAACCTTGTGATGTTCCTCCGTTTAATAAAAATATTCCAATTACAAACAGCATTATTTTAGTGAATATCGGTGTTCAGTGTCACAACCACCACTGGAAGTTGTTTTTCCCTTTTTTTTTTTTCTGGAAAATAGCACTGCACACTCTGCTGTCCATCAGATATGTTGGAGGATGTGCTGGAAAGCTGAGATACCCACATATGGATTCACTAAGCCTTTAAGAAGAAGAAGGTCTCACTGTTATCCACTTATCTCAAATTAGAATCCAATCCCAGCAAAGGGAGAGGGGAGATAGAGGTATTTATAATATCAAAACCAGACCACATGGTAACAAATGACATCGGGGAATAAAGAAGAGAAAAATTCCTTTATCTCTGCTGGGGCCACCTTGGAAAGGCATATCCTGCATTTAAGTGTAAAGTGGAAATCTCCTCCTCCTCCTCTGGCTAACAACATTTCCTTCTTCTGTAAAACATGCAAGATATCAACACCTGATCCCAAAATCCCAGTGACACCCAAACTTCCCTCCTGAGGGGAAGCAGCACCAACAGGTTTGGGGCAGGGGCTGTTCCCTTTTCTACAGCACTCACTGGATCACATCCAGACAGCCTTTAAAAGTTATAATTGAAGTTTTATACGTGCAATAACCTGAGTGCTGAAATGCAAATTAAAAATCATTACTGTGGCTGCCATACAGATCTGTCTTCTCCAGGCACCAGTTGTCCTACAGCATTAAAACTGGGGGCCTGGGGGATCATTCCAGCTTTGATGCCTTGTTTTTACAGGGAGGGGAGCAGAAGGAAAGCAGCTGGAGGAACATTTACCCCCTATTTGCATTTAGCCATTCAAGCTTAAAATCCCATTCCTGGCTTTGCAGGAGCCCTGGAAAACACAAGCAGAGATTCTCCCAGGACACAGTGGAGCAGCGTTCTTGTCTCCTCTCAAACTGCTGTGCAACCAACTCTGCTGCACTGTTCATGTTTTCCTGTCCAGTTTTTATTCTGCTGTTGCTCCAGTGTGCCCGAGGAGGGATTTCCAAACTGTGTCACACAGAATTATCTCAGAGCCTGATTGAAAAGCTCAATTTCTCCTCAGCCCTGTGTGTGGAGCTGGGGCTGCAGAAACCAGGGGCAAATCACACCTGATAATCAAAAGTGTTGGCTGAAGGCTGAAGATGATGAATTTGTGGGTGGTTGAGCAGAGATCCTGTCTAAAAGAAGAGGTAAAACTTTCCTGGGGTGCATGGAGTCACCATCCCTGGATGTGTTTAAAAAAGCCTGGATGTGGCACTGGGTGCCGTGGTTTAGTTGGGGTGTTGGGTTGGACTCGATGATCTTGAAGGTCTCTTCCACCTGGAAACTCTGTGATTCTGTGATTTATCCAAGCTGGTGCCACCCAATTCTCCAGAATCCTTCACAGCACTGGAGGAGCAGAGCCTGGGCACTGCTGTGGGCTCAGTACTCAAAGCACTTTTCCTCCCTCACCATCATCACTCCCATCTCCCCAAATCCAGCCTGGGCAAGCTGCTCCTAATCCATCAGCTCCTCTCCTCCAGGCCCCATAAACCTGATGGGAGAGGGGGGAAATTTGCAGAGTTGATCCATAAATTCTGCCTCTGTAGGAAAATGCCATCTAAGATTAAGCAAGGTTGCCACACACGGAGCAAGATCTGCTCTGATTGATGAAGGAACACGAGATTAGTGGATTTTAGCTGTCCCATTATTCTCCTTTAGGGAAAACGTGCTCCCCCCTGTTAAACCCTGGCATCAGAGCTGGCCCAAGGGGAAATCAGGAGCTGCTGCCAAATCCTGCATCAGAGAGACCCAGCCCTGAAAAATCAGAGCCCAGAATTACCCAGGAGGAAATGAACCAATTTAAAACACAAATCCTGCCCTTCCACATCTCTTGGAAGTTATCTCCAAACAGAGTTTCACCTCTCCAAGTCTCGATTTGGGCTTCTCATGACAACATTCCTATTTTCCCTCAAATCCCTCACATAGAATGACCCCAGTTCATCACTGGAGAATAAGGACTCTGCAATCTCTTTTTTGGGATAAAACAGGTAGCAAAGGAGAAAAAATGCAAAGAACAGTTCACCCCTCTGCATCCACACAGGAAACTGCCAGCCCAAGAACTGGAGCTGCTAATTCCTCCAGCAGCCCATGAAGCAATCAAAGCAAACATCTGCTTTTCCTAAAATCCCCTTCTCACAGAACCACAGCACCTTTAGTATAAAATAAGAGCTGAGATGTGCATCTGTTACAGTAAAAAAATTTTAAAAAATACAGCAGCAGAACTTTTTAATATATTAAATTAGGCTATATTGGCTAAAACTCCATTTTAATTTGAAACTTGTTGGATATTAAAGGCAAGTTTGAAAAGTTATTATCTAGGCTTTAATTGCATACATTACATTTGTAGCCTTAGGTACTGCAGGTAGATCTTTAATATTCCCTGCAATATATTGAGAGCATGGAGCAGCCACTTAATTCTGCTCCAAGAAACTTCCAGAGGTAACTATGGGAAAGCAGATTAGAAAACTCCAGACTTTTGGCTGTTGAGTGAAACTCCAACAGATTTGGGCCTGTTGACAGGGGATTTCCAAAGTTTTAGCTGTAGGAAGTACATTGGAAGCATATGGGCTGTCATGAAAACATTATTGAGTCCACCCTTGACAGTCAGACACCAGATTAAAAATAGAAGGATTTTCAAGCTGCAATATGGGTGCTTGGAAAAAGATCAGATATTTTCCTTCAAAAATTTTACAAAAAAATCAAATGTGTCCAAACATTTCAATGGGACAGCGCCTCCTCCCTATCTCACGTGGTAGAGGACGTTGGTTGTGTGAGCACTTCCATCCTTTGGCAGGATTAAGCAGCAAAATTGTAAAATTAGGCTAAAAATAATCAGAATTCCAGTCCTGTGCCAAAAGAGCTGGAAATTCGGTAAGGAGTAATTTTTTTAATATATACATGAATCCCTTTAAATAAATAATAATATTAATCATCATCGTCATCTTCATAATCATCATCCAAGCCGACTTCAACTCTGAGTATCATCATCATCCAAGCCAACTTGACTCTGAGGTATTTTTTAAATCATCCAGAATATCTACCCTGATTAGAATGTTACTCCCTGTGCTTTTTCCTTCATCTTTGAAGAGGCAGAGCTAGAGAGAAGCACCCCAAGCACCTTCCACACCTCGTTTTGGCACTTCCACACCTCGTTTTGACACCCTCTGTAGGACAGAACTTGTCCTGCTCAACTAAGGAAGAATAAAACTCCGAGTAATGCACAAATAATTCCAAGTCACACAGACATCTTCCAGAAAAGGATCAGATACAGCACCAGGAAATGCAGATCCTCATTTCCTTCAAAACACACGGAAAGATTTCCGACCCAGGATTTTTGATGCTGCCAAAGAAGCCGTGCCCACCATGGCAGCTGGAATTCCAGCCCGCAGAGGATGAGCAAAGTATCTTTGCCTCCTTATTCTCAATTCCCCTGATTATCCCAGAGTGCTGCGTTCACCAAATGTTTGTTTAGCTCGGCGTGTTTGCTTATTTGAAATAAATCTCTGCAATGGGGAAGTGGAGCCGGGTGTCTGGGTGGGTTCTGCTCAATGGAGAGCCGGGGACGGGAGGAAGCCGAGCTCAGCTATTCCAGACACACTCCACGCTCAGCAAACACAGAGTTCTCATCTTTTGTTCAATCATTTCCAATGAAGGCAAACTTCTTTCTTCTTCCCTGCCATTTAATTTTAAATTAGTCTAATCAGACATCTGCTAGGATGTGTCTGAATTAACAGAACTGAACACAAATCTTCTGCGAGCGCTCAAGTGCTGCCTCCCTCAAACAGCATTAACTCACACGGACACTCTGTGGAACTAATTGAACATCCCCAGCACAATATTCCAAACTCTCTGATTTAACTTTATTGTAGTCAGAAGAAATCACAGGGTGGAAGGAAACATGTTGTTAAGGACTCCGTTCTGAAGCGGCTCAATAAAAGCAGGCTGCTTATCCTGCTTTATTATCTTTATTATTGCTGCTCGAAGATGAAAAGAGAATTTCCTCTCAAGACAGAAAAGCGGGTTTGTCTCAAAGCTCTTTGTTTTCTTTTCAATAGCAAGGTACAATTTACTCCTCAGAATTTACAGGACTTTCTTTTCTTGCCTGTACAGGGAATTTTGATATTGTGGAGTTCACCTGTTCCTGTCACAAATTACAGTGGCATTTGTCAGCATTTACTCGAGGTTTTGACATTACTCAACGATGTTGAGGTGGATTCTGCTGAGTCTGGCCATGTTCTGAACTAAACATCCTTTGTCAAACCCCTGACATTATCCAGGAGCTGCACACAGCTGGTCTGTTCAGCTCTCTGGTCCTGGCCTTTCCAGGGCAGAGGAATTTCAAAATCAGATTAATCAGAATTTTTTTAGCCTATGTTTGTGGGCTGATACTGACACCAACACAACAGCCACCTGAAAACCCCACTGATTTCTGGAGCCAGCTTAGATCTGCTTGAAGTGACACTTCAGTACTGATTAAAATAAAAATTCTGAATGAAAAGACTCCCTACGTATTTTCAACCAAAAGGTTGGCTTTTTAAGTAATACTTTTAAAGGTATCTAAGATTTCAACCCACAAATTCTACAAGTAAATAACTGCAACATCCTGTAAAAGAAGCATTTCCCTGAGAGTTTTAAGCTCTTGCCATATTTATTTGTGTTCCTCAGAGGATGACCTAGGAGAGAAGTTTTCATTCTTGGGGCACTCCTGTCCCTCGAGGTTGCTGCCAAAGCCCTGCAAGAACACCAGGGAAGTTTCCATGAATTTTTCAGCTACCTGTGTCTCTGTCATCTCTTAAATACAAATAAAATTGAACCAAATGTCCTTTTTTTTTTTTTTAATGAGTAATGGGAAATGAGACAGAATCAATTGTTGGCAAAGTAAAAGATGCTTAATATTGATTGTTCTTCTGAAGGATGAGGAAGCTTTTCTGAAGCTCGTTGGGGGACACGGGGAGGGGACAGCTTATGGATTTGTTTTCCTTCCTGCATTCCCAAGGGAGAAAGGAAAAGATGAGGCCGTGATAGATGATAATTCTGCAAGGAATGACTAATGAGGCACTGAGCTGCCTCTGTAGCAGCAGTGAGGGCAGTAATAACCAGAGTAATTGGGTTTATTGGGTTTCTGCTTAGCACACATCCAGTCCTCTCCAACATCCTGTCCCTCCAAAGCATTTTATGCTCTCTGTCTTTCCTTTTTATTACGCCTGACTTGAGTTATTTCATGAAATTTGACCTTGTACTCTTAATCTCATCTGCTTGTTCTGCATAGTTCATCTTCTTTATTTTCCTCAGAAGCTGTTCTGTCAAACACTCCACAAAACCACATCCCAGGCTGCAGTGCCAGCCCTGACTCAGGGTGGATCTGCATTTCTGCAGCCCCAACAGCTCCACTTCATCTTCTCAGGGAATCTGGCTCAAGAAATAATACTCCAGGATAAATTTGCTAGAAGTGCACGACCCTCTTTTACAAATCACAGTGCTAACTGTGTGCTAGAATTAATTACAACTCCCATTTTCAGCTAAATGCAATTTTTTTAAAAGAGGTTGGAAACAGCAAGAGTTATATGCAAGTCAGGAAAAAAATAGTTATTATTTGCTATGATTTTTCTTTTCTAAATGGCTTTTACACTCCTGCTGGGGAAACATCTCTGCAGAAATCCATTCTTGCAGGGGAAAGGAAAAAACAAACAAAAAAACCCCAACATTTCATATTTTCTGCCAGTTACATTCCACTTCCAACGCCCCAAGGCAAAGCAGACATTCCATTCAAGCCTGATGGCACAATGGCTGGCTGGTCCCTACAGCTGGGTGGTTTGCAGGGTGAATTTATTCCTCCTGCAGGATTGTGTCATGCTGGAGCTCCCTTTGGGGAAGAGTTTCCTGCCCCTGCTGGTGCTCCCAGCCTCTCTGTACTCACACATTTCCCTGAGTCTGCCTCGTGGTGATGCCTTTTGGGGCTACCCAAAAACAGAGGCCAGACAGAATTCAGGGAATAAAAAGCAGTTCTGTTTATTGAGGGCCTTCAGGTACATTTAGGGCAGACAAAGCCCCCCAGAGGCTGCACCCAAAAATGGACCCAGGGTCACGGGTTTGCACACTTTGATCAGTTGGCCATTTGCATTTTGGGGTCATCTCCATTCCAGCTCCAGTAATGAAGTCATTCACCCCAAGTTTGCTGCCCCCAACTCCCTTTTGTTTCCATCTCTCAGGCCTGAGGCAGTGAGGTGCCCTTGATTGCCAGGCCTGGAGAGGAATTGCTGTGTCTGCCCAAACTGGGGAAGCAGCAGCTCCCACTGTGTGTGGAGTTTGGAGTTCTGCACTAAAAAATGCAGGGTTACAAATAGATGGAAAATATAAAAGCTGAACTCCTGAGGCATCAGTGGCTCCTGGTGCCTCTGCATATGCTCCAGTCCCAGCTGGCACCACTCCCCCTGCAGGGAAAACTCATCCCCTCCATGATGTTTGGTCTAACTATTGCTGTGTCCCCCCAACAAGATTTCAGGATCTCAGATTCTTTTAGATCATGAGAGTTTTAAGCCAGAATCTCCCACAGTATAAAAGGGAAAGGGATTGCTCAGCTCCTTTTGAAAGGCAGAGAGATGAACTGATAAGAAATATCCCAAAGCACCCTTCTGATACTCTGCTTCCTCCAGGAATTTATGTTCTTTGGACAAAGGAAAACAGATTATTATAAAATCTCTCCTAGACCTGAAAACTGCCACTTGACCTCCTGGTTACAAATATGTGCTTAAAACAGGCCACCTTTGATTTGGGGAGGGGGGATAAAGCATAAAGAGCATCTCAGAAGGTTTGTGGTGGTCACAGCTGCTCCTCACCCTTTTAAATCCTCTGTTTCCATGTGACAAGCCCCACAGTCCTGACAGGTCTGTGGAGTGGTTGTGGAAACTGATTTAAAGACTTAAATTTCTTCAGTTCAACTCCAAAATGAGAATACTCTAAAATGAGAATACTCTAGAAATGCACACTCTAGAAATGAGAATACTCATCTGATTTTCTTCATAAAGGCAATTGAGGTGGCTCCTCCTCACTGAAACCATTCAATAAACACCTCACTGGGTCAGTGAGCCTGGAAATTCAGAGGTTTTGGGGATTTGCTCTGGCTGTGCCTGCCATGGTGATCACAATCACACCGTGAGCCTGTGCCAGGGCTGATGCACACCTCAGACAAAATTTCCCTGCAAATTAAGAATAAAAATAAATAGACAGCACAGTAAAAGCTTCCAAGACATTCCTAGGAGGCCTGGGTCATTCTGCAGTATCAGTCTGAATTCAGCAGGTGCAAGGCAGGGCTCTGAACAGGCCTGGCTGGGCCAGGAAGTCTCCAAGGGGCCCATTAAGATGGATTTCCCCATTCCAGACCCCTCAGGTGGAACATGAACACTGGTTCTGCAGGGCTTCAGATGGTTTGTGCTGAGTTTCAGCAGTTACAGGCACATCACTGGGTGTGGAGCAGGAAGAGAAAGTGTTACTGAGGAAAATTATAAATCCTAAAAGAGATTAATTAATTAAGAGATTATTCATATTTTTGTACCTCCTGGACTCACTGAAGTTGCCCAAAGAGTGCAGCCTCAGAGTGGCCTTCCTCTTCTAGCCAGTAAATCTTGAGCTGACACCTTTGTTTGTGCACTAACATCCTCCAGCTCCGTTAACAGAGTTCCTGGCACTTCTCAAACCCCTGGAACACAAATAACAAACACCAGAGCTCGTGCCTTCAATGACACAGACTCACCAGCACGGGCAGGAAAGGACCTGATGATGATAATAAGTGTAATAGTAACTGCATTAGGGCAGCAGGGTCAACAGCTCTCTCGCTGCAGCCTGAAAGGGGTTATTTTAATTCCAGTAATTGGCCCCAGCCAGCAGCAGCAATTGATGTGCTGCCACTTTTATCTGTTTGCTGCTCGCCATGTTCAGATGCAGCAACACCGCCCGATGGAACAAAAAAACAAAATTACCTTCTGGAGTCAATGAAAGCGATTGCTTTGCTCCGTTATTGATCAGTTGTGGTGCTCAGACAAAGCCTCAGCCATCGTCCCATCCCTGGATTATTGAGCATGAGTGGTCTGTGGGTACCACAGCATCCAGGGAACAGCTAATTGTTATTATACTGCTGATCATTATTATGATTCTTTTGCTTAATGACCAGCATTTATATGATGCTGATCATGCAGTTACCCTGGAGCGCTCTGCAAGCTCCACAAAAGGTTTTACAAATTATGTTTCTGAGCCTAAAAGCGTTATTATGACTCGGCCACTCCATGTAATGGGCAGAAGGAAGAGCAGGATTCTCCTTAATAGGTGTTGAAACAAAACATTTTGTCTGTCTAAATACTCAGAATATCCAGTGGGACCTGCAGCTGTGCTGGATGTGTAAGGACTCATCACAGATCTCAGATTTACCCGCACAAGGGCTGAAAATCTTCAAAAAAAGGGCTGGGGCAGGTCACAGGAGTTCACATGCATGGGTGACAGCCACCCAAAAGATGAGATGGTCACCATCTCAGGAGGTCTCAGTTCTCGGGCTGATAACCCCCGAGATGTTTGTTCAAAGTCCTTGTCCCAAGCCCCGGTGCCAGAAGAGAGAGTCGGGATGTGTCAGTTCAGGTTCTCAGGGTTGTTTATTGTTCCTTATCTGGTACATTTTGTTCTCACCCACCTTGGGTGCTGCTGCAGTGCTGCTCGTGCCCAACTGCCCCTGACCAGGGCAGTCGTGATCTTTTATACCAATTACATGATCTGTGTTTATAGTAGGATACCAACACCCATCACCTGTGTTAGACAGTGCACTGCTGTGCTAAACCAATCCAAAAGTGCCACCACCACAGCAGAAGATGGAGGACAAGAAGAAGCAGAAGGACAGGGACACACCCACATTCCTCCATCTTGCCTCCTTGAACCTCCTTTATGAACCCCAAAATTCTACATTTACACCCGGTGATAAATTAATACTGCTCTAATCAAACTCTGGTGGTTTGTCTCTGGAGCCCTTGCCAGGGTCTGGGATCATCCAGGGCAGCCAGAGGGATGTCCTGGGCTCTGACAGAGGCTCCTTCTCACTCCCAACTTTGCAGGGAGCAAAAAGCTCCTGACAGACATTCAGTAACTTTGTGAAATGGGGTGGACATAACACAGAATTATGCATTGTGTGAGTGCTGGAGCTCCATGCAGAGATGTTGTTGTAATTCGTATTTAGATCATATTTAGTTCCTCTGCAGAAAGGATTGGACAAGGAGGGTTTGGCCCCTGAGCTGACTCAGTGTCCTCACAGCCCCAGCCCTGCCAGCTCAGGTGTGTGCTCAGGTATCTGCATCTCCCACTGGGATCCAGATTTTACCTCCTCTTCCAGGCCCACACTGGCTCCTGACTCACTTTTCTACTGTTCAGCAATGAAGGGAAAAACAAAAACAAAACAAAACCAACCCCACATGAGTTTAAGAGCTTTTAAATTTATGGCATTACTCATGAAATGAAGAGGAATAAATGGGGTCAGGAGTTGGACTCCATGATCCTTGTGGGTCACTTCCAACTCATGATATTCTGTGACTTTCCAAATAAATATATTTAGCTCTACCTTATTTGGATACAATTTCCAGGCAGAAAAACATGATATTTAATTCTGTGCCATAAGAGAGAAAGGAAATGAGGTGCCTTAAAATTTGGGGAGCTTCACTGGGCAGGGTTTGGCTGCCTTAACAGAGAGAGTTCAGAGTCATGGTGGTGTCATAAAAAAATTGAAAATTTGTTTGTTTGGCCACCCTTGTCCCACAAACAGGGCACAGGGAGGCAGCAGCAGCCTGGTGGAGAATCCTGCCTTTCCCACAAGATCAGGACACCTCTAAATGTCTTTTCTTCTCGCTGCTTGAACTTCCCATCCCTGTGCTAAAGGTGGAAGGAATTAATTACAGAGATTTCAGCAGAGCTGAGAGCTCTTCACAGTAAAAGCCCCTTAATATCAGGTGTAAATAAAACAATCCAGGAGCCCTGGACCCACTCCAGGAGCAAGACTTGTCTCCTTTCTTTATGGATCAGAGAGAGCTGCTCCCATTCCCAAAAAAAATATATATATATTTGAGGAAATTAGTTTTCCACCTGATTCTTTGGCCAATTTCCCACAGCAGAGATAAGACCCGCAGCATTTACAGATTGCTGCTCTCTGTTCTCCCTGTCCTTGAAAAAAGGGACTTGTTTCTTCCAGGAGCGTTTCACCCTCAACAGCTGGAGCACTTTTTTAACAACAGAAAGAGAAATTAAATTAGAAAGTTGTTCTCAGCAAGGAGAAGTGCAGCTGTCTAGATCCAAGCATATATGAGATGATAAAACTTTTTAATTTTACTTGTTAAACTCCTTCTCATTGACTTCGCTAGGAACAAAAAAAAATAAATAAACTACGAGTGCAGCTTTGGTAATTTTGTTGGATTTAAGAAAAACAAGCAAACAAAAGTAGCAACTGGCAAAGAATTCTGCCCTGAGTCCCTGCAACTTAATGGAAGTAAGATATTTATAATTTGGAGGGGAAACAGTAGGTTTGTGATTTCCAACCATTTTCCAAGGTGTTTTGTTTGAAATGCTGCAGAAAGAGAGAAGATTTTCACCAAATTTAAAAGTATTGATTTCTATGCTTAGAAGATGAGTCTGATCTGGAAGAAACCTGGCTAATTCCTCCAGTGGTTCTGTATAAACCCCATGACCTGCGAGTATTCCCACATAAAAAAGAAAATTATTTCTAAGTTTGGAATTTATCCAGACCTTGGAGTTTCAGTTTGAAGCTCGTTTCATCCTGGATTTTTGCCTGGCCCAAAAATTACATGGTTTTTGTTAAACCACTGTGGCTGCCCCTGGATCCCTGGCAGTGCCCAAGGCCAGGTTGGACATTTGGGCTGGGAGCAGCCTGGGACAGTGGGAGGTGTCCCTGCCATGGCAGGGGTGGCACTGGATGGGATTTAACATCCTTTCCACCCCAAATCATTCTATGATTCTGTAATTTCCACTTTACAACAAATTTCAGACAGATTTGGACGAATCTGGCACAAACAAGTTCAAAAAGTGGGCAAAATCCCAAATTCTTACACATTCTGCAGGAGAGATGGGAGATTGGAAAGGAAAAGGTAACTTAAAAGATTTCTTTCATGTTTAGCTGTGGTTTATACCTTGTTTTCCATCTAATTGGATGCAGATTAAAAAGCAAAATATGTTAGAAGCGCTCACACCAATCAGTTGGGTAAATAAAGGTAACTAAATTACACGTATTTTTGCTAATTACTACCCTAACTACACGGGGATTTGTCAGCAATCCTGTTCTTTATTCAGATAAAGGCAAGCACATTCCAAACAGCAGTGCCTGCATTTCTGCATTTCAGTCACACTAAACGTGGCTTGAACATGGCTGTTTTATAGATCAAAAGCTTAATTCATAAATAAAATTAAATTGTTGATCTGTTCGAGGGTGTGCTCAGCCTTGCAGCTCTTTATAAATGAGCTGTGACTACAGTGGCTGTTAAGGTTTGATATCAAAATGTTTCAGGACTTTTTTCCTGTTCTTTTCCAGAGGAATCACAGAGTGGTTTGGGTTGGGAGGAACCTTAAAGACCATCGAGTTCCAATCCCCTTGCCACGGGCAGGGACACCTTCCACTAGAAAGGAAGGTATTTTATAATTGCCTTCAGTTTCCCATTCTTTATGTACCACACCCTCAGCTCACACAAACTGCAACAGCTTGATTTTACAACCAGAACCAGAATAATTTTTGTTACTGTTGCTTTGTTCTGGGGGGAAACACCAAACTCCTCAGGGCTGCCCACACATTTTCCACAGAATCTGAGAATTTGGGGGCTGGAAGGGACCTTACAGTCCCAAATCCTTCTCATGGGACACCTCCCACTACCCCAGGGTGCTCCAACCCTGTCCAGCCTGGCCTTGGACACTTCCAGGGATCCAGGGGCCAGCTTCCTGGAAGTGATGAATTTGGTAATTAATAATTTGCTTTTGTGTTTATTTGCATTGGGAGCAGTCCCTAGCAGCAGACAGGGAGTGTCACAGCAGCTGGCAAAGCAAGAGCTGCTCCAAGGACTGGATTAGTCGTGGAATTTGCCCCAAGTCCCTCATGGAATTGGAGTCTCATGAAAAACTAGACGTGAAGCAATCTTTGTCATTCCAAAAGACAACTTGTCTGATGGATTGGGAAGATGATGGACAGTTGCCTCCTCAGAAAAATCTGCTGGCTGACCAAGTGATGGGCACGGTGATAGCTGACACGAGGATTATGGCAGGTTAATGAAGCACAGCCAGATCACTACGGCAGCAAAATTCATTATCACATTCCAGGCAGATGAATCACAACTTCTCCTCACATGCTGCATCTCCAGGGTTTATTTCTGCAAGTGAAAACAGCCTTAAAAATGATTACAAACTTCATCTGGCTAATCTTTCAATATTCCTGCAAATCATCCCCAAAACTTTCCCTGGGTCTCTAACTGAGCTGATCAAACTCTTGCACTTTTGCTCATGCAATCACCAACTTCATCTCATCCAACACCAAGGAATGCTTTGTCATGTCTGTCACTGTAGGACATGAAAGAAAGACAAAGACTCCAAGAATCCTTCAGAAGGCAAAGCACAGAAACTTTTTTGTCCAATTCTTCTTATTATTTTATAAATTGTTTCGATACAGACTTAACATGATTGGTGAATAGGAACGACTCCTCTCTAATTCCACTGGTTAAACCAGAGAAACAGCAAAACACCATCTGGAGAAGATTGTTTTGAGAAAGAATAATTGTTTTCCAAGGTTGTTTTGAGAAGAAAACCTTGTTGAGGAGTTTTCCCTTAGGAAAGAGGCAACAACTAGCAAGCTAAAAATTTTCTCAGTCTCAGAAATATCAGGCCCACATCACGTCCATCTCACTGTTACTACAACAAAAGGGTGCCTTGATTGTAGGAAAAACTTCCCTCACAAGCAGGAAGCAACCCAAAGAGCTGGGAGAGGGTATGGAACAACCTCAGGAGAGCAGAGCTTGGGATGGGAGTTATGCCCATCTCTGCTTGGTAAAAATAAAGTCACATTTGTAAGCTGAACTTCACTGAAAATAATTAACAAATTAAAGATCTGTTCTGCCCTTCAGGCTGCTCAGTTTAACCTTGGCTAAAAGCTTTTGTGCACAAGATCTTGGCATTGTTAACATTGGGGAAAATCTCCAAGTACATCAAGCCCTACCTTGGACCAAACACCTCCACACCCACTAAACCATATCACAAAGTGTTGCATCTGCTCAGTTTTTGAGCACTTCCAGGGATGGTGACTCCACCACCTCCTCAGGCACCCTGTTCCAGTGCTTGACCACCTTTTTATGAAGAATTTTTCCTGATTTCCAGCTAAGATGAGCAGCTTTTCCTTCAGAAATTATCTCAGTGTGTGCTTCCAATTATCTAAACTGGAGTTTTTTGCTGTTCCAAGGCTCCATTCGGGTAGAACTGTGATAAATATCCAAACAGAACAGAACCCCCAGGATTTATTAATTGAAATTAGGATGAAGCAGCTTATGACACTCCAAAACAACAATTCCAGGAAGCACTCCCAATAAAGTGAGGCAGTTACAGCCACATAAAGCAGTCAGTGATTAAAGACTTAACATGTTGTCCTGGACTCACAATGCAGCCATTCTGGAAACCAGGGATGTGCCTGTGGGATTTGTAATTCCTTACAGAAAGTATTCTCATTTACTTGGAAGAAATAAATCCCATTTGATGGTGATACCATTTCAAAGAATGTACTGAAGCTTATTAAGAGCAACAGATTTTATTTTTTTTCCATTGAATCAATGGTAAATCCAATCAGAAACAATGAAAAGGTTTTGGGTTTGGTTATTTTTTGGGGTTTTTTGTTTGGTTTTTTGGGGTTTTTTTTTTTTTTTTTTTGTTTTTTGGTTTGGTTTGGTTTGGTTTTTTTCAAAAAACCTAACAAGAACCACTATGAATTTAATTACAATTTACAAACAAGTATCTTTGGAGTGTGTTTTATCAATCAATGTTCTGGACTCAAGGCCAGGTTGGACAGGATGAGCTTTAAGGTCCTTCCAACCCAAACCATTCCATGATTCTACAATTCCACGAGATAAACAACAATAACCCTTACCCCAAAGAAACATTCCATTCCATTGAGACTTTCCAATTTTTATTAGCTTTTCCTTTTCTCTCAAATCATTTAGAAATTTTGGAGGGGGAAAAAAAAATCTGAGCTTTAATTTTAGCATAAAGCACATCAAACATTCAAATGCAGCTCTGCATGGGAGTTGAATTCCTTCCACGTATTCCACCAAGCTGGATTCTGTCACCTCTAGTCAAAGTAATCATCTGAGCCTAATCTTCCAAGGAATCCTGGCACTAGAAATGCAAAAAGGACTTTCAAAGGAGCTCCCCGAGTAACTCATTTTAGCATCAGGGCTTTTATTTAAGTAATAAAACTTAAATAATTGAAGATACACAGGCAGCCACATATGCAAATAAATGTCATTGCAGGGCTCTAGACAGGTGTCATGCACCAGAGCTCCTTTGAAATTTCCAGCTGACAGCTCTTTATGTTCAGGTCGATGATTATTTTGAAAATGTAGCTCTTAGGTGTTTTCATGGACTTCTCTGCGAAATAAAGATAATCCCTGACTGTTGTAAAAATTAATATATTTAAAGACATGCTCAGACAGCAGAGTAAAAGATTTCTGAAAAGATCAGGAACAAGACACCAGAAATGAAAACTTTACCCTGTTAGGGTTTATGTATTTCTAGGAAATTAAGAATTGATAGATCACAAACTTCAGAAACTGGGGAGAACTGGAAGTTTCTTCTGAATGAGAATAGTTTCATTTCTCTGCCAAAACTGGCATATTGCAATGTAAAATATTTAAATCTAAGTAAGAATTTATGTTTTTAATAAAATGGATTTCAGTCAGGCCCTTTCTCCTCCTACTATCAGTAAAATCATTTTTTTGACTACTTGTGTCCTTCCTCCACTCCACTGCTGACAGCTCCAGCTGCTGGAGCAGCTTTGCTCCCTTGTATTTCCAAATGGACCAGTAAAGCCTTTTCCAAGTTGTCCTGTTGGCCACAAGAGCACGAACTGAAGATGTCAAAGCTGTGGAACAAGGGCAAACCACACCACACCTTGGATCCCCCCAGATCACCCCAGACCTCACTTTGAGAGAGCCAGTGCGAGATTAGGGATAACAGAAATGATGGTTATGAAGGATTAATCCCTCTGGACGTTTGCCTTCCCAAAGCTTAAATCCCCCTCTGCCTCCCCCTGCAGCCTCCAATCACCGAGGGCTGGCTCCTGTAAATAAATGTTGTAGGGTGGACGAGGCAAATCCTTCATTACCTTTGGGGAAGAACTCATCTGGTGACCTTGAGGTGCTTACACAACCTCGTTTTGCAACCCAGGGTGAATCCAGGACCGCGCTCGGAGCCATCTGCTGCAACTCCTGCCGGCCTTCCCTGCCAGAGTGATTGCAGTGCGTGTTGCAAATAGATTAGTTTGCCTGGCAGCAATCTATTTTTGGGTCCCAACTTGTAATCCCAAATTACAAACCCTCTGTTGTTGTTGGAGGGCGATGGAAACGGCCACTGCAGGCGCTGCAGTGTGACATTGGTGTCACCCTGGGCACAGATTTTTACACAGATTTTTACACAGCGAGGGATCTCCCAAGCTTTTGAGAAATGATCCATGGAAGGAGTGAAGGCAAACTCAACTGCTTTGGGGGTGATTCACATTTTCTGCAGACAGGAATGGTGGTCAGGAATTTATCAGGGCTCTCTAGAGCTTCTGCATCTCTCAAAGCCTCCTGTGATTCCTCACCGTTCCTGCCAAAGCCCAGCTGCCATCAAACCCCAGGAGGATCTCAAACTCTCAAAACCTTGCACCTTTCAGTGAAGAATTTTTTTTTCCTAGATGAGATATTAGGAAAGATTTTCTCACTGGAAGGGTGGCCAGGCACTGAACACCGATCAGGGAAGTGATGGAGTCACCACCCCTGAATGTGGCACTTGGGGACACGAGTAGGGGTGAACACGGTGGTGTTGGGTTCGTGGCTGGACTCAATGATCTTCCAGGTCTTTTCCAGCTTTAGTGGCTCTGTGATTCCATGAAAATGCTCTGAAATGAAAACATCTTGTCATAACCAGAGTGCAGCGATGTGTGAGTGTGATCACTGCCGAAATAAAACACCTGAACATTCTGAATAGGGGAAATTCAACCCAATCACGGGTTGTGTCTGTTACCGGAATTTTCATTTACTCTGGCATTCTCAAACACTAAGAATAGTCAAATCTGAGCTATTATCTCCATTTCGCTGCTATTTTAATTTGGGGTGTTTTGTGCTGCAGTGAATACTGAGACATCACAATATTTTTAGACTCTGCAAAATAACACCACTCTGAGGCGACGCCATGAACATTTGCATTTGGAAAATAGGACAGGTGCAGCTGAAGCATCAGCTGCAGGCAGAAAAAAATTGTGCCATCAATACCTGGAGAATTACTTTAAAGTATTTTGCTAGACTTGACTCATTGTAACTTTTCCTTGTTGAGTAGTCTCATTAAAGTTCTTTTCCAAGGTACTGCCCTAATCCAAACCTTACTGAGGGTAAATCTCATGGTTTAAACTAAATTCACAAAAGCTCCCATGATAATTTTGCCAAAATATATCTGAGTGTTCATGGTGCAAAGGCCCCTTTCCTGCCAGAGGGATGTGAGGAACTGCCAGTCAACCCCACTACTCAGCTCTCTCCACAACTCCTCTTTAAACCCAAAAACAATGAGACAACAAACAGCTGGAGCTTTCCAGCTTTTTTATTTTCTCTTTTTTTTCCTCTGGTTGGCTTGACCTTTTCATGGCTGGCTGAACATCACGAGGAAACTCCACACGGGCTCAGGCATGAGGATACAAGTGATGAAAGATCCATGGCCTGCAGCCTTTCCCCACTGGATGCATTCTTTGCTGTCAATACACTTTACTCTACCCTATTCATTATAAACACTTCCCTGAAGTCCCCAGGTTTTAAATACCATGTGTTTTCACTTCAAAACCCAGAATAAATCTCAATTTATTCTGAGTATGGAGCTTTTAGGCTCCAATTTTTTGCCCTAAGTGAATAAATCAATTTCTATTTAAGTTGTAGTGTCTTTCTCTCGCTGTTTGAAGCTGCACGAATAGCTACACTTATTCTACACAGAAAAAAATCACCTCATTGGGTACTTTATAGACTTTGGTGCCAGCTGAGTCACTAATTTACTCTGTCAAATCAAATTAATCTTGTCTCAAAATTCACTCTGTTATGGTCAGCGGATCAGAGATGAACTGCAAGGAATTCATTGGAAGGCCATGCTCAGATTAAACAGTGTATTACAGAAAAACACTTGAAGAAATTAATGGAATTACTTTGGCTACAGGGAAAGATTCCCATTCAGAATCTACTTTCAGAGAAAGGCCTGGAGTTTTCAGCTTTACTACACAAACATCCCAAGCTTAGAAACCTTCACTCATGCAGTTTAATTTTAATTATAAAATAGAACTGAGACATCATAACACAACCGATTCCAAAGTTATCCTGCCTTAATTGTACAGAAATCAAGACACTGTTTGGAAACGGCAGAATTAGCTAAGCCAAAGCTAAATCCTTTGTACAAATCCTCTCCTCCAAACACTCGACTGGGCCACTTTGGATGCAGCACAGCTCTTTCCATTCCAAACAGCTCTGGTGCTCTCTGATTGTTTTCTCTTTAGCTCAGTAAAAGGTACCAGAACAAACAGAGGAGGTAAAGGAGAGCAGTGAGGCGGGCGCTGAATCATCCGCTGATGCAAACAACATTTTGGCATTATTTTAACACGCTGTCCCCAGGCTTAACCCCTTCAAAATTCCAGTAAGAACTTTTTTTAAAAAGCAGTTCTCTACATTACCTAATTAATAAGTTTCCTCCTTCCTTTTTGAAGGATGAGGCATAAACCCAGCGCAATTAAAACCTGACCCACCCTGGTGAGCCCCACGCTGTCACACACCCGAGCTGGCAGGATGCAGAAAAATGGCAAAGCAACGCTGGGCACAACACCCTTCACGTTCTTTTTATTAGCAGCATTTCATGGCCTCGCCACTCTTCGCCATGAATTAGAGGCGCTCATGTCTGACACTTAAGAAATTAGCGCGACACAAATCATCTGTAAAAAAGACTTTTTAACACGGTGACAACTGATTGCGGCTTGCAAGGGAGAAAATTACTCTTTTGTGAGTAGCCCTGAGAGCACTGAGCGAGAACCATCCTTTTATACAAGGGAGCTGGGAATTCAGCAGGAGCGCTCAGCCCTCCGCAGAATCAGAGCTTTAATTTTTTATTCCGCCAAAGGAACTCGGAAGAATTTGCTTGAGGAGGATTTATAGAGATGTACTTTATACACCCAGTCCATAATACAGATGAATAGCTCTAGATGTTTACGGTATATTTAAGTACACTCATGGGACCCATCCCAACTTGATTCTGTAATATCAATTTTGTTATATATTTGCTGTGGGGAAGATGTTAATAGGCTGTTAAAACAGTCACTAGGAAAAAAAAAATTGAATCAGCCTCATAAATCCTAAAGCATCTGATTTCAGTTTTATGTTTATTTCTTTCACTAGGATATCGAAAAGAAGAGTTAGATTCCCAGTAAATCTTTTATAGGTTACACTGGTTTATAGTCTTAAAATGATGGCACTCGGTAGTTAATTTTGCTGCTTGGAAAAAAAAAAGGCAACATTACCCCTATATCACGTCTGCAGCTTAACTGCACATTCTGCACCCACTGCTCTTTAAGGAATCATAACTTCAAGCCAGGATTTTCATTTCTGTCCTCTTTCAGGTTTCTTGAGGAAAGCACGTGATGATTTTGAACAGGTTATTATTTAGGAAAAGATCAGGCTGAGGGTGAATTACCCTGCCCAGATCAGCAGCAGCATCATTTTTATCACGGTCACAGGGACAGGACAGCCCTGGTGCAAAAAATCCAAACCCGACACAAACCAGGCAACAAGAACCTGCCCCATCCTTTCCTCTCTGAAGTTCCCAAATCTCCCAAAACCTCCCCAAAATCCCAAAGTCAAAAATTACCCTGAACCTGCTCAGGACCCCAAAAACCACTCAAATTTTGGGCCTGCCCCACATTCAGGATGTTTCCTGTCAATTCAGGGTGCTTCCCCCCGACTCAGGGTGTGTTTCCCTCCTCCAAAATCCCCTGCAACCAGGCAAACACAACAGAAGCAGCAGCACCAGAATTGCTGTGACAAAGCTCGTGGCACAGGCTGAAGCCAGAAGTAACTGGAAGAAAGGCCCAGCAATTCCAAATTTCATCAGCCACCTCAGGAAAACTGAGGTTTGTCCATTTGCATGAGGTTGAAGTCTTGGCTTTTAGCTCAGGTGCTTTGGGTAAGGTGGAAGGAAGTTGAGGGAAATATCGTAAATGCACACTGCAGGTTAAAATGCTCACAAAATAAATGACAGACAAGGCTTTTGGACATGCTGTGTTTCCTTTTTTTAATTATTTCAGAGGTTTTTTTGCAGCAATCCTGACAGATAACACCTGACCCCACATACACGGCACATTTTAAATCACAGGTTGAGCAATGGAAGCATCCCTCGAGGTGAGAGTTCCACTCCCCCCAGATTTCATGTGCCATTCTCCCCGTTCTCTGCACGCTCCTCTAGGAAATCTGATGGATTTCATTTCTTAGTTGTGAGACCACATCACACAACGCAAACTCCAGAGAACTTTGCAAAGCCTTCAAGCTCAGGGATGGCCTCACACCCCTCTGCTCCCTATGGCAAATAAATGACAAGAAAAGGGAGAAACCAAAGCAATTCCACAGCCAAGTGCCAGTAAAAATGACTGAAATTCTGGAAGTAGCATTGAATAAGAGATAAGTGCTTCTAAAAGAGAAGGAAATTTGCAATCAGTCACACTCCTCGTGGCCCAGCCTCTCCTGGGGACCAGCTCCCTGTTGGTGGAGAGGAACTGCCACTTTCCAAGGCAAAAATCTCTCCAACATCTTCATTCCAAAAGCAAAAAAGTTTTGCTTTTTCAGAAAACAAAACAAAACAAAACAAAAAAAACCCCTCAGAGCACATTTAATAAGTTTGTTTGGTGCCTGAGTTCATGGAAGGAACTGGTCTGCAAGAGGGTAACTCCAGGTGAAGGTGGTAAATAGCTGAAGGTGAAATTGTCTTGCCTTTGCTTCCCTCTAGCACAGAGCTCTGCAAAGCTGCCTTTTCTCCATTTCTCTGCCAAGGCTCTTCCTCCTCTGCCTCATCCCAAAGCAGCAGCTCCAGTTCTTTGGCCAAAAGGATGCTGAGGGCACTGCTGCATTTTCTACATATTTTAGTTCATTCTGCCTTGCGCTGAGCTCTGTCTGTAGCTGTCTAGGGAGAACAAATTCAAATTCAGATTCACTCCCGTTTCTAGACACATTTTAGCTGGCTGGTTTGGGGTTTTTTTCTTGAACAACCTTTCAGCAGCCCTGTTTCCTTTCCCAGTCCCACAGGAAGGTTGTTCCACCACCCTCAGTGCCTGGAATGCCTGGCTGCTCTGTGTACAAGATCCCTGGGCTGGGCACTTGTGTTTTGCAAGTTCTTGCTCCACTCGAAAGAAATTATTGGGAAAACCTTCTCTCCTGAACACCAAACTGCCTGGGTTACCACTCTAAAGAGAGATATAAATATTTTTGGGCAAGTTCATTTCTGGAACAGATATTCTATTCCTACTTCTCTCATTTTGCATCACTGAGTTAATTCCAAGACAAAGAAGTCTCCCCCAAATCCAGGCTGCTCCCATCATAGGAAAACACCCAATTTGGTTGAAATCAATGTTTATTCTTAGGGAAAGCAACAACAACTTCAGAGCCATCAAGGCCCTCATGCAGTATTCATTATTAATAAGTATTCAGGTCAGCAGTGACAGCAGAAAACACCACCTCCTTTGAAGCTCCCAACTTCAGTCCCCCAAGCCAATATAAAAATCTCATTTAGCAGTGTTTTGGCTGTGTGACGAACTGGGGGCGACTTGTCTAAGCGTGATTTATGAATTCCATCATGGTTTTATGAACTACCTATACTCTTATAGCTTGTGACTCTCTCCACTGTCTTATGGCTCCCTTTTATTGTATTGGGCCTCGTGGTTCTTATGCTAAGGACACCAGAGAACGGTTTTGGTACATCAGCTCTTAAATAATTGATAGATAAGGACTGCAAGTTGCTGAACAACCCTGTCTGGGGAGAACAAACGACCTGTGGCACTCAAGAAAAAACAGTTTTCTCCAATTTCCTTGCAGAGCCCTGGGGTTTGAAAGGTTCTGCTTTAGCCAGAAGCAAAACAAACATGAGATATTAGCGAGGGTTCTAAAAACACGGAGTGTGACTCACTCACTGAAGGGGCTGGGAGTAAGTCCACTCAGCAAAGAGAGGTTTTAGTGCTGATTGTTAACTCAGAGCAAATCTGGGCTCCATCCACACCAGCTCCAGCTGAACCATCCCACATCGGCTCCATCAGCAAAGTCAGAAGTGAAAAAATGTTTTTTACAAAGCCAGAGCAGCAAAACCCCCACAATAATTAGAAACTCCATCTGACCACCTGCAATCAAGAATTCTGTTCATCTTTCATTTCCAAACCTGTCAGAGATTCAGTCAAAGCAGGCCAGAGAGGTCCAGCCACTACAACTGACAGAGGGTAAAGGGCTTTCAAAACTGCCCAAGTGTGGTTCTGCTGCACTGGCTGTGTGAGAGGGCTCTGATGCTTAAATAAACAAAGAATATTTCCTTGCTGACAATTTATCCGGGATTTTATGTTCCTAACAGGATTTCCAAGCCCTCCAGTCAGCTCCTGGAAGAGGCTGAGCTGACAGAACAAAGGGAGAGCAGAAAACAGAGCATAAATGATAAAACAGAGCTTGAAGCAGTGGATGGGTTTGGCACAAGCATCTCCTTGGTGAGGGAACGTTCTTCTGTGTAAACTTAGCCAAAAGCCTTTTCATTTCAGCAAAATGGGTCCATCTCTAACATCTCTATTTTCTCCTCTGTAATGTGATCGTTCTGCCTCTCAAAACAAAACCAAAAAAATTCGCTTCTTACATTTTAACCGATTCCACAAACATCATTTTGTTTTGTAAACAGGAGGATTTGTCATGCTGCAGGAAAATTAGAAACCCTGAGGATTTGGAAGGATCCACACCAGGGTTCTGTGTAAGCTTTGCAGACACAAGAGAGACCCAAAGATGTGACCCCAAGAAAAATATTTGCAGTGGAGGAACTCCCTCTGATCTCAGCTCCACAAAGAGAAGACAAAGGGTTTTTCTCAGACTCCCAAGACCTAAAAGAGCAGAACACATCAACTCTTGAGATGGATACTTCTGTCCACCAAGGAGAAACGTGTTCCCACTGCAGAGAAGTTGGATTCCTCACTGCAACATCAGAGAATCTTGGAATCCCAGAATCCCAGAATGGTTTGGGTTGGAAGAAACATTAAAGTGTCACCCCCTGCCATGGGCAGGGACCTTTAACCAGCCCAGGGTGCTCCAAGCCCCATCCAGCCTGGCCTTGGGATGGAGCAGCCACAGCTGCTCTGCTGGAAGTGTTGGAGAAGGACAAAAGTTCATCCATCTTCACAGAGTTCTTACCCCGTTCTGTCTGAACATTGCAAATATTGCAAGAAAAAGCCCAAACAAACAAGGCTGGGCCTTGTTATCCCAGCTGATAACCTGAGCTAAATAAAACATTTGAAATCCATAATTCTGGCAGGGTTTCTTAGATCTGCTGCAGCATTCCCATGGGAAGGCTGTAGGCAAGGCAGAACTACATTTGTATTTATAATTGTGTCTTGTGTAATGGATAAACAAGAAAGGTCCACCCAAAAAATAAACCCTGTTTTCTTCTAAGGGCATGTTAACAACTAAATCAGTCAGCACTTTGTGAGGAAAACAGCTAAGAGCTGTTATTTAAATAATCTCAGAAGGAGAAGATTTGGAGTGGGTTAAAACCACAAGATTATTAAAAAAAAAAAGTTCTCTCAAGACAAGAATCTAGAACAATTCCTGCAAACACCTTTTAGATCATTTTATGAGTTCTACAAACAGGATTCATTTAGGATGTTTATTTTTAACAGTTCCTCTGTATAGCAAAATTCAGATGATGAAGTGGTGGAAAACTAAACATGAATAGCAAATAACGATTGGGAAAGGACATAAAGATGCATTTAATAATGAGGGAACATTTAAAAATAGTAAGTTAAGA